>CM060926.1:120680983-121880983 GCA_030737875.1 Allium sativum | reverse complement strand
ATGACCAGTTTACGCCCCATAGGGCGGAGAGCGTATTGTTCAGGGAATTATTAATCCACTTCGTATGGACTGGCCCTGTGGCTCCTAAAGGCTTGACAGAGTACTTGCTTGAGACATGGGCTAGATTGTCTCGAAGAGGTGAGTAAGATCCCTTGCCTCAGTTCATAGATGGTCCAATACGTGACATTGCAGTTTTAGTTGTAATCCTATATATGGCGACATAGTAGCATGGGATGTTATGCCGTCTATGATTGATACATTTATATTTGAAGTTGTTTTCTTCACTTATAGTAATAATAAAAGATTAAATTTCATGTATCAAGCATTATTTGGCTACTATAAGGTAAAACCCTATCCTCCGGCTTGCGTTGCATTGTGTGATGGGACGTGGGTCTTATAATAGCATCATTTTCTTTAATTAGCATTGCGTTGTTTGTTTAATGCCCTGGTATTCTTAGGAGGAAACCCATTCCGTGTTATACGGCGTGGTCCCTTGATTTACTGAACTTTAAGAATCAAATTAATAACTATTTTTGTTCTCACACCATTCACATGACTGACCTAGAGTTTATTGTTTTAACCTAAACTCTGGATGCCCCTATTTTCCACACGGGCAGCTAGTAGTTTTGGTTTTGCAGATTTATATTCACAAGATCCTGGGTTACAGCTGTAATGATATTCGAAAAGCTCTGTATCCGTTTATCTCTTTCAGTTGTGTTTTTTTTATTATTTTCCGCTGCTATGTAATGTATTTTAACCTCTGATGTGTAATATTTATTCACACTCTGTATATTCTTGTACTCACATGTAAATTGTTGTAGTAAGCAATGAAATGTTCTTCTGTTGGCGTTCTGATTTTCCGTGTTCTCAACTCAATTTGGGCTTTCCTTCATGGGGAAGTTCCGGTCGCTTCATTTGGTATCAGAGCTTTGGTATACAGAGCTCGAGAACAAGACACATTATAACCAAACGAAAGAATTCATCAGATTTTTGGATTAGTTATATCCAATAAGAATGGCTCGTTAGAGATAGGATCAATAGTGTCCTAGAACGAGCGAGAAGAGTGAATTTTTAAAATAAAAGTGGAAACAAATTTTGGTTTGGAAAATTTAAACCTTATGATACGTATTTGATTATTTATATTATATTGAATTTGGACAATCTAGTATAGGGAGATTTCGAATATAGGCCTGACGGGGCGTATATTCGAAGCCTTAGATACTAGATAGATATATAATCACACTCTAGTCGCCTAGGCATGATTCCAATGATGGCGCTCCATCATCAGTGTTTGTGTTCGAGTTTCAAAAAGTGAGATATCTATATATTTCCAATCGACTGGTGTGAGAACCAAAACTAGATAGGTTTATTGTTGTGAATTGGCATCAAAAATATGATTTTTGACTATGTATTAAAGTTATGTGTTTGAAATGTTAACCAACTAATTGATTGCTGGTTGTGTTGTTTAATTATTAGTTTGACTAATCGAATTGTTAAACCAACATGTGAATGAAAGTTAAATTTAGCCAATTTAGTCAAATTTGAATTGAATTGCAAATTGCTTGGAAAAATTGCAAGCATGTACATATATATATATATATATATATATATATATGTGTGTGTGTGTGTGTGTGTGTGTGAACATGTCATAGCAAGGAGGCTAGAGCAGAGAAATAAAATTGTATGCCCGACAAATAGGTACATGTTTACTAATTTATTGGGTTTGGATGATTTTATGAGCCGACTGGCTAGTCGCTTGAATTTTTCTTTTTGAGATGAGAGGGCCTGTGTGGCGGTTTGGAGATTATCCCGGTGCTCCCTGTACAAAGGAGGTTATGGAGATTTTTTTCAAAAATTTAGGGTGTTACCCAAATTTTTGAGAAAATTAGAAATTCTTAGAAATTGAAAAGTTGAAGAATGAAAGCCAGAATGAAAGTTGAGTTGATTAGTTAAACAACTTTCAACTCCGTTCCTTTTTGGGGATGAAAAGATTTTAAGTGGGGGAGATTATAACAACCTGGAAAATCAGAACCAATTTAAAAATTTTATTTTGGTAATTTTAATGAATTTTGAATGTTTAAAATGATTTATTTTGAATAATAATGACTAGAAATTTATTTTGAATAGAATTAGAACGTACATATTTATTTGAATCGAAATTAGAATATATATATTTATTTTAATTATAAAAGGAACTGGAAATGGCGCAGTAGTTTGAAAATTCGATTTCAAATTTCAAATGAATGTACAGGATTCAATATAAACCGGGTTTTAGCGAAACCAAAAATATTAGAATCTATTTGAAAATATCTTTCCAACAAATCCGAAAAATCAAAATTTCATAGCAGGAATAAAAAGTTATTCCCAGTTGAAAATTCAGAATAGTCGCTATGGAAATAAAGCCCTTAAAATAGCCATTTTGCGAACGACCTCTGTTTTCGACGAGACCACTTTTTTGGATCCGGAATGTCAAATGATTGTTGGATTCCAAAATTCATAATTTTGGAATTTATATGTGAGCGTGGCACAAGAAAACGTGTTTTGGCAGTTTTAGTCAATTTGGATCGACTAGAAAATGGCCATTTTTCAAACGATCTTCAAATTTGACGAAATTAGTTTTGTTAGGACCGTATCGTCAATACGAAGCTAGAAATATTTTTTTTGGAATTTTAAGAGTTTGTATTTGGCCCCAGTAAATTAAAATGTGCGTTTAAATTAAATATACATAGAATTATATTTTAATTTAAAGGAAAACTGATCGTAACGATCGAATGGGCTTACCATACATGTCCCATTGTTTCCGAAATGTGAGTAATTAGCTAGAGGCGACAGTCAGTGGGTCTGGTTTGGTGTACAAAAGAAAAAGTAACTTTTTGGAAGGAAAATTAAATAAATATATATTTTAATATATAAGCCCCCTTTGCCATTCTCTCTCCCCGACTACCATAGTAATTAAAATAAAAAAAGAAAGAGGCGCTCGATTGCGCCAGGCCTGGCGCCGCCGCGCCGGAGGGCACTCACCACCACCGCCTGCGCCTCACCCTCTCCTCCGATCCACTCGATCCCTTCCCCCTTCTTCCTCTCGCTTCCTCTAGCTTAAACACCTCCCCCCCCCAAGCGCGCCCTAGCTCCAGCCACTGAACAGAAGACTGCCGGAACCCTCCCTTGACCACTTGCGACAAGCGACACGAGTCCCCCATGCCCCTACAACCCGCCGCGCCACCACTAGCGAACCACCAGCCTCCTCCTCATCCAATTCTCCGATGATTAAAACCTAGGAAAGGGGTGAGCTTTCTGATTTTTATTTCCTTGATTAGGAATCTGATTAAAAGTTATATAAAAAGTTTAGAATTTTATTTATAAAAAGTTTGGATTTTCAGAAATAAAAAGGCTTTGATTTTTATTTTACAAAGAACCATATAAAAATTTGATTTTTCATACATGAATAACTATATAAAAATTTGATTTTTACATATGGGAACATCGATTAAAAGAATTGATTTATATAGTTTAAAAGAATTGATTTTTATGTAAAGAAAGCATAGTTTTTTTTATGCGAAAAGATTCGATTTTTTTTTTACAAAAGGATTAAATTTTTATAAATAAAAAGATGAAATTTTTAAAAATATAAAGACGTGACTTTTACAAATATAAAGGCATGATTTTTAAAATCTAAATAGCGATTAAAGATTGGATTTTTATTTTAGCATAATAAAGATATGATTTTTATATAGAATAAAAATATGATTTTTATTTAAGTAGAGTAATAAAAATATGATTT
This sequence comes from Allium sativum, assembly GCA_030737875.1. Classification (NCBI taxonomy): domain Eukaryota; kingdom Viridiplantae; phylum Streptophyta; class Magnoliopsida; order Asparagales; family Amaryllidaceae; genus Allium; species Allium sativum. Next base: position 121,877,202 of record CM060926.1, on the reverse strand, counting down.
TTATTTAGGTAGAGTTATAAAAATATAATCTTTATTAGAAGAAGAGTGATATAAAAATATAATTTTTATAACAAAGTTGTGATGTAAAAATATGATTTTTACTATGAACAGCGTGAAAAGGGTTGCGATGGAACGGGTGGAAAGAAAATCCAGACTGTTCTGAATTTCAGAAATAAAATGGAGGAGTGGAAACCCAAGATGAGAACTCCTCACTGAAATTATTTCTGTACATTTATTTATTTTATAACTAAATATATGAACTGTTCCCCGTCGTCCACAACCATGGACGACTTGTTTGTTTGATTGTGTTGTGAAATTTGTGTGTGATGTGAAATGAACATTAAATATATTCATGTATTGAAATAAAATATTTTATCGTTAAAATATACAATTTTTAATGTGTGTACGGATAAAATAAATATTCATTTACAAATCAGATGATTTGTAAATGTACACTCATTTGACTGATATTGATTGGGACGATAAATTTTACACATCGCCCAACTACACAAATAAAATATGTGTTTGTTGTTTGAAAACCCCACACGGGTGTTGAGATGATATTTGACATACACTAATCCTGATTGTTTTGTGGTATGTCAATCGATTGCTTGACAGACTGTTGTAAGCATTAATTATTTATAATTAATGCTTATGCAGTTGTGTAATGCACTCTGGATGATGGTTGACTGTGTATAGTTATTGTTGTGTACATGTGTGTATGAAATCCATATAAATAACATTATATGGTAATTGACTGTGTCTGATTCCAGTTCAAAAAGAATGAATATTTTAAAATAACGAATATTTTAAAATAATGATTATTTCAAAATAATCTTCAGTAATGGATCAAAATCTGGTTTTGATGTCCGATTTGGGATGGACACGAATATATTTAAATATATAAAGCCGTGTTGATTAGATTAACGTCATTTTGACGTGAACGATATTTGTATCTATTTTATTCATTTTATAATGAATATCGAAAAGGAAGTGATTTCAAAATCTGAATTTTGAAAATATTATCATTTATATATTGATGACATGGAATATTCAATTTTGATTCAAAAATTGAATATGAAGTTGAAATCGTTTTGAAAACGAATTTAAAACGATTTATAAAATACGTTTTAAATGGAAATCGACGAAATATATATTATATACAATATAATGGCCTGAATAGAACGCGCCGCGCCGCGGTAGTTTGCGAATTTCGACCATTGACTTCGAATGGACATTATGGGAGATCCGACCATCGGATTCTCCTGAAACCAGAACCGTTGGGTTCGTATCGAAAAGAGATTTCTAATGAAAACAAGAAATTAGAAATCTAACGGTTGGATTTGGAATTATTTCCAAATCAAATTGGGAAAAGGTCGCTGTAAGTGCAGTTCGAAGGCCTTTTATGGAAATCGACTGTACGGGCCTTGATAAAATTATTAAAAATATCAATAATTTGTGAAAAATCATAATAAATGATTTGGAAAGAATTGGGATGAAAAATTCCATATTTGAAAAGATAAAAATATATTTTTCTCGAAATGAACTAGTTATGAAGTAGAATTATAATCCAATTATTTTTAAATAATTAAATTGGGTTTGAAATGGTTTTAAAAATAACCGAAATTTTCAATATATGAATTGTAATGGATTTGAATTGAAATTATCTCTGGAGTATTTCGATATTGCATTCTGTTATTATACGGACATTGTGGAGGAATTTGGAAGATATATATATCGTTATTCCAATACGATATTTGTAGATTTCAGAATTTGATATTGAATGTAAGCCGATATATTTTCTATTTAGAGCCTTGTATTTAATATCAAATGGGATTTTGGGTTTGTCATGAACGGTGTCTTCACTAACACCGTTCTTAAACCCAATTGAGAAAAGATTAAATCTTTTTATTAAGATTTAATGAAGTTTACCAACTAATTAACATTAATTGGAATTGAATTGAAATTGGTTTTTGGGTTTATCGTGAATGGTGTTTTAGATAACACTTGTTCTTTGACCCGATTTACAGTGAAATGTGATTTGGAATTTATAAATCTTTTATTAAGATTTAAAGGAGATTTTCCAAAGTAAAGTTTTCTAGTTTAATAAAATAAATGGAATAGAATGGAATTCGATTCGGTAATAATCGAAGTGAACTTCTATGGAGGAAGACTGTTAATATATATGGAATTTAAAAGGCTTTGTCGTTACTCCATTTATATTATCGGTTGTACATGGAAGTTCATATCGATTATATATATTGATCTGTATTCCATGAAGATTCCATCGTTAATGGAATGTGATTTGGGTTTATTGTGAGCTTTGTTTTTAAATGACATTGGTTCTATAACCCAGTTAAGGATAAGATTAATTTGTTAACTTTGAAAAATCATTAATTAATGATTTTTGGAAATTAGAACTGAATTAGAGTTTTAGTGAATCTTTAAATAGATTGAAAGGTGAATTTGATAACTAAAATTATCAAATTCAAGAAATGATCGAGAATGGAGTATCACCAGTTTTGCTCCAAGCGATAGTTAAATCTTTAATTAGATTTGAACATGAAATGGTAATTAATTTTACCGATAACACCGTGGTGTTAAATATGAAGTATTACCAATTTTGCTTCATAGGATGAATAAGTTGGGATTGGGAAATTAAACAAATGATTACTTCGGTAAGGTTCACTAATCCCAACTAGTTTGGAAAACCTTAAAATGGTTCGAATTGATATCCAAAGGAAGATTAATGAATAAATTTAAAGAATTTATCTTTCATAAAATTCATGGGAACCTTTCCCAAAGTAAAAGAATATTTGAATAGAGGAATATTCTGGATTAGAATGAGGCGTATGTTATGTTTTATAGAACTTGTTTATTATATACGCAAGTTATTCAGAAAAACTGGGTTTATCCCATTCTGAATAACTAATTCGACGATATGTCGAAGATGAAGATGGTGGTTGAAGACCGGAGGTCTTCACATCGTTTGGATGATTACTGATGTCTTGATTGGGCTGTACACTCAAGACAAGGTGATAAGTGGTGATCGTCCAGACGTACTTGGAGATCGAACGGATATGCGAGGGCCCCTCTCCTGTATTGGACATATGATATGAGGAATAAGGTGCCTCCGGTTTCGTTCAGACCAAGAACAAACTTGTAAATGGACTGTGTGTCTGACATTGGATTTTATTCTACGCTGATTGATCTCTATTAAATATACATCTGCCTAGTGAAGAAGAATTTATTCTCTTACTTCACCCTTCTCTGAGACGTACGGGATCAGAGGTTGTATATCGATAGGCAGCAGTCGCATGGCGTGAATTGCCTATGTGGCATGCCTAAGTGGTAAATGATCAAGGCTTTTGTTGAAAAGCAGAGCCTTGTGGTTGACGATCAAAGCATAGCTTTAGTATAGTGCCACTTTGTGTATAGCTTTAATTCGCGAGCTTCACTTCCTGGCATGAACCAGAAACGGGGGTGGATCCAGGGAGAACATGCATTTCTTTCTAGCTAGAGATGGTGTCAGCGTTTTACAAGCCCTGACATTTTACTTATGTGGATGATGGATTGCGAGGCGCCTCAGTTATATTGTTCACTTCGGTGTCGATGGATGGTTTGGTCGGTATATGACCAGTTTACGCCCCATAGGGCGGGAAGACGTATTGTTCAGGGAATTATTAATCCACTTCGTATGGACCGACCCTGTGGCTCCTAAAGGCTTGACAGAGTACTTGCCTAAGGCATGGACTAGATTGTCTCAAAGCGGTGAGGACGATCCCTTGCCTTGGTTCATAGATGGAAATCCAAATTCCAATACGTGACATTGCGGTTTTAGTTGTAATCCTATATATGGAGACATAGTAGCATGGGATGCTATGCCGTCTATGATTGATACAATTATATTTGAAGTTGTTGTCTTCACTTATAGTAATAATAAAAGATTAAATTTCACATATCAAGCATTATTTGGCTATTATAAGGTAAAACCCTATCCTCCGGCTTGCATTGCATTGTGTGATGGGACCTGGGTCTTATAATAGCTTCATTTTCTTTAATTAGCATTGCGCTGTTTGTTTAATGCACTGGTATTCTTGGGAGGAAACCTGTTCCGTGTTATACCGCGTGGTCCCTTGATTTACCGAACTTTAAGAATCAAATTAATAACTGTTTTAGTTCTCATACCAGTCATATGACTGACCTGGAGTTATTATTTTAACCTAAACTCTAGGTGCCCCTATTTTCCACTTGGGCAGCTAGAAGTTTTTGTTTTGCAGATTTATATTCACAGGATCCTGGGTTACTGCTGGAACGATATTCAGAAAGCTCTATATCCGTTTATCTCTTTCAGTTGTGTTTTTTGCTATTTTCTACTGCTATGTAATGTATTTTAACCTCTGATATGTAATATTTATTCATACTCTGTATATTCTTGTACTCTGATGTAAATTGTTGTAATAAGCAATGAAATGTTCTTCTGTTCGTGTTCTGATTTGGCGTATTCTCAACTCAATTCGGGCTTTCCTTCATGGGGAAGTTCGGGTCGCTTCAGACGATGTCTTAAGTGAGTAGGGGTCCGCTATAGGGTCTAAGTGACTATAGGGATGTCCACCCTTAATAAATTACGAGATGACCTTAAGTGACTAGGCATAGCCCACCTCATGGGGTATTAAGTTGCTGTAGGGACGTCCACCCTTAGATTACTTTGTAGGGGTATTAAGTGACTGTATGTATGTCCACCCTTAGGTTTATATATAGGTCTTAAGTGACTGTTGCGATGTTCGCCTCATATGTTTAATTGTGCATGTTTGTTTGCATAGATATAACATGAAAAATTTACACTGCCAAATTTAAGAAATAGTCATTCCTAAACTTACATGTTTTTCATTCACCATAAATTTATGTTTTGACCTCCTTCCTCTTAACATAAACAGGTTAGTTGGTGAGCACCTTGGATCTGTGATGATCAACGATTGATTAGAGGTGAAGCCTTTCGATGGAGATCAAGTTATCTATTATGGTATTATTATTATTATTATTACTGTTATGTTTTTGGGATAATTATTGATGTACCTGTTATCTGTTGAGACTCATTGTATTTGACATTATGGTTTTATTTATTGTACATCTGTTTTTTTTTTTGCTATTATATTTTATCCATTCCGTTATCTGAGATTCTGATTTTCGTTTAGACTACTCTATGATATATGTTTTAGTATTTCCATATAAGAACTAGAAATCCATTTAAAATTGCTCTAAGTTACAATGGGCCTTTTCTAGGTTGAAATTTAGGCCCATTTCGGGGGAAGGGGGTTGTAACATTTGGTATCGGAGCATAGGTTACCGATTACGAGAAAATATACGTAAGAGAGACGTATTTATTATTTGAAAAGGTTTTAAAAATTGTGTGTGTATATATATATATATTATACCCCACAAACATATGCAATTATGCAAAGTAACCTTGTCTTTCTTCCTTTTGGGCCTTGATACTACCTTAGGAATCCCACTAAAGATTTTTTCCTTTTTCAGATAGTAGAAATGACTGATAACTAGCCCGAGCAAGGGAACCCAACAAGGCTTTGATACTTGTCTGGATGGTTCTAACAGTACCTTAGGACTATGGAACCCTACTCCCAATCCTTCCCTAGTGGAACCAGTAGCTTAGCCCGTTGAAGGGGACCTAGACTTCCCTCGTCTTTGCAAAGATTTCGTGAGTTTAGGAGGAAAGCCATTTTGGGAACTGAGATCTTCCTTTAAGGAAAAACATGGATAACCAAGTGTGAAAGAATATTTGAGGCTACCAGATGGGACGATCAACTTAAGCGTAGGGTAGCGGCTTAGCATTTGAAAGGAGTGCCCTTGAATGGTGGAACATGATTTCACAAGAGAATTTGGGTAGGGTGTTTACTTGGGGAGAGTTTAGGACCTACTTTGAGAATAAGTTCTTATCTAATGCTGAGATGAGCCTACAACTAGAAAAGTTCACTCGGTTCAAGCAAGGAGAGTCGGATATGCGGGAGTATGTGGGGAAATTACATAATTATCCTAGTTTGGTAGAGGCTTAGTGGGCACCCTAATGGATAAAGCCCTTAAGTTTGTTAATGGATTGAATTCCCCATTGAGGGAAATGCTTTTGGCTCAATTGATGTTCGGAGCTACATTTAAAGCCCTTGTTGAGGCGGCTATTCTGTATTCATCTGAGGAGGTTAAGGAAGTTAAGACTGATAAGGGAGAAGGTACATCTAATGTTGGGAAGAACAAGAAGAAAAAATTTTGGCTTAAGAAGAAAAAGGGAGGAAAATTCAAGGAGGATAATACATGTTCAAGGTGCCACAAGAAAGGGCGTGAGGTGAAGGACTGTAGAGTGAATTTAGCTAAGTCAGAATTCAAAGGGAAATCATTTAACTAACGTGAGGATGGACACTTGTCAAGGAACTTCCCTAAGCCTAGAATATCGCATAGTGGTCAAAACTCTGCCTTGGAGGCAGCGCCGATTAGAAGTCATCCCTAGAGATCAAGGACAACCTATGGTGGAAGGTATAATTTATATCCTAGGAGCTTCTTTGAGTACCCTACTTGATACGTGAGATTCACACTCCTTTATTGCTAGGAAGATTGTTAATTCTTTGAAACTCCCCTTATCCTTTGCTAGCCATCTGATAAAGGTGTCTAACCCTATCGGAGGGATTATGCAACTTTCGTTTGTTTAAAGACCTAGTGTTGGACATCAGTAGTGTCGACTTCTTTTGCGATGCATACGTACTTGAATTCGAGGAGTTTGGTCTTATTTCAGGAATAGACATGCTATCATTTTATGAGGCCGTCCTTAGCTGCGATAAGAGGATAATTTGCTCGAGAAGTCGTGGAGTCCTAGATTATAGATTCCTTGCAGGACAGGGAATAGGGATTCGGTAACGACCGCCCACAACTCCTGCACTTAACAAGGGAAATAATGCGCTAAAAGACGTGCTAGATAGCTATGGACGATCATCAGGGTAGAATAATATATGCGGAACCTGTCGTATAAATCACAGCGCATGGATAAAATATAATAGAACATATACAACATGCAATAATAGTAAAGCAAAATTTGACAGAATCTTAAACTTTTTAATATCACCATGAAATATTCATACAACATTGGAAAACACTATAAGAGTCTGTACTACTTTGAAATTTATTCTTTATTGTTTTGAGATGCTTTCTGGTCTCAGAATTTATTTTGACAAATGTTTGGTTGTGGTTTTAAATGATTTTGAAAATGTATAGAATCTAGTTGCTGATACCTTAAAATATTTAACATTGAAATTCCCTTTTGATTGTTTGGGTTTTAAGATTAGGCCAAAAAAACTCAAACATAAAGATTGGGTGATTATTATTGATATAATTAATAATAGGCTATTTAGTTGGAATAACATATTTTTATCAAGAGCAGGTAGATTAGTCCTTATCAACTCCATATTATCTGTTATTCCAACATATTGGATGGACATCCATCGTTTTCCTCAATGGGTGATTGAAAAAATAGACAGGATTAGACGAAGTTTTCTATAGAGTGGCGAAAATATTTGCAGAGGATATAATTGTTTATTTAATTGGGAAATTTGTTGTAAATCTAAGAAAAATGGGGGTTTTGGGGTTATCAATCTTTATTATTTTAACTCCTCATTATTAGCAAAATGGTATGGAAGTTTAGAAACCCCGAAGTATCGTCAACTTGAAAGAAAATTCTTTCTAAATTTTATTACAATAGAGACAATATTATTTTTGATACTGGTTATAGGTGGGGTGGAATAATAGGATATAATCATTTTGGAAGTCTATATTGAAATGTTTTGATTTTTTTAATCTAGGGTGCAAGTTAATTGTTCATTCAGGGGATATTACATTTTTTGGCATGATTCTTGGATTTCTCGTTTACCTCTGAAAATAAAATTTAAAGATCTTTTTGAGAATTGCTGCTTTAAGAATGCTCTTATTAAGGATGTTTTTAGAGGTAGCTTAGATCCCCAGCGGGAGTTCACATTTGAAAATATTTTAGAATGGGCAATATTTAGGCAATTTGCTTTATTATGAGCTAAGCTGTATATGTATCATTTTGATTATAATGGGGACATCATCTATTGGGGCCTTGATAAAAGTTTAGAGTACCTTCAAAATCTTTGTATAAATTTCATAATTTTTCTGGTATTTCAATTCAAAATTTTAACTATTTGAAAGACTAACACTCCGCCTAAGTCCAAATTACATATGTGGCTTATTATTCATAAGAAATTAAATAAGGTAGAGCACTTAAGGATGAAAAATATTATTTTTGATTCTAAGTGTTGTTTCTGTAATTTATCTAATGAAAATATTGATCATTTATTTTTCTCTTGTACTAAAACTTACTTTATTTTAAAAATGGTTCTAAGAATTTTTGGTTTTAATTGTTCCAATATTTTTAGGAATTGTGATTGTTATTGGAATAGTTTTAGATTTTATTTTAATTTTAAAATTAGGTATGTGCTAGATTCTTTAATAACTATCATTAGTTGGTTTATTTGGTTTGATAGAAACCAGAGAATGTTTTCTAACTCTGTTTCTATAGATAAATCAATTATTAAGATAATAATGTTTAGTCTTGAATGGATGTCTAATCCTCAGTTTAAGATAAATAGGGACCCTTTGTGTGATAGATTTTTAGTTAAAATTAGAAATAATATGAGTTTGTTTATTAGGATTAATAAGTTTTTTAATTCCAATAGAATTTGTATTTGTTACTGCTTCCTGATGTATATGTTTATAATAGTTGTGTTTCTTGTTGTCTAATAGTATTTTTATAAACGAACATATATGGATATATATATATATATATATATATATATATATATATTCATATAGCTGTGTTGTTCGCTTACTGTTTATTTAGTTTGTTTCAGGATACAGGTAACTATGGTATGAAGGAGAGCTTATTGGAGTTAGTCTTGGAGAGGCCGTTATTTCATTGTTTTTTCTATTCTTTTATATTTCTGTAGCTTTTTTTTTAATCTTAGTGAGACTATTATTTTATATAGGAGTAGGTATACTTCAATATCGGGTGGTGGCGTTGCCGGAACTCGATTTTGAAGTATGATGGGCGGAGGTTTATCCGGAGCTCATATATCTACCTTTCCTATACAGTTGGTTATAGTCCGAGATGGTTATAAATTATAGGCTACCTGCTAGGCATGTTAGCAGCTTCTGTAGATTTCACGTTTCTTTATATATGTATTTACATATATAAAAATATGTGTGCTATCTTCTTTTTAGAAGATCACACATTTTTTGTTCCAAAAAAAAGTCTGTACAAAGTGCCTCACTACAAGTATCCCAGAGAATACATCAACATAGCAGCAGAAAATAGAAAATAGTAGGTAATAGGAAACTAATACGTAAGCCTCCAGCTCATCATCGCTCAGTAGCATCGTCCTCATTAAGATCAACTACCTGTCACTTGCTTCTCAGTCAGCCCATCCAAAACATGGATGAAAGGCCCAAGGTAATAAGAGGAAACATAAAAATTTGAGTTTGACAACAGTCTTAATGAGCGATAAAATAGCTATCTAACATCATCAATAAAGTATATGACAATAAGAAGATTAATCAACTAATCAACCAACATAAACAGAGAATAACCCAAACCCGACTTTCCAACATCGGACAGCGATTTCCTTTACAGTAATCAAGTAGAACAAATAGTAAATTCATAACAATCAGTTATTAAGCGTAGACCATCCTAATTAATATAGACAACTCCCATGCATAAGCCCCAAATGCCTAAACCAACATTAGACAAGCACCCAAGAGATATCTCCTTCGACGTCGAATAATATACACATGACGATACGAGCAAAACAACCATCATCCATGACTCTGGCTATCACCACCAATCTTGCTTCGAAACCATCTTTAATTATATGACCGACTCAACATCATGTCGTCCGTCAAGGGCTAATGGTAAACCCCGGTTCTAGTGAAAACCTCATATGCCATCGTGACTTGTATCCCTAGGCCCATCATGACAGCCTAGGGTACTCAACCATTCAACCGATCTTTTAGGCGTCGCTATTATACCCCTGCTTTGAGTCTGCTAGAACCTACGACAACGGTAATTCCTCGACCTTCATAACTCTAGTCGTCATCACCGACGACTATCCATGAGCTCAAAACGCTCTTGAGCAGCCATTGTTCACGATCTCAAAACACACTTGAGTCATTTGCATACACGAGCTCAAAACACACTTGAGCCGTCTGCATATTCATTGCATTTAATCGATCAAAGAACACTTCACAACACTTTGTTTTGTCAATACTGCATTGTTTGGTTGACACTGCATTTCCAGCTTTCTTGCTATGAAAAACTCGGCACAACATTCAAACTGCGTTTTACATCATTTTGGAAACGCTACCAAATCTACGCGTGCCACTCTGGATCGGCCATCAGTTGGACCCCTCAAAACTGCTCAAAATCGCGTATGCGACACCATGATTTTGATGCCCGATACATGCTCCAGAAGTGTCCGATCCATCAGCTTTCCACAACATTTTTGAAGAGCTGTAAATTTCTACCCGATCCATACACATGAATATTGCCTGATCAATTAGGTTGCACTTTGCCTGATCCATCATTTTGACGTGCGCAACTCAGCCCAATCCACGGTCCAGATTTCCTCCTAATCCATCCTTACCACTGCGTTTCTCAAACGTTGTTGAATTTGGCAGATCCGATCCAAATAAAATGGCATGATCCCTCGACGCACACTTTGGCAGATCACTAATTTTACCATATGCAGCGTGTGCCAGGGCAGTTGGCTTTTGTTCGATCCATCCACGTCCTACTATAGTGTTTTCCAAACGTTGTTAAATTGTTTTTGCCTGATCCATCTAAACACTTGCCAAATCAACTAATTTCATGCGCGCAACTCCAGAATTTTTGTGTCCAGTCCAATGTCTGGTTTCCGCCCGATCCATACAATGAAATTGCCCGATCCATACATGTTTGCGCACCCAAAACTCCAACCAATTTCACACTTGAATACGACTTGATTTCATACTCGAAAACCAATCCAACCTTAACTTTTCAACAATGATTCAATCAATAAAATATCAACAAATCACACAATTATCAACAATTCAACCACCAATACTCAACAAACATTAAAACATCATTTTAACAATTAATAAAATCAATAAATGGATCTAATCATAGAATTACCATATGAATATACCATTTGTAAGTTTCTAGATTAGATCCTATAGTGTTTGGAATTGAAATCATACTTACATTGATTAGATCTATATGAAAACAACTTAAAATAATGATCGTAAGATCAAATAACCCATATACTCGATTGAATCTGTGCTGGAGATGCTTATCACTCACCAATTCTTCAAAATACTTGAAATCGACTAATCTCAAATCCGGACAGCGATGATCAACCTCCAAACCTCTCAATTTGATGTGATCTTCATTTACTCGATGTAGATCTAGCATTACTTGATGTCTTCTTGCGTAGATCTGGAATTTTAATGAAGGAAAAATATATTTGATTGAGAAACGAGGATCACAAGCTCAACCAATTGAGAGAATAAAGAAAGTAAATCCCTCTCCATGCCTCTAACCTCCAATTTATAGCCTCTAACCAGCCCACTAATGTGTCACGCCAATTCAGCCTATTAACGACTAGCCAAACCTGTACAGGAATTGTGAAGCACTAAAACAGTGATTCCTCCCAAAGCGCTAAACCAAATCTTTAATGTGACCACTCTACGGAATAGGAAACATCATTTCCTTTCCAATGAAATCAATCTCATCACCTGATTCGATCCCAGTCAAAAGTTATGCCCTGTACAAAATTAACAGGGGTAAAACAGTCACATATAAAATTGGCAAAAATTATGGACATGTCCCACATCCCCCTAAAAAACATATCAAAATATGAGAATGATCAAACCCTCAGGGAATTAAATAAAAATATTTTACGATCCTTCGATATGTCAAATGCAGGTTGTTACATTCTTCCCCCCTTTAGGAATTTCGTCCCTAAAATTCCAAGCAAACTTAAGAAACCATAACATCATCCACAATTAGCTAATTTACCATCCAAACTAGCATCCATCAAGCCATGCATCCATAGCATAATCCTAGCACACGAAATTGTAACAAAATAGTACAAGTTATAATGATGTAAGGTGACACGACTTTATGGATCATACCAAAGAAGGGTTCTGGATGGATCGTCTTCATACTCTCTTTCGTCTCCTATGTACAATCATCATTATCCTCACTCCACTACACCTTGACTAGCTTTACCATCTTCCCCCTAAGTTGTTTCGTACCATTACCCACAACACGAAGCGGCTTATGAGGGGTTGTAGTTATGGTCTTGACTTCTAGGTCTTCGTACTGTTCCAGAGATACCACCACCTTCGAATCGTGCACACACTTTCGTAGAAACAACACATGAAAAACATTGTGTACACTCGACATTTTCTCAGGTAAATCCAATCTATACGCGAGCTTTCCAATCCGCTCAACTATCAGAAACGATCCAACAAATCTTGGAGCCAACTTTCTTTTGCTTCTGACCCGAACAACATTCTTTAACGACGAAATCTTAATGAAAACCATAACGCCAACGTCGAATTCCAAATCCTTTCAACGCTTATCAACATAACTATTCTAATGGTCTTGGGCTGCCTTCGTTCATTGCCAAACGATCTCAATACAATCTGAGATCTCTCTTATCATCTCTGGCCTAAGTATCAATTTATCTCCAATCTCTAACCAACAATCCAGAAAATTACACGGTCTTCCATACAATGCTTCATATGTTGCCATCCCAATGCTCGACTGGTTACTATCATTATATGCAAACTCAACTAAATGTAGATGGTCTTCCCATCATCCCCCAAAATCCAATACACAAGCTCTTAGGAGATCTTCCAAAACTCGGTTAACCCTCTTGGTTTGACTATCGGTTTGGGGATGAAAAACCGTACTAAAAAACAACTCAGTTCCCAGAGTCTCTTGCAAACTCTTCCAAAATCCGCTTCTGAACAATGGATCTTGATCACTCACTATGCTCTTCAGGAAACCATGTAATCGAACTATTCATTGTATATAAAGCTTAGCCAACTTCGATGTTGTTCTAGTCGATTTGAAAGGAATAAATCTTGCACTTTTGGTCAAGCTATCCACGATGACCTAAATTCCTTCGTTTCCTGCCCTGGTTCTAGGTAGTCCATCGATATCTGCTCCCACTTCCATGTAGGAACTTCCAATGGCTGAAGCAATCCATTATGCTTCTTATGTTCAGCTTTCACCAACTGACAGTTCATGCATTTGGAAATGAATTTTCCAACATCCCTTTTCATCCCTTCCCAGTAGTAAGCTCAATTAATGTCCTAATACATTTTGTTACCACCGGGATGAGCCAACACCTTTAAGTGGTGACATTCCCTCAGAACCTCATCTCTCAACCCGTCGATATTAGGAACAACCAATTGTCCTTTCTTTCGAAGCCAACCCTCTCGATTAACCTTGAATTCCTTATCCTTTGGTTCTAACTTTTGGATAATCTCGACAAGCTTTGCATCACGCTTTTGTCTCTCGCCAATCTTTTCGATGGGAGTAGGTCTTATCGATAAGCTTGCCAATATTTCAGGTTCTAACTCACATCGAGGCCTAAAATCAAATCCTGCCAACTAATTGAGGTGCTTCCATTCTGAAAAACATCGCTCCCAAACTTGTGTGTCTTTGACATAATGCATCCGCCACTGCGTTACCTTTACCAGGAGTATAGGCTATGCCAAAATCATACGATACCAGAAAATATAACCATAGTTACTGCAGAAGATTCAAATCCTTTGGGATAAAAGATACTTCAACGACTTGTGATCCGTAAACAACTCGAATCGAACTCTCAACAGGTGATGTCTCTAGCAAGGCCACAACTTCCAACAGGTGATGTCTCCGCAAACACGATCGCTGCCAACTCCAGATCATGAGTCTGATAATTCCTTTCGTGCGGCTTCAGCTGTCGACTCGCGTAGGCCACAGCTTCATCCTTCCGCATCAACACTACTTCAAGTCCAGTACCACATGCATCAGTGTATACCACAATTTATTCATTCCCACTTGGAATCGTCAAAATAGGAGCACTCATCAGTCTCTCTTTCATAATTCCAAAAGCTTGCTCACACTTCACATCCCAAGTGAACACTTGATTTTTTTTCGTCAATCCCGTTAATGGTGCAACTATCTTGGAGAAATTCTTGATAAACCGGCGATAATTGTTGGAGAATGGATTTTTGATGACAACAACCTTATTTCAATTATTATTGATTATAAAATATATGCTAACAATTTTTGAATAGAATATATATATATATATATATATATATATATATATATATATGCAGGAATTATGTACATGAAATATTACTGAAGACTGTACAGTTATAAAGACGGTAGACATTCAAAGATCATAGAAATTTTCAAGACTCATGAGTAATCAAGATTTCAAGAGTTCAAGATCAATATATTTATAGAGTCTAAATTTTGTAAGACTCTAAATAGCACTCCAGGTTCAAATTCTAATTCTAATTTTCAAATTCTAATTTTCAAATTCTGATTTTCAATCCTCAATCTTCTCTATTTTATTTTTCTATTTTATTCTCAATCCTCTCTATTTTATTTGTCTATTTTATTCTCAATCCTCTCGATTTTGTTTTTCTATTTTGTTTCTATTCTTATTCTTCTTGGTTTTTCAAACTTAAATTTTTATACACTTTATATTTATACTTTATATAGTTTAAAACCTTATAATTTTATAAATATATTTATTTAGTTTAAAATTATGTTTTCATATGATTTTCTATCATATAATATTAATTTACAACACTAGAATTTTACTCAAGAATTTCCAGAATTAGTTTTATATCAAAATACTTGAAAAATGTTTTGAAAATGAAAAATACACATGACTATGTCGACATAGCAAAAAGTGTGTGTCGACATATAACTGCTATTTTTTCTAATTTTGAAGGGAAGTGTCTTTTCACTATTTGAAACGCTTCAGAACCGTTGCAACCGTTCATACTCTATAAAAATAGGTTAGAACCAATTTTTTTAACATTTCTTCTTCTCTAACTTCATATTATTTCATCCCACCTTTATTTCTAATCACTTTTATGGTTTTTACACTTATACTCTACCGAATTCAATTCTGTTTTGATAAAACTTATTCTCTCTACACTCTCTACTCTCTGAATCAAGTGCCATTGAAGAGTTATAGGGATGTTTTGTAATTGTTTGGGTTGAATAAACCTTATTGTGAGTCAAAAAGGAGTTGGTGTGTCCTTATGGGCCGTGAAATCAAGGAAATATGAGTCGGTGTGTTCTTGTGAGCCGTGAAATCAAGAAAGTAGGAATCGGTGTCCCCTTGTTGAGCCGTGAAATCAAGGAGGGTGTAATTGACTATTGAAAGAGTAATAAAACTCTGCACAACCCAGCGTTCTATGGGACTGGACGTAGGAGTGATCCAAACCAGTATAAAATCTGGTGTGTTCTTTCCTTTTCTGCACTTTTGTTTTTGTTTATTTTGCTTCTGTATTTGAATCTGTGTCTGTGTTTGTGTTTATAGTGTTTGATTCGTCCCATAGTTCTCTCTAGTTTTTAGCTGTGTTTAAATTCTTACAAACACTATTCACCCCTATAATGTTTGCTTTGCCAGAGCGATCCATTCCACAGTCCCTAACAATTGGTATCAGAGCAAGGTTTTTCAAAAAGTTCATAATCTGATTTTTGGAAACGTTAAATGGTAAATTTTGAACACTTGTTTTAATTCATGTACTGCATCAAGTATTAGATGAGTCTTCATTCAATTTTATTGAAAAATCAAGTTACTATGATTTGATTTTTGATATTTTTAAATTTTTAATGTTTTAAATTTTTGATCTATGGATGTGTTACGAAACTGTCATGATATTATTGTTTAAAATTGTAGTTAATTATTTGAAAAGTCACTTGTTTATTTGAAGAGTCATTTATTTTTTGAAAAGTCATTCGATTCTTTGAAAAGATATGTTGTTTTGCAGGAAAAGATGTGCTATATGACTTTTGAAAATTCAAAGGTTGAAAAGATAGGTAAAGTGGCTGCTGGTGATTAAAATTCTGAAATGGTGGCTACTGAAAATTCAAATTTTGAAAAGAAATTAAAAAAAGGAGAAGAGTAATGACAGTTGGTGAAGAGACATCATGAAGAAATGGATATATATATATAATATAAATCAGCAAAGAAATGGGTACAAGACCAATTTATAACTTTGGATTTTCATCTACAACTTACCTTCATACTGTACTTCTCTTCTTTTACTTCATAATGTCACTAGTTTCATGAGATTCCATCGAGAATTGATCAAGTAATGATCAAATGAAGTTTTAGTGAATAAAGAGAGAAGGAAACCAAAACCATCAACAAAGATCTTCAAACTGCATTCAATGTTTAGGCTATGTTGTCCCAAATCATTTTCCATGTTGTAGTTCTCGTTCTCCTGGTCGATTTAATGGGTAGATCGTCAAATTCCAATCAAAATTGAGTGAGATATGGCAGTTTGAAGTTGGCGATCCAAAACTAAAAACTGTTACGGGATTTTATTCATACCTCTTACTGTTTCGACTTGCTGCACCCCATACCATCCAAATTCATACCCAAACTGCTACTAGATCATAGTCCTCGAATTCCTCTTCGATTTGCCACTGATTTCGTCTAATTCCATCAAGAAACGAAGAAGTTATGCCTCTTGAAAGTTTGTTTAAAAATGAAAAACGAGAAGAAGAAGAGAAGTGATTATGAAGAGACATGACTTTTGGTCATTTATATAGTAGTAGAAGTGTCCATTCATTCAAAATTCAAATTCAAATTTTGGCGCCAAGTTGGTTGAACTACTAAATATTCAATTTCTTTCTCATACGGTGTTCAAATTCAGTAAACGAATACATTATCCTGATCAAAAAAACGAGCCTGTCGCAATAGAGCAGATCTCATCATCAAATTCCAGAAGATCAATTCAAAATTTAGAGAATATCGAAGAAATGGATTTAATAATCGGGTACGCCTTAATTAATTTTTAAATTTTTGGTTGAATAGATGTTTTTCTTGCTTTGCTTTGTTTTAAATTTGAAATTTGAAATTTGAAATTCAAAAATAATTATAATAAAATTAATATAATAATAAAATAAATTTTGGATGTTTGTTAAGATTAATATTATTTCATGAAATAGTTAAAACCTGAAATATAAATCGATATTTTAAAACCAAAGTCACAAAACCATATTCTCTTTGAAATAATACATATATGTCAACATACATATATATATATATTAACATATCAGCCTACAGAATGAATTCAAATTTTTTATCTCAAATATTTAAACTTTCAAACTTCCCTCCATCTTTTTCAGTTAGAAAATGCCACTTAAAATTCTAGTTATTAAATTTATCTATATACTTATTTTCTTATATCTCGTTTCAAAATATATATTAAAATATATAATTTAATAAAATTATATAAACATGTTAATATGATATACGGAGTTAATATAACTTTTTGATATTGTTATAAAATATAAATTTATTCATCTTTTATATTTTTCAAACATGCATAGTTTAACTTATATATTTTTGGTTACATTATCGCAAATACTATTTGTAACTTAATACTTATTTTGACTTCCCATTTATAAAACTTTATATTTAACTTAATATAAAGAAATATATATACATGATTTTTTTAAGTAGTTTAAATATAAGAAGTTTTATAGATCACTTTATAATGTTTCCTTCTAAAGTATAAATGGTTTTTTAGTAAACAAATATGTTTTGATTTATAAAGTATTAATTTTAAAATTGATTTGTATCAAAATATTAATGTAGATCTCTTAAATTAAAATTTAAGTTCTTTTCAAATTAGTTTTATACGTACTTATGAATATATTTTTATATAGCTTACTTTATATTATACAAATTTTATGTTCTCTTTAGAAAGATCTTCAATTTTTAGAATATTTACCCTACTAATATTATTTAAATTCATGATTTTTCTAAATATTTTACTACTTATCATGAATATTATTTTTAACTAACCTTTTATCTTTATTATTCTTTTAATCAATTTCATTAAAATAATAAACCTAAGTTTAGAAATATCCATTAACTTTGTTTGATTCAAATAATTTATAATAGTTAGATAGTACTTTGAATATATTTTACCTAAATAGATATTATCACCATATCATTCTACATACTATTATTATACATCTTATTTCATATCATCATTATAAATTACAATTGCATTTCAAATCAAGATTATTCACACCATAAGTTGCATTTCATATTGTTTTACATATGACATACATTTCATACTACATTATAATCAACATACTTCACAAACTGCATTACATGTTAAATTTAACTCCACACATAACAAGCTTATAGTATGAAAAGTTTTTACTAAAAAAATAGAATTATTAATTAAATACATAACATATTTACTTTTCTTGATTAATTTGATTGAATTGATTGACTTGTTTGGTTTGTTTAAATTGTTGACTTGTATAACTTGATTGACATACTTGACATGGTTAAATTTCAACAGTGGTTGATAGGAGCTTTATAAGTTTTAGGATAAATAGAAGTACAAGCAATGTTTGGTTTTATGTTAGAATTGATTGATTGTTTGGATTAAATTACTTTGCTTATATCATAATTTTAAGGATATAATATTAGAGTTAATTCCTAGTCTAGATTAAAGTCTTATTATAGTTAGAGTATAGGCTAGGTTCAATCTTGTATTAGATTAAGAGGGAGTTTTATAGTTTCTTGGATTATTTAAAGGTTCAAGAAGTGTTTATTGTCACATATTATTTGATTTGGTAGATTGCTTGAATTGATTGCTTGAGTTGATTATTTGAGTTAGTTGTTTAGATTGTTTGTTTGAATTGCTTGTTTGGATTGATTTGCTTGTTTAAATTAATTGGTTTGTGTAGTGTATTTTCCTTCTATTTAGTTTATTAGACTAGTGTAGTCATAGATTTAGGGGGAGTTATAGAAATTTATAACGAATTATTGATTAAGGAAGAATTATAGATTTAAGGGAAGTTATATAGAATTAGGATATTATATAGGCATAAATTTAGGGGGAGTATTTTATAAGGTATAAATAGATTTAGGATTCAGGGGGAGTACTTTACTTTAGTATAGGAATTATTTAGATAATTCTAGGATTTAGGGGGAGTAGTTTTAGAATTCCTTTTTGATAATGCCAAAGGGGGAGTATAAAGGAACATCATCAAACAGTCATATACATGTATGATATTTTATAAGCTAAGATTGTCATCATCATAGAGGGGGAGATTGTTGGAGAATGGAGTTTTGATGACAACAACCTTATTTCAATTATCATTGATTGTAAAATATATGCTAACACTTCTTGTATAGAATATATATACATATGTGTGTGTGTGTGTGTGTGTGTGTGTGGTGTGCAGGAATTATATATAGGAAATATTACTGAAGACTGTATAGTTGTAAAGATGATAGAGATTCGAAGATCAAAGAAATTTTCAAGATTCATGAGTTATCAAGATTTCAAGAGTTCAAGATCAATATAGTTATAGAGTCTAAATTTTGTAAGACTCTAAATAACACTCCAGGTTCAAATTCTAATTTTCAAATTTTGATTTTCAATCCTCAATCCTCTCTATTTTATTTTTTTATTTTATTCTCAATCCTCTCTTTTTATTTTTCTATTTTATTCTCAATCCTCTCTATTTTGTTTTTCTGTTTTGTTTCTATTTTTATTCTTCTTAGTTTTTCAAACATAATTTTTTTATATACTTTATATTTATACTTTATATAGTTTAAAACCTTATAATTTTATAAATATATTTATTTAGTTTAAAGGTTTGTTTTCATATGATTTTCTATCATATAATATTTACCTACAACACTAGAATTTTACTCAAGAGTTTCCAAAATTAGTTTTATATCAAAATACTTGAAAACTGTTTTGAAAATGAAAAATACACATGACTATGTCGACATAGCAAAAAAGTGTGTGTCGACATATAACTGCTATTTTTCAAATTTTGAAGGGAAGTGTCTTTTCACTATTTGAAAAGCTTCAGAACCGTTGCAACCCTTCATACTCTATAAAAAGAGGTTAAAACCGAATTTTTGAACATATCTTCTTCTCTAACTTCATACTCTTTCATCCCACCATTATTCTTAATCATTTTTATGGTTTTTACACTTATACTCTACCGAATTAAATTCTGTTTTGATAAAACTTCTTCTCTTTACACTCTCTACTCTCTTCTCTCTGAATCAAGTGCTATTGAAGAGTAATAGGGCTGTTTTGTAATTGGTTGGATTGAATAAACCTTGTTGTGAGTCAAAGAGGAGTCGGTGTGTCCTTATGGGACGTGAAATCAAGGAAATAGGAGTCGGTGTGTTCTTATGAGCCGTGAAATCAAGAAAGTAGGAATCGGGTTCTCCTTGTTGAGCCGTGAAATCAAGGAGGGTGTAATTGACTACTGAAAGAGTAATAAAACTCTGCACAACCCAGCATTGTGTGGGACTGGACGTAGGAGTGATCTGTACCAGTATAAAATATGGTGTGTTCTTTCCTTTTCTGAACTTTTGTTTTTGTTTATTTTGCTTCTGTGTTTGAATCTTTGTCTATGTTTGTGTTTGTAGTGTTTGATTCATCCCATAGTTCTCTCTAATTTTTAGTTGTGTTTAAATTCTTACAAACACTATTCACCCCCCCTCTAGTGTTTGCTTTGCCTGAACGATCCATTCCGCAGTCCCTAACAATAATATCCCGCCAACCCAAGGAAACTCCGAACATACGTCGCATTCTTAGGTCTATCCCAGTCCTAGATTGTTGCCACCTTAGCAGGGTCAACCGCTATTCCATTACCAGAAACAAGATGACCTAAGAACCTCACTTCGCTCTTCCAGAGTGACACTTCGAAAACTTAGGTCTCAGCTGATGTTTTCACTAGATTTCCTAAATAACACGCAAGTGCGTCTTTTGCTCTTCTTTATTCCGGGAGAACACCAGGATATCATCTATGAACACAAGCACAAACTTGTTCAATTGATCTCTAAACACTATATTCATAAGATTCATGAAATACACTAGCTCGTTAGTCAACCCAAATGGCATCACCAAACATTCAAAGAAACCGGACGGTGTCCTAAAAGTTGTCTTCTGCACATTATCCTTTACCACCCTCAACTAGTGGAATCTCGTTGCCAAATCCATCTTGGAAAACACCTTGGCCTTATGAAGCTGATCGAACAAGTCATCTATTCTCAGCAACAGATACTTGTTCTTCTTAGTCACCTTATTAAGCTCATGATAGTCCAAACACAATCTCAAAGATCCATCAGCCTTGGTTGCAAACACAATTGGTGCACCCCATTCGAATACACTTCCCCGAATAAACCTTTTTTCCAAAAGGTCACTTACTTGCACCTCTAACTCTCGTTGTTCCTTAGGCGCCATTTTCCTAAGAGGCATGGCGATAGGCCTAGCACCTACGACCAAATCGATTCTGAACTCAATCTCGCGATGCAGAGGCAACCCTTTGACCTTGTCAAAGACATTATCGAACTCACTATCGATAGGCAAATTGACAAGTCTTTTTGTGGAATCACAAGTGAATTTAAATAACTCACGAAGACACCATATTCGGGCTTTCATCGAATCACAACCATTCGCCCTTCCACATTCCCAACCGTCACCTCGAGCTTTTTGCAATCCACTTTTGCTGCATACCTCTTGAGCCAATCCATACCCAAAATAACCCCAAACCTAGCGAAGTTCAAAACAAAGAAATCACACAAAAAGAAGCAACCATGATCGATAACACTAAACCATGACAAATCATACACAAACTGGAAGAACCCCAAATTGGATTAGTCACAACAAAAGGTCTATCACAAATCTCGGGTTCCAAACCCAAGCGGCACACAAGCTCATTGCAAATGAAAGAATGTGATGCTTGAGTATCAAACAACACACGAACTGAAACATCTCTAACGAAAAGAATACCTTAAATGACTACACTCTTCCCTTTCTCCTCTGTAAAGAACCGCAAATTCCCGCCCTTTGGATCGACCATAAACCACACAGGTCTGACCCAAAAAGCGAAAATCTACGAATACTTTAACTTTGGGCATACAACACATTACAACAGATAACAGAAGACTTTTATAACACTATAATAAATGTTACATCAGAGTACAGAATATACATATCAGAGTGCATTGGAATATAATTACAGCGGAAGAATAAATTACAATAAATGAATACATTGCAGCGGAACTAATCTCAGTGGAAGGCTATCAACATTATGGCCACAGCTTCAGTCTTCAATCCAGGATCTTGTTTTATCTATCTGTCAAATAAGCTACTCGACTGCCCGTGTGGAAAGAGGGCACCCGAGTTTGCCAGTGGACAAACTACAGGTCAGTCGTGGGACTGGTGTGAGAATTCTTAAACTAATCTATAAAATATAATAAGGCTAATCACAGGACCACGCCGCTAACGCGGAACGGGTTTACTCCATTGGATTGCCAGTGCATGACTAAAGTAAATCGTCAAAATAATGCAATGCTTTTTCTGAAAAATGAAACCATTATAAGACCCAAGTCCCATCACACAATGCAACGCAAACCGGAGGATAGGGTTTTACCTTATAATGGTCAAGAAATGCTTGATACGATAAACACGGTATTATATAATAATAGTGTGCAACCAATTTGAAATACATCAAAGTAAATGTATTAATCCTAGACGGCATAAGTGCCCCATCCCACTATGTCGCCATATATAGGTATACAATCAAAATCGCGTGATGTCGTATTGGAAATTTGGGTTTCCATCTGAGTCAAGGCTAGGGAGGAGATCCTTACCGATTCGAGACACTCTAGCAATGCCCCAGGATTGGTACTCTGTCCAACCCTTGGATCCTGCAGGGCCGGTCCACACTTGCTTTTGTGGATTAGTTATGCCTGAACACACGCTTCCCGGTCCTTTTGGACCTATACTACGGCCAGTAGCGACCGCATAAACCCGAGGCCTCGAAAAATCCAACAATCACAATGAATAAATGCCAGCGCTGGTAGGTCCCTGGCACCACTCTAGCTAGAAAGAAACGTGCGCACTCCCTGCGTTCCCTTCTCCCGTTTTAGACTCTACGGGGCTGTGAGGCTCGCGAAGTCACGATATACACAAAGCTATGCCTAAATAGACTGTGCTTTGATCATCAACCACAAGGCCTGCTTTTCAACAAAGCCTTGATCAACTGCATCTTAGCATGCCACATTGTCATACTCTACCATATCATTGATCATCTACCAATATATATATATATATAACCTCTAAGCTCATACGTCTTAGAGAAGGGGGTTAAATGAAGAATAAATTCTCCACCACCAAACAGAAATATATAATCGGTAGCGTTCAACAAATACAGTAGAAAAGAATACAATGTCAGACACGCAATCCATTTACAAGTCCGCTCTGGGTCTGAGCGAAACAACGTGTCCGTCGATCTCCAAATACATTTGGACGATCATTACCAAATACCTTGCCTTGGGGTGTCCAGTCCCAATTCAAGATACCAGTCATCATCATCCCAACGATGTGGAAACTTCGGTCTTCAATTGTCATCTTCATCTTCGACTCTTGATCGTCGTGATGATTATTCAGAATGGGTTAAACCCGGTCTTTCTGAATAACTCGCGTATTTTGTGATTAAAAATCAAATATTGGAAAATCACACATTACGCCACATTTCCCACTCAGAGTATTCTTTTAATAAGATATTCATATTAAAAGATTCTCATTAATTTTATCAAAGATAAATTAATAAATTTAATCATAAATCTTCCTTAAAAGATTTATTAAAAATTCTGAATTTGATTTAATATCAAAAATCATTTTCACAGATCGTTTATTTTAAAGAATAAATCTTCTTTTAAACGGGTTAAAGAACTCGTGTCATTTAAAACACAATTCACGATAAACCCACAAATCAATTTCCTAAATATGGAATTCCACAGAAATCAATCAGTACATAATCGATATAAATTTCTGTATCGGACTAACAATATACATGGAATAACGGCAAAGCCTCTTAAATTCCATATATAATATCGGTCTTCTATTACAGAAGCCCATCTCGATTATTACCAATAG
This sequence comes from Allium sativum, assembly GCA_030737875.1. Taxonomy (NCBI): domain Eukaryota; kingdom Viridiplantae; phylum Streptophyta; class Magnoliopsida; order Asparagales; family Amaryllidaceae; genus Allium; species Allium sativum. The sequence goes on along the minus strand of CM060926.1, from coordinate 121,852,896 downwards.
AATTTCCACTTAATCCCAATTGAATATATATTAAATTGGAAAACTAGATTTTTAGAAAATGAAAATTTGGACCATTTCTCGATTTGTGCGTGTCATCCTTGCGTAGGGGCCATGCTAATCTTCTCTGTATCGTTCCAATTTTATCGGATGTCCCTGCATTTTTGTTAACATTTCATAATGTAAACAATACAAGAAAATAAAAATTACATTTTTGTTTGCATTCTACAATGCAAACGAAATGTAGAAAAGAGAATATGCATTTTTATTTGCATTCTGTCATGCAAATAAAAAATAGGAGATAAAATTACACTTTTGTTTGTAACTTCAGTTGCAAACAAACGAGAAATAAAAATTACATTTTGTTGCAAATTTAGATGCAAACAAATTTATTAAAAACAAATGTTACATTTTTGTTGCATGTTTTAAAGGTGAACAAAGCATTAAAATAAAGGTTACATTTTTATTTATTTATTTACTTCACTTGATGTAAATAAACATAAAATAAAGAGTTGTTCTTTTACTTACATTTCTTGATGTAAATAAAACTAGAAATTTAATATTACACTTTTATTTGCTTTACTCAACGCAAATAAAACAGGAGAATAAAAGAAATATTTTTCATTTGTAATCCTTAATGCAAATAAATTATAAAATGAAAAAGTTACAATTTTTTTATTTATTTATTTACATTATGTAAATAAACATCAAATGAAAAGGTTGAATCTTTATTTGTATTCTCTATTGCAAATAAAGCATGAAATGAATAGTTATATTTTGTGTTATTATTTATATCCCCTATTACGAATGGAATTAAAGGATTACATTTTTCTTTTCATTTATTTACAATGAAAGGAATAGAAATAAAGATTATATTTTTATCATCATTTTTGATGCGATAAAAGAATAGAAATAAAGATTACATTTTTATTGACATTTTACATGCGATAAAAAGAACAGGAATAAAAGAGATATTTTTATCATCGTGTTATATATTGTGTATTACACTGCCATAGGCAAGTTACCTGACTTGTTTATGTGATTGGGTCGATAATTTTCACACATCGCCCAAGTGCACAAATAATTTATTATTTGTTTGTTGGTTGAAACCCCACACGGGTGTTGGGATGAAAATTAACATATACTAATCCCAATATTTAGTTGTATGTTGATCGTTAGATCAACAGGCTGCGATGAGCGTTATTATTTAATTTTAACGCTTACGCAGTGTAATTTACACTGTGGATGAAATGGATGATTTGATGATTATATTGTTATTGTCATATATATGATGTGTGTGAAATCCATATAATCCAAATTATATGGTAAATGGTTGAGTCGCATTCCGACTCAGGTGTTCTTTTAAATAAGAATATTCTTACATTAGAAATTCTTTTTATATAAAGGATATATTTTCATAAGTATATATATTTTCTATTAAATATGTTAAAACAAAGAATATTTGTAAAGGATAAAAATCTTTTATGTAAAGAATATTTTTAATGATTATTTCTAAAATATGTTTTCTTATAATAATGAATTAATATTTAAAGGGAAATCCTTTAATTAAGATTATTAGAATTTGCAATTATATTTCATGATATAAGATACATTGAGATGTGAAGTGGATTTATCGTGGATGGTGTTTTTTTTAAATGACATTTGTCCTTTAATCCAAGTTACATCGAAATTATTATTTGGAATTTATAAATCTATTCATAGATTTAACAAAAGCATTTTCTAAAAATCTAGTTTTCCAATTTAATATATATTCAATTGGGATTAAGTGGAAATTCTATTGGTAATAATCGAGATGGGCTTCTGTAATAGAAGACCGATATTATATATGGAATTTAAGAGGCTTTGCCGTTATTCCATGTATATTGTTAGTCCGATACAGAAATTTATATCGATTATGTACTGATTGATTTCTGTGGAATTCCATATTTAGGAAATTGATTTGTGGGTTTATCGTGAATTGTGTTTTAAATGACACGAGTTCTTTAACCCGTTTAAAAGAAGATTTATTCTTTAAAATAAACGATCTGTGAAAATGATTTTTGATATTAAATCAAATTCAGAATTTTTAATAAATCTTTTAAGGAAGATTTATGATTAAATTTATTAATTTATCTTTGATAAAATTAATGAGAATCTTTTAATATGAATATCTTATTAAAAGAATACTCTGAGTGGGAAATGTGGCGTAATGTGTGATTTTCCAATATTTGATTTTTAATCACAAAATACGCGAGTTATTCAGAAAGACCGGGTTTAACCCATTCTGAATAATCATCACGACGATCAAGAGTCGAAGATGAAGATGACAATTGAAGACCGAAGTTTCCACATCGTTGGGATGATGATGACTGGTATCTTGAATTGGGACTGGACACCCCAAGGCAAGGTATTTGGTAATGATCGTCCAAATGTATTTGGAGATCGACGGACACGTTGTTTCGCTCAGACCCAGAGCGGACTTGTAAATGGATTGCGTGTCTGACATTGTATTCTTTTCTACTGTATTTGTTGAACGCTACCGATTATATATTTCTGTTTGGTGGTGGAGAATTTATTCTTCATTTAACCCCCTTCTCTAAGACGTATGAGCTTAGAGGTTATATATATATATATATATTGGTAGATGATCAATGATATGGTAGAGTATGACAATGTGGCATGCTAAGATGCAGTTGATCAAGGCTTTGTTGAAAAGCAGGCCTTGTGGTTGATGATCAAAGCACAGTCTATTTAGGCATAGCTTTGTGTATATCGTGACTTCGCGAGCCTCACAGCCCCGTAGAGTCTAAAACGGGAGAAGGGAACGCAGGGAGTGCGCACGTTTCTTTCTAGCTAGAGTGGTGCCAGGGACCTACCAGCGCTGGCATTTATTCATTGTGATTGTTGGATTTTTCGAGGCCTCGGGTTTATGCGGTCGCTACTGGCCGTAGTATAGGTCCAAAAGGACCGGGAAGCGTGTGTTCAGGCATAACTAATCCACAAAAGCAAGTGTGGACTGGCCCTGCAGGATCCAAGGGTTGGACAGAGTACCAATCCTGGGGCATTGCTAGAGTGTCTCGAATCGGTAAGGATCTCCTCCCTAGCCTTGACTCAGATGGAAACCCAAATTTCCAATACGACATCACGCGATTTTGATTGTATACCTATATATGGCGACATAGTGGGATGGGGCACTTATGCCGTCTAGGATTAATACATTTACTTTGATGTATTTCAAATTGGTTGCACACTATTATTATATAATACCGTGTTTATCGTATCAAGCATTTCTTGACCATTATAAGGTAAAACCCTATCCTCCGGTTTGCGTTGCATTGTGTGATGGGACTTGGGTCTTATAATGGTTTCATTTTTCAGAAAAAGCATTGCATTATTTTGACGATTTACTTTAGTCATGCACTGGCAATCCAATGGAGTAAACCCGTTCCGCGTTAGCGGCGTGGTCCTGTGATTAGCCTTATTATATTTTATAGATTAGTTTAAGAATTCTCACACCAGTCCCACGACTGACCTGTAGTTTGTCCACTGGCAAACTCGGGTGCCCTCTTTCCACACGGGCAGTCGAGTAGCTTATTTGACAGATAGATAAAACAAGATCCTGGATTGAAGACTGAAGCTGTGGCCATAATGTTGATAGCCTTCCACTGAGATTAGTTCCGCTGCAATGTATTCATTTATTGTAATTTATTCTTCCGCTGTAATTATATTCCAATGTACTCTGATATGTATATTCTGTACTCTGATGTAACATTTATTATAGTGTTATAAAAGTCTTCTGTTATCTGTTGTAATGTGTTGTATGCCCAAAGTTAATGTATTCGTAGATTTTCGCTTTTTGGGTCAGACCTGTGTGGTTTATGGTCGATCCAAAGGGCGGGAATTTGCGGTTCTTTACATCCTCCGTCGTAGGAGCCCTTGAAGGAGATGGAACAACTTCCAAAGCATACGCCTTCACAATCTGCTATCACTTAACTGGTTTGGGACAATCCTTCTTGAGATACCCAGGCTTGCCACAGTTGTGACACTTCCTTTCAGCTTTCGAATTTTTGCAATCCTTGGAATAATGGCCCTTATGCTGGCAGTTATAGCAAGTCAATTCGCCTTTCTTCTTTTTCTGACCATTCTTCCCTTTCTGTTGTTGATGCTTCCTCTTTTTGTTATTACCACCCTGCTCTGGTTTCGGTTCTCCCTTAGCTGCAACAACATTTTCTTCCTTGGGAAACAGACTCTCATGCTTCAGAGCTTTCTCGACGATCTTCTCATAAATAACATCTAAATGATCCACCAACTGATTCTCAAGGTATTTATCCAAACCCATGGCAAATTTCTCATTTTTTTGATAAGGAGTTTCGACATATAAATGAGCATACTTCGACAAAGCTTCGAAGTCAGAAACATACTCCAACACTAGTTGACCATTTTGCTTAAGCTAAACAAATCTCTTAAATAGAATAGACTTCTGGATGGTAGAGATAAACTTCGCCTCAAACTTGACTTGGAATTTCTCCCATGAAATCTCATCTTCTGGAGTTTCTAGAGTGATAGAGTTCCACCAGTCCATAGCTCTGCCTTCTAGCTGTCGTGATGCAAGCTTCCTCTTCATATAATAAATTCCCAAGTCTCCAAAGATCTGAATGCAAGTATCAAGCCACCCTTGAATCTCTACAATCGTCTCCGTCCCTTTAAACGACCTCCCTTCTAGAGTGGTGAAGTCTTTTCCTAACTTTGCGAAGTCCACCACCGCAGGTACTTGCACTTGAAATCCTACATCTACTGATGCTGTCTCATGAGCGGATACCCTCCTCATGATCACTGCCATCATGGCCTCGAACATGGCTGGGTAATCTGGTGTACCGCTATCACCCCCTATAGGAACAGTTTCCTCCCCAGCAGTGTGTCTCGACGTTCAACGACTCATTCTAAATCTGAAAAATAGAACAATTAGTCCACACATGAGAAAAACTGGAACTGAAGTTCAAATGCATACACTAATATATAGTATATATATCCATCATAAATCGATAAATACACCACTCATATGTTATTACATCTTTGAACTTCGACTAAAATCGATTAACCATAGCTCTGATACCAAATGTGATGCCCGCCCACAACTCCTGCACTTAAGGGAAATAATGCACTGAAAGACGTGTTAGGCCGCCATGGACGATCATCAGGGTAGAATAATATATGTGGCACCTGTTGTATGAATCACAGTGCAAGGATGAAATATAATAGAACATATACAACAAGCAATAACAGTGAAGAAAAATTTAGCAGAATCGTAAACTTTTTCACTTCACTATGTAATATCCATACAACATTGGATAACACCATAAGAGTCTGTACAAAGTGCCTCACTACAAGTCTCTCAGAGAATACTTTAACATAGCAGCAGAAAAAAATCAAATAGTAGGTAATAGGAAACTAATATATAAGCCTCCAGCTTGGCATCGCTCAACAACATCGTCCTCATAAAGATCAACTACCTGTCACCTGCTGCTCAGTCCACCCATCCAAAGTATGGATGAACAACCCAAGGTAATAAGAGAAACGTAAAACCTTGAGTTAGAAAACAGTCTTAATGATCGATAAAACAATTATCTAACATCATCAATAAAGTATATGAGAATAGGCAGATTAGTCAACTAATATACCAACATCAACAGAGAAGAACCCAAACCTGTCTTCCCCACATCAGACAGTGATAGCCTTTACAATAATCAAGTAGAAAAAACGGTACATTCATGGCAATCAATTATCAAGCGTAGACCATTCTAATCGATATCGACATCTCCCAAGCACAAGCCCCGAAGGCCTAAACCAATATCAGACAAGCACCCAAGAGATATCTCCTTCAACGTCGAATAATCTATACATGACGATACAAGCAAAACAATCATCATCCACGACTCTGACTATCACCGCCAATCTTGCTTCGAAACCATCGTTAATCGTATGATCGGTCAACATCATGTCATCCGTCAAGGGCTAACAGTAAACCCCGGTTCTAGCAAAAACTCCATACACCTTCGTGGCTCATATGTCTAGGCCCATCATGACTACCCAGGGTACTCGACCATTCAACCAGTCTTTTAGGTACCCCTACTTTGAGTCCGCTAGAACCTACAATAACGGTAATTTCTCGGCCTTCATATCTCTAGTCTTCATCACCGATGATTGTCTATGAGCTCAAAACACTATTGAGAAGCCATTATTCAGAAGCTCAAAACACACTTGAGCTGTCTGCATATTCGTTGCATTTCATCGATCAACGAATACTTCACAACACTTCAAAATTCCTACTTGAATTTGCGTCGAAGCTATAACCATCGTCGACCCAAAAATATGCATTGTTAGGTCGATACTGCAAATCATAGCATTTCCAGCTTCCTCGCTATGAAAAACAAGGCACAACGTTCAAACTGCCTTTTACAAAGTTTTGGAAACGCTACCAAATCTGTACATGCCACTCTGGATCGACCAACAGCCTGAAACCTCAAAACTACTCAAAATCACGTGTGCCACACCACGATTTTGATGCTCGATCCATGCTCCATAAGTTGTCGATCCACCATATTTCCATAGCATTTTTGAAGTGTTGCAAATTTCTACCTGATCCATACATAGGAAAACTGCCTGATCCATCAAGTTGCACTCTGCCCGATCCATCTTTTTGACGTGCGCAACTCAGCCCAATCCATCCTTACCACAATGTTTCTCAAACATTATTGAATTTGGATGATCAGATCCATATAAAAGGGCCTAATCCTTCGAACCGCACTCTGGCACATCACTAATTTTACCGTGTGCGGCGCATGCCAGGGAAGATGGCTTTTGCCGAATCCATCCACGTCCTATTACAGCGTTTTCCAAACGCTGTTAAACTGGTTTTGCCCAATCTATCCAGACGTTTTCCAAATAAACTAATTTCACGCGCGCAACTCCAAAATTTTTGTGCTCGATCCATTGTCTGGTTTCCGCCCAATCCATATAATGAAATTGTCCGATCCACACATATTTGTGGACCCAAAACTCCAACCAATTTCACACTTGAATACAACTTGATTTCTTACTCGAAAACCAATTCAACCTCAACTTTTCAACAATGATTCAATCAATAAAATATCAACAAATCACATAATTATCAAACCATCAACAACCAATACTCAACAAACATTAAAGTATCATTTTAACAATTAATCAAATCAATAAATGGATCTAATCATAGAATTAGCATATGAAATTTTCGTTTATAGGATTCTAAATTAGATCCTATGGTGTTTGGAATTGAAATCATACTAACACTGATTAGAACACTATGAAAACAACTTGAAATGATGAACATAAGATCAAACAACCCATATACTCGATGTAGATCTAGCTTTACTTGATGTAGATCTTCAATCTTCTTGCGTTAGAATTTTAATGGAGGAAAGATGTATTTGATTGAGCAAGAAGTATCACAAGCTCAACCAAATGAAAGAATGAAAAAAGTAAATCCCTCTCCATGTCTCTAACCTCCTATTTATAGCCTCTAACCAGCCCACTAATAGGCCAAACCAATTCAGCCCATTAATGATTAGCCAAACATGTACAAGAATTGTGAAACACTAAAACAATAGTCCCTCCCAAACCGTCGAACCAAATCTTTAATGTGACCACTGTACGGAATTGAAAACATCATTTCCTTTCCAATGAAATCGATCTCAGCACCTGATTTGATTCCAGTCAAAAGTTATGCCCAGTACAAAACTGACAAGGGAAAAATGATCATAAATAAAATTGGCAAAAATTATGCATATGTCTCACATCCCCATGAACAACATATCAAAATATGAGAATGATCCATCCCTCAGGGAATTAAATAAAAATATTTTACGATCCTACGATATGTAAAATGCGGGTCGTTACAAATTCAGCCTTATTTTCCTTATCTTATGATTTAAAAGGACCATCTTTAGTGTAACGAAAAGGAATTCCGCTTGATCCGAATCAGTCGCCAAACCGACCAATACCGTACGAAACGCCTCATCGCTTTGAGAACAACACAAAATAGAATGCAGACAGAAGAACATTTCATTGTTTATTACAACAATTCCATCAGAATACAAGAATATACAGAGTATAAATCAATATTACACATTCGATAAATATCAGAGATTACAATACATTACATAGCAGCGGAAAATAATACAATACACAACTAGAAGAGATATACGGATACAAAGCTTTTCGGATATCATTCCAGCTGTAAACCAGGATCCTGTGAATATAAATCTGCAAAACCAAAACTACTAGCTGCCCGTGTCAAAATAAGGGCACCCAGAGTTTAGGTTAAAACAATAAACTCCAGGTCAGTCATGTGACTGGTGTGAGAACTAAAACAGTTATTTAAAACTTTACTTTAAATCAGATATATCAAGGGATCACGCCGTATAACACAGAATGGGTTTCCTCCCAAGAATACCAGTGCATATAACAAAACAGCGCAATGCTTTTTGAAAAAATGAAGCTATTATAAGACCCAGGTCCTATCACACAATGCAACGCAAGCCGGGGGATAGGGTTTTCCCTTATAATAGCCAAACATGCTTAGTATGTTTAAAACAAATCATTTGATACTACTATAAGTGCATAGTGTATAAAACAACTTCAAATCATAAGTATCAATCATAGACGGCATGGGTACCATATATCATGTCGCCATACTAGGCTCTACAATCAAAACCGCAAATGCCACGTATTTGGAAATTGGATTTCCATCTGTGAACCGAGGCAAAAGATAGTCCTCTACCGAATTCGAGACTCTCTAGCCCGAGCCTCAAGATCAGAACGCATCAACCCTTTGGATCGTCAGGGCCGGTCCACCGATGTGGATTATTATGCCTGAACACTACGTTTCCCCACCCTTTGGGGCGTAAATGAGCCAACGAATGGCTCCATCAGTCCCGGATCGACCGATATATCTGAGGCGCCTCGCAAACCAACAACCACATAAGTCAAACTCGTCAGGGCATGTAAAACCACTGACGCCACTTCTAGCTAGAAAGAAACGCATGTCCTCCCTGATGTCCTCTCCCGTTTCTGGTTCACAACCGGAGTGTGAGGCTCGCGAATCAACGTTACACCAAGCTACGCCACACAGGCCATGATTTGATCATCAACCACAAGACTCTGCTTTTCAACAGAAGCCTTGATTATTTGCATCTTAGCATGCCACACAGGCAATTCACGCTATGCAATCGATATCAATCACACAGAATGAAATCCGATGTCAGACACACAGTCCATTTACAAGTTCGTTCTGGGTCTGAACGAAATCGGAAGCACCTAGTACCCCGCATATCCATCGATTTCCAAGTACGTGTGGACGACCATTAACTGATTCCCTCCTCTTGGGTGTACGGCCCAATCAAAATCATCAGTTATTATCCAAACGACGTGAAGAACTCTGGTCTTCAACCACCGTCTTCATCTTCGACTCATCGTCGAATCAGTTATTCAGAATGGGATAAACCGGGTCTTTCTAAATAACTCGCGTATATAATAAACAAGTGTTACACAAACACAACATACGCCTCATTCCAATTCATCAGTCACTAACCATAAATTAGCAAGAAAATAATTCCCCAAAACATTAACCCCGAAGGCCAAAACCAACATCAGATCAATACTCAGGAAACCATTCATCTTAGCCAACCTACAGTTAGTTTCTAAATTTCACATTCTTAGGGAAAGGTTCCCATTAATTTTATCAAAGATAAATTCTTTAAATTTATTATTTAATCTTCTTTTGAATATCAATTCAAACTAGTCGGGATTAGCGAACCACACCGAAGTAATTATTTATTTTATTTCCCAATCCCAACCTATTCATCCCATGAAGTAAAACTGGTCATACTTCATATCTAACACCACGGTGTTATCGGTAAATTCAATTACCATTTTACGTTCAAATCAATTAAAGATTTAACTACCGTCTGGAGTAAAACTGGTGATACTCCATTCTCGATCTTTTCAATCTAATTAAAGATTCATTAAAACTCCACTTAGTTTTAATCTTTGACTGGGTTAAAGAATCAGTGTCATTTAAAAACACGGTTCACGATAAACCCCAAAATCACATCACATTTCAATCAGTCCCTAACCGTAAATTAGCAAGTGAGCAACTCCTTGAGTATTAACCCCGAAGGCCGAAACCAACATCAGATCAATACCCCAGAAACCATTCAACTTAACTAACCTCCAGTTAGTTTCTGATTTTCTTAACTCCATTTTGGGTCTAAGAATAGTATTATTGAAGATACCATTCACGACAACCCAAAATCACATTTCATTAATTATCGGGTTAAAGAACAAGTGTTATTTAAAACACTGTTCACGATAAACCCAAAAATCAATACCAATTCAATTCCAATTAAATATTATTTAATTGGTACATTTCATTTAAATCTAAATAAAAAGATTTAATCTTTTTCTCAACTAGGCTTAAGAACAGTGTTAATGAAGACACCATTCACAACAAACTCAAATCACATTTGATATTAAATACAAGGCTCTGAATAGAAAATATATCGGCTTATATTCAATATCAAATTCTACGACCAACAAATATCGTATTGGAAATAACGATATATATATCTATCAAATTTCCATAACAATATCTGTAAAATCATGAAATCCAACATCGAAATATTCCGAAGACAATTTCGATTCAAATCCATTCCAATGCAATTATTGGAAATTCTGGTTATTTTCAAAACCATTTCAAATCCAATTTATTTATTTTAAAAATAAATAAATTATTATTCTAGTTCAAAACTAGTTAATTCCGATAAAAATATATTTTTATCTTTTCAAATATGGAGTTTTTCATCCCAATTCTTCACAAATCATTTCTTATGATTTTACACAATTTATTGATATTTTTAATAATTTTATCAAGGCCCGTACAGTCGATTTCCATCAACGGCCATCGAACTGCACTTACAACGACCTTTTCCAAATTTGATTTGGACATAATTCCAAATTCAACTGTTAGATTTCAAATTTATAATATTCGTTAGAAAGCTCTTTTCGATACGAACCCAACGGTTCCGGTTTTAGGAGAATCCGTCGGTCAGATCTCCCGTAGTATCCGTTCGAAGTCCATGGTAGAAATTCGCGAACTACCGCGGCGCGGCGCGTTCTATTCAGACTATTATATATATAATATATATATATTTCGTCGATTTCCTTTCAAAACGTATTTTGTAAATCATTTTAAATTCGTTTTCAAAACGATTTCAACTTCATATTCAATTTCAAATCAAAATTGAATATTCCATATAAATTCGTTTTAATTTCATTTCAAATCGATTTCAATTCAATTTCAATTTAATTCGAATTTCAATTCTATTCGAATTTCACATCATTTCAGTTTATTTCGAATTTCAAATCAATTCAATTTAATTCAAATTTCAATTCACTTTAATATTCATTTCAATTTGAATAAAATCGATATAAATATCGTTCACGTCAAAATGGCGCAAATCTAATCAACACGGCTCCATATATTTCTATTTTCAAATATTTCTATTTCAAATATTTCTCTTTCAAATATTTCTCTTTCAAATATTTCTATTTCAAATATTTCTTTTTAAAACTGGAATGAGGCCCAATCAATTTCCATAGATTTTATTTGTATGAATTTCCATACAATGCATGTATGTATCAACAATGACAAATAATCAACCATCATCCAAAGTGCATTCTACACTGTATAAGCATCACATATAAATATTTAACACTTATAACCGTCTATCAATCTATCGATCGACATACAACTAATTATTGGGATTAGTGTACGTCATATATCATCCCAATACCCATGTGGGGTTTCAAACAATCAAACACAGATTTTATTTGTGCAGTTGGGCGATGTGTAAAACTTATCGTCCCAATCAATATCGGTCAAATGTGTGTATATAAACAAATCGTCCGACTTGTATATATTTATTTCATTTTAAATACACGTTAAAAATTTTATTTTCGACTATAAAATATTTTAACTATCTAAATGTTTTATTTCATTTCACATCACATCACACAATCAACTACACATCAAAATCTAACAAACAAGCATACAAGCCGTCCATGGTCTGTGGACGACGGGTGTCGAGTGCTACTAAACACCGTCTGCATCCTAGTATATATTTTAACTAGAAAAATTAAATTAAAGGTGAGAAGTTCTCAGAGACTAGCTAATCCAATACCACGACTCTTCATATGTGGAAATCTTCGTCGTTCCCGCCTTTTGTCACTTTCGTTGCCCGTAGCCACTACATATATAAAAATCACAATTTTATATTGTTGCTATGTATATAAAAATTCTATTTTTACACTACTACTATATAGATAAAAATTCTATTTTTACATCGCTACTATATAGATTAAAAATTCTATTTTTAATCCGCTACTCATATAAAAATCTAATCTTTGTCTTCACTACTTCATGATAAAAATAAAGTTCATATTTCTATTTCGTTTCATATAGTGTAAAGATTATATTTTTATTACTCTACATGAATAAAGATCATATTTTTAATATGCCACTAGTATAAAAATTATATTTTCAACCTTCACATCATATAAAAATGATATTTTTATATCGCCACCCATATAAAAATCACATTTTTATATTCTCTACTATATATAAAAATTCTATTTCTCTCATGTATAAAAATCTAATCCTTTTATGATAATAAAAAACATATTTTTCCAACTTGAAAATCTAATCTTTCTAACATTAAAAATCGAATCCTTTCTAATATCAAAATCGAACCCTTTCTAATATCAAAAATCTAATCTTTACTTGTTTAAAAATCCTATTTTTACTAGTTTTAAAAATCCTATTTTTTACTATAGCAGTTTTATTAAAACTGAAAAACAAAAATAAATGAACAAAAATAAAGGCTTACAATTGAAGTCGAGAGAAGGGGGGGGGGAGGTTTCAACGTCGGAGTCGGGTTGTGGCTTCGGATTGGAGAAGGGAGGAGTGGAGGGGAGGCGCAGGCGGGTTCGCTGATGGCGGGCGGTGCAGGCGGAGGGGAGTTGGGCGGAGTAGCGGGTGGTGGAGGCGGTCATGGGTGTGGAGGGAAGAAGGGAGGGCGCGATCGATTCAGAGGGGGAGAGAGGACTGGAGGAGAGAAGAGAAGCGTGGGGAGGAGGCGGAGGTGAGGGAGGGGCGCGGTGGCCCACGCCATCTCTGGCGAATGGGATCGGGGGGGGGGGGGGGGGATCTGAAAAGCGACGGTTCTCCCCTTTTTTTTATTATTGAAATGATACGGGGGGGGGGGGGCTGAGAGGAGATAAGGGGAGAGAGGGACAGATTTTTTTTAATTATTTTAATTTTAAAAAGTTGACTTTCTTATTTGACCTCTAAACGAGGCCCACCGCCTGTCGTCCCTAGCTAATTACCCCCATTCTGAACACAATGGGATATGTTTTGTAAGCTGGTTCGACTATTTCGATCATTTTTCGTCAAAATCAACTTATAACTCTATATATTGAATTTGAACGCGCATTTCGATTTACCGGGGTCACATACTAACTAGAAAAATTCCAGAAAAATATTTTCTAACTTCGTATTGACGATACGGTCCTAACAAAACTAATTTCGTCAAATTCTGAGACCATTTGAAAAATGGCCATTTTCCAGTCGATTAAAATCAACTAAAACTGGTCAAACGCGTTTTCCTTTGCCACGCTCACATATTGATTCGAAAAATTACGAAAATTGGAATCTAGCAATAACTTGACATCGCGGATCAAACATAAGTGGTTTCGTCAAAATCCGAGGTCGTTTGCAAAATTTCCATTTTTAAGGGCCAGAATTCCATAGCGACTGTTCTGAATTTTCAACTGGACATAACTTTTTATCCCTACTATGAAATTTCAATTTTTATAATTCGTTGGAAAGATATTATCAATTAGATTCAAATATTTTTGGTTTCACTAAAATCTGGTTTTGAATCCTGTATATTCATTTGAATTTTGAAATCGAATTATCGAACTACCCCCCATTTTCAATTCCTTTTATATATATAAATAATTATTTATATTCTAACGACGATCTATATAAAATATACGTTCGAATTCCATTCAAAATAAATTTCTCGTCGTTATTATTTAAAATAATCTATTTTAAATAATCAAAATTCGCGAAAATAGCCGAAATAAAAAATTTAAATTGGCTCGGAATTCCGAGTTATTACAATCTCCCCCATTTAAAACTTTCCGTCCCCGAAAATGAACGAAGCCGAAAGTTGTTTTGCAAATCAACTCAACTTTCTTTATTTTCATTATGGCTTAAGTTCTTCAACTTTTCAGTTTCTAAGAACTTTTCAAAAATTTGGCTAACACCCTAAATTTTCGAAAAATTTCGCCATAACCTTCCCTACACCGGGGACTTCGGGATATTTCATATGGCCTCCCATGGCCTTCTTCAATCCAAAAGAAAAAGAAAACGCCAAGCGGCTAGCCAATCGGCTCATAAAATCATCATCACCCAAACAAAACAGTAAATTATGGTAAACATGTACCTATTTCTCAGGCAAACAATTTTTTATTCTTCTGCTCTAGCCTCCTTGTTATGATCTGTTCAGTGTAAGTACATGTATATTCATGCAAACGCGACAAACTTTCAATACAATTACTAATTGATTAATTTGGCTAAAGGTTCAACTTTTAATTAATCAAAACAGTAATCAAACAACACAACCATCAATCAATTAGTTGATTAGTTTTTCAAATTCATAACTTTGATATATAGTCAAAAATCACGTTTTTGATTCCAATCCACAACAATATATCCTATCTAATTTTGGTTCTCACACCAGTCAATAGGAAATATATAGAAATCCCACTTTCGAAAATCGAATACTAATTCTGATGATGTAGCTACAATCATCAGAATCATCTCCGGGTGACTAGAGTGTGACTCTATATCCATCCAGTATGTTGGAGGCTTCTAATACACGTGGATCAGATGTATATTAAAATCTCTATATACCTGATAGTCCAAATCAATATAAATAAATATTCAAATACAAATTATTGAATTAAATTTCCAAAACAAAACTTGTTTTCAATTTTATTTTTCAAAACACTACTCTTCACACTAGTTCTAGGATACTACTGATCCCATCTCTAACAAGCCATTCCCATTGGATATTACTAATCCAATTTCTGATGAATTCTTTCATATGGTTCTAATGTGTCTTGTTCTCTGAGCTTTGTAAACCAAAGCTCTGATACCAAATGTAACGAAAAGGAATTCCGCTCGATCCGAATCAGTCGCTAAACCGACCAAGACCATATGAAACGCCTGATCGCTTTGAGAACAACACAAAATAGAACGCAGACATAAGAACATTTCATTGTTTATTACAACAATTCCATCAGAATACAAGAGTATACAGAGTATAAATCAATATTACACATTCGATAAATATCATAAATTACAATACATTACATAGTAGCGGAAAATAATACAATACACAAATAGAAGAGATATACGGATACAAAGCTTTCCGGATATCATTCCAGCTGTAAACCAGGATCCTGTGAATATAAATCTGCAAAACCAAAACTACTAGCTGCCCGTGTCAAAATAAGGGCACCCAGAGTTTAGGTTAAAACAATAAACTCTAGGTTAGTCATGTGACTAGTGTGAGAACTAAAACAGTTATTTAAAACTTTACTTTAAATCAGATATATCAAGGGACCACGCCGTATAACACGGAACGGGTTTCCTCCCAAGAATACTAGTGCATATAACAAAACAACACAATGCTTTTTGGAAAAATGAAGCTATTATAAGACCCAGGTCCTATCACATAATGCAACGCAAGCCGGGGGATAGGGTTTTCCCTTATAATAGCCAAACATGCTTAGTACGTTTAAAACAAATCATTTGATACTACTATAAGTGCATAGTGTATAAAACAACTTCAAATCATAAGTACCAATCATAGACGGCATGGGTACCATATATCATGTCTCCATACTAGGCTCTACAATCAAAACCGCAAATGTCACGTGTTTGGAAATTGGATTTCCGTCTGTGAACCGAGGCAAAAGATAGTCCTCTACCGAATTCGAGACTCTCTAGCCCGATCCTCAAGATCAAAACGCATCAACCCTTTGGATCGTCAGGGCCGATCCACCGATGTGGATTATTATGCCTGAACACTACGTTTCCTCGCCCTTTGGGGCGTAAATGAGCCAATGAGTGACTCCATCGGTCCCGGATCGACCGATATATCCGAGGCGCCTCACAAACCAACAACCACATAAGTCAAACTCGTCAGGGCGTGTAAAACCACTGACGCCACTTCTAGCTAGAAAGAAACGCATGTCCTCCCTAATGTCCTCTCCCGTTTCTGGTTCACAACTGGGGTGTGAGGCTCGTGAATCAACGTTACACCAAGCTATGCCACACAGGCCATGCTTTGATCATCAACCACAAGACTTTGCTTTTCAACAGAAGCCTTGATTATTTGCATCTTAGCATGCCACACAGGCAATTCACGCTATGCAATTGATATCAATCACACAGAATGAAATCCGATGTCAGACACACAGTCCATTTTCAAGTTCGTTCTGGGTCTGAACGAAACCGGAGGCACCTAGTACCCCGCATATCCATCGATCTCCAAGTACGTCTGGACGACCACTAACTGATTCCCTCCTCTTGGATGTACGGCCCAATCAGGATCATCTGTAATTATCCAAACGACGTGAAGAACTTCGGTCTTCAACCACCGTCTTCATCTTCGACTCATCGTTGAATCAGTTAATCAGAATGGGATAAACCCGGTCTTTCTGAATAACGCATGTATATAATAAACAAGTGTTACACAAACACAACATACGCCTCATTCCAATTTATCAGTCACTAACCGTAAATTAGCAAGAAAATAATTCCCCAAAACATTAACCCCATAAGGCCGAAACCAACATCAGATCAATACCAGGAAACCATTCATCTTAGATAATGTTAGATCAAAATTTGGACCTAACACCCAAATTGTTCTGAAGCTTATAGAATTTCAACTGAAGAATGAGAAAAAAGGAAATAACACACAGAATTTATAGTGGTTCGGCGTTAACGAGCCTACGTCCACTTTATATATTATTGATTATACTTTGAAAGCTAATACAATCAAGGATTTCTCTCAATATCTAGGTATTTTGACAACAATGGCGGATTCAGTACTCAATATTGCCAAAAGGATCCCAAAAAATGCCAAGCTCTGGGCTATTTATAGCTGATTTTGTCAGGCGGGTCGTGATAACACATGGCACGAATCCCGAGAACATCGGATCGCATCGCCTCCGCTGAAGAAATAGTCAAATTAGCCGTTGTGGACAGGTGTCGCGATCTCCTTGAAAATCGGATCGTACAGATGAGGAGAATCGGTCAGAACGACGGTTAGGGACACGTGTCGCTAGATCCGTGCGTCTCGGATCGCTGAAGACTTTCTCACGCTTGAATGGGTCAGAGGATTCGCCATGCATCAGGGGATCGGATCGGTCAAAACTGGGCAACAACAGATGCACGGATCAGATCGCATAGAGGCGTCGTTTCGCTGATGAGATGGGGGCGATCCGTCGAGACGCGATCCTCCGTGGGCGAGTCGATAGCGTGCGATCCGTTCCTTCATATTCTTAGAGAACGTGGTTTCATGCTTTCTTCTTATGAATGATCCTGGGTGGCTTGGTCAAAAAGCGAGCCAACATTTTGCCCCCTCGAAGTATGTTTTATCGATGATGGAACATGCTTCGAAACTATAGAATCGTCTTTTCTCAACGTGTCGTGGATCAGAGAACGATTCTCTTTCTGGGATTTATCAGAATCCTCATTCCTGAATTTATCGATTCGCATCGCGGGCTCGATTCGTGGTCCGTTAGCGAGACATTCGTTCCGTTCTTGGGTATGCACTTGGGCCTCGGAACGAAACGGGTTCCTCTTCGAATCGTGGTGGGCTTTTGGTTCGCGGCCCGCCGGTCTTTCGTGGATCGAATAGGACAAAAAAGGGGAGACAAACGGTCGCCCTCTTTGTCTATATAAGCCGACCCTCCCCTCTTCATTTTCCTTCTTCTTTCTTTCTGCCGTATCGTTTCGCCTGCACTATCGAGGAACGAACCGAAGTTTTTTCAAACCTTCGAAAATCCGAGCATTCTCTCAATTTTTAGAAAGGTAACTCATAAAAAGCATTCTTATTCGTGAACGCTGCTCCTTCCTGAACTCTTTCGACTGATTTGAGGGAGAAACGATGGTGATTCGCGATTTTCTGAAAAAATCATCAAGTTGCCATGGCGGACGGGCGCAGAGCTCGGAGTTCGAGGGTAGGAAGGAGAGGTGGAAAACGAAGGAGGAAGAAGAAGAGGGGAGGCCAGTTCGGATCATGGACAAGGAGAGGAGAAGATGAAGGCGAGTGGCGAGACGGAAGATCGTGGTGGCAACAAAGGCGCGTATCGTGGGGGTTGCGACGATTCATGAAGGAGCGATCCCTTTGCCCTGCGATTCGATGGGGGGCGATCCCTCTGCCTTGCGATCCGAAAGGGGGCGATCCCTCTGCCTCGCGATGCGAAAGGGGCGATCCCTCTACCTTGCGATCCGACTCATAGTTGACGATGCGAAGAAATTTCAAACTTTAATCGACGCCTTGTCACCATAAAATTCTGAACAGTTAGGCTAGGGCCCTGATGTTGAACTTTCTGGACTAAATGACCACATAATTCGGCTGCATATGACGACTAATATTTTGATGATCTCGATTGCTTTCATATTTTATTTTCAATGCACACACAAGTACACACACCGACACTTGCACACACGGGGATCAGGTAGTATTAATCTCATTGTTCATGCTTTCTCGTCCTAGCAGTAATGTCGAATGGTCACTCTTCTTCAAGATCCGCAACAGAAGCGGAATCCGAGGCTCCTGAGCAACACAATCCCAAGACTCTTCCAATTAATCCAGAAGGTGAAATTTCTGGATCTGAGTACGAGGCCACAGAATCAAATCCATCCGAAAATACTTCATCTAGCGATGATTCTGAGATAGACGAGCGAGCTCCTGACGAGATTCCAGGCGCGCTCGGGATAGATAAATTTTCTGATTCTTTAGCATCCAAGCTCGACGATATAAAGCTTAAAAGAATATGCTTAAGACACGGAATTCCTTGGGACGATGTCTTGACGCCCGGAAGCGAAGATAGACCCCACCTAGCTCCAGAAGGGTATATGGCGATCAGTCGAACCATGTGTCTAGTAGGAGCTATTCCTCCGTTTCCTCCGATCGCCATCGAAACTTTAAGACGACTAGGTATTGCTCCGATGCAGCTTCATCCTAACGCCTACGCATCTCTATACTCTCTATATGTTGCATACGCGGAGATCCTACACGCCGAACTTAAATTTAGAGATCTGGTATTCTTCTTTCTTTTCAAGCATCGTTCTTCAGCAACTCCAAATTTCTCTTTCTTTGAATCGGTGGCGAATAGGAAAGTTTTGTACGACGGGTATAGCAACATAGGGGATCCTAAGTCCGATTGGTTTTATATAAGGAAATAGATCGGATGCTCACGAAGATGGCTCAAATCAAGTAAACTTTGATCTTCTAATCGAATATCTTGCTCAAGGAGTCTAAGTATTAACATTCTTCCGCCTTTTTCTTTGTCTTAAACAGATCACATCTTCCCGAAAACGGAGGGTCCGTTATACAACCATCGATTATCTATTCTTTCACAGAGCAGATCTGACTTTCTAAGGATCAAAAAATGCATTACTGATGATAATCTTCCCAAGCATCGTCTTCTAGATAGAAGATTTGGACTTGGTATTGGTGGCAGACCTTATAAGTATGTGCCCCCAATGGAAGGAGAGGGAACTTCGCAAGCAGCAGAAACAACTAAGTTTCGTAAGAGTCCTTCTCCGATAGTCATCCAGGACGATGAGGATTTGAACATATACAGAGGGGATGAGGTCCGCGGTGACGTGTCCAAGGAAATCCCGATTTCTACTCCAATCTAAACCGTTGCTCCCGACGATTTGACAAAAGAGCGGTTATTTGATGAACTAAATAAAATTCCTCTACACGATGATGTATATACAGAGAAAGACTTTGAAGGGGGGCCTTTCTTTCTTGCTTCTGAAGAGACCATTGCTCCAACTAGGGAACAAGAGATTGGTCAGATGAGCCTGTCTTCAGGCCCGGGCCTGTTAGGGGGAATTACATGGAATGCACATATCACACACACTATCTGATCCTGCACTCTTATATCGTGGGTATTCAAAGTTTTAATATGCTCTTCTCTTTTTTGCAGGAACGATGTCCCGTAGGAAATCTTATTCGTATCGTTCTCTTCGTGAGGGCACACCTAGCCTTCGTCCGGATACAGATCGCTCTCGTGGTCTTTCTCAGAGGCCGACTTCCTCGCAGCATCGATCTCCACCAAAATCGACCTCTACCAAACCTTCCAGTCATCCAGCAGTTCCCACAGGGGGAAAGAAACTTCCTAAAGAGTTAACTCCTTCAAAGAGTGCTCCTTCTCACAGCCGGTCGTCCAAAAGGCATCACGAATCTAAAGATAGGGACAAGGATTTATCCAAAGAGTCTGAAAAGGAGAGAAGTGATATTTTCCCTTCCAGTCAGCCAGAGTTAACTGCCCCCGGGTCACGGGACTACATGCATGGCTCTGAGATTCAAGGTAGGCTGGAAAAGTTGCGGGAACAGTTCCCAGACATATTCTTCGACCGAATGACATTTGCTCCAGCCTTGGAACCGGTACCCAAGAACTGGGATAGCGAAGTTGTCGGACATATCCTCCATGTCGCCAGGCAATATGAGATGATGAAAAAACATGCGGTCAACCTTTCAGAAGTCATCCGATCGCTTGAAATAGAAGCACACAGATTTAAGGCGAAGCTTGAAAACAATGAAAGGGCCAGGACAAAAATGGAGAAGTACCTTGAAGATGCTCAATCCCAGCTTGCTTTAGCATGGAGGGACGCTGAAAATTATAAGATAGAATTGGAGAATGCTAAGCAGCGCTTCCATTCGGAACTGGACTCCAATAGCCAAGAGAAAATGGCTTTAAAGAAGGAGGTCGAAGATCTCAAAATGGCCAACATCGAGTTGAAAACAGCACAAGGCCATTTTGAAGCTGAGAGGGCTGCTTGGGAGGCAGAAAAAGCGAGTTTAAAAGAAAGTTTGGCTTTGGCTAAAGCAAAAAAGGTGATTTTAAATGACCAGGTCTCGGATGCGGAGAGAAGGGCAGCCCTCGCCGAAAAGAACGTTGAAAGTGCCATCGAATTGGCCACTGCTTCTAACAACAAGCTCCTCGCAAGAGAGAAGGAAATTGAGGGGTTTGAAGAGATGATTTTCGATTTCCTTGGCTAGGTTCTCAAAACTCGCAACATCTCGTGGATCCCGGATTACCACGTTACTTTGGCCAATTTATGGGATGCCATTGTTGAGGGTGAAAAGCATAGATTGGGAGTAGAAGAAATTGATGAGGATGAGTTGATGAAGAGCATCTTAAGGGATAATGAGCCTGAGGACCTAGCAGAGGGTCGTCGTCTGATTTTAGCGGAGATGGAAAAGGAGAAAACCTTGGCTAAAGGTAAGAGCAAAATTGACGAAGGCTCAAGTTCAATCGTGGAGCCCAAAACCTCTGGAGTTGAGGAGTATCATCCTGATGATCCGCTAATCCCTTTGGGCCTAACTCCGGTAGTTGTTGGAGCTCCTGTGACTA
Source organism: Allium sativum (assembly GCA_030737875.1). Lineage (NCBI taxonomy): Eukaryota > Viridiplantae > Streptophyta > Magnoliopsida > Asparagales > Amaryllidaceae > Allium > Allium sativum. The sequence goes on along the minus strand of CM060926.1, from coordinate 121,831,068 downwards.
TTCAAGAAGGAGGGTCTGCGGAAGGTATCTCCCTTTTTTCCCCGCAATTTGTCAAAGCAATTGTGAATTGTCGTCGTTTGGTAGAACAACCAATTGAGTTAGTAACGTGCGTTCCTCGTAATACAGATGGCGAGCCCGTCGACAAGGGTGTTGAAAAAGAGGTGGAGGAGGAGGCTTTCTCACAAGGTGCCGGTGCTGATATATCAAGACAGGCTGAGGTCACAACAGCAGATAAAAGCGTCCCGGCACCTAGCACTGACGTTCCCAAAGATGCTGAGACCATCGAAGCCCTAAGAGACATGGATGGGCGCCATGTAGATGATGACGACGACGAAACCTTGGCCAGCCGAAAGGCTAGGCAGGAGACAAAGATGGCTTCGAAAAAGGTGGGAGATGAGGCTTTGGACGTAGTCCCTCTTGCAGAATTCGATCCCAAAACTGGGATGATTGTGAAAATCCAGCCCAAGTCTATCAGCCGACAGCTTCATTTTGCAAATCCCGATGACTTCCCGGCTTCCCTTTCTGATAGAAGGAAGAGAAAAGAGGTGGAAGAGGAATCTTCAGAAGAATCGGATGTTCCTCTTATTGACAAAAGGAAGAGGAAGAAAGGGGATCCGTCTGATACCGACAAGGCGAAGCTGGAGAGGCAGAAGCAAGAGAAGAAGCCAAAGCGTAAATAGGATATTTGTTGTTTGTTGATATTTTGTCTTTAGGCTTTTCAATGGTCAGGAAGTGTAATTGTGAGACTGGCCCTCACTTTCTTTTCTAGGTTATTTTTCACTTTGTTGATTCGCAGTATATAAATAAAAGTCTATCTCTCCTTGCATCATTGTGTACCTGTATTCAGATAAACTTTCCATGTTTAGTCATTAGCTAACTACCAATAATTACAAATCAGTCAAACAACAGAAAGAAGAATTTTCATGCTGTGTTGCATTGCTGTATCAAAGTTTAGTGTATGTATACGTGCGCATATGCCCCCCCAATCAGTTGTTATCGTAGCGTCTGACTGGGGTTTACTAAGGATTGATTAGTACTGTCGGCAGGTTGCCCCCTATTTCTGAATATGGGGGACTTAGGAGATTTCATGGGATAACAGTAGTTCGGTCGGCCCCTATTTCTTTAGCAGGGAATGAGTTCTTTCTCAGCGCTCAATCAGAGACGCTTTTATACTTTCTCTCTCTCTGGAGAATTAGAGTTCGTGCTCAGCGACTCATTCGCTCCCCGATCCTTCAGCGGGGAAGGAGCTATTTCTCAGCGCTCAATCGGAGACGCTTTTATACTCTCTCTCTCTCTGGAGAGTTAGAGTTCGATCTCGGCGATTCATTTGCTCCCCGATCCTTCAGCGGGGAAGGAGCTATTTCTCAGCGCTCAATCGGAGACGCTTTTATACTCTCTCTCTCTGGAGAGTTAGAGTTCGAGCTCGGCGATTCATTTGCTCCCCGATCCTTCAGCGGGGAAGGAGCTATTTCTCAGCGCTCAATCGGAGATGCTTTTATACTCTCTCTCTCTCTGGAGAGTTAGAGTTCGAGCTCGGTGATTCATTTGCTCCCCGATCCTTCAGCGGGGAAGGAGCTATTTCTCAGCGCTCAATCGGAGACGCTTTTATACTCTCTCTCTCTCTGGAGAGTTAGAGTTCGAGCTCGGCGATTCATTTGCTCCCCGATCCTTCAGCGGGGAAGGAGCTATTTCTCAGCGCTCAATCGGAGACGCTTTTATACTTTCCTGATGGTCGCCGAGGTTAGACTTTTGCCCAGGCGGCTCCGATCATGGTACACCGCCGTTCTTCATGGATGTCATCTTCGCGTCCTTTATACTCTCTCTCTACTCTGGAGAGTTAGAGTCACGGATCAAGCAGTCTGCAATCATGCATGCTCATCAAACTCGTCCTAGGTGTATATTTTAACCCAAGCTCTGAGGATTAAAACCAGTCGGACAAGCAGTTGGAGCATTTGTCAAGGCTTTGAGTTCCTCCGATTAGTCTACGGGAGGGATGGGTGGCACCGGACCTCGGGTACCTGCATTATTCACATCGATAAAAATAAACAGGTAGATAAATAAAGATGTAATAAAGGCAAATGACACACAGTATTTTTATAGTGGTTCGGTCGAATCATGACCTACGTCCACTTTATAATTTTTTGCTTCAAAGAATCAAACTATTCTAGGCTAGTCGTGCCTTATACATGATTTTCAACTAAGCAAAAGAATAGATTTGAAATTTTTATGTTAAGTATGGCCGTAAATGTTGGGCATTCCACACTCTGGGGATTTCCCTTCCATCTACAGTTGCCAGCTTGAAGGTTCCATTATCAAGCTTACTCAGAATGGAGTACGGTCCTTCCCACTTCGCTCCCATATGAGTTGGGGGTGGAAAGACACATTTCAGAACCAAGTCTCCGGGTTCCCAGGTTCGCGCTTGAACCTTTTTGTCGTAATATCGAGCAATCTGTTGCTTGCATCTCAAGGCGCGCAGGTCCGCCTCATCCCTCTTTTCTTCGATCATATCTAGGGACTCAAGGAGCAATTCATTATTGGTCATTGGATCATAATAAGTCACCCGGTGAGAAGGTACCTTTATCTCAACCGGGATGACTGCTTCCGTTCCGAAGGCAAGGAGAACGGGGTATGTCCTGTTGCCGATTTATATGTTGTCATGTAGGCCCATAGTGCCAAGGGCAATTCATCGGCCCACATGGCTCTAGCCCGCTTCAGTCTTCTTTTCAGAATAGACTTAATCACTTTATTCGCCGCTTCGACTTGTCCGTTCGATTGCGGTTGCGCCACAGAGGTGTATCGATTCTCAATGTGGTATTTTTGGCAGAAATTTCTGAATTCCGCGCTATCGAACTGAGTTCCGTTATCCGTTATCACAATCTTTGGAACCCCAAATCGGCAAATGATGTTTCTCACAATAAAGTTGATCACTCGTTTGGTTGTAATCGTAGTTAGTGGCTCAGCCTCGACCCACTTAGTGAAGTAATCCACGGCCACAATGGCGAATTTTGCTCCGCCCCTTGCTATGGGGAGACTTCCAATGATATCAATCCCCCACATAGCGAAAGGCCATGGGCTCATCATTGTTTTCAACTGATTAGGAGGTGCTCTAGGTATCTTCGAAAATCTCTGGCACGCATCACACCGTCGTGCGTATCTCGCTGCATCCTTGTTTATGGTTGGCCAGAAATAGCCATGCCGCAACACCTTTTTCGCCAAAGTTTGCCCCCCAGTGTGGTCGCCGCATTCGCCTTCGTGAACCTCTTGCAGTACACGCTTGATGTCGTCGTGGGCTATACACCGGAGGAGGGGCATCGAAAACCCTTATCTGTAAAGAATTCCGCCTTGCAGAACTTATCGGGCGGCTTTACGAATCACTTTGCGCCTCTCGTTTTTCTTGGTCGGAAGCGCTCCGTTCATCAGAAAATTCTTTAGAGGGGTCATCCAGGACTCCCTTTCTGGTTCCGCCTCTAGCACTGGGTCAATTTCCATTTGATCTATGCTAGGGGACCGAAGTACTTCAACGGGGGCTAGCCCGGTCACTTCAGGATTGTCGGAACTAGCCATCTTTGCCAACTTATCTGCCTGCTGATTCTCCGAACGTGGAATATGAGATATGCTGTAGTGATCAAAATCATTCAGCATCTCTTTTACTTTCTTTAAGTATAGAATCAATCTTGCACTTTTAGCTTGGAATTTTCCAGTAACTTGGTTTACAACTAACTTGGAGCCGCAGAAGATGTTCAGTTTTGTAACCTCTAATTCCTTTGCGATCCTCAATCCGGCTATCAGAGCTTCATATTCGGAATCGTTGTTAGTGGCATGAAACTCCATCCGGATTGCATAGGTTATCAATCGTTTCTCGGGGGTTTCAAGAACTATCCCAGTGCCGGATCTTTCGTCATTTCTAGCGCCATCAGTATACAATCCCCAGGCATTGGGATCGAAAAGTAATTTTGAAGGATCAACTTCTTCGTTTGCTATATCTTCCTCAGGGACAGTGAACTCTGCTATGAAGTCGGCTATCACTTGCCCCCGAATTGACCGTCTGGGCTGAAAGTTCAAATCAAATTGACTTAGCTCAATATTCCATTTGAGTAACCTTCCAGATGCCTCTGGTCTCTGTAGGACTTGCTTGAGCGGGTGATCGGTGTATATGGTGATAGGATGCGCCTGAAAATAATGTCGAAGCTTTCTAGAGGCGATCAGCAAACTATACGCCAATTTTTCTATTCGTGGATAATTACGCTCTGCTGCCGTCAATTTTTTGCTCACATAATAAACAGGTCTTTGGACCTTATCCTCCTCCCTTACCAACGCTGAGCTGATCGCATGGGATGACACTGCCAAATACACGAATAAGTCCTCGTGATCTATTGGCTTTGATAATATTGGAGGTTTCTCCAGGTGCCTGAGCAGATTCTGAAACGCTTCTACGCAGTCGGGTGTCCATTTGAAGTGGCGTTTCCCTTGCTTTATTAATTCGAAAAATGGGATGCATTTATCCGTAGCCCTGGAGATAAATTTGCTTAGTGCGGCCACTTTTCCGGCAAGGCTTTGCACATCCCTAATCTGCCTAGGTTCCTGAATGTCTCTAATTGCCGCGATCTGGTCTGGATTAATCTCAATACCACGGGAACTGACGATAAATCCTAAGAATTTCCCGGAGGCAACACCGAATGAACACTTGGTTGGGTTGAGTTTCATTCCGTACTTTCGAAGAATGCCGAACATCTCTGCCAAGTCAGTTGTGTGTTGGGAAGATTGCTTGGACTTCACCAACACGACATATACTTCCATTGTTTTCCCGATCTGGTTATAAAACATCCTGTTGACTAAGCGTTGATATGTAGCGCCTGCATTCTTTAAGCCAAAGGGCATCACCACATAACAATATAATCCCAGATCCGTGATAAAACTAGTGTGTTCTTGATCTGGAACATGCATTGGAATCTGGTTATATCCTGAATAAGCGTCCATGAATGAGAGAAGTTCGTGACCCGCCGTCGAGTCTACCAACTGATCAATCCGAGGCAACGGGAAACTATCCTTTGGACAGGCTTTGTTCAAATCCGAGAAGTCGATACACGTTCGCCACTTCCCGTTGGCCTTCTTTACCAGGACTGGATTCGAAATCCAGTCTGGATAGGTCGAGTCTTTAATAAATCCGTTACTCTTTGGCTTCCCAACTTCTTCTTTCAAGGCAGCGGACCTCTCTGGGCCCAACATTCGCCTTTTTTGCTTTACCGGAGGATGTTTAGGGTCAATGCTTAAGGAATGGCTCATGATTGATGGGGATATCCCACACATGTCCGCGTGGGTCCAAGCAAACACATCCAAGTTGTTTTTTAAGAAATCCGTCAATTCTTTAGCGAGATTCGGGTTTAACTGGGATCCAATCTTAAGGACCTTCTCCGGGTCACTGTCATCGATCGGTACATCCACAGTTGTCTCGTTGGGAGTCGCCATTCTGCCCCCGGGTTCTTGATCCTCTCTGGGATCTATATCCTCGGGCGTCTCTCTGGGCGACTCTCCAACGACTATCCTCTTTGGTTGCTATAAGGTCTCCGCCCCCATAGGGGGAGAAGCGCCTTTAGTTTCAATATCCCTTCCGTTGCGAAGTAGCTTTAGTTCGGCAACATAACATGCTCGCGCAGCCACCTGATCCCCTCTGACGATACCAATGCCAGCTTCTGCGGGGAATTTCAACAACAAGCACCAGGGGGCTATACAAGCTCTAAACTTGGCGAGGGCCGGTCGGCCCAAGAAGGCATTGTAGGGTGATTCAACATCCAAAACTACAAAGGGAAGGATTCTCACTCTCTGGCGTTCTCCTTCCCCAAGTGTAACTGGTAACTCTACATAACCCATTGGAGCAGTGGATGCTCCGTTAAATCCACGGATCCATCCTTGACAGGGCTTCAAGTCTTTTATTTCGAGGTTCATCTGGTGAAATGTCTTTTTGAAAAGAATATTGACGGAACTCCCGTTGTCCACTAGAACCTTATGAACAGTGGCTGGTCCAATAGGTACTGTAATTACAAATGGATCTTCAGTTGGAGCATGGACTCCAATGCTTTCTCGTTCTCGGAAAACAACATCATCGGTCACCATCTTTTGCTACTTCACCGGGATACTGTCCTCGGGGTTGCTACATTCCCGTACCTCGAGGTGTTGTTTGGCCGCATTGACGTATTGATCCAATGCTTTGGAACTGTGCCCGGCGTGATAAAGTCCTCCGATCACGGTATTAATAACAATATTCTTTCCTTTTTGCTGGGCAGTCGGCCTAGCAGCAAGTTGATTCTGGTTCTGATTCGGGGCCTGCACTGCTTGCCCCCTGTCCCTGGGCGTTACTCTGTATTCATCTAACTTTCCTTCTCGAAGTAGCCTTTCGACTACATCTCTTAGGTGACGGCATTCATTCGTTGAATGGCCGTGAATCTGATGAAAGAGACAAAACTTCCCTGTTTCACGCTCTTTCTCCGTCGACTCTCTTGGAGGTGGCCTCTTATTCTGGAGGACTTCATACGCATCCAGGAAGATATTTTCCAGAGTATCATTTATTGGTGTATAACTTTCAAAGGCCCTGGGACGAGTCCTTCTCTGGGAGTCGTTCCCTCGGTTCCTCTTCCGGTTGTTGCTGTTACCATTATTATTGTTGTTACCTGGCTGACGACCACCCTGATTCTGATTTCCGACATTAACTTCAACTTTCCCCGAGATGTCTCCTGTCTGTTTAATGGCGACATTGCTCTGGATTTCCTCCTTATCAGTTGTTTTTGCCTTTCGGTTAGCATATACTTCTTCCCGTCGTAAGTATACGCTAGCCTTCTCGTAGAATAATTCTCTAGTGTGGGGTGGCTTGCCTGCCAGGTATCTCCCGAATTCAGTGTCTTTATCTACTCCGTCAATTAAACCTGCAACAACGGTTGGTTCATGGGGATCTTTAACTTCAGTAGCGGCCAGATTGAAACGATCTAGGTACGCCTTCAAACTTTCGCCTGGTCGCTGCTTGACGAGGAACAAGTCAATCACACTTTTTGTTTTCTGTGCATAGATACGGAATTGTTCTATGAACTTCTCGCTTAACTCCCTGAAGTTAGAAATCGATCTTGCGGGCAAGCGAGTGAACCATAGCAGTGCTACATCCTCCAGAAATATGGGAAACGCTTTACACTTGACAGCGTCAGAAGCTGCAGCGGCGGTCATCGACCAAGAATACCTCATCAGATGCTGGACGGGATCAGATCTGCCCGCGTATCGGTTCATTTGTGGCATGTTGAAACGCCTTGGAAAAGTCGCATCCAAAATATCGCCAGTGAAAGGGGTGTGACTGCGGTCAATTCCCCAATCTTCGTTCCGTTGTCCACGGCTGTCTGCCAGGATCTGATGGATCATGGCTGCAACATTCGCACTGGTCAGCGGAGGTTCAGGGTCAGTGCCTCTGGTTCGGCGGGGTTCCCTGACCTCTCTTCTGGGAGGAATCACAAAATCCGGGGCTCGGATAGGGCTCCGTTGCCCCCTGTTACCATGAACATGCGCGCGGCGACGGGGCTGAGGAATTCTGTTATGCACAGGACTGTCCACATCTCGAGTCCTGGGAGTTGTGGCTTGATCGCTGATATTACGGTTTGAGGGCCCCGCCCTCAGGGCTTCTTCTTCTCGCGATGGCAGGGTTCCGAACCGAAGCTGCTCTATGTTTTTGGCTCTCTCATATGGTCGTCGCGGAGGTCTTGGCGATTCCTCAGACGAAGAAGAATATCCCGGAGTGGGTGAACGAACCGGCGGCGTTCTTTGCCTTGCGAGTTCATCAAGCCTTCTATCCATAGCCGTCAAATTTTGTCGCAGGACGGAACTTTCCTGCCTTTGGGCAGCCAATTCATCAAACAATCTATCCCACATTTCGGCGAAGCGAGAGAGATCCCCCTCAGTGACAGGAGCAGCAGGATCATATTGGTCATCATCACTCTCTCTTATGCGCAAAGAGCTCGAGCCGGGTCGAGCAGAGGGGCCAGGACGGTAGGAGCGGGTCATAGGTTCCTTTCCAGGTCGAGTTGTAGTCTGATCATCAATTCGGATAGCTGCGGTTCGTGGATGGCGACTCGCTGTGCCCCCCTGAGGTCGATTCGCGGTCGTGGTACGCGGAGGATGCGAGTCGTTACCTCGGAATCGAGTAACAACCCCTTCAGCGGTCCGGATCGTCTCGTTCTCATCGACTCGGAGCATGGTGTCTTCATCGGATCGGATCGCCCCCTGCGCTCCGCGATCCAGAGTTTCTTCATTGCCCAGCTCGTGCACACTCTCTTCAATCGTTTCGTTGGTCTGTGAAGCTCGCACTTCCTTAGATCTTTTTCCAGCCATGATATCCGAATCGCTGGAATCTTCAAAGAACTGAATAGTGAGACTTTAGGACAGAGCTCTCAGTGAAAGCACCAAAATGTTAGATCAAAATTTGGACCTAACACCCAAATTGTTCTGAAGCTTATAGAATTTCAACTGAAGAATGAGAAAAAAGGAAATAACACACAGAATTAATAGTGGTTCGGTGTTAACGAGCCTACGTCCACTTTATATATTATTGATTATACTTTGAAAGCTAATACAATCAAGGATTTCTCTCAATATCTAGGTATTTTGACAACAATGGCGGATTCAGTACTCAATATTGCCAAAAGGATCCCAAAAAATGCCAAGCACTGGGCTATTTATAGCTGATTTTGTCAGGCGGGTCGTGATAACACGTGGCACGAATCCCGAGAACATCGGATCGCGTCGCCTCCGTTGAAGAAATAGTCAAATTAGCCGTTGTGGACAGGTGTCGCGATCTCCTTGAAAATCGGATCGTGTAGATGAGGAGAATCAGTCAGAACGACGGTTAGGGACACGTGTCGCTAGATCCGTGCGTCTCGGATCGCTGAAGACTTGCTCACGCTTGAATGGGTCAGAGGATTCGCCACGCATCAGGGGATCGGATCGGTCAAAACTGGGCAACAACAGATGAACGGATCGGATCGCATAGAGGCGTCGTTTCGCTGATGAGATGGGGGCGATCCGTCGAGACGCGATCCTCCGTGGGCGATCCGTCGAGACGCGATCCTCCGTGGGCGAGTCGATAGCGTGCGATCCGTTCCTTCATATTCTTAGAGAACGTGGTTTCATGCTTTCTTCTTATGAATGATCCTGGGTGGCTTGGTCAAAAAGCGAGCCAACAGATAACCTACAGTTAGTTTCTAAATTTCACATTCTTAGGGAAAGGTTCCCATTAATTTTATCAAAGATAAATTCTTTAAATTTATTCTTTAATCTTCTTTTGAATATCAATTCAAACTAGTCGGGATTAGCGAACCACACCGAAGTAATTATTTATTTTATTTCCCAATCCCAACCTATTCATCCCATGAAGTAAAACTGGTCATACTTCATATCTAACACCACGGTGTTATCGGTAAATTCAATTACCATTTTACGTTCAAATCTAATTAAAGATTTAACTACCGTCTGGAGTAAAACTGGTGATACTCCATTCTCGACTTTTCAATCTAATTAAAGATTCATTAAAACTCCACTTAGTTTTAATCTTTGACTGGGTTAAAGAATCAGTGTCATTTAAAAATACGGTTCACGATAAACCCCAAAATCACATCACATTTCAATCAGTCCCTAACCGTAAATTAACAAGTGAGCAATTCCTTGAGTATTAACCCCAAAGGCCGAAACCAACATCAGATCAATACCCCAGAAACAATTCAACTTAACTAACCTCCAGTTAGGTTTTGATTTTCTTAACTCCTTTTTGGGTCTAAGAACAGTATTATTGAAGATACCGTTCACGACAACCCAAAATCACATTTCATTAGTTATCGGGTTAAAGAACAAGTGTTATTTAAAACACTGTTCACGATAAACCCAAAAATCAATACCAATTCAATTCCAATTAAATATTATTTAATTGGTACACTTCATTTAAATCTAAATAAAAAGATTTAGTCTTTTTCTCAACTGGGCTTAAGAATAGTGTTAATGAAGACACCATTCATGACAAACCCAAATCACATTTGATATTAAATACAAGGCTCTGAATAGAAAATATATCGGCTTATATTCAATATCAAATTCTACGACCAACAAATATCGTATTGGAAATAATGATATATATATCTTTGAAATTTCCATAACAATATCTGTAAAATCATGAAATCCAACATCGAAATATTCCGAAGACAATTTCAATTCAAATCCATTCCAATGCAATTATTGGAAATTCTGGTTATTTTCAAAACCATTTCAAATCCAATTTATTTATTTTAATAATTTATTCTAGTTCAAAACTAGTTCATTTCGATAAAAATCTATTTTTATCTTCTCAAATATGGAGTTTTTCATCCCAATTCTTCACAAATCATTTCTTATGATCTAACACAATTTATTGATATTTTTAATAATTTTACCAAGGCCCGTACAGTCGATTTCCATCAATGGCCATCGAACTGCACTTACAACGACCTTTTCCAAATTTGATTTGGTCATAATTCCAAATCCAACCATTAGGTTTCAAATTTCTAATATTCGTTAGAAAGCTCTTTTCGATACGAACCCAACGGTTTCGGTTTTAGGAGAATCCGACGGTCGGATCTCCCGTAGTATCCGTTCGAAGTCCATGGTCGAAATTCGCGAACTGCCGCGGCGCGGCGCGTTCTATTCAGGCCATTATATATATATATAATATATATATTATATATATTTCATCGATTTCCTTTCAAACGTATTTTATAAATCGTTTTAAATTCGTTTTCAAAATGATTTCAACTTCATATTCAATTTCAAATCAAAATTGAATATTCCATATAAATTCGTTTGAATTTCATTTCAAATCGATTTCAATTCAATTTCAATTTAAATCGAATTTCAATACTATTCGTATTTTACATCATTTCAGTTTATTTCGAATTTCAAATGAATTCAATTTAATTCGAATTTCAATTCACTTTAATATTCATTTCAATTTGAATAAAATCGTTATAAATATCGTTCACGTCAAAATGGCACAAATCTAATCAACACGACTTTATATATTTATATTTTCAAATATTTCTATTTCAAATATTTCTCTTTCAAATATTTCTCTTTCAATTATTTCTATTTCAAATATTTCTTTTTAAAACTGGAATGAGGCCCAATCAATTTTCATAGATTTTATTTCTATGAATTTCCATACAACGCATGTATATATCAACAATGACAAATAATCAACCATCATCCTAAGTGCATTCTACACTGTATAAGCATCACATATAAATATTTAACGCTTATAACAGCCTGTCAATCAATCGATCGACATACAACTAATTATTGGGATTAGTGTATGTCATATATCATCCCAATACCCGTGTGGGGTTCCAAACAATCAAACACAGATTTTATTTGTGCAGTTGGGCGATGTGTAAAATTTATCGTCCCAATCAATATCAGTCAAATGTGTGTATATAAACAAATCGTCCGACTTGTTTATATTTATTTCATTTTAAATACACGTTAAATTTTTTATTTTCGACTATAAAATATTTTAACTATCTAAATTTTTTATTTCATTTCACATCACATCACACAATCAACTACACATCAAAATCTAACAAACAAGCATACAAGCCGTCCATACGGGTGTCGGGTGCTACTAAACACCGTCTGCATCCTAGTACATATTTTAACTAGAAAAATTTAATTAAAGGTGATAAGTTCTCACCGACTAGCTAATCCAATGCCACGACTCTTCATATGTGGAAATCTTCGTCGTTCCCGCCTTTTGTCACTTTCGTTGCCCGTAGCCACTACATATATAAAAATCACATTTTTATATTGTTGCTATGTATATAAAAATTCTATTTTTACACTACTACTATATAGATAAAAATTCTATTTTTACATCGCTACTATATAGATTAATTTTTTATTTTTAATCCGCTACTCATATAAAAATCTAATCTTTGTCTTCACTACTTCATGATCAAAATAAAGTTCATATTTCTATTTCAGTTCATATACTGTAAAGATTATATTTTTATTACTCTACATGAATAAAGATCATATTTTTAATATGCCACTAGTATAAAAATTATATTTTCAACCTTCACATCATATAAAAATGATATTTTTATATCGCCACCCATATAAAAATCACATATTTATATTATCTACTATATATAAAAATTCTATTTCTCTCATGTATAAAAATCTAATCCTTTTATGATAGTAAAAATCATATTTTTCCAACATGAAAATCTAATCTTTATAACATTAAAAATCAAATCCTTTCTAATATCAAAATCGAATCCTTTCTAATATCAAAAATCTATTCTTTACTTGTTTTAAAAATTCTATTTTTTACTATAGCAATTTTATTAAAACTGAAAAACAAAAAAAAATAAAAAAAATAAAGGCTTACAATTGAAGTCGAGAGAGGGGGGGGGGGTTCAACGTCGGAGTCGGGTTGTGGCTTCGGATTGCAGAAGGGAGGAGTGAAGGGGAGGCCCAGGCGGGTTCGCTAATGGCGGGCGGTGCAGGGGGAGGGGCGTTGGGCGGAGTAGCGGGTGGTGGAGGCGGTCGTGGGTGCGGAGGGAAGAAGGGAGGGCGCGATCGATTCAGAGGGGGATAGAGGGACTGGAGGAGAGAAGAGAAGCGTGGGGAGGAGGCGGAGGTGAGGGAGGGGCGCGGTGGCCCACGCCATCTCTGGCGAACAGGATCGGAGGGGGGGCGATCTAAAAAGCGACGGTTCTCCCTTTTTTTTATTTTGATTACTGAAATGATACAGGGAGGCCTGAGAGGAGATACGGGGAGAGAGGGAGGGATTTTATTTTTAATTATTTTAATTTCAAAAAGTTGACTTTCTTATTTGACCTCTAAACGAGGCCCACCGCCTGTCGTCTATAGCTAATTACCCCCATTCCGAACACAATGGGATATGTTTCGTAAGCTGGTTCGACTATTTCGATCAGTTTTCGTCAAAATCAACATATAACTCTATATATTGAATTTGAACGCGCATTTCAATTTACCGAGGTCACATACTAACTAGAAAAATTCCATAAAAATATTTTCTAACTTCGTATTGACGATACGGTCCTAACAAAACTAATTTCGTCAAATTCTGAGACCGTTTGAAAAATGGCCATTTTCCAGTCGATTAAAATCAACTAAAACTGGTCAAATGCGTTTTCCTTTGCCACGCTCACATATTGATTCGAAAAATTATGAAAATTGGAATCTAGCAATAACTTGACATCGTGGATCTAACAAAAGTGGTTTCATCAAAATCCGAGGTCGTTTGCAAAATTTCCATTTTTAAGGGCCAGAATTCCATAGCGACTATTCTGATTTTTCAACTGGACATAACTTTTTATCCCTGCTATGAAATTTCAATTTTTCCGATTCGTTGGAAAGATATTATCAATTAGATTCAAATATTTTTGGTTTCACTAAAATCCGGTTTTTTTTTGAATCCTGTATATTCATTTGAAATTTGAAATCGAATTATCGAACTACTGCGCCATTTTCAATTCCTTTTTTATATATAAATAATTATTTATATTCTAACGACGATCTATATAAAATATACGTTCGAATTCCATTCAAAATAAATTTCTCGTCGTTATTATTTAAAATAATCTATTTTAAATAATCAAAATTCGCAAAAATAGCCAAAATAAAAATTTTAAATTGGCTCAGAATTCTGGGTTATTACATTTAGTATCGATTGTATGTTAGTTTCCTGATGTTTTTTAGGAGATCGTAGGACTCCCATCCCACCGAGAAATATCTTTTAGAGTAGATCTCGAAAAGAATGCAAGGCATGTAGAATTGCCTTTAAGGCACATGACTCCTAAGAAAAGGATGGAACTTGATAGACAAATCTCAAAATTATTGCAGAAAGGGTTTATTCATAGGGGTACGTTTAGGTGGGGTGCACTAGTAGTGTTTTCCACAAAGTCTGGTGGATCTTTAAGATTATGAATGGATTATAGGGAACTTAACAAATTGACTAAGAAGAATAGATACCTTTACAGAGGATTGATGATTTGTTTGACCGTTCAGGAGGAGCCCAAATATTTTTTTCTGCTAGATTTGGTTGTCGCATTTCACCGTTCGAGGAATTCGCATGAGAGTAAGCCTAAGATAGTGTTTAGAATGGCGGATGGATTGTTTGAGTGGGACATTATGCCTTTTGGGTTGACTAATGCTCTCGCTTTCTTTGTAGACCTTATGAGTAGGGTATTTAGGAGCATACTTAACAAGATTGTAGTAGTATTTGTAGTTGAATTCCTTATCTTTTCCAAGGTCTTTAAGGAACATGATGATCACTTGGGAAAGGTCCTAGGAATTCTAAGGGAGAACCAACTTGAGGCCAAATTCTCGAAACGTCACTTCTCGAAGAAAGAAGTCAAGTTTCCAGGACATATTGTTTCGGGGAAAGGATTAGCTGTCCAAGAATGGAAGATACCCCGCAATGCGACGGAGGTTATGAATTTCCTTGGGTTAACAGGCTATTATCGAAAATTTATTAAAGGCTTCGCGAGGATTGCAACCCCTCTAACCCAATTGATGAAAAAGGATCTTAAGTTTGTGTGGAGTGGGAAGTGTGGGATTTCCTTTGAGAGATTGAAGGAATCTCTCACAAGTGCACCTATTCTTATTATCCCGAACAGATCGAAGATGTTTGCAGTTTTAATGGATGCATGTGGTTTTAGGGATTGAGAAGTTGATAATGATGGTTTTGATGACAACAACTTGTTTCAATTATTTATTGTCATAAAATATATACTAACATTATTATCTCGAATATATATATATATATAACAGGAAACGTATGCATGTATTCATTATTGAAGACTGGACAGTTCAAAGAATTAAAATTCAAAGCAGAAAAGTTCAAGATACAAGACTCATGAGTATCAAAAATTCAAGAGTTCAAGAAATATAGAGGAATAATGTATAGGTATCTTGTTAAAATTCTGGTTAGCACTAAATTCTGTTTTCAAACTTTTTCTCACTATTTTCAAATGATTTAAAAATTACTTTCTTGTTTTTAAATATATTTTCAAAGATGATTTCAAAATTACTTCCTTATTTTAAATCTATACCTTTTTTTTATTAAATCTATTTGAATTCCTGATATTTATTTTAAATCCTATTTTAAATTTATACTTAATATATTTTTATACTCCTAATTCAAATATTTTTATTATAATTACTTATGTTTTCAGTTTCCTTATTTATATTAAGTTTAATTTATTAATAGGTTTTTTATATATATACACACTCTTATATCATTTTATATTTAGTTTTTAATAATCTTAATATATGTTTTTAAATATATATCATATATCGACTTGAAATACTCTATTCTAATGTAAAGGAATATAGTTTTTTTAACTCAGAAATCACCATAATTTATTTAATCTTCTTTTGCTTTGATTTAAAAATTTAATTTTGAAAATATACCAATATATATCGACATATACAAAGTGGTATGTCGACATATGTACCATTGACTTGTTTTTGAAAAGTTCTATCTTTTGAATTCAAACCTTTTCTGGATGGTTGTGACTGTTGGAAACCAATGTATAGGCTTCAGATTTTGATTTTTTTAATAACTGCTCATCTCTTTCTTCTTCCATCTCCTCTTGACATTAATCTTTTTAATTTCTCAAAGTCTATATTAATACTCTTCAGATTTTCAAAGAAATTATATTAATCTTCTTCTCATTCAATTCTTCATCAATCTCTCTTTGATATTCAAGTGTTAATCAAGTGTTATAGGTTGATTGTAATCAAAGATCACAAAATCAAGTACTATCTAATCAATACTACAAAATTGATACTGAGAAAAGGTGTGATCGTAGCCCATAAATCGATTGGGTGTTGTTATAGCTTGGAAATCAATTAGGTGATCTTATAGCCTATGTAAATCTAAAGAGCGCCTTGTGCTTGGAAGCAGGTGGTTGACCTCGTGGCCATTTAAATCGAAGATTGTAATCTGAAGCTTATATTGAAAAGAAATCTACAGAACCCAACATTATGTGGGACTGGATGTAGGGTAACTTCAAACTAGTATAAAATCCTAGTATGTACTTTCCTTTTACTGCTTTTTTTGCATCTATGTTTGATTCTGTGATTGTTGATATTTGTGATTTGCATAACATTCCGTTCAATTCAAAAGGAATTTAAGAAATTAATAAAATCCATAAAACATTTAGTTTACCTTAAGATCCTTAATCCGCATCCTTAACAACTGGTATCAAAGCGAGGTTTTCAAAGTTTTCATAATCTGAATTTTTGAAAAGTTTAAATGGAAACCAGCGCTGGAATTGTCAATAGTAATAGTTTATTTGTAGAGGGTCAGTCCAATGTTGAACCACCACTATTCAATGGCAGTAATTATGCATATTGTGTTTGTAGAATGAAAATTTACTAACAATATGTAGGATTACACACATGGAATATCACATAAACTGAATATGTTGAAGGCACTGTTAATTTTGCACAATGGACTAATGATAAAAAAGCCACTGCACAAAATAATTCAAAGGCTATGAATATTTTATTTTGTTCACTAGATAGGAATGAGTTTAATAGGGTATCTATTTGTAAATCTTCGTATGGAATTTGGAAAACTTTACAAGGGACTTATGAAGGAATAAGAAAAGTTAAACAGACCAAAATATCCATGTTAACCAATCGGTTGAATTATTTAAATTAAAATAGAATGAGTCTCTATGATATGTACTACAGATTCCAGGAGATCGTGTATTCACTAATGGCTTTGGAAAAAATATATTCCGAGGAAGATCAAATCAGAAAATTTTTGAATTCATTAACTTCAGATTGGGATCGAAAGACAATAACAATTGAAGAGGCCTGTAACGACCTGCCTTTTCGATCGCTCCAAGTTGGTATTTAAACCAACTCAGAACGTTCAAAACGACGGGTTGTTATTTAGCTTACAGGGTTTAAATAGAATACACACAAAGAATCACATAACAGATGACAACAGTATCTCACAAATGAATTTTTACATACAAAAATCAGAGTTACGAAATATAATTTGTGGCGAAAGAATTAAATAAATAAATATATATATATATATATATATATACACACAAGAATTTTAAATAAATAAAAGTTTTACGGTTTTGTCGAGCTTGCGCGTATG
This sequence comes from Allium sativum, assembly GCA_030737875.1. NCBI lineage: Eukaryota > Viridiplantae > Streptophyta > Magnoliopsida > Asparagales > Amaryllidaceae > Allium > Allium sativum. The sequence goes on along the minus strand of CM060926.1, from coordinate 121,813,865 downwards.
TGTCTTCACGTTCCTCTACGCTTTGCGAGCTGAAAGCTTTAAAATATGCAACACTAGTATCTTTACAGCGATGAGGAAGAAACGCATGCGGCTTTGGTGCGGTGGAGGCGAGCAGCTTGGAGCTAACGTGGACTATGGATCTAGTGTGTACGAACCTTGGTGCTGACTTCGAGTCATTCGGTGGTGATTTGGGTACAAACTCAGGTCGTTTTTAGATCGGCAAGGAGACTGGAGGGGCTGGGGAAGCCGACGTCGGTGTCTGTATGTTTTGGGGCGTGGTGGCCAGGCTGAACGGCGACAGCGAAGGGCCTGGAGAAGGTTGCGGTCGAAGGAAGCGTTGGAAGCGGGGTATGGTGGTAGACGACAGACTTAAAATCGGCCGGAGGCCATCAATTCAATTTGAGGAAAAGCTCAGCCCCCTTTTTTAAATTTAGGGAGAAGCAAAGGGGATCGACATACCTTACTTTTGTTATAGGATGCCATTTTCTCTGATTTAGGGGAACGACTATGAATTGTTGAACGAAATGGGGACGATGGAATTATTGTACTGAGTGAAAGAAAAAGGAGGGGCGGTGAAAATAAAAGGAAGGACGCGGTGAAGTGAAGTAACCATGACAAGTGTAAACGAATTACACCGAATTTCAACAAGTGTCAAAATATTCAGCAATTTAAAACAAGTGGCAACAAATATTTCCTCAATGTACACATACCCAGTATTATACTATGTACACAACATAATACAATGTATTTATATATATTTCCTGTAACGACCGAGAATTTCGCTCGATCCGAATCAGTCGCTAAACCGACCAAGATCGTTCGAAACACCTGATTGTTTTGAGAACACGACAAATTAGAACGCAGACGAAAGAACATTTCATTGTTAATTACAACAATTCCATCAGATTACAAGAATATACAGAGTATAAACAAATAATATACATTACAAAATATCAGAGATTACAATAAATTACATAGCAGCGGAAAATAATACAAAATACAACTAGAAGGAGATATACGGATACAAAGCTTTCCGGATATCGTTCCAGCTATACATCAGGATCCTGTGAATACAAATCTGCAAAACCAAAACTACTAGCTGCCTGTGTCAAAATAAGGGCACCCAGAGTTTAGGTTAAAACAATAAACTCCAGGTCAGTCATGGGACTGGTGTGAGAACTAAAACAGTTATTTAAAACTTTACTTTAAATCAGATATATCAAGGGACCACGCCGTAAACACGGAACGGGTTTCCTCCCAAGAATACCAGTGCATATAACAAAACAACGCAATGCTTTTTGAAAAAAATGAAGCTATTATAAGACCCAGGTCCTATCACACAATGCAACGCAAGCCGGGGGATAGGGTTTTCCCTTATAATAGCCAAACATGCTTAGTACGTTTTAAACAAATCATTTGATACAATTATAAGTGCATAGTGTATAAAACAACTTCAAATCATAAGTATCAATCATAGACGGCATGGGTACCATATGAAAAGGTCGGGTGTGTACGACTTATGCAGGATCTATAATATGGCTATGCGGAATGTATGTGATAACTTAAGCTATTCAATAGTTATGCGAATAAATATTCGAAACAATATATATATCACAAATAATTATAAATGCAGTAAAGTAAAGTAAAGTAGAGTAACGACACCAGGATTTTTATACTGGTTCAGACCTCCAGTCCTACGTCCAGTCCCGAAGCTCCTCTTCGGCTTTTCACTAAACAACACCCTCGCTTCACCCGGAGGAACAGGTTCACAACTACTTGATTTACGGGCTACAAGTTTACCCACTTGATTTCACGGGCTACAAGCTTACCCACTTGATTTACGGGCCACAAGCTTACCCACTTGATTTCACGGGCTACAAGCTTACCCACACAGGACAATTACAAGAGTTTGACTTCTGATTGTGTTCTTCTTTCAACACTGATTTGCCAACGATTGAGTACACCCTTCCTATAATCTTATCCTCAAGTATATGATTTGAATGCACAGATTTAAGGAAGAAAGATTGCTTGTTGAATCAAATGATATAAAACTGATTCAAGGATTCAACAAGTATTGAATATTTGAGAGAGCTTTTAGAATGCAAGAGATTATAGAGTTAAGATCAGAAAACAGAAGAAGAATCGGTGATTTGAAAGTATGATTTCAAGTCTATTTATAGTGTAGAATAGTTGCATTCCTTCATGAAGAGTTTCTATAAAGAGTTGTGTCCATTTCTCTTGAAATTGAATAGAAATCTCTTCACAAAAAGAAGCATCCTTTCAGAAAAATTACAGCAAGAAAAAAGGTCGACAGGTCGAAATTAACAGGTCGACAGGAATTTGAAAAAATAGCCGTTATGCACAAAAGACAATAGGACCGGTCGACAGGTCCTTTTTGGGCGGTCGACCGTTTTCTTGCTGTGGACCGGAGAACCTCGGTCCACAGTCTATATCACTCTGCACTCTTTCCCGGTCGAAGCCTGGACCGTTTGGGCTTTTTCTGTGACTTTTCAATTCCTCAAATATACAGATTTCAGCCCCAGCTAATTTCAGTTTCTAAATTGTTTTGTGCATTCGTGTTATACTTTGAGGATAGATTTTAACATAAATCTAACACGACTCCATACCTACATATATATAATCTTAGCTCCATGTCATGATTTCCATTGATCTTCACTATGATCTTTATTGATTTCCACTTTGATAAATGTGAATTCAGCTCGTCAATGATCTCTATTTCTATGTTGTCATTAATCAAAATCTTGTGTATCAACATTCTCCCCCTTTTTGATTGATGACAACATCTTGCATATTTTTTTTGAGATACTGAGTAGCTCCCCCTGAATATATGCTTATATATTTCTATCTCCCCCTATCCAAAAGCTTTCTGTACATTTTGTTAGTATATATAATAAAAACTTACTGTTTCCTGTAACAAAATGTTAGTGCATATAAAATGAATATTTATATGATACATGAATATATATATATGCATATTTCTCCCCCTTTGTCATCGATTAAAAAGAATAAACATCATGATAGAACAGTAATCGAACATAAGACATAAATTAAAGTACCTTCGGGAGATATTGGATCATGTGCAACTTGATAAACTGAATTTTGTTTTCAGAGACATTTGGAGAAATCAAAATCGCCTTCCTTTTATTGTGGTGTACCTGCAAAAAAGTAGAATATATATACTTTGGTACCCACTTGCTTTGTTTGGGTCCATGGGTTAGATGGATGGTAGCCATACCCAAGAGGGTTTAATGGAACCTTTAAAGATAAAATTTTCATTATTAACTACCGAATCAAAATAATCATCGATATATTTTTCTCTGTTTTTCCAACTTATAGGAACCCAAATACTTAAGTAATCTCTATTGATATTCCTTTTCGTACTTCTAGATCTATTATACAGATCTCTAGTCATAGAAGTATTCGAATTTCTATAATAATTGGATCTAGGATGAGCATTAGTACTAGCAGTAACATTTTTATTGTACATGAAAGCATATCTAGTACTATTTCTAAGTTTAGTTTTATTATATCCTAAACCACTTTTGTCATGTAAAGGTCGAGATCTGGATAAAATCATATTTAAATCATTTTGACCTTTATTAAATTTTGCGAACTTATTTGCACATTTATCAAATTTATTTCCAAAGTCGCTATTGACATTTTCAAAAGAAATTTTGTTATTCTTTAAATCATCAGTTTCCTTATTTAATTCAGAATTTTTCCTTTTTAAAGTACCATTCTCAGTTTTGAGACCTAAAATTTGAGATTCTGAATTATCTAAAGAAGATTGTAACTTTTCAAAATTTTCTTTTGAGTCAGAAATTTCATTTTGCAAAATATTATTATTCACCTTTAAAAACTCACATTCTTTAGATAGTTCTGAATTCTTTTCAGTTAAAGCTCCATTCTCTTTTTCAAGAGACGAAATTAAAGAACTAGAATTATTTAAAGAATCTTCTAATGATATATTTCTATTTTGCAAAAGATCGATTTCCTTTAAAAGAACATTGTTTTTATCTTCTAGTTGCTCATTTACTTTTTGAAGGAAATCTTTTTGAGAAACAAGCTCTTCTAAGGTATCTTCAAAACATTTGGCTTGTTTTACCAAACGATTGTTTTCTTCTTTTAATTTGGAATTTTCTTCCTTGTACTTTTTTGACATAGCTAAAACGACTGTATGGAGTTTCAATAATTTTTCATGGTCTAACAAAAGATCTTTAAATAATGAATCTACACATACCGATTGTGATCTGACTTTAGCCATGAGACATTTGCTTCCTTGTTCTCTTGATTCGGCTTTGTTGCTCTTCCACTTTCTAATCCCCTGACTAGATTTCTTTATAGCCATTTGTCCTAGGATGTTGTTACGATCTCTAGAACGCCAGGCTCTGATACCAATTGAAAAGGTCGGGTGTGTACGACTTATGCAGGATCTATAATATGGCTATGCGGAATGTATGTGATAACTTAAGCTATTCAATAGTTATGCGAATAAATATTCGAAACAATATATATATCACAAATAATTATAAATGTAGTAAAGTAAAGTAAAGTAGAGTAACGACACCAGGATTTTTATACTGGTTCAGACCTTCAGTCCTACGTCCAGTCCCGAAGCTCCTCTTCGGCTTTTCACTAAACAACACCCTCGCTTCACCCGGAGGAACAGGTTCACAACTACTTGATTTACGGGCTACAAGTTTACCCACTTGATTTCACGGGCTACAAGCTTACCCACTTGATTTACGGGCCACAAGCTTACCCACTTGATTTCACGGGCTACAAGCTTACCCACACAGGACAATTACAAGAGTTTGACTTCTGATTGTGTTCTTCTTTCAACACTGATTTGCCAACGATTGAGTACACCCTTCCTATAATCTTATCCTCAAGTATATGATTTGAATGCACAGATTTAAGGAAGAAAGATTGCTTGTTGAATCAAATGATATAAAACTGATTCAAGGATTCAACAAGTATTGAATATTTGAGAGAGCTTTTAGAATGCAAGAGAGTATAGAGTTAAGATCAGAAAACAGAAGAAGAATCGGTGATTTGAAAGTATGATTTCAAATCTATTTATAGTGTAGAATAGTTGCATTCCTTCATGAAGAGTTTCTATAAAGAGTTGTGTCCATTTCTCTTGAAATTGAATAGAAATCTCTTCACAAAAAGAAGCATCCTTTCAGAAAAATTACAGCAAGAAAAAAGGTCAACAGGTCGAAATTAACAGGTCGTCTGGAATTTGAAAAAATAGCCGTTATGCACAAAAGACAATAGGATCGGTCGACAGGTCCTTTTTGGGCGGTCGACCGTTTTCTTGCTGTGGACAGGAGGACCTCGGTCCACAGTCTATATCACTCTGCACTTTTTCCCGGTCGAAGCCTGGACCGTTTGGGCTTTTTCTGTGACATTTCAATTCCTCAAATATACAGATTTCAGCCCCAGCTAATTTCAGTTTCTAAATTGTTTTGTGCATTCGTGTTATACTTTGAGGATAGATTTTAACATAAATCTAACACGACTCCATACCTACATATATATAATCTTAGCTCCATGTCATGATTTCCATTGATCTTCACTATGATCTTTATTGATTTCCACTTTGATAAATGTGAATTCAGCTCGTCAATGATCTCTATTTCTATGTTGTCATTAATCAAAATCTTGTGTATCAACACCATATATCATGTCGCCATACTAGGCTCTACAATCAAAACCGCAAAGTCACGTATTTGGAAATTGGATTTCCATCTGTGAACCGAGGCAAAAGATAGTCCTCAACCGAATTCGAGACGCTCTAGCCCGTGTCTCAGGAACAGAACGCATCGTCCCTTGGATCGTCAAGGCTGGTCCACCGATGTGGATTAAAATTCCTGAACACTGCGTTTCCCCAACCTTTGGGGTGTAGGTGAGCCAACTAAATGACTCCATTGGTTCGAGAATGACCGATATATCCGAGGCGCCTCCAATTCCAACAACCACATGAGTCAGACTCGTCAGCCAGTTTAAGCACTGACGCCACTCCTAGCTAGAAGAAAACGCATGTCCTCCCTAAGGTACGTCTCCCGTTTTTGGTTCACACCGGGGTGTGAGGCTCGCGAATCAGCGTTACACAAAGCTATGCCACACAGGTTGTGCTTTGATCATCAACCACAAGACTCTGCTTTTCAACAGAAGCCCTGATCAATTGCCACTTAGGCATGCCACATAGGCATGCCACATAGGCAATTCACTCCATGCGTTTGATATCCATCAATATATAACCCCTGAGCTCGTACGTCTCAGAGAAGGGCGTTAAGCAAGAGAATAAATTCTCCACCGCCAAACAGATATATATATAATAGAAATCAATCACACAGACTAAAATCCAATGTCAGACACACAGTCCATTTACAAGTTCGTTCTGGGTCTGAACGAAACCGGAGGCACCTAGTACCCCGCACATCCATCGATCTCCAAGTACGTCTGGACGACCACCAACTGATTCCCTCCTCTTGGGTGTACGACCCAATCAAGATCATCAGTAATCACCTAAATGACGTGAAGACCTCCGGTCTTCAACCACCGTCTTCATCTTCGACACCATGTCGTATTAGCTATTCAGAATGGGATAAACTCGGTCTTTCTGAATAACTCGCGTATATATTATAAAAGTGTTACACAAGCACAACATACGCCTCATTCCACTTCAGAATAATCTTTTTATTCAAATATTCTTATATTTTGGGAAAGGTTCCCATTAATTTTATCAAAGATAAATTCTTTAAATTTATTCTTTAATCTTCTTTGAATATCAATTCAAACTAGTCGGGATTAGCGAACCACACCGAAGTAATCATTTATTTTATTTCCCAATCCCAACCTATTCATCCCATGAAGTAAAACTGGTAATACTTCATATCTAGCACCACGGTGTTATCGGTAAATTCAATTACCATTTCACGCTCAAATCTAATTAACGATTTAACTATCGCCTGGAGTAAAACTGGTGATACTCCATTCTCGATCATTTCAATCTAATTAAAGATTCATTGAAACTCCACTTAGTTTTAATCTTCACAGAAATCAATATCTTGTCTTTAACTGGGTTAAAGAACCAATGTCATTTAAAACACGACCCACAATAAACCCAAAATCACATTCATTAATTATCGGGTTAAAGAACAAGTGTTATTTAAAACACTGTTCACGACAAACCCAAAAATCAATACCAGTTCAATTCCAATTAAATATTATTTAATCGGTACACTTCATTAAATCTAAATAAAAAAGATTTAATCTTTTTTCTCAACTGGGCTTAAGAACAGTGTTAATGAAGACACCATTCACGACAAACCCAAATCACATTTGATATTAAATACAAGGCTCTGAATAGAAAATATATCGGCTTATATTCAATATCAAATTCTACGACCAACAAATATCGTACTAGAAATAACGATATATATATATATATATATCTTTCAAATTCCCATAACAATACCTGTATCATCACGAAATCCAACATCGAAATATTCCGAAGACAATTTCGATTCAAATCCATTCCAATTCAATTATTGGAAAATCCTGGTTATTTTCAAAACCATTTCAAATTCAATTTATTTATTCTAAAAATAAATTATTATTCTAGTTCAAAACTAGTTCATTAAGATAAAAATCTATTTTTATCTTTTCAAATAAGGAGTTTTTCACCCCAATTCTTCACAAATCATTTCTTATGATTTTACACAAATTATTGATATTTTTAATAATTTTACCAAGGCCCGTACAGTCGATTTCCATCAACAGCCATCGAACTGCACTTACAGCGACCTTTTCCAAATTTGACTTGGACATAATTCCTAATCCAACCGTTAGATTTCAAATTTCTTATATTCGTTAGAAATCTCATTTCGATACAAACCCAACGATTTCGGTTTTAGGAGAATCCGACGGTCGGATCTCCTGCAATATCCATTCGAAGTCAATGGTCGAAATTCACGAACTGCCGCGGCGCGGCGCGTTCTATTCAGGCCATTATATTACATATATAATATATACTTCGTCGATTTCCTTTCGAAACAAATTTTATAAGTCGTTTTAAATTCGTTTTCGAAACGATTTCAACTTCATTTCAAATTCAAATCAAAATTGAATTTTTCAATATAATCTGTTTTAATTTCATTTCAAATCGATTTCAATTCAATTTCAATTTAATTCGAATTTCAATTCATTTCAATTTAATTCGAATTCCAAATCTATTCAATTTAATTCGAATTTCAAATCTATTCAATTTAATTCGAATTGAATTCTATTCAATTCAATTTCAATTCGATTTTAATTCTATTCAATTCAATTTCTAAAATATTGGATTATTGAAATCACTTTTCAATATTCATTTAAAAAAATGAATAAAATCGATATAAATATCGTTCATGTCAAAATGGCGTCAATCTATCAACACGGCTTCATATATTTCTATTTTCAAATATTTCTATTCAAATATTCTATTCAAATACTCTATTTCAAAACTGGAATGAGGCCTAATCAATTACCATATAATGTTAATTATATGGATTTTCTACAACACATGTATACAATAACAACGATGAATAATCAACCATCATCCAAAGTGCATTCTACACTGTATAAGCATCAAATATAAATATTTAACGCTCATAACAGTCTGTCCATCAATCGATCGACATACAGCTAATTATTGGGACTAGTGTATGTCATATATCATCCCAATACCCGTGTGGGGTTTTCAAACAATCAAACACAGATTTTATTTGTGCAGTTGGGCGATGTGTAAAATTTATCGTCCCAATCAATATCAGTCAAATGTGTATATATAAACAAATCGTCCGATTTGTTAATATTTATTTCATTTTAAATACACGTTAAAAATTCTATTTTCAACTATAAAATATTTTTAACTATATAAATATTTTATTTCATTTCACATCACACCACACAATCAACTACACATCAAAATCTAACAAACAAGCATACAAGCCGTCCATGGTCTGTGGACGACGGGTGTCGGGTGCTACTAAACACCATCTGCATCCTAGTTTATACTTTTACAAGAAATTTAAATAAAAGTGAGGAGTTCTCACAGAGGGTTCCACTCAACCGTGCTTTGCTTTTGAACTGCTGAGCTGTCTGGATTTATTTGAAATTCCAATGCCATCCTTTTCACGCCGTTCATAATAAAAATTATATTTTTATCACTTCTTTTCAATAAATAAAAATCGTATTTTTATTTCTACTTCGTCTACTTTTACAACGCTTCTTTCTATATAAAAATTATATTTTTATATTTCTACTTCTTATATAAAGATCGAATTTTTACTATCTATATAATATAAAAATCATATTTTTAACTTCTTCATTATATAAAAAGTATATTTTTAACCTTCTACTAATATAAAAATTATATTTTTAACCTTCTACTAATATAAAAATTATATTTTTATATCGCTCTTCTTCTAATAAAGATCATATTTTTATAACTCCATCTAAATAAAAATCACATTTTTATTCTATATAAAAATTGTTTCTTTATTATACTATCATCTAAATAAAAATCAAATTTTTATTTATAATTGTATAGATTAAAAATCACATCTTTTAAACTATACTCTTTTCATAAAGAGTAAAATAACTGATTTTTAAACTATGTTAATTAATTAAATTAGATAAACCAAAATAAATAAATAAAACAAAGAACTCACTGTATAATTTCGTTTGGACAAAAACCCTATTCTTGTTCGTTGACAGAAAAATCGCTCACCCCCCCATGAAATCTCGTGCGAAGGAGGACTTGTTGTGGCCCTTCACGGTGGAGCTCGAGCGCGGATTGGGTGTGGGGAGAAGAGGGGGAGCGATGGAAGAACTCGCGGTGGCGCTCAGGCGCTGGGGGGGGGGGGGGGGCTTAAGGGGACTTAGCGGTGGTTTCAGAAGAGGGAGGAAGGGGGAAGAGGCGCAGCAGGGTGGGGCTTCGCTGGAGCTCCGGTGGTGTGTGCGAAGGGAGGTGCGGTGGGGCGGCGCGTCGATCGATGGGGAGGCTAAGGGGGCGACGGGTTTTGGTCATCAGGGTTTTTTTTTTCTTTTCTTTCGATCTGCAAATGAAAAGGAGGGGGGCCTAAGAGGAAGTAAGGGGTAGAGGAGAGAGGTTTTATTTTTAATTATTTTAATTTCAAAAAGTTGACTTTTTTATTTGACCTCTAAACGAGGCCCACCGCCTGTCGTCCATAGCTAATTACCCCCATTCCGAACACAATGGGATATGTATCGTAAGCTGATTTGGCCGTTTCGATCAGTTTTCGTCAAAATCAACATATAACTCTATATATTAAATTTGAACGTGCATTTCAATTTACCGGGGTCACATACTAACTTGAAAAATTCCCGAAAAATATTTTCTAGCTTCGTATTGATGATACGGTCTTAACAAAACTAATTTCATCTAATTCTGAGACAGTTTGAAAAATGGCCATTTTCCAGTCGATTAAAATCAACTGAAACTGGTCAAACGAATTTTCTTTTGCCACGCTCACATATTGATTCGAAAAATTATGAAATTTGAAACCTAACAATAACTTGACATCGCGGATCCAAAAAAACTGGTTTCGTCGAAATCCGAGGTCGTTTGCAAATTGGCTATTTTTGAGGGCCGAAATTCCATAGCGACTATTCTGAAATTTCAACTGGACATAACTTTTTATCCCCGCTATGAAATTTCAATTTTTCTGATTCGTCGGAAAGATATTCTCAATTAGATTCAAATATTTTGGTTTCACTAAAATCCGTTTTTTTTGCTCCCGGTACATTCAATTGAAGTTTGAAATCGAATTATCGAACTACCGCGCCATTTTCAATTCCTTTTATATATATAAATAATTATTCTAATGACGATCTATATAATATATACGTTCGAATTCTATTCAAAATAAATTTTTCATCGTTATTATTTAAAATAATTCATTTTAAATAATCAAAATTCGCTAAAATTACCAAAATAAAAATTATAAATTGACTCGGATTTCCGGGTTATTACATTTCCGAAATTTAATGTAAAACCAAATTCACTCAATACCTCTATTTAAATCCAATTATAAATCTCTAACTAAATCAAAAGCAAATTCATGACTTCTCAAGCAATTATTCAACTTGTTTTAAAACACTACTAATGTTTATTTATAATTTACTGAATACAAGTCTTAGTTAAAATTTAAATCAAGATTCAAATCTAAAATAAATTATAAATAAAACTCAAGTTAAAAAAAATCAAAATTCAAAACCATATATTTCAATAAATTTATAAATACCGCTAACGTTTAAATTAAATAAAGTTATTCGCATTCAAATAAAATTTTAAAAATATACAACAACTTAAATTCCAATATTAAATTTTTAAATTCGCACTTTTAAAATCACTCGAAATCAAGTTAAATGTCAAAATCAATTTTTTTAATTTCACAAACCTATAATTTAATTAGTTTAAAATACTACTAACATTTAATTTAAACAATCATTCAAGTTCAAATATTGAATCAAAATTTATATTTTCACTTACAAAATCAATCTAAAACTAAATTAAAATGGACTAAATTTCAAAATTATAAAAAATATCAAATTCTTAATTACTTAATCCAAATAAATTTCATTTTTAAATGTTAAAAATCCTTGTTCGTTACAATCTCCCCCTTAAGGCTTTTCGTTCTTGAAAAGGAAGCGTCGTCTAAAATTGCATGTACGTATATCTAGATCAAGATACTTCTGTTAATACCTTTAAACTTATTAGAATGAAAAATAAGTTACCAGATTTTAAAACTAAAAATATTTTCTAACGCCCGGATATGCAAAAAAATTTGGAAGTCTCCCATGCATAGAGGGCTTATGGCAATATGCCAAAAGAGATAAAAAATATATACATCGGCTCACAAGGCCGGAAAACGGCTCTCATGGCCGGGAGAAACCCTTTATATATAAATATCTATATCCTACTTGTATTATTTGCGTAAGCGTACCTTATATATGCGTTATAGGCAAGTTAGCTTATTATTTAAGCACACTAGCGCAAAAGCGAGCTCCAAAACGAAGCACTCACTCTTGCAACCTGCTAAAATACTGAATAAACCAATGAGCATCATGTATATATAAAATAAATTTAAACTGTATAGCATAAGAGACGTATAACATGACAAACATGGCGTGGTTACACAACAATGTGTTTATGAAGCCAAATGATTCACAAAATCAAATATCAACATTCCATTAACTTTCAATTTATTTACCTTCATTTTTACTTATAAATTTTCATTACCTTGCTACTTGGTGGCTTACGACATAAGTTGAGTTTCTTATTTGCACAAACGAATGAAATAGGTAACTACAAATACTACCAACAAAGCACGGGCAACAACATTTATATATATATACATATATATATATATATATGTGTGTGTGTGTGTGTGTGTGTGTGTGTGTGTGTTGCTGCTTGCAGCTTCGCAACCCTTTGTTGCCACAGGTGGCAGTGCCATCTCGCTGCTGCTCGTAGGGGTAGCAGCTTATTGTTGCTGCCACTTACAGCAATCTTATTATAATTATACATAAATATACATATAACTGCAAGACGCGGCCCTTAGTCAACGCATAGTGGAAAAGTTGGCGACAATTAAACACCGTAGACAGGAGAAACTTGCAGTAATAAATCACCGTTCAAGAAAGGGAAAAAACAGCTCCGACCTGAACCATCATTTAGTAAAATTATTTGTATTTTAATTCTGCATTGAATTAGCAAAGATATCAATTGTAATGTGAATTATTTGTAAATTTTTATAACTTTTATAAATTAAGTAATGTAGTTGATAAATTATTATAAGGCCACCCTCATTTGAATTGATTTTGAAAAATTTGACCATTCTTGGTAAGAATAGTGTAAAACCACATTTTGGAATTCCAGATTGGAAAAAGAAGAAAAGAAAAAAAATAAGAAACTATTTTCAAATTGTAAAATCATATGTTTGTAATCTTGATTAATGACATTCATTCTTCTTACCACTTGACAACTGAAGACAAAATTCAAAATAAAGGATATAACCTGCTACTACCTTATTCAAGTACAAAGGAGAAAAAATACAACTCAAAATATGGAACAAGATCATATTTCAAGTATCACAAATCGATTTATTTCAAGTTTCGCGTTAAAATCGATTACTCAAATAATTCATCATTGGTTCAATTAAGATTTTCAAATCTGATATTTACAATTATCCCTTGCCAAACCATTTGGGTTTTGATTTCAAATTTTCATAAAATAACATTATCGCTTGAAAACTTTATTTAAGTCCTACAGATTCACTAGCTCGGATTGGATATGTATTTCTTTAATATAGCTTTATGAGTTCATAGCCAATGACCACTATATGAAAAATATAAACGTTTGGTTGTTAAAGAGACCGGAGTCGGTAAATGTTATACGCTCTGACAATGCCGACACCACTTTAACAATTATGTACATGGTGGAGACCCCAGAACAAAGTAGGATGGTATGGAGGCGATTACTGGATTTGAAGAAAGAGAACGATAATGGATTGGCCTTGACCATCGAGTCATAATTAAAATGACTAAAACAGGTGCTATACCGTGACTAAGTGAGGTCGCGCCTCCGATCGGACATGCTCCTTCAATACCATCTCTATGGCTATTGTGATCGATTTGGGTGCACCCTTTAATTATGGAGCGTGCTCCGAGGGGGGAGGTAGTTGTTACTATGCTTTACTACCGGTAGAGGCATGCAAATGGTAGAATCCTACCCTTGGTATTCCATGCCTTGTCATATTTATCCTGATCGAGACCCCTACGATTTTGATTTGACATTGCCGTATCGTGGTGCATCCCTATCTACTGACTTACTGGTGTTTTATATTCAATGCATACGACAATATCTATAAACGGTGTAAGGGTAAAAATGTAATCCTTCTTACTCTATTTGATATGTTTACTTTACTGAATAAACATTATTGTAATATCGTATTATACTATATATATTAGTCCCACGGATCCTTAAGGGATGTGAATCCCAAACCTCCTTTAAGTTATTGATGCATTCCATTTAAACATTTCACTTGATTTAATTCACTTAATTAAAAGTTAGTCGTGAGTTCCCTGACTCTCGACTAACTTTTAATAATTGTATTAACCTAGATTGTTGAACGTTCAAATCGATAATGATCAACACATGCCGACCCGAACAGATCGCAAATGCAAGTAGTTATTGGGAAAATAAAAGAAAAGTAAGGAAGAAGGGAAAACAAAGACAGAATCTCACAATGGAAGGGTAACATATAATAACAATTAATAGTTTAAAAGCAATTGAAAAATATACATTATATACAGAAAATTATACCATAAAATTTTAAATTCCAAAATCCTTTATCAAAACAAATTATAAAATCACTGAGTGGTCTCCCCCACTCAGACTCTTCAAAATAAACGTCGGTAATGTGTGCACTCATTACCGAAGTTATTCTAAAGTCCAAGAAGGGATTTCGCACTTATTTCGTTTAAAATACTTGGAAACTAACTATTCCTTATAATACGCTATTATTTCAAAATTTTGGCAAATCTATTTTCAAAATACCAGAATCGAGTTCTCAAGTTCATTTCCATTTTATTTGCAAAATATATTCTGCAACTAATTATATTTAATAGAATTAATTTTCAAAATTTTAGTTTAAATTCCAAATTTCCATTTCAAATCAAACTGAATAAAAAATAATATTTTATTTAAACTCGTTCTATATATTTTTCCAAAACCCATATGGAAACAAGAATTCACATAAAATCCAATATTCTAATTTTTCAAATTCATCATACCACATTAAATTAAACCTTAATGATACTATTTCCAAACTTGTTCAATCCTTTCCAAAATAATTATTTCAAAAAAGTAATAATTCTTTTAAATTTCAACTTTCATTTCAAATTAAGTTGAAATGACAATATTTTTATCAAACTCTGTTAATCACTTATAAACAACCGTCAATGTTGGATATCCTTTTCCGATCCCGATTCAATATTTAACAACCAACGAGTGATCAGAATTTGTTTTCAAAACTATTTCATATGAAAGTTATTTACTTAATTCGATTTCTAAATAGTTTAGATTTAAATTTAAAACTACATTCACCATTTTTATTTCAGTAAAAATAGTTATCTACATGGAAAGGGAATCTGAATTACCCGTACGATTTCACCACTACGGTGTACGTGATTTCATGCAATCAGAATCAACCAAATAACCAATAAACAAACATGAATTCATCTATTATCATCATAACAATTAAAATAACCAATTAACGGTGCGCAAAGCGTTACGGTGAATAACGTTGGATGTATAGTGTATTATAACTACATGCATATCCATCAAACACCCAATAACAATCATTCGTAACAATCCATGATCATTAACTAATTTAAATTAACAACTAGTTAATTTTAACATCATTGTACATATCACGAGGCCATATACGATGATATAGATATAAAGGTAAAACTACAAGGTGTAGGTGAACATACAACCATGTTTATTATACAAGGATTTTTTCTTTTCTTACCCAGCGCCCTGACAAATGAACAATGATGATAACCTAAAACAAGTTAAGCTCTAATTCTACCAAGCATGTTGGTAGAATTAGAGCCTAACTTGTTTTAGGTTATCATCATTGTTTATTTGTCAGGGTGCTGGGTAAGAAAAGAAAAAAATCGTTGTAAAATAAACATGGTCGTATGTTCACCTACACTCTGTTGTTTGACCTTTATATGCATACCATCGTATATAACCTTGTGATATGTACACTGATATTCCACTCCAGTTTGTGAGCCACATCTTTTAATCTGGAACACTTAGGATCTGACCCGAGAATTCCATGCAAACATAAAACACTCGAGTCAGGATTAATCATTTTTCAATAAATTAACTTCAGTAAATCACTTAGATACAATAGTCAAAATTTACTTAAATCTAAGTCTTATGAAAAATGATCAGTTACGTGGTATCTGGCTTACTAATTTACATATCATTGTAACGACCTGCCCTTTTTGACCGCTCCAAGTTGGTAATTACACCAACTCAGAACTTTCAAAATGACAGCTCATTATTAGCTTATAGGGTTTAAATGGAAAAATACACAGAACCAAAGAAATGGAAAAGAGAACAATATCTCACAGCGGAAATTTTATATACAAAATCAGAGTTTATACAATTTCGATACATCGGAAAAATATATAATATAATGTACATAATTTTTGAAAGAATAAAAGTTCACAGTTTTGGTCAGGATTGCACGCACATATGTGTGTCTTGCGTCTTCACATTCGTCTTCAGTTTTGCAAGAGGAAAACTTTAAACTGCAACGCTCGTATCTGACCCGAGCATTTCATGCAAAACAGAAATAATTGAGCTACGATTAATCATAGTTTAAGTAAATTAACTTCAATATAAACCGAAATATAATAGTTAATTCACGGAAACTGCTAAGATGTAACATAGTGACTTAGGGCGGCCAAGGCAGGACAACTTATGGATTTATATGTATATATACGTGTGTCGATGACATATATATACACATACAATTGTATAATAAACATGGCCATTTGTTCCCTGTTCGTCGTTTGACACCAGCCATCCATGACCACCTGAGAGCTCCGCGCCCGAAGCCGCATGCCCTTCGCAACCGCGTCACCACTAACAGTCAGGTCGTCCATCACCGCTGCCTTTTGTTTCCTGTCCTCTATCCATTGTCGCATCCAAGCCAACTTCCGTGAGCAAGAGAAAAAAATGAATGTTGCAGCATAGCAGAGCCTGTAGCTTCATCTCGGCCTCATTCCACCATCGCTACCGCCCGTTTTTCATTGCTGCTTCTATGGTGATTTCCTTATGATTTGTCTTAACTCAAATGATTTAATTTTGGTATAATTTAAAGATTTTAGTGTTTAATGTCTTGCTTCTTGTTGATTTCATTTGACTTTGGGGTGGTCGCATTCTATCTTAATGACCTTGTCGTGTAGGTGTTCGTTGCCTCGGGTTGACATACAAAAAAAAACATGTTTTAATAATTGATCCTTGCATTGCTTTACATGTGATTGTCTTATTCCATGCTGAGTTGAAATCCAATAGCAACACTGAAATGCCACTTAGGCTTAACTAATTACTACAGGTTTAAAATGAGCACCCAAGGTATACTGTATGTTGCTATACACAGAACTCAAACATATTTGAAGTATGTTCCATGATGGAAATTGTATCATGCGATCTGCATGCTCGTCTCTCTGCATGCTACATGTTTAAGAACTATATAAGGTTCTGTGGGTTATAATGAAGCTAACCTATCTGTTATAATATATATATGTGTATAGTTTGGAGACTTTACCCTTATGTGTCAAAAATCCTGTCTTGCTAATTATTCCTTGGATTTTGCTATAAAAAGATAAATGTTATGTGTCATCCCTTGCGTAGTAGGCAAATTGAATATAAGGTCACAATGTATATATTGTATGATGTTATACTGACATATTGAAATAACTGGTAATAGATTTAGAACCCGGCTTTTCATTGCCTATATGTTCATCGGCCTTGTTTTCCAGAAATAGTTGTTGCCCCTATTATACTTGTTCTTTTTGTATGTAATTGAGAATGGCTTGAGGTGTCAGTATGTATTTGTTTTCCCTACCAGTCCCCACTGCTTGTATTTGTTCCCTTGCAAATTGAACCCATTTTAACATTTGGTCATACATGGAAACCTGCCACTCTCTTCTAGTTATAGACAAATGTGTATATAAACAAATACACATACGTATTTATGGATTGTTATAAAGTTTGTTAGTATAGAAAATTATCATGCTTGTTTTAAAAATTTGTTATTTAGTATCCATCACGAATTATCATCTTATATACTACGTTTATAGGCATGACCTTAAGCCTGTGTTATATGGACATCTCGTAAGGCATGATTTAAAAGAAGAGCCAATTCTTAAGATTCTCTATTGAAAAAATATTGGTTAAATCTCCAAAGGATATGTTAGTGTGTATGATAAAGCGTGTCAAGTAAATGGGAAGTCTTTTCTTTTCATGTATACATTAAGGCCCAGTTTAAATTTTTGTAAGGCTGGTATTTATCTTTATACCTACAAGTCAATATCACTATTTCACTTCGTGGTGGCATCTGCATATGTATACTTTCCATTGTTGATCCACTGGTGTGTGCCATTTTAATGTATTCCTTGTCTTATTCTTTGTAAAAACTAGAGCCTTTATTCTTTATGTAAAACCATACCGCCTTATCCAAAAAATGGGGAAAATAGGCAACCCCTGTAGTTTCGTGATACTACATTCCGGACCAGATTTTCCATGACCCTATACTTGCAACTTATGTTATAAACACACACACACACACACGAGTGTTTATATGCATGTTGCCATGACTTGCTCGTCCCAAGTTGCTATGCTTTATTCCGATAGTTTCTCATAGGTTCGATGTACTCGAAATTTCATAATTTATAGGATTAAAAATTATTTCAGTTTATATTGAAATTAGTTTACTTGAACTATGCTAAATCCTGACTCGAGTGTTTTATGTTTTCGCATGGAACGCTCGGGTCAGAAGCGAGTGTTGTAGATTTTAGAAGTTTTCAGCTAGAAAATCGGAGAGGAGCGCGAAGACGCATACGCGCGCGCTCGACTAAACTGTAAACTTTTGTTTTAGAAGTTTATGTATACATTATTTTATTTTCTTTCATTGTATAAAAATGATTTGTAAAACTCTGAAATATGTATAATTTTTTTTCTGTTGTTGTATATTTTGTGTATGTGATTCTGTGTGATTTATTCTGTTTAAACCCTATAAACTAATAACGAACTGTCGTTTTGAATGTTCTGAGTTAGTTTAAATACCGACTTGGAGCGGTCAAAAAGGCAGGTCGTTACAATGTCATGTAACGACCTGCCTTTTTGACCGCTTCAAGTCAGTAACTAGACCAACTCAGAACGTTCAAAATGATAGATAGTTATTTTCTTACAGGGTTTAAATGGAATAAATACAGAATCACATCCTAGAAAATTAAACAACATTATATCTCATAGTGAATTTTATATACAAAATCAGAGTTATACAAAAATTTATAATTTACAACGGAAGAAAATAACAATATATACATAAATCTTTAAAAGAAAGTTTTACTCTTTTAGTTGGGCTTGCGCGCGTATGTGTCTTCATGTGCCTTTCCAGCTTCGATAGCTGAACTTCTAAAATCTGTAACACTCGTATCTAACCAGAGCGTTCCATGCAAAACATAAAACATTTGAGTCAGGACTAAATCATAGTTCAAGTAAATTAACTTCAATATAACCTGAATTAATAGTTAATCCAATAATTTATTAAATTTTTGAGTACCTCGAACCCATGAGAAATTGTCAAAATATATCATAGCAACGTAGGATGGAACAGACCAGAACACATATGAATATATATATATACATGTATGCCGACGACATATATATACACATACAGTGGTATATATATACATATGTGTACCTCAACCACTATATATTGTAACGGCCTGCCTTTTTTATAATAAAAGAACATAAAAAATAAGCATGCATGGGTCTTGTAAAACAACGTGAGTGGGAACAAAGAAGAAATGGACATGCATGAATAAAAGTATGGAACACATGCAACACTTCAACATATTTTACTTATTGACAAAATCATTCTGACCAACATATGGTGGTCTGTATATCTGATTTTCACGAAACAAAAAATGACATTCTTTTCAGAATACAGTCTAATATTTTCAGTTCAAATTCGTTCAAGTTCCGACGATGTTTCGTTCTTAGCAATTTAATATTTGCTTAATTAAATTAACATGAACGGTACAAACTTGCGTATTTTTCTACGAAAATAATTCCTCTGCTATGTCTCGTTAGACGTATCTTAAATATTAAATTTCGAGTTTTTATTTTTATTTTTATTTTACATCTTTATTATTATGTTTCCAAAACATTCATAATTATTTCAATTTTATTCCTATTATTCCCAATTTTCCAACTTATTTCCAATTTCATCACAATTTATTTGTAATTAAATTTTACATTACGAACCATTAAACTTCACTCATCTATTCCAAATCAAATTAATCTATCAAAACATTTTATTAGAATTTACCCAACCATTTTCAAACACTTATCTAAACAGTTTAAAATATTTCTTGATGTTTAAATCGGAACCATATAGTCATCCCACTTTTGAAATTCGAAAATAAATATCTGATGAGGATGCGTCAATCATTAGAATCATCCTCGGGTGACTAGAGTGTGATTCTATATCTATCTAGTATATGTTGTACTTCATATATATGTTGATCAGGCATATATGAAAAACCATCACATACTAAATAGTCCAATCCCAACGTTCAATAATATACTCAAACTCTTATCATAAGTTATATTTCAAAATAGACCTTTATATACAACAATATATATATATATCATCGATCTTTAAATTGGTTCTTGGTTATGAGTTAAATTTGTGTGTGGGTTGCGTGGCCATGCTGGTATTACATATTACATGCAGCTGTGAGTTTTGCCGAAGTCTTTAAACTGTCATGTCTGATTTTGTATGTCGTTTTGGCTATGCATTTTGACTTGATGTGTATCATAGAGGTTTTCCATGCTTCTGCAATGATTTAACTTCAAGATAATTATTAAAATTTAGTATTACATTTGAATAAGTTTACTTGAATAAAGGTTAATCCTGACTCGAGTGTTTTATGTTTTTGCACGGAACCCTCGAGTCAGATATGAGTGTTGCAGATCTAGAGTTTTTAGCTATCGAAGCTTGAAGCACGTGAAGACGCGCTCGCTTTGGTTCGTTCTTCCGTTTTAATTTAATTTAAAATCTATGTATGTATATTATTCTTCCGCTGTAAAATGTTGTATTAACTCTGATATTTTTGTATATAAAATTTCGTTGTAAGATATTGATATATTCTGTGTTGTGATTCTGTGTGAATGATATCGTTTAAACCCAGTAAGCTAAATAAAAATCTGTCATTTTGAACGTTTTGAGTTGGTTTAATTACTGACTTGGAGTAGTCAAAAGGTAGGTCGTTACCGTAGCTCGCTGCTGCTCGTAGGGGTAGCAGCTTATTGTTGTTGCCACATGCAGCAATCTTGTGACGACCGCCCACAGCCCCCGCACTATACAAGAGGAATAATGCGCTGAAAGGTGTGCCAGGAAGCTATGGACGATCATCAAGGTATGGTAGATAAACGAAATCTGTCGTAAACTCACAGCTCAAGGATAAAATATATTAGAACATATACAATAGGTAATGATAGTGAAGCAGAAAACACTAAACTTTCATGACAACTAGAAAGTATTTCCATACACGTGGATAACAACAGTAGTGTTTGTACAATTTGCCTCACTACAACACTCATAGAAATAGCACACAGCGGAAACAAATAGTAAATAGTAGTAAAGATAGTATGCCAACCTCCTGCTCGCCTCCGAACAGCAACACCGTCCTCACTTAAGCTACATGTTACCTGCTACTTAGTCTACCCATCCAACAATCGGATGAACAGCCTAAGGTAATAAGAGGAAACATAAAATCTTGAGTCAGACAACAGTCTTAGTGAGCGATAAAACAACTAACAAACTTCAACAATAAAGTGTATCAGAGGGGATAGATAAACATACTAATCTACCCACGACAACACAGAAGAACTCAACCTTATCTTCCCCACATCGGACAGTGATAACCTTTACAATCCATTCAACCAAAGGAATAACAATTCATACATGGAAACCAGAACAACCACTCAATCATGGAAAACACACATAACATCCTGATTATATAAGTCTCACACAGAACAACCAATCATATATGACTGAATCTGGCTATCACTACCAATCCTGCTTTGAAACCACCGTTAATCGTATGATGGCCAACCTTGCCATATGTCAAGGGCTAATGGTAACCCCTGTTCCAGCATAAACTCCATATGTCCAATCTTGACAATGGCCAACCTTGACAACTAGGCCTTTCAACGATACCCAAGGTACTCGACCTACAATCGGTCTTTTGGGTGCCCCCATCGTACCATTGCTTTGAGCCTGCTAGAACTTACGACAATGATAATCTCTCGGCCTTCAATATCTCTAGTCGTCCAACCTTGATGGCTATTTACTGCTTAAGCGACCTTCTCGAGGGACCATTATCCACCAACTCACAACCTTTGAGTTGCCACCTCATTCGTTGTTCCACCTTGATCAACGGACACATTCAACACTTCGAACCTTCCTACTTGAATTTACTTCGAAGTCACACCATCACCGAGCTAATTTGACTCCACCCGTTCCACATCTAATCGATCCAAATTTGCCTCCACCACACGATCCAAATTTGACTCCACCCGGTCCACATCTGACCGATCCAAATTTGACTCCACCCGGTCCACATCTGACCGATCCAAATTTGACTCCACCCGGTCCACATCTGACCGATCTAAATTTGACTCCACCACCGGATCCAAATTTGACTCCACCCGGTCGACATCTGGCCGATCCAAATTTGACTGCACCACCCGATCCAAATTTGACTCCACCCGTTCCACATCTGATCGATCTAAATTTGACTCCACCCGGTCCACATCTGACCGATCCAAATTTGACTCCACCCGGTCTACATCTGACCTATCCAAATTTGACCCCACCACTCGATCCAAATTTGACTCCACCCGGTCCACATCTACCCATCCAAATTTGACTCCACCACCCGATCCAAATTTGACTCCACCCGGTCCACATCTGACCGATCCAAATTTGATTCCACTACCCGATTCAAATTTGACTCCACCCGGTCCACATCTGACCGATCCAAATTTTTGCATATTGAAATTCAACTCCTATTTCGACCAAAACTTCACCAAACGACGAATCTGACAAAACCAACTCAACTAAAATCATCAAACATAATCATAAACATATCATAACATTACTAACCACATGAATATGACGATTACCACAAAAATGATGTAAATCTCACCCAAAAACCATTAAAATGAATATATGATCAAAGTGAGAGATCTAACTAACATAAAGATGTAAAATGACATGAAATAATGAGTAAAACTTGCTAGATTAGATCATAGGGTGATGCATATGAAAATGAACTTATAATGGTGTAAATCTATGGTAAAACATCCCAATTTGATGAGAAACATGCACAAACACTCATATACTTCATTGCATTCATGTAAGAGATGTAAATCACTCACCGATTTGCCAAAACAATCTAAAACGATAGAAATAAGAATTCGGACAGCGAGCACTTCGAATCAAACCCCTCGATCCGATGAATTCGCCTTTGAAATGATGTAGATTTTGCCTTGGATGGTGTAGATCTTCGATTTCTTCCCTTAGATTTGGATTTTTAATGGTGGAAAGGTGTAGGAGGAAGAAGGAGATCAAATGCCTTCAAATGAGAGAATGGGAAAAAGTAAACATTTTCCCTCCATTCTCACCCCGTATTTATAGGATTCCACTAAGGCTCCAAAACCTGAATATCCAACTGAAAAACCTTAAAACAACGATTTCTCCCAAACCGCTGAGCCAAATCCTTAATGTGACCACTCTACGAAAAGGCAATCATCAATTCCTTTCCAATGGCACAGGTCTCACCCTCTGATTCGACTCGAGTCTAAAGTTATTCCCTGTATGAGCCTGACAGGGGTAAAAATTATGGACATGTCTCACATCCCCATAAACAACATTTTAAAAATGAGAATGATCCAACCCTTAGAGAATAAAATAAATATTTTTTACGATCTTCCAATACGTAAAATGCGGGATGTTACATTCTCCCTCCCCCTTAAGAATTTCGCCCCCGAAATTCCAAACAAACCCAAGTAATCACAACGATTCTGCATGCCTATCATCCATGAAAAGCCAATTCTATCATCCAAACTAGCATCCATCAAGCCATGCATCCATAGCCTTATCCTAGCACACGGAATTCTAACAATCAACAACAAGATACAACGATATAACGAAGATACGATATCAAAGGGTCCAACCGACGAAGAGTTCTGGATGAGTCGCTCTCATACTCTCTTCCGCCTCCCACGTACAATCGTCGTCATCTTCACTCCATTGTACCTTGACTAGCGTAACTGTCTTCCTCCTGAGATGTTTCGTGTCATTCCCCACAACACAAAGCGGCTTATGAGGTCTCGAAACTACGGTCTCTAAGTCTTTGTACTGCTCTGGAGATACCACTATATTCGAATCATGCACGAATTTTCGTAGAAACAACACATGGAACACATTATGCACACTCGACATCTTCTCGGGTAACTCCAATCTATATGCGAGCTTTCCAATTCGCTCGACTATCGGAAATGGTCCAACAAACCTTGGAGCTAACTTTCCTTTCTTACCAAATCTAACCATGTGCTTCAACGGCGAAGCTTTCACGAAAACCATATCTGTAACACCCCACACCCGCTACGGTCACTCACTAAGGGAATGCCATAACATTGGTGGAGTATTTTAAGTGAATACAGAGCAGAAAAATTACAACAAGACAGATATAAGTGATACTTGAAAATTTAAATCATCATTTCATTTCAGCGGAAAGTAAAACATGTTTGGTTACATCACAAAACCATAACAAGAGTCAAGTACATAATATCCATCCTGATAAAATAGAAGTACATAATCCCACTACATAGACAATAGCCATAATAGAAAAGATAAAATGAGCTTTACTTCTACGATCCAAGCCCAAAAGATAGATATAGCGGTCTGATCCAAGCCCACTAGTGCTAGGCCCACTCTGATAACCTGAGGGTTGGGAAAAAGATAAAAACAACGGGGTCAGACATAAGTCTGAGTGAGTCCTATAACCCTAACAATACAACCATTAAAGTAATTAGGGTATGACATAAATAAGGTACGGTACCTCTGGGGATAATGACTACACTAAGTAGCCAACTAAACACCGGATGTACTACGATAACCGAAAAGACGCATTTATCCACCCAAGGATAATTCTTACACCACCCCAGACTTATTCACCCAAGGGTAATTCCTACACTGCACCACACCAGTTCTAACCACCAAGAGTAATTCCTACTTAAAGGTTGATCCCATCTAAAGACTTAGAAAATATAACTAGTAGTTTCTGGTACTTCTATCTGACCACGTAGGTGCCGTCTGCCCCTACCTCCACTAGGTGTATAACTGACCACGTAGGTGTCGTCTGCCCCTACCTCCACTAGGTGTACCTAGCAATCTTACCCAGTAGTTTTCGTGTACCCCTACATAGGTGCCGTCTGCCCCTATCTTTACAAGGTGTACCCACTACTCCCAAGCGATCGGCTCCCTAGCGTAGATACCCGTGCTGGTCCCACAGTGGGGTGTATCACTCCCCTAAAGTGGCCACCT
This sequence comes from Allium sativum, assembly GCA_030737875.1. Taxonomy (NCBI): domain Eukaryota; kingdom Viridiplantae; phylum Streptophyta; class Magnoliopsida; order Asparagales; family Amaryllidaceae; genus Allium; species Allium sativum. The sequence continues at coordinate 121,788,339 of CM060926.1, read as the reverse complement.
GATAATATCAACGGTGCACGGCTTTATATCTACACGATGCAACAACGGCTTATCTACCAGCCCGGGCCCACACATGCATATGAAACCCGTTGGAATTGCGTTGCCACCGCTACCCCGTTTTGGCCTCTTATAATCAAGCCCAATATGCGTGTCCCGTCACTCGGCATGGGTCGAGCCCACAAAGATACGTTTGGGATATTGGTTGAAATGGGCCCCCACAAGCTACCACCTAAGCTTGCAATTTTATCTAGTGCATCCCACTTAACCCCTCTTTATAATCATGCCCACTTACATGTTAAGTTTTGGTTAAGTCATCAATCATATTCCAATTGCCACTAAGGGCACCCACTAGATTTCCACATGCCACCCAAAGCACTTACTTGATTCCCACATGCCACCCAAGGCACTTACTTAACCCTTTAATCATGTTTAATTACATGTTCCACTTTGGTTAAGTATTCTAATCGTATTTTCCATTGCCACCCAAGGCAACCCACTAGTTTCCTCATGCCACCCGAGGCACCCCCACTAGTTACTACATGCCACCCAAGGCACCCACTTAACCCTCATGTCCCACTACATGCTAATTTGGTTAAGTGTTTCTTAATTAATTAAGACCGTGAACCTCCTAAAGACCTCTCACATTAGACTATCTTTTATGACCGCTGGTTAAGCCGGTTGGGTCCGGGCAGCCTTGCGTCATAACCGAGTCTAACCTCGTGTCTTTACGTTAATCACGTATTTAGTTTGTGACTAAGACCTCTCACATTGGGCCAATCATTTGTAGCCGCTGGATGGCCGGTCGGTTCCGGGCAGACTTCCGCTACAAAAGGGTCCAACCTCGTGTCTTAGTTGATTAATTACGCCTAATTAATCACCCCCACAATTAATTATCCCTAATTAATTACACATTTTTCATAACATGGGTAGACCTAACTCAATAGGTAAATTCCCATGGGGTAGGCCTAACTCAATAGGTAAATTCCCACTTATGTTAATTTATTTTTATGGTATGCTTAATCATACCCAATCATACTTTTATTAACATATTTACCAACCCCATCGTTCCCCACGTAAATCGTTCTCATTTCATGACATAAATAAGGGGAAGATCATCACAAATATCATGGGTTTGGCATACAACTTTGTCATGGGTTAAGAGGATGTCAACTTGTATATATGAACATATATTAACCCAACTACATATAACCCAAACTTGCATATTATCATACACATATCTTGCATAACATGTTGAACTTGCATATAAGCATTCTCATAACTTGCATAACATGTTAAACATGCATTTAAGCATACACATAACTTGCATAAGCATTCATATACTTGCATAAGCATTCACATACTTGCATAAGCATTCACATACTTGCATAAGCATTCACATACTTGCATGAGCATTCACATACTTGCATGAACATGCATAACTTGCATATCACATTAAACTTGCATTTAAGCATATACATAACTTGCATAGCATCATGCACATAACTTGCATAACACCATTCACATAACTTGCATATGAACTTGCATCTTAAAGGAGGGTAAACATGCATAGCATATAAGGGTATCATCTTGCATATGTATGCATCATTTTTAAAAGGGTAAACTTGCATGTTATGATTTATGCATAATACCAAACTTATTATGCATAAACCCACCACTTAACTTGCATAAACCCAAACACTTATCATGCATAAAACCCAATACTTAGTATGCATACAATCAAATACTTAGCATGCATAACGTCAAATACTTTAGCATGCATAACATCAAATACTTAGCATTCATAACATCAAATACTTAACATGCATAACACCAACTACCTAGCATGCATAAAATCACATGCATAACTTGCATATCATGTTACATATAACTTGCATATATTCTCACATATAGTTTGCATAACATGTCACATATGCATAAATGTTTAACATGGTGTTTTGCATCATAAAACATGGCCTTAAACTTGCATTTAACATAAAACTTGCAAATCACATATCATACAAACTTGCATAAATACATTTATCCACAAACATAGCCATGTCTTATCACATCCTACCATAATCAATTTAACAATTGATTATTAAAGTCATAGAAACTCACCAAAACTAATATTAGCAAACTTATGAAGTAAAACTAGTTGCCAAATATGAAGAAGAAGATGATTAGGGGTTGATTAGCTTGCAACTCTCCTCATTGATTTGTGGAGGTCATGACCAAGTTTCATTTTGCCATAGTTTAGTTACTAGATTTAATTATGAATGAATTAGGGTAGGGTTAGGGTCTTATTTATAGGATTAGGTAGTGTTTTAGGCCCTTAGATTAACCCTAGAATAATTTAGGTCCGTCAGATTTAGGAAACCTCTAGAACCCAGCCCTCCAAGCCAGCCTAAAACCCAACTTGGTGCACCCAGGCTCTCTGGACGCTGCACCCCTGTCGACAGGCAAGTCGACAGGCAAGTCGACACCCCTGTCGACAGGCCTGTCGACAGCCCTGTCGACATGGTTAGGCGGGAACTTTCCCGCCTGACCCCGCTGGTTCTATTTTCAAATCCTAAATTAAATTTCTAAATCTGTTTTAAGCTTTAATTTTTCTGCAAACTTCATTGGGCCATAACCGGGCCATACGGACTCCGATTCTCGAAAACTCGGACTCTATTTCGCGTATTTTTCCGAGACGAACACAATGACGCAGCCCGTTACCCCCAATTCCCACATCTGAGATTATTTATCCTGTAATTAGTGAATTTTAGTATTAACTAAAATTCGGGGTGTTACATTCTCCCCTCCTTAAAGGATTTCGTCCCCGAAATCTCTAAGCTAAGGAGAATGCATATCCTACCATCCACACAACCATCTACTCAATCCATCAAACACGGGCATCCATTGTCCTTAAAACAATTTCTAATGATGTATGAGCATATGCAAAAAGTGTGTGTATATGTTCCCTATCTACTATATGAACATATGCAAACCATGATAGTGCCATGCATCCATTATGTATGCGAGAGAACCCTATCGACACATACAATATCTACATGAGTGCACAATCATTCACCAAAATGCATCATCAATATGATAACACAATCATTATACATCCATAAATATAGCTTCTTACACACAATTTTATGCAATATGCAATATGAAGTGATTGAGCTGATCTAGTGCCTAGAGTGTGTGTATATGCATCCACGAGCAACCACTAGCAAACACTTGCATCCACTTGCATCCACCAACCATAACATGTCTCAAACACATGTTTCAACCATAGGTTTACCCTATCTAAAGGTCAAAGGTACCAATGAGAGGACATACTACAGATAAGATAAGTACTAGTCAAACGATAAAGGAGAAATTAAAAGACATATCCTAAAAAGGAATAGGTATAATGAACGCATCTTCTCCTCCGTCTCTAAGGTAGCGTTGCTCTCATCTTCTCCCCATTGCACTTTGACTAGTTGAACCTCTCGACTCCTCAACTTCCTAATCTCTGACCGAAGGATGCGAGTAGGAGCTCGTCGAATCGTCTCACCATGCTCTATCTCTACTTCTTTAAGACAGCTCGGCTCTACCACCTCAGCGGTCTCATGTAGGAACTTCCTCAAATGTGACACATGGAATATATCATGTACACCATCAAGTCTGTCGGGCAACTCCACTCTATATGCCATCCGTCCAATTCTTTCCTTAATGGGAAATGGCCCTACGAACCTTGGTGCTAACTTTCCAACAGATCCAAAGCGAACCACATTTCGTAACGGAGACACTTTGACGAAGACCATGTCCCCGACTTCAAACTCAAGATCCGTCCTTCTCTTGTCTGCATAAGATTTTTGTCTATCCTGTGCTGCTTTCATCCTTCTTCGAATCAAGTCAATCTTCTCAGAAGTCTCCCTAATCATATCAGGCCCAAGCAAGATCTTATCCGTAGATTCCCACCAACATGTAGGTGATCGACATGGCCTTCCATAGAGAGCTTCGAAAGGAGCCATACCAATACTGGACTGAAAGCTGTTATTATATGCGAACTCCACCAATGCAAGATGCTCTTCCCATGTACCTCCAAAATCTAAGATACAAAGCCTCAAAAGGTCTTCTAGAACACGATTCACCCTCTCAGTCTGGCCGTCCGTCTGAGGATGATATGCGGTGCTCAGACACAATTGAGTCCCCACTGCATTTGCAAACTTCTCCAGAACTCGCTAGTGAAGATAGGATCTCGATCACTCACTATGCTAGAGGGTACCCATGCAATCGAACTATCTCTCGAAGATATACAGAAGCTAGCCATGGAGCAGTCCACTTACTCTTCACAGGTATGAAATGGGTGTTCTTAGTAAGTCTGTCTACCACCACCCAAATTCCTGTATTACTCTTTCTCGATCTGGGTAACCCGTCAATAAAATCCATCGAGACGCTATCCCACTTCCATTGCGGAACCTCCAATGGGTGAAGCAACCCACCTGGTTTCCTTTGCTCCGCCTTCACTTGTTGGCACACCAAACATCGAGCGACATACTCGGCCACATCTTTCTTCATACCGGCCCAGAAGAAAACCCTCTTCATGTCTTGGTACATCTTATCCCCACCGGGATGAATGGTCATCCTAGAACGGTGTGCGTCATCAAGAATAGCTTTCCTCAAACCCTCGTCTTGCGGTACACCAAGTCTACCGTCTCTACGCAAACACCCCTATCGTCTAGGGTGTTCCTACTCAAATGGCTGGACGAATTCCCCCCTTATGAGCTTCTCTACCAACTCAACCAACTGTGGGTCGTCCCTCTGTGCTCTTCCAATCCGCCCCAAAAGAGTAGGTCTAACCTCCAAGGAGGCTAGCAAACCGGGTACAAAGTCAACGGAAGGTCTAAAGTCAAACTTAGAAATAAACTCTAAGCTCCGTCGTTCAACGAACAACGAACTCAAGGACAACCTTTTTCTACTAAAGGCGTCCGCTACCATGCTACCCTTACTCATAGGATGCTAAGGATCCCATCCACTTTTTCTGTCCTAAGACTATGCGCTCGAAGAGTCTCCAACACTTCCCTAAGATGTAGGGCATGCTCTTCTCCATCAGGATATCATCCAAAATCATCACACTATCCATCCCTCACGCAGACCACCCTAGTCGAACTCGGCATTCCCCCAAATGCAAGCCCCAAAGGCCTAAACCAATATCAGACAAACACCCAAGGGATACCTCCTTCGAATTCAGACGACCTACGTGAGATGATACTAATAAAAATGGCTAAATAATTCAGCCCTTGACCAATTCTGGATGTTCTCGCCAGTCTCGCTCCAAAACCGTCGTTTATCCTATAACTGGCTTTGCTCACCCCATTGAGCACATATGAAAACTTATTTCGCTCCTAGAAAAGACCCAGATGTCATCCACAAAGACCATCACGAACTTATTTAGGTACTCCCTGAACACCCTTCTCATCAAATCAACAAGGTATGCGGGGGCGTTCGTCAAACCGAATGGCATCACCAGCCACTCCTAAAAAAAAACATCCTGAGTCCTAAGGGTAGTCTTTTCTATGCAATCCTCAGCCACTCCCAACTGATGAACTTCCGTGGCTGAGTCCTACTACAAAAATACTGAGGCGCCAGCCAACTGATCAAAGAGATCATCAATCCTCGGCAATGGGTGTCCATTCTTCTTTGTGAGTTTATTTAGTTCTCTTTAGCCTACACAAAGTCTGAGGGACCCATCCGCCTTCGTGACAAAAACTACTGGAGCACCTCACTCCGATATACTTCGTCTTATGAACCCTTCTCAAGCAAATCGCCTACTTACTTATGGAGTTCCCTCCTCTCACGAGGAGCCATGTGGCACACTGGCCAAGATACTGGTTTAGCATTACCCACCAGATATATTTGGAAGTCAATTTCCCGTTCCGGAGGTAAGCCCTTCACCTCCTTATACACATCCGGGTATTCCCGGACCGCTCTAACTGATCGCAAATTCTAGACCGACGTGTCAAGCGATTCTAGATAACTTAGCATAACAGATTCTATGGGATTACAAAAGATCTCGAGAGTGTTACCCAAGCGGGTCATAAGCCTAACAACTCTCTCCCTTCAAAATCAAGAACGGCACCTTTACTGGATAACCGGTCCATGCCAAAACTAGCCCATAGCCCGTGAAGCCCAACAAGCATCACCTCTAAACTCAATGCTAAGTATAGAGACTTTCAAACCCAAACACATCATGGAGCCCCAATTGGGTTTGAAACAACTAAGGGATCATCTACCAAACTGGTGTCTAAGTGCAGTGACTCAACTAACAATGATGAGATAAACGAACTCGATGCATCAAATAAAGTTTGAACCGGATATCATAGAAATCCAAATTCCAACCTAGATGGTCCTATCCCCATCTGGTACCCTAGCCGTGAGGGAATACCACTACCCTCCATACCTTGCCTTTGCTTCTTTGGACAATCCTAATAAGGTGTCCTATCCCTTCAAAAAGGATAACTACCTGCCTTCTTCTTCCCTTATTCTCCACTCACAACCTCCCACCAATGAGGTTTCATCTTTCATTAACCAAACAACTATTTGAGCCTTCCTCCCATCGTCTATCCAATAGATACCTACCAGTCCTCCTCCTTCTTGAACCAACTTCTAAACCGACTAACGTCTAAGTCCCTTGAAGTGGCTTTCCATCCTTATCTATCTTAGAAAGATCATCTATACGCGGAGGGGAAACTCAAAATGAGAGAAAGGAAGAGATTCAAAATGGAGAATTCGAAAGATAAAGATATGGCTATTGGGGATTATGCTTTTCTTTCAAAAACTTTTCTCTCAAAAGACATGTTTTTGAAAATACTCCTTTCCAAAAATATTCTTAGAAAATAGTTTTTCTAAAAATTTTATCTGTTCCGGTAACCTTAAGCTCTGATACCACGTGTAACACCCCACACCCGCTACGGTCACTCACTAAGGGAATGCCATAACATTGGTGGAGTATTTTAAGTGAATATAGAACAGAAAAATTACAACAAGACAGATATAAGTGATACTTGAAAATTTAAATCATCATTTCATTTCAGCGGAAAGTAAAACATGTTTGGTTACATCACAAAACCATAACAAGAGTCAAGTACATAATATCCATCCTGATAAAATAGAAGTACATAATCCCACTACATAGACAATAGCCATAATAGAAAAGATAAACTGAGCTTTACTTCTACGATCCAAGCCCAAAAGATAGATATAGCGGTCTGATCCAAGCCCACTAGTGCTAGGCCCACTCTGATAACCTGAGGGTTGGGAAAAAGATAAAAACAACGGGGTCAGACATAAGTCTGAGTGAGTCCTATAACCCTAACAATACAACCATTAAAGTAATTAGGGTATGACATAAATAAGGTACGGTACCTCTGGGGATAATGACTACACTAAGTAGCCAACTAAACACCGGATGTACTACGATAACCGAAAAGACGCATTTATCCACCCAAGGATAATTCTTACACCACCCCAGACTTATTCACCCAAGGGTAATTCCTACACTGCACCACACCAGTTCTAACCACCAAGAGTAATTCCTACTTAAAGGTTGATCCCATCTAAAGACTTAGAAAATATAACTAGTAGTTTCTGGTACTTCTATCTGACCACGTAGGTGCCGTCTGCCCCTACCTCCACTAGGTGTATAACTGACCACGTAGGTGCCGTCTGCCCCTACCTCCACTAGGTGTACCTAGCAATCTTACCCAGTAGTTTTCGTGTACCCCTACATAGGTGCCGTCTGCCCCTATCTTTACAAGGTGTACCCACTACTCCCAAGCGATCGGCTCCCTAGCGTAGATACCCGTGCTGGTCCCACAGTGGGGTGTATCACTCCCCTAAAGTGGCCACCTGATAATATCAACGGTGCACGGCTTTATATCTACACGATGCAACAACGGCTTATCTACCAGCATGGGCCCACACACGCATATGAAACCCGTTGGACTTGCGTTGCCACCGCTACCCCGTTTTGGCCTCTTATAATCAAGCCCAATATGCGTGTCCCGTCACTCGGCATGGGTCGAGCCCACAAAGATACGTTTGGGATATTGGTTGAAATAGGCCCCCACAAGCTACCACCTAAGCTTGCAATTTTATCTAGTGCATCCCACTTAACCCCTCTTTATAATCATGCCCACTTACATGTTAAGTTTTGGTTAAGTCATCAATCATATTCCAATTGCCACTAAGGGCACCCACTAGATTTCCACATGCCACCCAAAGCACTTACTTGATTCCCACATGCCACCCAAGGCACTTACTTAACCCTTTAATCATGTTTAATTACATGTTCCACTTTGGTTAAGTATTCTAATCGTATTTTCCATTGCCACCCAAGGCAACCCACTAGTTTCCTCATGCCACCCGAGGCACCCCCACTAGTTACTACATGCCACCCAAGGCACCCACTTAACCCTCATGTCCCACTACATGCTAATTTGGTTAAGTGTTTCTTAATTAATTAAGACCGTGATCCTCCTAAAGACCTCTCACATTAGACTATCTTTTATGACCGCTGGTTAAGCCGGTTGGGTCCGGGCAGCCTTGCGTCATAACCGAGTCTAACCTCGTGTCTTTACGTTAATCACGTATTTAGTTTGTGACTAAGACCTCTCACATTGGGCCAATCATTTGTAGCCGCTGGATGGCCGGTCGGTTCCGGGCAGACTTCCGCTACAAAAGGGTCCAACCTCGTGTCTTAGTTGATTAATTACGCCTAATTAATCACCCCCACAATTAATTATCCCTAATTAATTACACATTTTTCATAACATGGGTAGACCTAACTCAATAGGTAAATTCCCATGGGGTAGACCTAACTCAATAGGTAAATTCCCACTTATGTTAATTTATTTTTATGGTATGCTTAATCATACCCAATCATACTTTTATTAACATATTTACCAACCCCATCGTTCCCCACGTAAATCGTTCTCATTTCATGACATAAATAAGGGGAAGATCATCACAAATATCATGGGTTTGGCATACAACTTTGTCATGGGTTAAGAGGATGTCAACTTGTATATATGAACATATATTAACCCAACTACATATAACCCAAACTTGCATATTATCATACACATATCTTGCATAACATGTTGAACTTGCATATAAGCATTCTCATAACTTGCATAACATGTTAAACATGCATTTAAGCATACACATAACTTGCATAAGCATTCACATACTTGCATAAGCATTCACATACTTGCATAAGCATTCACATACTTGCATGAGCATTCACATACTTGCATGAACATGCATAACTTGCATATCACATTAAACTTGCATTTAAGCATATACATAACTTGCATAGCATCATGCACATAACTTGCATAACACCATTCACATAACTTGCATATGAACTTGTATCTTAAAGGAGGGTAAACATGCATAGCATATAAGGGTATCATCTTGCATATGTATGCATCATTTTTAAAAGGGTAAACTTGCATGTTATGATTTATGCATAATACCAAACTTATTATGCATAAACCCACCACTTAACTTGCATAAACCCAAACACTTATCATGCATAAAACCCAATACTTAGTATGCATACAATCAAATACTTAGCATGCATAACGTCAAATACTTTAGCATGCATAACATCAAATACTTAGCATTCATAACATCAAATACTTAACATGCATAACACCAACTACCTAGCATGCATAAAATCACATGCATAACTTGCATATCATGTTACATATAACTTGCATATATTCTCACATATAGTTTGCATAACATGTCACATATGCATAAATGTTTAACATGGTGTTTTGCATCATAAAACATGGCCTTAAACTTGCATTTAACATAAAACTTGCAAATCACATATCATACAAACTTGCATAAATACATTTATCCACAAACATAGCCATGTCTTATCACATCCTACCATAATCAATTTAACAATTGATTATTAAAGTCATAGAAACTCACCAAAACTAATATTAGCAAACTTATGAAGTAAAACTAGTTGCCAAATATGAAGAAGAAGATGATTAGGGGTTGATTAGCTTGCAACTCTCCTCATTGATTTGTGGAGGCCATGACCAAGTTTCATTTTGCCATAGTTTAGTTACTAGATTTAATTATGAATGAATTAGGGTAGGGTTAGGGTCTTATTTATAGGATTAGGTAGTGTTTTAGGCCCTTAGATTAACCCTAGATTAATTTAGGTCCGTCAGATTTAGGAAACCTCTAGAACCCAGCCCTCCAAGCCAGCCTAAAACCCAACTTGGTGCACCCAGGCTCTCTGGATGCTGCACCCCTGTCGACAGGCAAGTCGACACCCCTGTCGACAGGCCTGTCGACAACCCTGTCGACATGGTTAGGCAGGAACTTTCCCGCCTGACCCCGCTGGTTCTATTTTCAAATCCTAAATTAAATTTCTAAATCTGTTTTAAGCTTTAATTTTTCTGCAAACTTCACTGGGCCATAACCGGGCCATACGGACTCCGATTCTCGAAAACTCGGACTCTATTTCGCGTATTTTTCCGAGACGAACGCAATGACGCAGCCCGTTACCCCCAATTCCCACATCTGAGATTATTTATCCTGTAATTAGTGAATTTTAGTATTAACTAAAATTCAGGGTGTTACAATATCGCCCACGTCGAATTCCAAGTCCTTACAACACTTGTCGGCGTAACTCTTCTGACGGTCCCGAGCTGCCTTCATTCATTGCCGAACTGTCTCAATACAATCCGAGGATTCTCTAATCATCTCAGGCCCAAGTACCAACTTTTCTCCGGTTTCTAGCCAACATGCTGGAGATTTGCACGGCCTTCCATCCAACGCTTCGTATGGTGCCATCCCAATGCTAGATTGGTAGCTATTATTATACGCAAACTCAACTAGATGTCGATGGTCTTCCCATGATCCTCCGAAGTCTAACACACAAGCCCTCAGGAGATCTTCCAAAACCTGATTGACTCTCTCGGTCTGACCATCAGTTTGGGGATGATATGTCGTACTTAAGCACAACTCAGTTCCCAAAGCTTCTTGCAAACTTTTCCAAAATCCACTCGTGAATAATGGATCTCGGTCACTCACTATACTCTTTAGGACACCATGGAATCGAACCATCCATTTCACATAAATTTCATCCAATTTTGATGATGTCCTAGTCGACTTGACATGAATGAATCTCACACTTTTGGTCAAAGGATCCACAATGACCCAAATCCCTTCGTTTTCCTGCCCTGGTTCTAGGTAGTCCATCGATAAAATCCATCGATAATTGCTCCCACTTCCACGTAGGAACTTCTAATGGTTGAAGTAAACCGCTCAACTTCTTCTGTTCAGCTTTCACTAACTGACAGTTCATACACTTGGAAATGAACTTTCCAATATCTCGCTTCATCCCTTCCCAGTAATAGACTCTCCCCATGTCTTGATACATCTTATTTCCACCGGGATGAATCGTCAGCTTCGAGTGATGACATTCTCTCAGAACCTTATCCCTCAATCCGTCAATATCCGGAACAACTAATCGCCCTTGCTTTCGAAGCCAACCCTCTCAATCGACCTCGAACTCTTTATCTTATGGTTCCAGTTTCTGAATGAACTCGACAAGTTTCGCGTCCTTCTTTTAGCTCTCGCCAAAAATTTCGATAAGAGTAGGTCTTATCGACAAGCTCGCCAACATTTCAGGTTCCAACTCATACCTTGGCCTGAAATCGAACCTTGCTAAGTACTCGAGGCTTTTCCATTCTGAAAACATCGCTCCCAAACTCGCGTGTCTTCGAATTAACGCATCTGCAACTGCGTTACCCTTGCCCGGAGTATAGGCTATGTCAAAATCATATGACGCCAGAAACTCTAACCATCTTTGTTGCCGAAGGTTCAAATCCTTTTGGGAGAAAAGATACTTCAATGACTTGTGATCCGTAAACAACTCGAATCGAACTCTCAACAGGTAATGTCTCCACATGTTCAGAGAAAATACAATCACCGCCAACTCCAAATCATGAGTTGGGTAATTATTCTCATGCGGCTTCAGATGTCGACTGGCATATGCCACAATCTTATCCTTCTGCATCAGCGCTGCTCCAAGTCCATTACCACATGCATCGGTATATACCACCATCTCTTCATTCCCGCTTGGATGGTCAACACAGGAGCACTGATCAATCTCTCCTTCAGGATTCTGAACGCTTGTTCACACTTTGCATCCCATGTGAACACTTGGTTCTTCTTCAATCCTGTCAACGGTGCAACTACTTTGGAGAAATCTTTGATAAACCGTCAGTAATATCCTGCCAATCCAAGGAAACTCCGAACAATCGTCGCATTCTTAGGTCGATCCCAGTCCTGGATTGCTGCAACTTTAGAGGGGTCAACCGCTATCCCTTTTCCAGAAACTACATGACCTAAGAACCTCACTTCTTTCTTCCAGAAGTGACACTTTGAGAACTTAGCCTTAAGCTGACGCTTCCGCAAGATCTCTAACACAACTCTCAAGTGCGTCTTATGTTCTTTCTCATTTCTGGAGTAAACCAGAATATCATCCACGAACACAAGCACAAACTTGTTCAACTGGTCTCTGAATACTCTGTTCATAAGATCCACAAAATACGCTGGCACGTTAGTCAAACCGAATAGCATCACGAACCATTCGAAGAAACTGGATGGTGTCCTAAAAGCAGTTTTTGGCACACTATCCTTAGCCACCCTCAACCGGTGAAATCCCATCGCCAAATCCATATGAGAAAACACTTTGGCTTCGTGAAGCTGATCGAACAAGTCATCAATCCTTGGCAACGGATACTTGTTCTTCTTAGTCACCTTGTTCAGCTCACGATAGTCCACACACAATCTTAATGAGCCATCCGCCTTAGTTGCAAATACGATTGGTGCACCCCACTCAGAAACACTCCTCCGAATGAATCCTTTTCCCAAAAGGTCACGAATTTGCACCTCTAACTCTCGCTGTTCCGTAGGTGCCATCGCCTAAGAGGCATAACGATTGGTCTAGCACTCTAGACCAAATCGATCATAAACTCGATCTCACGATGCCGTAGAAACCCTTTGACCTCGTCAAAGTCATCTACATACTCATTAGCTATCAGCACTGATGACAGGTCTTCTTGTGGAATCCCAAGCGAATATAGATAACTTACGAAGACCCCGTCTTCGCGCTTACATTTAATCAACACCTTTCGCCCTTCCACATCTCCGACCCTCACCTCTAGCTTCTCGCAATTCACCCTTGCCGCATACCTCTTGAGCCAGTCCATGCCCAAGATGATCCCAAACCCAGCGAAGTTAAGAATAAAGCAATCACACACAAAAGTGAAACCATGACTTGACAACACTGGACCATGACATATCATGCAAAGATTTGACGAACCCCCAATTGGATTAGTCACTACGAAGGGTCTATCACAAATCTCAGGTTCCAAACCCAAGAGACATACAAGCTCATTGCAAATGAAGGAATGTGATGCTCCAGTATAGAAAAGCACACGAACTGAAACACCATTAATAGAAAGAGTACCGTGCACCACGACACCCTTTTCCTTCTCCTAGTTCTCATCAGGAATACAATAAGAAATTGGAATAGCTTCCAAAACACATGCTTCCTCCGGTTGCTTATTCTTTGGAAGGTCCGGACAGTCTTTCTTCTTATGTCCAGGCTTGCCGCATCTAAAGCACTTACATTCTTCCTTACAATCATAGGAATAATGGCCTTCCAATTGACAATTGAAGCAGAGAAAATTCTTCTTAGATTTCCCTCTGTCGCTTAGAAAAAATCCTTTTTGGTACTTGCACAGGAACACCATGCTCTATTACCGCTTCTGGAATGGGTATCCTTAATATAGCCGCTGCCATCATGGCTAACCCAAACATGACCAAGTATTCCGGTGCAACTGCTAAAGCTCCCAATTAGCTTTCCTCTCCGACTCCTCCAGTCCCAGACTCACTCCTAGAGGTTTGACGACTCATTTTAAATCTGAAATGGAATGATTAGTCCACTTACAAGATAAACTGCTAAAGGAAAACAACCGCTACTACCATGTATGCAAGTATATATATAGTAAGCATCCAACTAAAATCTACAAGTACGTCTCTCGTACGTGATTACGTCTTAGAACTTTGGCTAAAAATCGTTAACTAGAGCTTTGATACCAAATGTGACGACCGCCCACAGCCCCCGCACTATACAAGAGGAATAACGCACTGAAAGGTGTGCCTGGCAGCTATGGACGATCATCAAGGTATGGTAGATAAACGAAATCTATCGTAAACTCACAGCGCAAGGATAAAATATAATAGAACATATACAACAGGTAATGATAGTGAAGCGGAAAACACTAAACTTTCATGACAACTAGAAAGTATTTGCATACATGTGGATAACAACAGTAGTGTTTGTACAATTTGCCTCACTACAACACTCATAGAAATAGCACATAGCGGAAACAAATACTAAATAGTAGTAAAGATAGTATGCCAGCCTCTTGCTTGACTCCGAACAGCAACACCGTCCTCACTTAAGCTACCTGTTACCTACTACTTAGTCTGCCCATCCAACAATTGGATGAACAACCCAAGGTAATAAGAGGAAACAAAAAACCTTGAGTCAGACAAGAGTCTTAGTGAGCGATAAACAACTAACAAACTTCAACAATAAAGTGTATGAGAGGGGATAAATAAACATACTAATCTACCCATGACACCAGAGAAGAACTCAACCTTATCTTCCCCACATCGGACAGTGATAGCCTTTACAATCCATTCAACCAAAGGAATAACAATTCATACATGGAAATAAGAACAACCACTCTATCATGAAAAACACACATAACATCCAGATTATATAAGTCTCACACAGAACAACCAATCATCTATGATTGACTCTGGCTATCACCGCCAATCCTGCTTTGAAACCACCGTTAATCGTATGATGGCCAACCTTGCCATATGTCAAGGGCTAATGGTAACCCAGTTCTAGCATAAACTCCATATGTCCAAACTTGACAACTAGGCCTTTCAACGATACCCAAGGTACTCGACCTACAATCGGTCTTTAGGGTGCCCCCATCATACCACTGCTTTGAGCCTGCTAGAACTTACGACAACGATAATCTCTCGGCCTTCAATATCTCTAGTTGTCCAACTTTGACGGCTATTTACTGCTCAAGCGATCTTCTCGAGCAACCATTATCCACCAACTCACAACCTTTGAGTTGCCACCTCGTTCGTTGTTCCACCTTGATCAACGGATACATTCAACACTTCGAACCTTCCTACTTGAATTTACTTCGAAGTCACACCATCACCGAGCTAATTTGACTCCACCCGGTCCACATCTGACCAATCCAGATTTGATTCCACCACCCGATCCAAATTTGACTCCACCCGGTGCACATCTGACTGATCCAAATTTGACTCCACCTGGTCCATATCTGACTGATCCAAATTTGACTCCACCCGGTCCACATTTGACCGATCCAAATTTGACTCCACCACCCGATCCAAATTTGACTCCACCTGGTCCACATCTGACCGACCCAAATTTGACTCCGCCCGGTCCACATCTGACCAATCCAAATTTGACCCCACCACCCGATCCAAATTTGACTCCACCCGGTCCACATCTGACCCATCCAAATTTGACTCTACCGCCCGATCCAAATTTGACTCCACCTGGTCCACATCTGACCGATCCAAATTTGACTCCACCACTCGATCCAAATTTGACTCCACCACCCGATCCAAATTTGACTCCACCGCCCGATCCAAATTTGACTCCACACGGTCCACATCTGACCAATCCACATTTGACTCCACCACCCGATCCAAATTTCTGCATATAGCAATTCAACTCCTATTTCGACCAAAACTTCGCCAAACGACGAATCCGACGAAACCAACTCAACTAAAATCACCAAACACAATCATAAACATATCATGACATTACTAACCACACGAATATGACAATTACCACAAAAATGATGAAAATATCACCCAAAAACCATTAAAATGAACATATGATCAAAATGAGAGATCTAACTAACATAAACATGTAAAATGACATGAAATAACGAGTAAAACTTGTTAGGTTAGATCATAGGGTGATGCATATGAAAATGAACTTGTAATGGTGTAAATCTATGGTAAAACATCCCAATTTGATGAGAAACATGCACAAACACTCATATACTTCATTGCATTCATGTGAGAGATGTAAATCATTCACCGATTTGCCAAAACAATCTAAAACGATAGAAATAAGAAGCCGGACAGCGAGCACTCCAAATCAAACCCCTGGATCCGATGAATTTGCCTTTGAAATGATATAGATCTTGCCTTGGATGGTGTAGATCTTCGATTTCCTCCCTTAGATTTGGATTTTTAATGGTGGAAAGGTGTAGGAGGAATAAGGAGATCAAATGCCTTCAAATGAGAGAATGGGAAAAAGTAAACATTTTCCCTCCACTCTCACCCCTATTATAGAATTCCACTAAGGCTCCAAAACCCGAATAGCCAATTGAAAAAACTTAAAACAGTGATTTCTCCCAAACCGCTGAGCTAAATCCTTAATGTAACCACTCTACGAAAAAGCAATCATCAATTCCTTTCCAATGGCACAGGTCTCACCCTCTGATTCGACCTGAGTCAAAAGTTATGCCATGTACAAGCCTGACAAGGGCAAAATGGTCACAAACAAAATCGGAAAAAATTATGGACATGTCTCACATCCCCATAAACAACATATTAAAAGATGAGAATAACCCAACCCTTAGAGAATAAAACAAATATATTTTACGATCGTCCGATACGTAAAATGCGGGCTGTTACAAAGCTTGTTATAATTATACATAAATATACATATAACTGCATGATGCGGCCTTTAGTCAACGCATAGTGGAAAAGTTGGTGACAATTAAACACCGTAGACAGGAGAAACTTGCAGCAATAAGTCACCATTCAAGAAAGAAAAAAAAACAGTTCTGACCTGAACCACCATCTAGTAAAATTATTTGAGTATTTTGATTCTGAAGTGAATTAGCAAAGATATCAATTGTAATGTGAATTATTTGTAAATTTTTATAACTTCTATAAATTAAGTAATGTAGTAGATAAAACTATTATAGGGCCACCCTCATTTGAATTAATTTTTAAAAATTTGACCATTCTTGGTAAGAATAGTGTAAAACCACATTTAGGAATTCCATACTGGAAAAGAAAGAAAAGAAAAAAATTAAGAAACTATTTTCAAATTGTAAAATCGTATGTTTTCAATTCTGATTAATGACATTCATTCTTCTCACCACTTGGACAAAATTCAAAATAAAGTATAGAACCTGCTTGTAGCAGCCCGAACTTCCCCGGTCTCCGAAGAGAAGAGAAAGAACGGATTGTCTAAGAACATGACACATCAGAACGCAAACAGAAGAACATTTCATTGCTATTACAACAATTTACATCAGAGTACAAGAATATACAGGGTATGAACAAATAATATACATTTGATAAATATCAGAGATTTACAAATTACAATGCAGCGGAAAATAATACAAAACACAACTGAAAGAGATACAGAGCTTTCCGGATATCATTCCAGCTATAAACTAGGATCCTGTAAATATAGTATCTGCAATACCAAAACTACCAGCTGCCCGTGTGGAAAATATGGGCACCCAGAGTTTAGGTTAAAACAATAAACTCCAGGTCAGCCATGTGACTGGTGTGAGAACTAAAACAGTAATTAAATCTTTACTTTAAAAATAAAGTAAATCAAGGGACCATGCCGTATAACACGGAACGGGTTTCCTCCCCAGAGTACCAGTGCATAAAACAAACAGCGCAATACTTTTTGGAAAAAATCGAAGCTATTATAAGACCTAGGCCCATCACACAATGCAATGCAAGCCAGAGGATAGGGTTTTACCTTATAATAGCCAAACATGCTTGGTACATTTAAAACAAATCATTTGATACTATTATAAGTGCATAGTGTATAAAACAACTACAAATATAAATGTATTAATCCTAGACGGCACGGGTACCACATATCATGTCGCCAATACTAGGCTCTTCAATCAAAAACGAAATGTCACGTATTGGAAGTTGGATTTCCATCTATGAACCAAGGCAAAGGGATCATCCTGTGCTCATTCGAGAGAACCTGGCCTAGTCTCAGGATACAATCACAACTGCACCTTGGATCTTCAGGGCCTGTCCTCTCTTATGTTTGAGGGTCGGCAATTCCTGAACAATGCGTTTCCCCGCCCTATGGGGACGTAAACGAGCCAGATGACTCAATGTCCATCGGCTCCGTAGTAACCGATATATCCGAGACGCCTAGCAATCCAACAACCACATAAGTAAAAATGTCTGGGCTCCATACCATGACACCGCTCCTAGCTAGAAAGAAACGCATGTCCTTTCTGAAGTCCCTCCCGTTTCTGGTTCACACCGGGGTGTGAGGCTAGCGAATTAATGCTATACACAAAGCTATGCTATATTAAAGCCGTGCTTTGATCATCAACCACAAGACTCTGCTTTTTTAACTGAAGCCTTGATCATTTGCATCTCAGCATGCTACACTGGCAATTCACGCGATGCGACTGATGTCTATCGATATATAACCTCTGAGCTCGTACGTATCAAAGATGGGTGTTAAGCAAGAGAATAAATTCTCCTCCACCAAACGTATATATATTTAATAGAGATAAATCAACACAATAAAACCCAATGTCAGACACACATCCATTTACAAGTTCGTTCTGGGTCTGAACGAAACCAGAGGCTCCTTATTCCTTGTCCCATATGTCCAATACAGGAGTGAGGTCCTTACATATCCGGTCGATCTCCAAGTATGTCTGGACGATCACCACTTATTACCTTGTCTTGGGTGTACAACACAATCAAGACATTAGTAATCATCCAAACAATGTGAAGACCTCCACTCTTCAACCACCGTCTTCATCGTCGAATCAGTTATTCAGAATGGGTACAAACCCGGCCTTTCTGAATAACTCGCATATATAATAAACAAGTGCTATAAAAACACAACATACGCCTCATTCCAATTCTGAATATTCATTTGTTTAAATATTCATATCCTTTGGGAAAGGTTCCCATTAATTTTATCAAAGATAAATTCGATAAATTTATTCTTTAATCTTCCTTTGGATATCAATTCAAACCAAATTAAGGTTTATCAAAACTAGTAGGGATTAGCGCATCTTACCGAAGTAATCATTTGTTTAATTTCCCAATCGCAACCTATTCATCCCATGGAGCAAAACTGGTCATACTCCATATCTAACACCATGGTGTTATGGGTAAATTTAATTACCATTTCACATTCAAATCTAATTAAAGATTTAACTATCCCTAGGAGCAAAACTGGTGATACCCCAGTCTCGATCATTTCCCAAATTTGATAATTTAAATTATCAATTCCCATTTCAATCTAATTAAAGATTCATTAAAACTCCACTTAGTTTTAATCTTCCCAAAAATCAATATTAATGATTATTTAACTTTGTAAACACAAACATGCCGCATCGACAATCTACACAGGTCTAATGATTGCTACCGATATATAACCTCTAAGCTCGTACGTCTTAGAGAAGGGTGTTAAGCAAGAAAATAAATCCTATGCCACAAAAAATAAATATTTAGCAGGGATCAACCATACCGTTCGAAATACAATGTTAGACATGTAATCCTGTCTTTAACTGGGTTAAAGAACTAATGTCATTTAAAATACAGTTCACGATAAACCAAATCACATCCCACTAATTATGTAATCTTCACGGAAAACAGATCAATATATATAATCGATATCAATTTCCATATCCGACTAGTAATATAAATGGAATAACGACAAAGCCTTTTAAATTCCATATATATTAACAGAATTCCTCCACAGAAGCTCATTTCGATTATTATCAAATCGAATTCCATTCAATTCCAATTTAATATATTCAATTGGAAAACTTTACTTTGGAAAATTCTCGTTAAATCTTAATAAAAAGATTTATAAATTCCAAATCACACTTTACTGCAAATCGGGTTAAAGAACGAATGTCGTTTAAAACAAAGTTCACAATAAACCCAAATCACATTCTATTTTACCAATTAAATGTTAATTAACTAGAAACACTAATAATCTTAATAAAAAGATTTATTCTTTTCACATGGGGTTTAAGGATAGTGTTAATGAAGACACCATTGACGACAAACCCAAAAATCCAATTCTTTTATTCAATTCCAATTAAATGGAAAACTTCACTAAATCTTAATTTGAAGATTTATTCTTTTCTCAACTGGGCTTAAGAACAGTGTTAACGATGACACCATTCACGACAAAACCAAAATCCAATTCAATATTAAATACAAGGCTCTAAATAGAAATTATATCGGCTCATATTCAATATCAAATCCGGAGATCAACAAATATCGTATTTGGAATAACGATATATATATATATATATATATATATCTTCCAAATTCCTCCATAATATCCATATAATCACGGAATCCAATATCGAAATATTTCGAAGATAATTTCGATTCAAATCCATTCCAATCCATATATTGGAAATTCTAGTTATTTTTAAAACTATTTCAAATCCAATTTATTTATTTAAAAGTATTGGATTATAAATCTAGTTCATAACTAGTTCATCTTGATAAAAAATATATTTTTATCTTTAAAAACATGAAATTTTTCATCCCAATTCTTTCCAAATTATTTTTTTATGATTTTACACAAATTATTAATATTTTTAATAATTTTATCAAGGCCCGTACATTCGGTTTCCATAAACGGTCATCGAACTGCACTTAGAGAGACCTTTTCCAAAATTGATTTGGACATAATTACAAATCCAAACGTTAGATTTCAAATTTCTTATATTCGTTGAAAATCTGTTTTCGATATGAACCCAATGGGTCCTGTTTTAGGAGAATCCGACAGTCGGATCCTCCGTAATGTCCATTCTAAGTCAGTGGTCGAAATTCGCGAACTGCCGCTGCGCATTCTATTCAGGCCATTAAATACATATAATATATATATTATATATATATTTCGTCGATTTCCATTTAAAAAGTATTTTATAAATCGTTTTAAATTCATTTTCAAAATGATTTCAACTTCATATTCAATTTTAAATCAAAATTGAATATTCCATATCATTAATATATAAATGATTATATTTTTAAAACATTAGATTTTGAAATCATTTCCATTTCGATATTCATTATAAAAATGAATAAAATCGATGTTAATATCATTCACGTCTAAATGGCGTTAATCTAATCAACACGGCTTCATATGTTTAAATATTTTCGTGTCCATCCCAAATCGGACATCAAAATCATATTCTGATCCATTACTGAATATTATTTTAAATATTAGTTATTTTAAAATATTCATTATTAGTCATTTTAAAATATTCGTTAATTCAAAATATTCGTTCTTTCTGAATTGGAATCAGACACAGTCAATTACCATATAACTTTATTTATATGGAACACAACAGTAATCAAACACACTCAGCCATCATCTAGAGTGCATTACACAACTGCATAAGCATTAAATATAAATAATTAACGCTTACAACAGTCTGTCAACCCATCGATTGACATACAACTAAACAATTGGGATTAGTGTATGTCAAATATCATCCCAATACCCATGTGGGGTTTTCAAACATCAAGCAGTGATTATTATTTGTGCAATTGGGCGATGTGTAAAATATATCGTCCCAATCAATATAAGTCAAATGTGTGTGCCTAAAAAATCGTCCGATTTGTAAATGAATATTTATTTTCATCCATATATTCGTTAAAAATTATATTTTTAACTATAAAATATTTATTTCAACACATGAATATTTTTATACAATTCGTTCATTCAATAAAAATGATATTTTTATTGTTTAAATATTTTAAACAAATGAATATTTTATATAATTCATTCATTCAATAAAAATGATAATTTTATTATTCAAATATTTTATTCAACAAATGAATATTTTATGTAATTCGTTCATTCGATAAAAATGATATTTTTATTGTTCAAATATTTTATTCAACAAATGAATATTTTATTATCATTTCACATCACAATCACAATCAATTTCCATAACACAATACAATCAAACAAGTCATCCATGGTCTGTGGACGATGGTATCCAGAGCTACTAAGCCCCGTCTGCAGCCTAGTATATATTTAACTGTAAATAATTAGTGAGAAAAAGTTCTCACATTGACCGGTTTTAATTTCTGAATTTCTGTTCGCATTCACATTTCCTTGAAATTCTAAAGTGCTCCATTTTCGTTCTGGTCAATTCTGAAATGTAGAGTTTTCTGATACGAGTCCAACTCTTCTGAAATTGCGAATTTCTGACCTCGTATGAAATAGTTACACCAGTTTATACATTTAATACTTTGATTACATTTTAAATAATTAATTAACTTTTAATTACTCTGCTTTATCATCTGAAACCCATCGATTTGAGCTCCCCCTGACCATCCACCTCGCGTCGCCAAACCGAAACCTTTGCCATCGATCAAAGGCTACCCCGGGGTGAGCCTACGTGCCACCCCTCTACACCCAGCGTCATCGTTGATCCGGTGGTCCACGACCACCGGAATTTGTGCTCAAACGATCGAGCTTTGAGCTATGAATTCTCCCTGCTCAGCAAACCAAAATCGATCAAACCCCTCTAGATCTGAAGTCCTCACTTCCCTCTTCAATCTTCGTTCAGAATCCACCTTCAAATTTTACGTGGATTTGCTGCGATTTGGCGAGGAAAACGGGACGAAATTGTCCATTTATTTTCACTGGCAGCGGGTCTGTTAGAGTTTGGGGGCATTGGGGCTTTTATATAATTTTTATTATTATTTAATTTAATTAAATTCCTAAAGGTGAATTTCACATTCGAACCCCAAATCAAACCCAACGACTGTCGCCCCTAGCCAAATACCTATTCCAGACACAATGGGATGTGTTTCGTTAGTCAATTCGACTGTTTCGATCAATTTTTCTTTAAATTAAAATATAAATCAATATATATTTAATTTAAACATACATTTTAATTTGTCAGGGCCATATACGGACTCCAAAAATTCAAGAAAAATAAACCTGGCTATGTTTTGACGATACGGTTCTAAAAAACTAATTTCATCGAATTCGGAGACCGTTTGAAAAATAATCATTTTCCAATCGATTAAATTCAAACTGAACTGACCAAACATGTTTTAATTCACCACACTCAGATCTTGATACCAAAAATTATGAAAATTGGAATCTAGCAATAATTCGACATTCTGGATTCAATAAAAGTGGTTTCATTGAAAAAGGAGGTCGTTTGCAAAATCGCTATTTTTAAGGGTTGTATATTATATAAATTCCATAGCGACTATTCCGAATTTTCAGCTGGACATAACTTTTTATTCCCACTCTGAAATACGGATTTTTCACATTCATTGGAAATATATTTTCAAATAGATTCAAATATTTTTGGTTTCACTAAAATCCGGTTTATTTTGAATCCTGTACATTTATTTGAAATTTGAAATAGAATTTTCAAACTACTGCGCCATTTCCAATTCCTTTTATAATTAAAATAAATATTTATATTCTAATTTTGATTTAAATAAATTTATGTGCTCTAATTCTATTCAAAATAAATTTCTAGTCGCTATTTTTTAAAATAAATCATTTTAAATATTCAAAATTGATTAAAATAACCAATTTTTTTTTAAATTCGTTCTGATTTTCCGGATTGTTACAATCTCCTCCACTCAAAATCTTTTTTTCCTCGAAAAGGAATGGAGCTGAAAGTTGTTTAACTAACCAACTCAACTTTCAGTTTGGCTTTCATTCTTCAACTTTTCAGTTTTTAAGAATTTTCAAATTCTTTAAAAATTTGGCTAACACCCTAAATTTTTGAAAAAAATCGCCATAACCTCCTTTGTACGGGGAGACATTTAAAACCTCAACTAGCCACGCAAGGCCCTCATCATCCAAAAAGAAAAAGAAAAAGCTAAGCGGCTAGCCAATCGACTCATAAAATCATCCAAACCCAATAAATTAGTAAACATGTACCTACTTTTCGGGCATACAATTTTATTCCTCTTCTTAGCTACCTTGCTATGACCTGTTCACATACACATATAAGTACATGTATGCAATTTTAATCAAATTCCTATTCAGTTCAATATTTGGTTCAATTTGGCCTAAATTTACCTTTCTTTCACATGTTGGTTTAAATAATCACACAACACAATCATCAATCAATTAGTTGATTAGCTTTTCAAACATATATCTTTAATATATGTTGTCAATATCATATTTTTGATGCCAATTCACAACAATGTATTCTTACTATACTTTGGTTCTCACACTAGTCAATTGGAAATATATAGATATCCTACCTTCGAAACTCGAACATAAATACTGATAATGCCGCGACATCACCAGAATTATCCCCAAGCGACTAGAGTGTGATTCTATATCCATCCAGTATATTTGAGACTTCAAATACGTGTGGATCAGACGTATATTAAAATTTCTATATACCCAACAGTCCATATCAATTTAAAATAAAATATTCAAATACGTATAATAAGGTTTAAATTTTAAGAACGAATATAGAAATTCAAATGGAATTCAAATATAGAATTTGAATATAATGAAATTTTAAATATAGAATTTGAATATAGAAATTCAAATGGAAATTTAATATAGAAAATTTTAATAGAACTTGAAATAGAATTTCAAAATAGAATTTGAATATAGGATTCAAATAGAGTTAAAATGGAATTTGAATAGAAAATTCAAATAGAATTGAAATAGATTTGAATATAGAAATTCAAATGGAGTTTGAAAATAGATTTGAATATAGAAATCCAAATGAAGTTTGAAAATAAATTGAAATTCAAATGGAGATTGAAAATGGAATTTGAATATAGGAAATTCAATTTGAAATAGAATTTAAATATAGAAGATCGAAGTATAAATGAATTTATTACTGAATACGGAAAAATCGACAATTTTAGAAAA
The DNA here is from genome assembly GCA_030737875.1 of Allium sativum. Taxonomy (NCBI): domain Eukaryota; kingdom Viridiplantae; phylum Streptophyta; class Magnoliopsida; order Asparagales; family Amaryllidaceae; genus Allium; species Allium sativum. The sequence continues at coordinate 121,763,255 of CM060926.1, read as the reverse complement.
TTGGAAATAGTATGTTGAATTGGGAAAAATGGATTTGATATATACATATATTAAAAATATATCAGAATGGAGTTGAATTTATTATAAACGAAGTTTAAACGTTTATATATATAAATATAATTAAAACGAACTCGCCGCAGCGCTGTAGTTCGTAAATTGGTGTTTCGAACTTCAATTGAGTATACAGAACTCAATTGAAGTCGGAATTATTTGAAACAAGAAACGTCAGGACCGATTTGACAATAGTTTTCTAACGGAGGAGAAAAATCTGGATTTCGTCGAATAAATTTTGAGTTATATCAAAATCAGATTTTCAGAAAACAGCGCCATAACCATTTAAAAACCATAACGGTTTATTTTATTTTATAAAAGGATTTTAAGAGAATAAAATCCGAATTTCTATTTAGAAAATTTCAGATTTTGAGTTGTAAATTATATGTGAACTCAAGTGGAGTAATGAATTGATTTTTGAAACAGAAATCAAATTTTTGATTATTGAATAGAATTAACTAATTTGAGTAGTATTTAGTTAATGAGATTTTGAATTAATATTGGGTTTTGAATAAGTGAATTCGATTTGGAAATTTATATTCGAAATCGAAAAGAAAACTAGAATTGAAATTGAAAATTCAATTTGGTTATGAGCAAGTTAAATATTTTGTTTGAACATATTATGTTCAAACAAAGAAGTGAAATAGGCAAAATAGATAATTAAAGAATAAATGAGCGACACTGAATTCAAACGAATGGATTGAGGTGAATTGAATTGAAAACAGGTGAACATGTGTTAGACAGGTATGGGATGAAGTATATGAAGATTTTAATTTATGTGTCCGTCAAAAAGGTACACGTTTAAATTCATATATGTGATTTTTCCTTTTCTTTTGGATTGGTGAGGGCCATGGGAGACTATTTGAAATATCCCGATGCTCCCGGTACAAAGGAGGTTATGGCGAAATTTTCCAAAATTTTAAGGAGTTAGAATATTTTTAAGAAAATTTGTTAGTTAGAAATCAATGTAACGATATATAAAATTCGTTAAGTAAATAAATTTAAAAATAGAATATTATAAACAAAAAGGAAATCTATAAATTAGATTGGTTAAAAATAGAAAGAGAAACATGTATACGTTTAAAAATGAATAATTGGTTTTTATAATGTTGATTATTCGAGGTAAGTAGTTTTGTCTGTTTTGAAGTTAATGATGTTTTCAGTCAAGGTCTGAGAGGTAATTTTACCCCAACTTGATTGATTTCATTTTTAATTGATAAATAGCAAGATCCAATCTCGAAGAGAAGTGTTGAATAATAGTTAGTTGAATAAAATATTTTGGGTTGTTGTAACGATGTTTTACACAGCATTCGTTTTAACCCAAGTGATGGAATTTTGGAAATATAAAAGTAAATATTTCCTGAGTATAATTAAAGTAGTCGGGAAAGAGATAAGTGATTGAAATTGCTTTCTAAGTGTAGAAAATAAAAGGAGGTGATATAGGGAAATGTTTTTTCCAAATAGCGTAAGGGTCCAACAAGATCACTGAAAATATTTAGTTAACGAATATTGATAGGGAAATGAGGAAATGAATTAATTAATGAAATATAAATTAACAGGCCCAGTGATTGATGGATGTTATGGATGAATGTTTGTTTGTTTTTCTTCGATAGTTAAATAACCGACTATCGAAGTATTTTCCAATATCGTTGTCAATATGGAGAGACTTTATTATCCGTGAACCACTTCGTATTGGCAGTAGCGTTGCGAATCAAATTTATATGAAGGTAATCAAAGACGGAGTAAAGTGCAAGGGCTTTTTCTATTAATAGAAATTGTGCCTTCGGTTTCGTTCAATCCTAGAACGAATGTAAATGGATGAATGTCTGACAGAGTATTTCCAATGATCGAATATGTTGGTCTGTATAAATTTATATATGGTGGCAATGAATTTGTTCCCTTAGCATAATATCCAGAATATATTTGTGCAAATCAATAAATGATTAACGGATCTGACAATGTGGCATTCAAAGTGATTGTGCTGTCAATGAAGAGAATGTAATTGTAGCCTCAGGCCGCAACAACCGGGAAATGACAAAAATCGTGCAGGCAGCATGGCTATGTGGGTCGCTCCCGTTAGGGTGTATTATCACCTATCTAGAGATTCATTTAATTTCAAATACTATTCGATGCTGTCCCATTCGGGGAACGGTTGTTGATCCCAACCATTGGTGATATACATTCGATACACTCAAGCGAAATGAGTGGTCGGTCATGTGTGGGCCGGGTTGCAAGATGTTCTTGTTGAACCCAGTGTATTCCTCTCTAGAGATACACTATCGGAAGGTGGTTCCATACCTTGTCATGTTGGAAATCCAATCTCCAATAAGCTACCTGCGGTTTTTGATTTTATATTGTATATGGAGCGTGAGATGCAAGCGTTCCGCTAGATTCTATTTATTTGATTTAGACACTATTATAATATCATTGGATTTTTGTATCAAAGTGTTTTGGGTTATAGTAAGGTAAAAACCGTCCATGTTTATGTGTGGGCTAGTCTTACAATTATCTTTTCCTTTGAAAGGATTTTTAAGTTAAACAATTGGTTGGAGTTTACTCAAACCAGTCCCATGACTGACCCAGAGTTTATTTTGTTTGTTTTCCCTAAACTCTTGGGTGGCCAAATTTGTACGGGCAGTCAAGTAGTCGGGTTTTTTTTTTCAGATTCATTTGGAGGAGCTGGAAGCAGGAGGCTTCACCAGTTAACTATAGATTATCATATTTCCGCTGTGTACTATTTTGTATCTGGAAACATGTGTTTATAACTGTTCCAGGAATAACTGTTGTGCTCTGATAATGGTATGTATATCCAGTTACCGATTTGTATTTTCAAAAATTATGTTATATAATATATTTTATTCGTTCCGCTGTAAGTTTGTGATCTTCGTTTTCTTCTATTCTGATATTTCTTTCTTTCTATTTCCCATCCTCTAACTTCTTTCTAATAATGATTCGTATTTCTGTGCAATTTGGGTTGGACGTGTGGTGTTATTAGTCAACTCAGATAGTACGGATGTGCGGGTCGTTACAGTTGGTATCAGAGCTTAGGTTGAGCGAATACCTAGGCTTTGGTGGGGATTGTGCTCATTAGAGATAGGGTCAGTAGTACCCTAGAATGAGTTGAGCGTATACATATGAGAGCGCGTATTTGTTGTTTGATATAAAAAGTATTTTATATTGTGTTGGCTAGTCTGTTAAGTGGTTTATGAATTCTGGTCGAATCGTGGGATGCCACGACGTCGATAAGAGTTTGTAAATACTTGAACAGAAGATTGAACACGATATTGTTTTTAAGTGGGTAAATGAAATAAATTTACTTAAAAATTCTATTTTGATAGAAAAGAAATAATTCTCTGAAATTATTATATTATATGGATGTGTTGATTGATACCATTGTAATCAAATGAGATTATAAAATTGGAATGGTTATCTAAAACCAAATATAACTTGTATATGAATAATATACAAATGAAATGAATGAAAATTGAATTCATACTAGAATTTAAATCCTGGGTGTTGGAAAATATTTTCTGAAGTATATTAAAATAATATAACTTTGTTTGGAAGGATTTTTGAAAAAAAATCATTTTGAATGGATTTTCAAAGTGATAAAGTGTAACAACCCGCATTCTACGCATCGGAGGATTGTAGAATATTTATTTCTTTCCCATATGAAGTCGTATGGTCATGTAACTTTGGGAAACAACCATTAGAGTCATTTCCCACGTTCATGATTTTTGTCGATTTTTAAATGACCATTTTGCCCCTAGCTGATCTTGTTTTGGCCATAACTTTTGATTGGAAAGGAATTTTGACCTAAAACCACTTCCATTAGATTCATTTGATGGTTTATCTTTCCGTAGATTGGTCACATGTGAAAAACGGACTTACCGTTTGGGAGATATGGCTGAAATAAGGTTTGGAAGGTGAAAAACTGCTTAACCGGGCCAAATAGGGTGATTAGTGGATGGGCCCATAACCCATTTCGGGATTAGGGTTATGGGGAGGCTGAAAAGATTTAGAGAATCATTCCATTTCAGTTTTCTAGCCTCCACTTACCTCCAAGAAACCCTAAAAATGGCCTCCAACCTCTATCACCTCCAAATCATCTCCTAATCAAGGATTAAGCATAGCAACATCAAATCAAGGGAGATCTACACCAAATCAACATTGTAGCTGCTGTTTAGCATCGGGATTCGCATCAAATCAGAGATTTACTTCAGATCTAAGTCTTATTTGTGGCTAAGGTGAGTGATTTGCATAGTTCCTCACTAATTATGGCTAATTAAGGGTAATTAGTGTTAATTAGCGAATTTAAACATGATAAAATTCTGGAAAAATATTTATAAAATTCGAAATGATGTTTTAGACCTCTGATATGAATTTGGGTTAATTTGGTTAAGTTTTGCTAATCACATCATTAGTTTCACCTAAACATGCTTAAGGGGAAATATGGGGTTTTGGGTAAGTTTGATCCATTTTAACCTATTATATAGTTGTTTTGATGTTTGAGGTTGATTATGCATGTTGTTATGATTGTATGGTATGCTTTGTGATAGATTAGAATAGGTAGAATGGTCGAAAACGCCGTCGAATGGCGTAAAACTGCTTGCTGGAAAGACGGATCGGAATGGAGGGAGGACCCGATCCGCTCCCATACTTCATCCTTCGATCTATTCGCTCTTCTCGTGGCATGCGTCGTCCGATCCGACCCGCCTGATGATCTCTGACCCGATCCTCCATAGTACCCGACTCGAACCGATGTACAAAGACGAGGCTTAGAGACTGCAACCCGACCCGAGTCGATTAGAAGAAGCCGATCCGAACTGTGGCACATTGGAGGACTCTGACCCGAACCGATGACGGCGATTGGACATGGAGACCCGACCCGATCCGCTGAGGCGATGATGACCCGATCCGATCCAGCGAAGGAAGAGCGCTCCGATCCGAACCGAACTGATGACCAGGGGGAGATCCGAACCGATCCGGTGATGACCAATAACCCGAGATGCAAAGGTAGTCCAAGTGGAAGTTAGAGCTCAGGATCTAATGGGGAACCAACGAGTTCACTTCATGGTTGGGCTTTGCTGCGGGACGTGTGCTAAGGAGTTGTCGACGTTCATAACTTCGATTCACCACTGAAAATGGATGATGGGCTACTTATCAGTGCAGTAGAGTCATTATGACTCGAGGGGCAAGGTGATGGTAGCGAGACTACGTTATCAGTGCAGTAGAGTCATTACGACTTGAGGGGCAAAGTGATGCGTAGTAAGACTATGAGCCAGTGCAGTGGGGTTATTGTGACTCCATGGGGCAGAGTGGACATAGTAAAGGATTAGTGAGGCTATGAGCCAGTGCAGTGGGGTCATTGCGACTCCATGGGGCAAAGTGGACATAGCAAAGGATTAGTGGCTACGTTATCAGTGCAGTGAAGCCATTTATGACTTCATGGGGCAAAGTGATCGTAGCAAGATATGTTGGGTGATCGAAGTGGTGAATATCGTATGCTTTATGCACTGAGTGAGAGATGTGAGGATGGTTGCTATGTTTGATTGTTTGCCATCACTATGACATGCACACCCCCACCCCCGTTGTCTTTACACCATTTGAAATGGCACCTTAGAGTGTTGTACAGTATGTAGTGCTAACTCTTTGGTTGCAGGTCCAGGTTCAGGTATGTTTTAGTCTACCTGTTATTGTTCTGTTTAGATGCTTATCGCTCATACCAGGCTTTATGTCGGACCCAGAGTTTTATGTCTCTTCTTATTACTCTGGGTGCTCACACGAGCAGACTAGAGACAGGTTAGCTGGTGATGCGCGAGTAGCTGATTCGGAGGCGAGCAGGAGGCTTCCACGTATGATATACAGATATTCTCCCTGTGTCGTTAGTGGTCGCTACTTGGGCATTAGTAGTGTACCTCCTTTATCTTGCTTTTGCTTTTGAGACAGTTTGAAAAGTTGTAATAATGTTAGCTTTGGATCATAAGTTGTACTTGGATTTTCCGCTGCTATGTTAGTTTGTTTTCAGCTTATGCACTGTCTCACCTGTTTTATGTCAAGTATGTTATTACTATATTTTATTCTATGCGCTGTGAGACATTTTACAGGTTCCTTGTTAGTTCAATCCCTTCTTCCCTCTTTCCTTTTGACGACCGTCTCGTGCTAACTGGACATGTGTACAGCGCACTTTTGGAGTAAATGTCGGTTGGTGCAGGCTGGGCCGTCACATAAAGCACTGAACTCACTTCAGTGGCTGGAGAATGATTCTGATGATGACTGCAGCATTATCAGTGTTCATTTTCGAGTTTCTAAGTGATGGATTGCTACCGTAGAAAAGTTTTTGATGGAAATTTGTTTGAAGGAAAACAAATTGGTTTGAAATTTCAAATGTTTTGAATTTGAGATGGAAATAAATATATGTATGTATTTATGTGATTTCGAAAGGATTTAAAATGAAATCCCAGGAATGTGAATGTGGAAATTTAAATGGATTGAAGTGAATAAATTGATTTAAAATCAATTTGAATGGATTTGAATATACATGAGTGAAATATGAATTGAATATGAATTGTAAATCATTCAGATAAAAATGAATGTGAGTATATATATGAAAACCAAAAGTTTTGGTAGGACTTAGAAATATATACAAAGAGTTGAGTTTCAACATAAGTATGTTTTGAAAAGTACATAGGATTGTAGCATTTTTCTTACCTTAGCAATTTCGGGGACAAAATTATTTTAAGGGGGGGAAGAATGTAACGACCCAGATTTTTGAACAATTTATTTTAAATATTTAATATGGTTTTATATATTGAATTGATAATGTAAATGAATTTTTATATTTTGTTATCGATTTAAAAACCGATTTCGATTTAATATCGAATATATTAAATTATTGTAATACGAAAGAAGATATAATAATTTAATTTCGAAATTTAAAACTGAATCAAAACAATTCAGATAATCAATATATATTCTATTTGAATATAGACGACGATAATAATAATTTATTGTGGAAGGATTTATTTGTTTTTGAATTTAAATTATATCATATTAATTTATTTTGGTTATTTATATTTACGTTCGAATTAAATACCAAAATATATTCAATTAGTTTAGAATAGTGTTACACTATTGAAAACAATAGTGGTTACTACGACGACCCAAACTTCCCAGTAAAGGAAAGCCTGGATTGCCTTGAGAACAATACACAACAGAACACAAACTGAAGAACATTTTATTGCTGATTACAACAATTACATCGGAGTACAAGAATGTAACAGAGTATGAATACTTATTACAAAAATAGAAATACAATAATATCAGAGTTTTAAATTACATTTAAATAGCAGTGGAAAAATATTACAAATATACAACTGACAGGAATACACGGATACAGAGCTTTCTGAATACCGCTTCAGCTATAAACCAAGATCCTGTAAATATCTGCAAAAAGCTACTCGACTGCCCATGCGGAAATTATGGGCACCCGAGTTTGCCAGTGAAACAAACTACAGGTCAGTCATGGGACTGGTATGAGAAATCTTAACTTAACTTATTTAATAAATATGGCTAATCACAGGACCACGCCGCTAACGCGGAACGGGTTTACTCCATTGGATTGCCAGTGCCTAAATTAAAGTAAATCGTTAAACAACGCAATGCTTTTTAGAAAAATGAAACCATTATAAGACCCAAGTCCCATCACACAATGCAACGCAAACCGGAGGATAGGGTTTTACCTTATAATGTTCAAGAGATGCTTGATACGATAAAATGGATTTGATATTAGTGAGTATATGTTTTTAAAAACCATTTCAATCATAATATATCAATCATAGACGGCATGGGTACCATATATCATGTCGCCATACTAGTTCTACAATCAAAACCGCAAGGTCGTATCGAAAGTTGGATTTCCATCATGAGTCGAGGCTAGGGGCAAGCTCCTCTCCAATTTGAGACACTCTAGCAAATGCCTCAGGATCCCCCGCAGTGAACCCTTGGATCTTCAGGGTCGGTCCCTACCTATGGGTAGTGGATTAATTATGCCTGAACACACGCTTCCCGGTCCCTTTGGACCTATAGTATGACCACTAACAGCCTATAAAAATACGAGGTGCCTCAAAATCCATCATCCACATAAGTAAAATGCCAGCCAGTTTAAACACCGGCACTACTCCTAGCTAGAAAGAAACGTGTGCTCTCCCTGCAGTCCTACTCCCGTTTTTGACTCATACCGGGGTGTGAGGCTCGCGAAGTCATGCTATACACAAAGCTATGCCGTAATATGCTATACTTTGATCATCCTACAAGGCCCTGCTTTTCAACAAAAGCCTTGATCAATTGCATCTTGGCGTGCCACATTGACAATTCACGCCATGCGATCAATCACAATTAATATATACCAGGGTGTTAAGCAGAGAATAAATTCTACACCACCAATCAGATATACATTAATAAAAATCAATTTAATTCACATGGAATGAAATTCAATGTTAGACACGCATCCATTTACAAGTCCGTTCTGGGTCTGAACGAAACCGGAGACACCTAAGAGGTCCTCGCATATCTGGACAATCAACAATACATCTGGACGGCTACCAGTGAAGCCCCTTCAAGGTAGCTACTCCCATCATGGATCTCAGTAGCAACACATCCATTCGATGTGAAGATCGTCGGTCTTCAATCACCGTCTTCAACTTCGACTCTTCATCGTCGTAGTGATTATTCGGAATGGGTTATACCCGGTCTTTTCGAATAACTCACGTATTTTTATAATTAATAATCAAGTGCTATAAAAACACATCCAACGCCTCATTCCAATTCAGAATATTATTTTAAATAAAATATTCACATTACCTTATCAAAGATAAATTCTTCATATTTATTCTTAAATCTTTCTTTTAAAGATTTATTAAAACCCTAATTTGGATTTAAATATCAAAAATCATTATTCAATGATTATTTAAATTTAAGGAATTAATCTTATCTTTAACTGGGTTAAAGAACTAATGTCATTTAAAACATAGTTCACGGTAAACCCATAATCATCTTCCATAAAATATGGAATCTTCATAAAAATCAAATCAATATATACTCGTTATAAATTTATGTATCCGACCAATAATATAAATGGAATAACGGAAAAGCCTCTTAAATTCCATATGTAGTATCGGTCTTCTTTTACAGAAGCTTATCTCGGTTATTATTAATTCGAATTCCATTCAACTCCAATTTAACATATTAAATTAGAAAACTTGGCTCTTGGAAAATTCTCATTTAAATCTTAATAAAAGATTTATAAATTCCAAATCATAATTTTCACTGTCACTTAGGTTAAAGAACACATGTCACTTAAAAACACAGTTCATAATAAACCCAACTCACATTTCATCTTATTTCAATTACTAAATATAATTGAAAACTTTAATAATCTAAATAAAAGATTATTCCTTTCATACGGGGTTTAAGAACAATGTTGTTTAAGAACAGTACTATGGCGGATCCGCCATAGTACCCAACTCGAACCGATGTACCAAGACGAGGCTTAGAGACTGCAACCCGACCCGAGTCGATTAGAAGAAGCCGATCCGAACTGTGGCACATTGGAGGACTCCGACCCAAACCATTGACGGCGATTGGACATGGAGACCAGACCCGATCCGCTGAGGCGATGATGACCCGATCCGATCCAGCGAAGGAAGAGCGCTCCGATCCGAACCGAACTGATGACCAGGGGGAGATCCGAACCGATCCGGTGATGACCAATAACCCGAGATGCAAATGTAGTCCAAGTGGAAGTTAGAGATCGGGATCCAATAGGGAACCAACGAGTTCACTTCTTGGTTGGGCTTTGCTGCAGGACGTGTGCTAAGGAGTTGTCGACGTTCATAACTTCGATTCACCACTGAAAATGGATGATGGGCTACTTATCAGTGCAGTAGAGTCATTATGACTCGAGGGGCAAGGAGATGGTAGCGAGACTACGTTATCAGTGCAGTAGAGTCATTACGACTCGAGGGGCAAAGTGATGCGTAGTAAGACTATGAGCCAGTGCAGTGGGGTTATTGTGACTCCATGGGGCAGAGTGGACATAGTAAAGGATTAGTGAGGCTATGAGCCAGTGCAGTGGGGTCATTGCGACTCCATGGGGAAAAGTGTACATAGCAAAGGATTAGTGGCTACGCTATCAGTGCAGTGAAGCCATTTATGACTTCATGGGGCAAAGTGATCGTAGCAACGTATGTTGGGTGATCGAAGTGGTGAATATCGTATGCTTTATGCACTGAGTGAGAGATGTGAGATTGTTGCTATGTTTGATTGTTTGCCATCACTATGACATGCACACCCCCACCCCCGTTATCTTTACACCATTTGAAATGGCACCTTAGAGTGTTGTACAGTATGTAGTGCTAACTCTTTGGTTGCAGGTCCAGGTTCAGGTATGTTTTAGTCTACCTGTTATTGTTCTGTTTAGATGCTTATCGCTCATACCAGACGTTATGTCTGAACCAGAGTTTTATGTCTCTTCTTATTACTCTGGGTGCTCACACGAGCAGACTAGAGACAGGTTAGTTGGTGATGCGCGAGTAGCTGATTCGGAGGCGAGCAGCAGGCTTAAACGTATGATATATAGATATTCTCCCTGTGTCGTTGGTGGTCGCTACTTGGGCATTAGTAGTGTACCTCCTTTATCTTGCTTTTGCTTTTGAGACAGTTTGAAAAGTTGTAATAATGTTAGCTTTGGATCATAAGCTGTACTTGGATTTTCCGCTGCTATGTTAGTTTGTTTTCAGCTTATGCACTGTCTCACCTGTTTTATGTCAAGTATGTTATTACTATATTTTGTTCTATGCGCTGTGAGACAATTTACAGGTTCCTTGTTAGTTCATTCCCTTCTTCCCTCTTTCCCTCTGACGACCATCCCGTGCTAACTGGACATGTGTACAGCGCACTTTTGGAGTAAATGTCGGTTGGTGTGGGGCGGGCCATCACACGTGGTATCAGAGCTCTAGGTTGCGTAGTTAACCTAGGGAAAGACACTAGGGAGAGATAGTATGTATATGAGAGAGCGTATTTGTGATTACTTTGGTTTTCAAAAGATATATATATATATATATATATATATATATATATATATATATACTATTAGTAGTATAAGAATGAATTCGCACTGCACTAGCACCACTATGGGGTCGTTATTCGTTTCCCCTTTTACAGATTGACGATGAGCCGATATGCTAGAGGTGCTGGTAGGGGAGCCAATAATGGGAATGCTGCTGACATGAGGGCAATGTTTACTGACCTCATGAGAGACATTCTTAGGGAGGTGTAAGGGGCATTTCCCAATCCCGGAATTGGTGGTGGTCCAGTGGTGCAGGCGCCTAGGGTCGATTTTGCCAAGTTGTGCAAGGATTACACTTACCTTGGTGGGAAGCCGTTCCACGGAACGAAATCGGCCACAGATGTTCAAGATTGGATGGATAGTTGTGATCGTATCTTCGATGACTTGGGTCTTGAGGATGCGATGAAGAGAAGGCTAGCGTCTCGTCAGCTGCAAGGGCGAGCGATGAATTGGTGGAATGCCATTAGAACAGCTACTCCAGAAGATCAGGTTACTTGGGATCAGTTCAAGGCTCTCTTTAGCGAGAAGTTCATTCCAGCTGCCCAGAAGTCAGTGTTATTTAAGATATTCTTGGAACTCAAGAAGAATGGTCGGGCAGTCTCTGACTATATTGCTGAGTTCGACACTTTGTCGAAGTATCGACTATCTCTTATCGATACTCCTGAGATGAAGAATGAGAAGTTCATTACTGGGTTGGATGGATACTTGGGGGAAAGGCTTATCAACCACATCGATGAGACTTTTGAATCGATTGTGGGAAAAGCTTTGAGATCAGAAAGTCTTTACCCTAAGCCAAAGACTGAGGCTGCATCTGCAGAAGGGCTGAAGCCGCAAGCAGGCGGTGGAGGCAAGAATAACTCTCAGAATAAGAGAAAGCAGGACCAATTTAAGGGTGGCCAGAAAAAGAACAAGAAAGAAGTTGAGTGCTTCAACTGTGGTAAGAAGGGCCATTATGATAAGGAATGTCGGGCCAAGCCAGCGGAAAGGAAGTGCAACAACTGTGGCTAAGTGGAACATCATAAGGATAAGTGTCCGCAAACTCTTAAGAAGAAGCAGATTGTGAAAGCATATGCTATTGATGTTGTTCCTTCTTCGTCGAATGCCCCAACTGTGGCGGAGAAAGGAAAGAATGTTGTTATTCAAGGTATGCTTTCTATTTATGATGTACCAGTTCGAGTTTTGTTTGATACTGGGGCTTCCCGTTCCTTCATATCTAGTGACCTGGTAGATAGGTTGGGACTGGAACCCGAGATAGTCGATAGACCATTGGTTGTGACAAACCCGATTGGTGGTTCGACTAGCCTTAGTATGATTTGCCGAAATGTGGTCTTATCGAGTCATGGATGTATGTTTGTTTGTGATTGCTTTGTTTTGGGCTTTACTGGATATGGCATTATATTGGGAGTCGATTTGCTCCAAAGATACGGGGTGGTGGTAGACTGTGAGGGCATTTTGGTGACAATTAGGGAGGATGATGGGCGGAGGGTAGTGTTTGGTAGTATACCTAGTGATGGGGTGATGGCTAGTTTTATAAATTCCCTCGACATCCCGCAGGATGAGTTGTCAGTTGTGCCCGTGGTTGGCCAATATCCGGACGTCTTTGAGGAGGTGACCGGGCTTCCACCACACCGAGAGATTGAGTTCCGTATTGATTTAGTGAAAGATGCCAGACCTATAGTGATGCCACTTCGTCGTATGGCACCAAGGGAGCAGCGAGAGCTCCGGGTGCAAGTCACCAATCTTTTGAAGAAGGGATTTATTAGAAGAAGTGTCTCCGAGTGGGGAGCACCAGTTGTGTTTTCCACTAAGGCAGATGGTTCCCTTCGTTTGTGTGTGGACTATCGCGAGTTGAATAAGGTAACGAGGAAGAATAAGTATCCTCTACCGCGGATAGATGATTTGTTTGATCAACTGGAAGGAGCAAGAGTGTTCTCCTAGTTGAACCTCGCGACAGGATTTCATCAGCTTCGAGTAGCGGATGAGAGTGTTCCGAAAACGGCATTTAGGACGCCGTCTGGATTCTATGAGTGGTTGGTTATGCCATTTGGGTTGACCAATGCACCAACCTACTTTGTGGATCTTATGAATCGAGTATTCAGAGATCAGTTGAAGAAGTTTTTTCTTGTGTTCGTAGACGATATCCTTGTTTACTCGAGGACAGAGGAGGAACACAAAGGACACTTGAGGATAGTGTTGGAGGTGTTGAGGAAACACCAATTGAAAGCGAAATTCTCTAAGTGTCACATTTGGAGAAGGGAAGTGAGATTCTTGGGTCATGTTTTTTCCGAGAATGGTATTGCCGTGGACCCTGCGAAGGTGGCTACGGTACAGGATTGGCCTACGCCCAAGAATGCAACAGATGTAAGAAGTTTCTTGGGGTTAGCTGGGTATTATCGTAAGTTTATCCAGGACTTCTCCAAGATAGCAGCACCATTGACTCAGTTGACTAAGAAGAATCAGTCCTTCGTCTGGGACGAAGTGTGTGAGAATGCATTCAAGAGTCTAAAGGAAAAGTTGACGCGTGCGCCAGTATTAGTCATTCCTAACGGGAATGAAGAGATGACGGTATACACGGATGCTTGTGGTACCGGACTAGGTGCTGTATTGATGCAAGGAGTTAGGTTTGTAGCTTATGCTAGTCGGCAGATAAAGCCGCATGAAAAGAAGTATCCTACCCATGATTTGGAATTAGCAGCGATCGTGTTTGCGCTGAAGATGTGGAGACATTATCTCTTGGGAGAAAGATTTGAGTTGTTCACCAATCATAAATCGTTAAAGTATCTCTTCTCTCAGAAAGATCTGAATCTCCATCAGTAGATATGGTTAGAGTTCTTGGCTTCGTATGACTTTGACATCGCATATACACCTGGGAAAGGTAATGCGGTAGCCGATGCCTTGAGGAGGAGACATGTTAGTTTAGGGGCTATGTTTCTTGAATGGAAGCAACTGGAGTATATCGCAGGGTTTGATTTCAGACCAAAGTGCGAATTGGATCCAGTCATGCTAGCTAGTTTGACGACCATACCCACTTTGATAGAGAGGATTGGTTCCAGCCAGAGGGACGATCCTAATCTATTGGAAATCGTCTCCAAGTTAGAGATGAAAATTGACGGTGAGGAGATGAATTTGTATGGGCTTGATCGGGATGGATGGCTTAGAAAGAATGGAAGACTAGTTGTGCCCAACGTAAATGGTTTGAGAGATGAAGTTCTTAGAGAATGTCATCACTCAAAACTAACTATACATCCCAGTGGTAATAAGATGTATCGAGACATGAAGCAGACTTACTACTGGGAAGGGATGAAAAGAGACGTTGGGAAGTTTGTATCCAAATGCATGAATTGCCAGCTAGTTAAAGCCAAGCAAAAGAAGCCTAGTGGTTTGTTACAACCATTAGAAATTCCCGAATGGAAATGGGAGCAAGTCTCGATGGATTTCATCGATGGTTTACCAAGGACTAGATCGGGATATGATAGCATTTGGGTAATTTTGGATCGATTAACTAAGAGTGCAAGATTTATACCAGTCAAATCGACCAGAACGGTAGCTAAGTTAGCAGAATTGTTTATGAAGTGGGTAGTGAGATTTCATGGAGTACCTAAAAGCATTGTGAGTGACTGAGACCCGTTGTTTACTAGTGGGTTTTGGAAGAGCTTACAAGAGGCTCTAGGGTCAGAATTACATCTCAGTACCGCATATCATCCTCAGACCGATGGTCAGACGGAGAGGATGAATCGTATATTGGAAGATCTCTTGAGAGCTTGTATATTGGATTTTGGTGGATCATGAGATGACCATTTGCATCTAGTAGAGTTTGCATATAATAATAGCTACCAATCCACTATCGGTATGGCTCCATATGAAGCTTTGTACAGAAGACCATGCAACTCACCATCATGTTGGATAGAGACTGGCGAGAAGTTTATGCTTGGACCATATATGGTGAGGGAAATTTCAGATAAGATTAAGACCATTCAACAACGAATGAAGGCTGCCCAAGATAGGCAGAAGAGTTATGCTGTTAAAAGGAGAAGAGACTTAAAATTGTCCGTTGGTGACTTGGTGTTTGTCAAGATTTCTCCGTTGAAGAGCGTGATACGATTTGGCAGGAGAGGCAAGTTGGCACCAAGATTTGTTGGCCCATTCCCTGTTCTTGAACTAGTCGGGAATTTGGCATATAGATTTGGCTTACCAGAGAAGATGGCGGGAGTTCACAACATATTTCATGTTTCCCAACTAAGGAAGTTTGTACACGACCCAGATTTGACTATTTAACCTGATCAGTTAGAGGACTTCGAAGTAGAACCCGAGGCGGTTGGGAACCGCAAGCTGATTCGTATTGTCGAGCATGATACAAAGCAACTTCGAAGGAAGGCGGTGAGACTAGTCAAGGTTCAGTGGGGCGAGAACGAGAATGACTGTACTTGGGAGGCAGAGGAGAGCATTAGAAAGACGTATCCAGAACTCTTTGCCTGGTAAGATTTACTTTGTGATTTAGTTATTCCGCATGCTAGGATAGACTTGTTTTGATTGATTTGCATGTTTGATTGTTGTTTATGGTTTATAGGCATGCGGGACCCTTTTGTGTGTTTTGGTTAAGGAATTTCGGGGGCGAAATTTCTTAAGGGTGGAGAATGTAACAACCCGCATTCTACGCATCGGAGGATCGTAGAATATTTATTTCATTCCAAGTCGTATGGTCATGTAACTTTGGGGAACAACCATTAGAGTCATTTCCCACGTTCATGATTTTTGTCGATTTTTAAATGACCGTTTTGCCCCTAGCTGATCTTGTTTTGGCCATAATTTTTGATTGGAAAGGAATTTTGACCTGAAACCACTTCCATTAGATTCGTTTGATGGTTTACCTTTACGTAGAGTGGTCACATTTTAAAAACGGACTTACCGTTTGGGAGATATGGCCGAAATAAGGTTTGGAAGGTGAAAACTGCTTAACCGGGCCAAATAGAGTGATTAGTGGATGGGCCCATAACCCATTTCGCGATTAGGGTTATGGGGAGGCTGAAAGGAGTTAGAGAATCATTCCATTTCAGTTTTCTAGCCTCCACTTACCTCCAAGAAACCCTAAAAATGGCCTCCAACCTCTAAATCACCTCCAAATCATCTCCTAATCAAGGATTAAGCTTAGCAACATCAAATCAAGGGAGATCTACACCAAATCAACATTGGAGCTGCTGTTTAGCATCGGGATTCGCATCAAATCAGAGATTTACTTTAGATCTAAGTCTTATTTGTGGCTAAGGTGAGTGATTTGCATAGTTCCTCACTAATTATGGCTAATTAAGGGTAATTAGTGTTAATTAGCGAATTTAAACATGATAAAATTCTGGAAAAATATTTATAAAATTCGAAATGATGTTTTAGACCTCTGATATGAATTTGGGTTAATTTGGTTAAGTTTTGCTAATCACATCATTAGTTTCACCTAAACATGCTTAAGGGAAAATATGGGTTTTGGGTAAGTTTGATCCATTTTAACCTATTATATAGTTGTTTTGATGTTTGAGGTTGATTATGCATGTTGTTATGATTGTATGGTATGCTTTGTGATAGATTAGAATAGGTAGAATGGTCGAAAACGCCGTCGAATGGCGTAAAACTGCTTGCTGGAAAGTGCAGGGAACAAACCGATCCGGATCGGAATGGAGGGAGGACCCGATCCGCTCCCATACTTCATCCTTCGATCTATTCGCTCTTCTCGTGGCATGCGTCGTCCGATCCGACCCGCCTGATGATCTCTGACCCGATCCTCCATAGTACCCGACTCGAACCGATGTACAAAGACGAGGCTTAGAGACTGCAACCCGACCCGAGTCGATTAGAAGAAGCCGATCCGAACTGTGGCACATTGGAGGACTCCGACCCGAACCGATGACGGCGATTGGACATGGAGACCCGACCCGATCCGCTGAGGCGATGATGACCCGATCCGATCCAGCGAAGGAAGAGCGCTCCGATCCGAACCGAACTGATGACCAGGGGGAGATCCGAACCGATCCGGTGATGACCAATAACCCGAGATGCAAAGGTAGTCCAAGTGGAAGTTAGAGCTCAGGATCTAATGGGGAACCAACGAGTTCACTTCATGGTTGGGCTTTGCTGCGGGACGTGTGCTAAGGAGTTGTCGACGTTCATAACTTCGATTCACCACTGAAAATGGATGATGGGCTACTTATCAGTGCAGTAGAGTCATTATGACTCGAGGGGCAAGGTGATGGTAGCGAGACTACGTTATCAGTGCAGTAGAGTTATTACGACTTGAGGGGCAAAGTGATGCGTAGTAAGACTATGAGCCAGTGCAGTGGGGTTATTGTGACTCCATGGGGCAGAGTGGACATAGTAAAGGATTAGTGAGGCTATGAGCCAGTGCAGTGGGGTCATTGCGACTCCATGGGGCAAAGTGGACATAGCAAAGGATTAGTGGCTACGTTATCAGTGCAGTGAAGCCATTTATAACTTCATGGGGCAAAGTGATCGTAGCAAGATATGTTGGGTGATCGAAGTGGTGAATATCGTATGCTTTATGCACTGAGTGAGAGATGTGAGGATGGTTGCTATGTTTGATTGTTTGCCATCACTATGACATGCACACCCCCACCCCCGTTATCTTTACACCATTTGAAATGGCACCTTAGAGTGTTGTACAGTATGTAGTGCTAACTCTTTGGTTGCAGGTCCAGGTTCAGGTATGTTTTAGTCTACCTGTTATTGTTCTGTTTAGATGCTTATCGCTCATACCAGGCTTTATGTCGGACCCAGAGTTTTATGTCTCTTCTTATTACTCTGGGTGCTCACACGAGCAGACTAGAGACAGGTTAGCTGGTGATGCGCGAGTAGCTGATTTGGAGGCGAGCAGGAGGCTTCCACGTATGATATACAGATATTCTCCCTGTGTCGTTGGTGGTCGCTACTTGGGCATTAGTAGTGTACCTCCTTTATCTTGCTTTTGCTTTTGAGACAGTTTGAAAACTTGTAATAATGTTAGCTTTGGATCATAAGTTGTACTTGGATTTTCCGCTGCTATGTTAGTTTGTTTTCAGCTTATGCACTGTCTCACCTGTTTTATGTCAAGTATGTTATTACTATATTTTATTCTATGCGCTGTGAGACATTTTACAGGTTCCTTGTTAGTTCATTCCCTTCTTCCCTCTTTCCTTCTGACGACCGTCCCGTGCTAACTGGACATGTGTACAGCGCACTTTTGGAGTAAATGTCGGTTGGTGCAGGGTGGGCCGTCACATAAAGCACTGAACTCACTTCAGTGGCTGGAGAATGATTCTGATGATGACTGCAACATTATCAGTGTTCATTTTCGAGTTTCTAAGTGATGGATTGCTACCGTAGAAAAGTTTTTGATGGAAATTTGTTTGAAGGAAAACAAATTGGTTTGAAATTTCAAATGTTTTGAATTTGAGATGGAAATAAATATATGTATGTATTTATGTGATTTCGAAAGGATTTAAAATGAAATCCCAGGAATGTGAATGTGGAAATTTAAATGGATTGAAGTGAATAAATTGATTTAAAATCAATTTGAATGGATTTGAATATACATGAGTGAAATATGAATTGAATATGAATTGTAAATCATTCAGATAAAAATGAATGTGAGTATATATATGAAAACCAAAAGTTTTGGTAGGACTTAGAAATATATACAAAGAGTTGAGTTTCAACATAAGTATGTTTTGAAAAGTACATAGGATTGTAGCATTTTTCTTACCTTAGCAATTTTGGGGACGAAATTATTTCAAGGGGGGGAAGAATGTAACGACCCAGATTTTTGAACAATTTATTTTAAATATTTAATATGGTTTTAAATATTGAATTGATAATATAAATGAATTTTTATATTTTGTTATCGATTTAAAAATCGATTTCGATTTAATATCGAATATATTAAATTATCGTAATACGAAAGAAGATATAATAATTTAATTTCGAAATTTAAAACTGAATCAAAACAATTCAGATAATCAATATATATTCTATTTGAATATAGACGACGATAATAATAATTTATTGTGGAAGGATTTATTTGTTTTTGAATTTAAATTATATCGTATTAATTTATTTTGGTTATTTATATTTACGTTCAAATTAAATACCAAAATATATTCAATTAGTTTAGAATAGTGTTACACTATTGAAAACAATAGTGGTTACTGCGACGACCCAAACTTCCCAGTAAAGGAAAGCCTGGATTGCCTTGAGAACAATACACAACAGAACACAAACTGAAGAACATTTTATTGCTGATTACAACAATTACATCGGAGTACAAGAATGTAACAGAGTATGAATACTTATTACAAAAATAGAAATACAATAATATCAGAGTTTTAAATTACATTAAAATAGCAGTGGAAAAATATTACAAATATACAACTGACAGGAATACACGGATATAGAGCTTTCTGAATACGCTTCAGCTGTAAACCAAGATCCTGTAAATATCTGCAAAAAGCTACTCGACTGCCCATGCGGAAATTATGGGCACCCGAGTTTGCCAGTGAAACAAACTACAGGTCAGTCATGGGACTGGTATGAGAAATCTTAACTTAACTTATTTAATAAATATGGCTAATCACAGGACCACGCCGCTAACGCGGAACGGGTTTACTCCATTGGATTGCCAGTGCCTAAATTAAAATAAATCATTAAACAACGCAGTGCTTTTTAGAAAAATGAAACCATTATAAGACCCAAGTCCCATCACACAATGCAACGCAAACCGGAGGATAGGGTTTTACCTTATAATGGTCAAGAGATGCTTGATATGATAAAATGGATTTGATATTAGTGAGTATATGTTTTTAAAAAACATTTCAATCATAATATATCAATCATAGACGGCATGGGTACCATATATCATGTCGCCATACTAGTTCTACAATCAAAACCGCAAGGTCGTATCGAAAGTTGGATTTCCATCATGAGTCGAGGCTAGGGGCAAGCTCCTCTCCGATTTGAGACACTCTAGCAAATGCCTCAGGATCCCCCCATGGACCCTTGGATCTTCAGGGTCGGTCCCTACCTAAGGGTAGTGGATTAATTATGCCTGAACACACGCTTCCCGGTCCCTTTGGACCTATAGTATGACCTCTAACGGCCTATAAAAATACGAGGCGCCTCAAAATCCATCATCCACATAAGTAAAATGCCAGCCAGTTTAAACACCGACACTACTCCTAGCTAGAAAGAAACGTGTGCTCTCCCTGCAGTCCTACTCCCGTTTTTGACTCATACCGGGGTGTGAGGCTCGCGAAGTCATGCTATACACAAAGCTATGCCGTAATATGTTATACTTTGATCATCCTACAAGGCCCTGCTTTTCAAAAAAAGCCTTGATCAATTGCATCTTGGCGTGCCACATTGACAATTCACGCCATGCGATCAATCACAATTAATATATACCAGGGTGTTAAGCAGAGAATAAATTCTACAACACCAATCTGATATACATTAATAAAAATCAATTTAATTCACATGGATTGAAATTCAATGTTAGACACGCATCCATTTACAAGTCCGTTCTGGGTCTGAACGAAACCGGAGACACCTGAGAGGTCCTCGCATATCTGGACAATCAACAATACGTCTGGACGGCTACCACTGAAGCCCCTTCAAGGTAGCTACTCACATCATGGATCTCAGTAGCAACACATCCATTCGATGTGAAGATCGTCGGTCTTCAATCACCGTCTTCAACTTCGACTCTTCATCGTCGTAGTGATTATTCGGAATGGGTTATACCCGGTCTTTTCGAATAACTCGCGTATTTTTATAATTAATAATCAAGTGCTATAAAAACACATCCAACGCCTCATTCCAATTCAGAATATTCTTTTAAATAAAATATTCACATTATCTTATCAAAGATAAATTCTTCATATTTATTCTTAAATCTTTCTTTTAAAGATTTATTAAAACCCTAATTTGGATTTAAATATCAAAAATCATTATTCAATGATTATTTAAATTTAAGAAATTAATCTTATCTTTAACTGGGTTAAAGAACTAATGTCATTTAAAACATAGTTCACGGTAAACCCATAATCATCTTCCATAAAATATGGAATCTTCACAGAAATCAAATCAATATATACTCGTTATAAATTTCTGTATCCGACCAATAATATAAATGGAATAACGGAAAAGCCTCTTAAATTCCATATGTAGTATCGGTCTTCTTTTACAGAAGCTTATCTCGGTTGTTATTAATTCGAATTCCATTCAACTCCAATTTAACATATTAAATTGGAAAACTTGGCTCTTGGAAAATTCTCATTTAAATCTTAATAAAAGATTTATAAATTCCAAATCATAATTTTCACTGTCACTTGGGTTAAAGAACACATGTCACTTAAAAACACAGTTCACAATAAACCCAACTCACATTTCTTCTTATTTCAATTACTAAATATAATTGAAAACTTTAATAATCTAAATAAAAGATTATTCCTTTCATACGGGGTTTAAGAACAGTGTTATTTAAGACCCTATTCACGACAAACCCAAAATCCAATTATTTAATTTAATTTCAATTAAATATTAAATAATTGGAAAACTTCATTAAATCTAAATTTAATGATTAATTCTAGTTGATAACTGGTTCATTTCAATAAAAATATAATTTTCTAAAATATATTCTTTTTCTAAAATATATTCTAAAATATTCTTTTCTAAAATATCTTTTATTGGAATGTGACTCAATCAACAACCATATATTGCATGTAATCACTAATCATGATAAATAATTGTCAAGCATCCAAATAACACCCAAAGTGGATTCTACACTAAATATTGGGACTAGTGTAGATCAAGTATCATCCCAACACCCGTATGGAGTTTCATCCAACAAGCAAATAATAAATTATTTGTGCACTTGGGCGATGTGTAAAAATCATCGACCCAATCACGTAAACAAGTCGGATGACTTGTAAATGGAAGTGTAATATTCAAATTTGAATATACTAAACATTATATTTATCACATCAAACATTTTAACATCATAGACATATATTTCAATTCTTTTTATTGTGAACAAATGACCATAAAAATCTAGTCTTTCAATTCAATTCATTTTATTGTCAACAATGTTACAATAAAATATAATCCTTTAATTCTATTCCTTCGTATGAAAACAACATTACATAAAAATGTAATCCTTTAATTCTTTTAAATGACATTTAATTATGAACATAAATGACGTCTTATAATTAACATATATGTCATCGTTGTTTTGCATGCAAATTCTAATGTATGCATTTACATTAGAATGATATATGTTCATTTTGAATTTAATCCTAATGTATATATTTACGCTAAAATGACATTTTTGTTTAATCCTTTTAAATAAACAAAAATGTATATATTTTTAACTAATCCTTTAAAATATACAAAAATGTATATTTATAACTAATCCTTTTAAATGACCAAAAACAAATATTTTGGTGTAATCCTTTTCAATGGCCAAAAATGATTATTTTTGGTTAAACTCTTTTTAATGACCAAAAATGATTATTTTGGTGTAATCCTAATTAATGAAGAAAATGTTATTTCTATTTCTCTAACAGGTTTTAACACAAAATGTAGTTTTTCTTCACTAACAGGTTTTAACACAAAAATGTATATTCTTATTACATCCTTTTAATATGAACAAAATGTACATTTTTGTTTAATTCTTTTTTATGACCAAAAATTTACATTTTTGCTTTAATTATTTTTAGTGACCAAAAATGTATATTTTGGTCTTATTCATTTTAAAATAACCAAAATGAATATATTTGTCTTATTCCTTTTAAATGACAAAATGACTATATTTTGATCTCATTCTTTTTAAATGATAAAATGAATGTTTCTATTCTCAGTCTATTACACTCGGCAAAAATGAATGTTTTTATTTCATTCTTTTACATTTGAAAAAAATGAATATTTTTATTCATTCTTTTTATTTGCAAAAATGAGCATTTCACATTCATTCTTTTTAATTTGCCAAAACTGGTTAATTTGTCTAATTCTTTTATTGTAGACAAAAATGATTATCTTGTCTAATTCTCTTAATGTAAACAAAAATGTCTTATTTTTGTTTAACTCTTTTTAATGCACAAAAATGTTTATTTTTCTTTAATCCTTTTTAATATATAAAAATGTTCATCTTTATGTAATCCTTTTTAATAATCAAAATATTATCTTTCCTCTTAATGAACAAAAATGTATTTTTGTTTAAGCTTTTTTTTTGTATAAAAATATACATTTTCAATTCATTCTTTTAAAATGTTTGACAAAAATGAATGTGTTTTGTTATCCCTTTACATTTGACAAAAATGAATATTTTCAATGTTTAAATATTCTAACCATTCATATTAACATAAAAGGAATATTTTATAAACCCATAATCATCTTCCATTTTATAACTTAAAATGTTATTTTTATAAATCGTAACATTTTATAACTAAAATGTTATTTTTATCCAATCTTAACATTTATAACTTAAATGTTATTCTTTTCAGTTCTTAACAAAATTGAGGTTTTAATTAACATGACATTCCTCAATAAAAGTAAATAACATCATGATTATTTTTCCAATTCTAATATGACAAAAATATTCCATCAAATTAACAGATCAACAAGCATCATCAAACAATTTTAAATCCAATCACGAACATTCAACAAAATATTACAGCACATGTGTAACACCAAAATTATGATTAACAATTTTGATTATATAAATAAAGGACTAGAATTTCTCACAGTGATTCGAATTCGGATTTGTCTGTATTTCCAACATGGTCTAAACCAGTTCCAGTCTGTATCATCATGTAGAGTTTGTTGAGATGATTTCAACGCAAGTCGTTTTGTCGAATTCTGTGTTGGTTTGCAAAAGTTATTGAGGTTCGAATATTTGATTACAAAATTTATTTACTAAATATAATTATTCAAAATTAATTACACTTGTCCTTAAGCGTTGTTGTATAAGTTTTCTTCCTCGTTTCTGATAACTGCTGAAACCCGTTCGTTACTGTACCTAATCCCCCATACCATGAGTTCGCCGCCGCCCCATCTACATCGCGTCAGACCCAGATCGCCACACCCCCCTTGAACCACCTCGAACTCGTCGACCTCCTACTTCAACCCTGTCCCATTCGATCAACCCCATGCCCCCAAAAACGCGATTGAACGACGCCACTTCACAAGAGGAATCCGGCCTCGATCCTAATCGATACCTCATCTTAGCCGTATGAAATGAAAGAGCGTAGAGTGCTCTTTGATTTTGCTTTAGGAGTAGGTTTTAATTCTTTAGGGTTTGAGAGAGATTAGAGGATGAAATCGGGATAGTTTTAGCCATTAAAAATGATAGATGGCGGCTGAATGTTTAGAGAATAGGGTTTAATATAGCTATCGTATTTATACAGTATTCTTAGCGTATTTTATTTAATTTTAATTCATTTAAATGTAATATTGTACCAAACTCTAAATCAAACCCAATAAGTGTTGCCCCCAGCTAATAACCCCCATCCCGGACACAATGGAATATGTTTCGTAACCCAGTTCGGCTGTTACGATATGTTTTTCTTTAAATTAAATTATAAATCATTTAATTATTAAATTCAAACGTACATTCTAAATCACCGGGGCCACATACTGACTCTAAAAATTACAGAAAAATTATTTCTGGTTATGTTTTGATGATACGGTCCTAACAAAACTAATTTCGTCGAATTCCGAGACCGATAGAAAAATGGCAATTTTCAAGTCGATTAAATTTGACCAAAACTGAAAAAACACGTTTTCCTTTGCCACGCTCACATATTAATTCGAAAAATTCTGGAAAATCAAACTTAATAATAATTTGACATTCCGGTTCCAACAAAAGTGGTTTCGTCGAAAACAAAGGTCGTTTGAAAAATGGCTATTTTCAAGGGCTATATATTATATTAAAATATATATAAATTCTACAGCGACGTTTCTAAAATTTGAACTGGCCATAACTTTAGATTTATAAAGTGAAATTTCAGTTTTTTAGATTCGTTAGAAAGATATGATTAAACAGATTTAATATTTCTTGTTTCGCTCAATTCTGATTTATTCTGAATCCTGTACAGTCGGTCAAAGTTCAAATTCAAATTTTCAAACTGCAGCGTTGTTTTAAACTCCTTTTATAATTAAATTAAATTAAATTTATTCGTTTCAACTTCAATTAAAATAAATTTTAGTCGTTATTATTTAAATATATTATTTTAAATATTAAAATCCATCAAAATTTCTAAAATAAAATTTTTAAATTGGCCCCCGAAATTCCGGGTTGTTACAGTTACGTTAAAATAGCGGTTCGTGGTTTAAATTAATGGACCCAGAGATATTGGATTGTGGATAGACTTGAAATCAAATCAGTATCTATTTAAAAAGAAACAAAATCTCTTTAAACTCAAATCACATTAATGATAATGTAACCTTGCGCAGACCATTTTCCTTAGGGGTTAAGTATTTCTTCAACTATAAATCGCGGCTCCTGTTATTATTTTCTCTTCTGTTCAAATCAAAAGAAATCCTGTCTCCTCCTTAAAACTTTCACAACATCGAATTAAAAGGGGAAAACCCCATTGCTTCCATTTTTATTTTCAGAAATCAATATTTAAAGATATTACTCGAATCTCGACTTCATATCCTCTAGTACTTGATCCTATATCCTTCGAGTTTTCCAAATGTTCGAGTTTAAAGAAGCAAGCTATGGTTTTACTATTTGTGAGTGTAGCGACCGATGGTGAAGTCATTGGCAAAGGAGAATCCGAACGCGATCCAAATCTCATCGTGATTTCATACACGAGTGAAAACAGGTGCTCGATTTGGGTCATCGCGAGTTGAGGGCACAGAAGCTTCGAAGTCACGATGTCTTCTGAGGATGGACAGTAGATGCGAGCTCGATTTTTTTTGGGTTTAACACAATCTGCAATTTGGGAAGAGGAACATGGTTAGAGGGAGGATGGCGATGACCAAAAATGGGTTCAAACAGTTTCTCCGGCCTTGTTCTTGTCAATAGTGCGATGTATGGGTGAACTGGAGATGTCACGGCCTTGTTTCTTCTGATGGAGTGAGGTGGGGTTGTCGCTAATGTGAAGAACTGGGCTTCGGATTATGAACAATGCGATGTCTTATGGGGGAGATCGGTGTAGTTGCTAGAGTATACAGACTCGAGTGAAGTAAGTAATACAAGCTTTTATTTCCAAATTAAAGTGATGTGAGTAACCTAGGAGTAACAGTGAGTGCCTTTACTCAAATGGGAAAAAAAGTTGGGTGGATTTAGTAGTAGTCTCGCAAGTGCTAGGGTTGAAGTTGAGATCGTTGAAATCAAGTTCTAGTGGACTAAAGATGTCGCGCCTTCACTATAACGAGGGGATGAAGTCAGAAGTCATTGGGAAATGAGGGAATTGACATGTTCCGACTGAGATATTTTTATTTGTTTTTAAACTGTTTACTCATACCAGTCCCCAGACTGACCCGGAGTTTATTTTCTATGTTTTCCCTTAAACTCTTGGGTATTCATAACGCTTGTTATGAATAGACAAGTGAATCAGGATTTGATGAAACTTGTGAAGCTGGAATGAAGATTATCTGTGTGCTGGTCCACCTATCTACTGTTTAATTAAGTCTATCAGTTTGGATATCTATGATATGTATTATTACTGATGTACTATAAATGGGTTGTATCACTAGACCTATGGTGTCCTGATGTATTATGTACTGTTGTGTAATAATATAAAGAATTATCTTTTGTAAAAATTCTGCTGTGAGATTCTGATATTCTGTGATTATCTCTTCTATCTATTTTCATTTCTTATTAATGGCACAACTTGAGATGTATTCGAAAGTTGGGTCGTTACAATTGGTATCAGAGCTTAGGTTACTGATTACCTAGGCTTTGGGTGAGTGTGAGAGAGCGTATTTTTATATAAAATTTAAAATAAATTTAAATCAACTTGGATGATATACCTAAAGTAGTTATATTCCATCAAAACTCGATTGATAACCTGTTGTACTCAGGTGATCAAAATGAGTAGCCAAGGACGAAGAGGTCGATCTAGAGGGTCATCCACTGCTACTGGTCGTAGTACTGGATCCCAAGACCAAGGGGAAACAGTAGAAGAAGTTGCACCGGTTCAACAGAATAAGAGTTTTGCGACTATTTGTAAGGAGTATACGACCCTGGGAGGAAAAGTTTTCAAAGGAACTGAATCTCTTATTGAGGTTCAAGCTTGGATGAGGTCCTGTGAACGGATTTTCAAAGGGATAGAGTTGAATGACGATCAGAAACGTCTTTTGGCATCATGGCAACTTCAAGGAACTGCCGCGATCTGGTGGGACGCTCAAACTGCTAATGTTCCTGAGGAAAGTTTTACTTGGGACAAATTCAAAGAAGCTTTCAAAGAACAGTTTCTACCTGCTGCTGGAAAGACGAGGATGTATCGAGATTTCATTGACCTCAAGCAAGGGAATATGAAAGTATC
The DNA here is from genome assembly GCA_030737875.1 of Allium sativum. Classification (NCBI taxonomy): domain Eukaryota; kingdom Viridiplantae; phylum Streptophyta; class Magnoliopsida; order Asparagales; family Amaryllidaceae; genus Allium; species Allium sativum. The sequence goes on along the minus strand of CM060926.1, from coordinate 121,735,547 downwards.
GGAATATGAGAACAAATTCAACTCACTTTCTTGTTTCGGGCCAGAACTGATCAACACTCCGCTTAAGAAGAATAAAATGTTCATAGCAGGATTGAAGGATAGCCTGCAAGTTCAGATGATTGGACATCTCAAGATTCCATTCGTTGATCTAGTGGATATGGCAGTCCGTTATGAGGCACTGGAGGGTAAGAAGCCAGTTGCAAAAGCAGCACAGATAGGTGGATCTAGTGGGGAAAATCCAAACAAAAGGAAATTCAACCCGAACTGGAACAACAACAACAAGGAAGTATCTAAGATGGGAGAAAAGGCCAAAGAACGAATCAAAGATACCAAATGCCACAACTGTTTGGAGAAAGGACATATTGCCAAGTTCTGCACCAAGCCAGCAGCAGAAAAGCCATAACAGACTCAGCAACCGGAGCAACCTCAACCAAAGGGAACAAGTGATGTTATTCACCAAAATTTTTCATGCTACCATTGTCATCAGCCGGGGCACTTGGTCAAAGACTTCCCACTGAGAAAAGCACAGCAACCAAAGGTCTACGCTTTGATGGATAAGTCGTCAACTTCTGAGAATGTAGAAGGAGCTTCAGAAGGTACTTTACTCTTTTTAGATAAAAGGAGTTAATTAACTAGGGTCGGCCCCAAGATAATTTAATATGGTTGGATTAAATTAGAATAATATCCACTCATATTGATACCGGAAATCAAGTTAGGATTTTAAATTGAAGTAAAATTTGGGATTTCCTGAAATTAAGGCTGGGCTTGAGGGTTATTAGATATCAACTCAAGGAAGGTGAATTGATCGATTTGTGAGATCAAATCATATTTGGGAGTCCCGAAATAGAGATCATTAAGTACGTGAATGAAGATTTTGGGAAATACTTAACGGAGTTATTGATCGATGAGTTAAGAAGGAATTTGGACAGATATTTTTGAATAGGATATTGCAAATGTGTGTTTTGTTGATGTGTGTTTATATATAAGTCGATAACCCTAATCTACTGCTTACAAATTTCGGGGACGAAATTTTTATATGGGGGGTAGAATGTAATGACCCGGGATCTTTAATTCAAGACTTAAAAATATTGAAACATGTTAAAAGGTATATTTACATTTTGCTCTTATATATGATAGCATATTTTAAAGTGTTGTTTAGATTTATATTTAACACATATACGATATATAACACTTTTACATAGCAATTTTTAAATGCCATGGCTTTGCAAATACTTGTTCAAAAGCTTTAAAACATTATTTTAGCAAACTCCTTGCTTTTAAACACAATTAAACACCTTGCCTAAAGTATGATTTAAAACACCTCTTTGTATCAAAACTTATGCAAGAAATTATGTGAACTTTTATATGTTTTAAAATTTGAAAACTTGCATTGTCTAATCTTCTTTCATGATCATGATCTCATCACCATAGACTTGAATGATAGCAAAATCAAATCTCATTTGCATTAAAACAAGAACATGAATGACAAATCAATGTCATGAAAATTCATTTGCATCTTTGCATTGGAACTAGGACTTGAATTGTCAAAATCTATTTCATTTCATGATCTCACTCATGAAACACACACATGATAGATCATGCTAGCAAGTAGGCCTTTGAAAGAGCTCAGGCACATGGGAAGATCTATGCAGATGATGTCATTTTCAATTTTGCAATTTTTTCCATTCTTTGCAATGTAATTTCTGAAAATAAAATCCCTATGGCATTTTTCAAGACTTTGGCAATCTTGTCAAAAAAAACACACACATATAAAGAGTAGCAAATCATGTAGAGATAGCATCATCATCTCACCTATACTGGTTGGTTTCATTTCATAGATATTGTTAAGTATTTTCTATGTATTTTCATCTCATGACATAGATTTTATTGCACAACATTTTCAGATTTTGATCATACTTGGAAGTCAAGGTTGTGTTTAAAATATATTCTTGTAAATTCAAGTTTTGACATATGAAAAGTATGATGTGCAAACTCAATGAAAACTGAAAGTTGTGGTACACCAATGATCTCAATATCTTGTGTAAACCAAGGAAAGTATTGGTAGGAAGAAGGATGGACGTTGACCATTAAATGTGATAGTTCATGGTCCACCAATGAGAAGAGTTTTAGTGCTAGACCTAGGGTATTTTCAGAAATGGCTAGACTGAGATTCAGGGCCGGCCCTAAGTGCTTTGGGGCCCTAGGCAAAAATAGGTTGGCAGAAGTGTAGATAAAATGAAAAAATTTAGATGGAGCACAAATGCCAGGATTGAACTGATCACCTACCAATTAACAGCCATGCATCTCTACCATCAAGCCACCACTACCTTGTTTATAATGGTTAAAACCTACTTTATACATACACACAGTGGAATGCTTGAGGCCCCTCCGGCAACCTCAAGCCCCTCCGGCAGCCTGAGGCCCTATGCGGCCGCCTAGGCCGCCAATGCCCAGGGCCGGGTCTGCTGAGATTTGCCATGTGAATGGATGTGAATTTACAAGGATTTTGAGAGAGAAAAGTGGTGGGTGGTGTGGTCTTTCATTGTCAAGTTAAGAAGCTGTTTGCTATTTTCACATCAGCATTTATTGCACATGTATTTTACTCATTTTCTCACCCCTATATAAGAACTACCCCTGCACACATTGTACACACACAAACACAGTAAGTTCAAGGGTCTTAGCAATAGAGAAAGCAAGGATTTTTGGAGCATATAAAAGTGAGTAAACATACACTTTATTTTCTGTTTGAACTCCTGCAGTTTTACAGTGTGAATTATGGTTTAGAACTTAGCTTTCTTGTGATGTCTTGTTCAATATAATAAGTCATATGTAGGTGTTTGCTTGGTATGATATAGGGTTAGTACTGTTAAATGGAAAATCCTTAAGTTTCAAATGTTGAAAAGGGGTACTTCCTATTTGTTGTTTTAGACCTGTCAAGTTGTGAGAAACTTGATCAAACAAAACGGATCAATGGATCTAGGCTAAGGACTTAGAACTGATAGGTATACCATGTTGTAAATATCCATCTAGTCTTTTAAGTGTTCAAATTAAAGTGAACATTTGCCAAGAAAGCTTACTGTCAGTTTTAAAAGCAAACAACAGTTTCTTCTCTGTTTCTTCATTTACAAAGTGGATTTCCAAACTGAATAAAAACGATGTTTGATTACATAAATAGGATTATTAAACTAAATGATGATTTTTAAATCAAAAATCAAGATTTTTAGAATTTTGGATCAAGAGAAATAAGGGAATAACCAAAAATTCGATTTTGGTGGACTGGTGGCGGAGCACTTGATCTGAGGGGATGGCACTCGGCCTGGAGGAGCATGGAGGAAGGTAGATCATGGGAAAAATACTAGTTAAATTTTTAAATGGGTAGATTTTATGAAATCAATAGAAGTAGGGTTTTAAAAACTGTTTTGGGTGCACCATCTTTGCGTCGGAAACTGCTCGGAGGTGAAGGGCCAAGGGGGTGCGGTCATGGGGGAATAAGAGCGTCTGGTTCTGGTGATGAAGTGGCAAGGCGGTGGTGGTGGCTCATGGACCTGACAAGGCATAGGGGTTGTTTTCCGTGATGACATTGTTTGCTGGAAAAACCGGTGGCACCCTGTTTTTCTCACTGACGACGAGATGAAGGCTGAGAGGCTCGACGATGGGATCTGGGGAGGATGAGAAGTTTGCGTGGCCAGTCGTGGGGTGGTGGAAGTGACGGACGTGCGTGTGCACGTGCACAGCTATGGTGCAAAAGGAAGAAGAGAAAAGCAAGGGTGGACATCAGGTTTTCTAAGTGATCCACCGTGATTTTACTGAAGTGGTACTTTGCCAATGTGGCACTTTGACCAAAGAGAGTTTAAATAAAGGTTTTTAAAATATATTTTTTGAAATCTAAACTAGTTTTAAACTAAATTATGATTTAAATGAAAAGGGAAAAACTAATATTTAAATAAAAATAATATTTTTATTTATTCTGCAAGAGCAAAAGAAGAAAAGTGAATAAGGATTTTCAAATACTGTTTTTCGTCAAAAGTCTGAAATTTAAATATATAAATTATAGTTTAAATTAAATTATAAATTTAATTTAAAAAGGAGAGTTAGAAATGATTTTCTAACGAGATATTTAAATGGTAAAGTTGACAAAGAAGTAGTTCAAGAATCGCAGAACGGATATGGGTTTTGACGGACGTCGAAAGGTTCAAAACAGGAACTGTAATTATAAATTTTAATGTATAATTTAAATTTTGAATTTATTTTCAAATAAAATATTTAAATTCAAAACAAGGTAGGAAACCGTATGTAATACATACAGTAGGATTGGTCAGTTTTATCTGAAATCTAAAGTATCAGATATAAGGGACTGATCATGAACAGTACTGTATTTTTAAAAACGAGAACTGTGAATAAATGTTTTAATCATGTTTTAGACTAATAATAAAAAGAGGAATTTTATCAGTATGGAAAGAAGAAAAGGAAGGTCAAGGATAAAGGATCGATGGAGAAATTTGACGAAATGATACAAAGTGTAAAAGTCGTAGAATTGATTATAAATCATCAAATCTATTCGTTCATGAATAACCAGAGTAAGTAATAACAATGAGAAATAATTTTCTAAAGATAAATAAAGGTAAGAATTCATTTTGAACCGTGTGCGACGCACACGCTGAAATTGACCGTTTTGAAAAGATGATCGATATACCAGATATCGACAAGATAATCATGTACTGTTTGGTTGGACTATAACTGTATATGCAGATTTGATTATAATCTTGTTAGAATTATAATTTAAAGTGAAAAATGTTCGTTAATCATTTCAAAGAGGCCGAAATAAATATTTCACTTTGATTTGATTATACGCCGCGCGTCAGAGATATTCAAGACGATGATCGTAAACGATATCTTTGGTCTGTTCAGTCCCAGGACAAACCTGAATGGACGAGTGTCTAACAGCGTATATCAGTTAGATTATACACATCAAATTTACGTAAGTATATTACGTTGGTGGCAGAGGAATTCATTTCTCTTAGCTTTATTGCCCGTGATATATTTGGGAAATCGAATGAGTATTTCTAACGGGTAGGACGATGTGGCATTCAAAGGAAATGAACCAGTGACGATGAACGTTAGTCTAGCCTCAAGCCTCACACCCAGGAAATGAAAAAAATCGGGCAGGCAGCATGGCTATGTGGGTCGCTCCCATTAGGGTGCAGTATCACCTATCTAGAGAAATTTCTTTTGTTTCTAAATCTATCGATTCTACCCATTCGGGGATGGTTGCCACGCACAACCATCAGTGATATACACTCGATACACTCAAGAGAAATGAGTGGTCGGTCATGTGAGGGCCGGGTTGCAAGATGTTCTTGTTGAACCCAGGCGTATTTTCCTCTAGAGATACATCAGCGGAAGGTGGTCCCATACCTTGTCATAGTTGGAAATCCAGTTTCCATAAGTGCCAAGCGGTTTGTATTTGTATACTATATCGGAGAATGTGAGATGCAAGCATTTTCCTATATTCTGAATTATTTGTGAAACACCTAGACACTATGATAATATCTGGTTTTAAAGTATACAAAGTGTTTTGATCTCATAAGGTAAAAACCCGTTCCGTATTTACGGCGTGGTCTTATGAGATATTTTTATTTGTTTTTAAACTGTTTACTCATACCAGTCCCCAGACTGACTCAGAGTTTATTTTCTATGTTTTCCCTTAAACTCTTGGGTATTCATAACGCTTGTTATGAATAGACAAGTGAATCAGGATTTGATGAAACTTGTGAAGCTGGAATGAAGATTATCTGTGTGCTGGTCCACCTATCTACTATTTAATTAAGTCTATCAGTTTGGATATCTATGATATGTATAATTACTGATGTACTATGAATGGGTTGTATCACTAGACCTATGGTGTCCTGATGTATTATGTATTGTTGTGTAATATTATAAATAATTATCTTTTGTGAAAATTCCTCTGTGAGATTCTGATGTTCTGTGATTATCTCTTCTATCTATTCTCATTTCTTATTAATGGCACAACTTGAGATGTGTTCGAAAGTTGGGTCATTACACAACTCATTCTAGGGCATTACTAACCCCATCTCTAACGAGTTTTCTCATTCTAGGATACTGCTGATCCTATCTCTAATGAGTATTCTTTTATAGGATATTACTAATTCTACCTCTGATGAGTCTTTTGTTTAGTTCTTTTATAGGATATTACTATGCTCTGGACACAACTTTAAGCTTCAATCCAGAATCCTGCTCAAAAGATAAATATCTGTAAAACAAGCTACTCGACTGCCCGTGTGGAAAATAAGGGCATCCGAGTTTGCAAGTGAAAATAAACTACTGGTCAATCATGGGACTGGTATGAGAAATCTAACAGTTAAAAAATTAACTTATCTAATAGTAAGGCTAATCACAGGACGACGCCGCTAATGTGGAACAGGTTTACTCCGTTGGATTGCCAGTGCATAAATTAAATAAATCTTTATTCAAAACGACGCAAAGCATTTTAGAAAAATGAAATCATTATAAGACTCAAGTCCCATCACACAATGGAATGCAAACCGGAGGATAAAGTTTTACCTTATAATGAACAAACATGCTTGACACGTATAAAATAATATTTAATATTATTATTAGTGTCAATTCAGTTTTAAAATATTTTCAAAGTAAATGTATCATTCCTAGACGGCATAGTACCCCATCCTACTATGTCGCCATATATAGGTTTACAATCAAAGCCGTAATTTCGTATTGGAAATTGGGTTTCCATCATGAGTCGAGGCTAGGGATGGCTCCTCACTGATTCAAGACACTCTAGTAAATGTGTAACACCCCACACCCACTAAGGTCACTCACTAAAGGAATGCCTTAGCTTCGGTGGAGCATTTTAAGTGAATATAGAACAGAAAAATTACACAGGACAGATATAAATACTTGAAAATCTAAAACATCATTTCATAGCAGCAGAAGGTAAACATGTTTAGTTACAACACCATAAAGAGTCAAGTACTAAATATCCATCCTGATAAAAACATAAGTACATAATCCCACTACATAAACAATAGCCATAAAAGAAAAGATAAGCTGGGCTTTACATCACGGTCCAAGCTCCAAGAGATAGATAAAGTAGTCTGATCAAAGCCCACTAGTGCTAGGCCCAACCTGAGGACCTGAGGGGGAAAAAGATAAAAACAACGGAGTCAGACATAAGTCTGAGTGAGCCCTATAACTTTAACAACACAATTATTAAAGTAATTAGGGTATGATATAAACTTGGTACGGGATGACTGAGGATAAATGACTACAATAAGTAGCCAACTAGACATAGGATGAACTAAGATAACGGTAAAGACGCATCTACCCACCCAAGGGTAATTACTAACTGCACCACACCAGTCATTCCTACTTAAAGGTTGATCCCTCCCAAGGACTTAGAAAATTTACGCAGTAGTTTCGTGTACCCCTAGCTGACTACATAGGTGCCGTCTGCCCCTATCTCCACTACGTGTACCCACTACTCCCAAGCGATCGGCTCCCTACCGTAGATACCCGTGCTGGCCCCACAATGGGGTGTATCACTCCCCAAAGTGGCAACCCGATACAACAAATGGTGCACGGCTTATATCTACACGATGCAACAACGTCTTACCTACCAGCCCGGGTCCACGCACGCATATGAAACCCGTTGGACTCGCGTTGCCACCGCTACCCCGTTTTGGCCTCTTATAATCAAGCCCAGTACGCGTGTCCCGTCCTCGACATGGGTCGAGCCCAATAAGATACATATGGGTTACTGGTTGAAATGGGCCCCCACAAGCTACCACCTAAGCTTGTCAATTTATCTAGTGCATCCCACTTAACCCTTTAATCATGTTTAATTACATGTTTCCACTTGGTTAAGTCATCTAATCGTATTTTCTATTGCCACCCAAGGCAACCCACTAGATTTCCTCATGCCACCCAAGGCACTTACTTGATTTCCACATGCCACCCAAGGCACCCACTTAACCCCTCATGCCCACTACATGCTTATCTGGTTAAGTGTTTCTTAATTGATTAAAAACGTAACCGTTGTAAAGACCTTTCACATTAGACTATCTTTTATGGCAGCTGGATTTGCCGGTTGGGTCCGGGCAGCCTTACGCCTTAACCGAGTCTAACCTCGTGTCTATACACTTGTCACGTATTTAGTTTGTGCCTAAGACCTCTCACATTGGGCCAATCATTTGTAGCCGCTGGATTTGTCGGTCGGTTCCGGGCAGTCTTACGCTACAAAAGGGTCCAACCTCGTGTCTTAGTCGATTAATTACACCTAATTAATCACCCCCGAATTAATCTTCCCTAATTAATTCCAATTTTAACGATGTACATAATTGACTCAATTATGTCCATCTACTTTATGGTATGCTTAATCATACCAACTTCACACCATTTCATTAACATGTATATTAACCCCATCGTTCCCCACGTAATTCGCTAACATGACATAAAAGGGAAGATTCATCATAAATGTAATGGGTTCAACTTGCATAACATTAGCATCATCATGGGTTTAAAGGTGTCAACATGCATATAGCATCAACCCAACTAGCATAAATAATCAACCCAAACTTGCACGAATCACATATGTCATAAGGAGGTTAACTTGCATAAGTTATTTATGTCATATAAAGGGGTAAACTTTCATATGTATGTATGACATACAAAGGGGTTAACTTTCATATGTATGCATATCATACAAAGGTGTAAACTTGCACATGTTACTTGCATATAATCAAACACCATACTTGCATAACATGTTATATGTGAACTTGCATATAATCTTACACCAAACTTGCATACATATCATACATGAACTTGCATATAATCATACACCAAACTTGCATATCATGGTGTCATAATGGATCAATGTTTCTCATACGACTTGCATAACTTGCATAACATCTCAAACACATAGCATATAACTTGCATAACATCATGAACATGTAGCATATGACTTGCATAACTTGCATAACATCATGAACATGTAACATATGGCTTGCATAACTTGCATAACATCATGAACATGTAACATATGGCTTGCATAACTTGCATAACATCATGAACATGTAACATATTACTTGCATAACTTGCATAACATCACAAACACATAGCATATAACTTGCATGACATGCATAACATCATTAACACATAGCATATAACTTGTATAACATGCATAACATCATTAACACATAGCACACAACTTGCATAACTTGCATTGATCCACATTCATAGCCATAACCTCATTATATCCTATCATAATCATTTAAATAATTGGTCATTAAGGCTATAGAAAACTCACAACTTGTTGATTAGCACTCCTAAGAAGAAGATTAAGTTGCTAGAGTTGATTAGAAATTGACTTGAGATGCTATCTTCTTCTACAAATTGATGGAGGCTCCTTCAAGTTGCATTTTGACGGCATGACGGCATTGTTTCTATTTTTAGTATGAATTCGGGTAGTCTTAGGGTGTATTTATAGAGTAGTTAAGTGTTTTAGGCCATTAGATTAACCCTAAATCAGATTAGAGCCGTCAGATCACGTCCTAGCCACTAAAACACAGCCCAAAAGACAAGCTGGTGCACCCAGGTCACCTGGGCTCGACCAGGGAGTTCGACCCTAGGGTCGACTCCCCAGTCGACCTGGTGGGCAGGTCGACTCCCCGGTCGACCCCCAGGTCGACCCCCTGGGTTCGGGCGGGATTTTTCCCGCCACTTCTGAAATTTGAAATTTTTGTTTTTAAATTTTCTGAAACTTCTTCGGGCCATATCTGGGTCATACGGACTCCAATTTTCAAAAACTCGGACTCTATTTCGCATATTTTTCCGAGACGAATGCAATGGCATAGCCCGTTTCCCCTGGTTCAGATTTTAAAATTTAATTCTGCCCTGTTTTATATTATAGCAAGTTATTCAACATACAGGGTGTTACATTCTCCCCTACTTAAAGGATTTCGTCCCCGAAATCTCTAAGTCAAGAAGAACGTATCCTACCAACCAAACAACCATCTACTCAAACCATCAAACACTGGCATCCACTGTCCCTAAAGTTTCTAATGCTGTATGAACATATGCAAAGAGTGTGTGTATATGTTCCCTGTCTAATGCAAAATCAGGCGGTCTACTGATTCAGTTGACCTCCTTAATGCAAACCATGATAGTGCCATGCATCCAATATGTATGCGAAAGAACCCTATCGACACATACTATTTCTATATGAGTGCACAATCATTCACCAAAATGCATCATCAATATGATAGCACAACCATTATACATCCATTAATATAGCTACCTACACACAATTTTATGCAATATGCAATATGAAGTGATTGAGCCGATCTAGTGCCTAGAGTGTGTGTATATGCATCCACGAGCAACCACTTGCATCCACACGCATCCATCAAACATAACATGTCTCAAACACATGTTTCAACCATAGGTTTACCCTATCTAAAGGTCAAAGGTACTAACGAGGGGACATATTAAAGATAAGATAAGTACTAGACAAACGATAAAGGAGAAGTTAAAAGACATACCCTCAAAAAGGAATGGGTATAGTGAACGCATCTTCGCTTCTGTCTCCCAGGTAGCATTGCTCTCATCTTCTCCCTATTGCACTTTGACTAGTCGCACCTCTCTGTTCCTCAACTTCCTAATCTCTGACCCAAGGATGCGAGTAGGAGCTCGTCGAATAGTCGCATCACGCTCTATCTCCACTTCTTTAAGCAAGCTCGGCTCTACCACCTCTGCGGTCTCATGTAGGCATTTCCTCAAATATGACACATGGAATACGTCATGTACCCCACTAAGTCTCTCGGGTAAATCCACTCTATATGCCATCCGTCCAATCCTTTCCTTAATAGGAAACGGTCCTACAAATCTTGGAGCTAACTTCCCAACGGACCCAAAGCGAACTACATTTCGTAATGGAGATACTTTAACAAAGACCATGTCCCCAACCTCAAACTCAAGATCCGCCCTCCTCTTATCCGCGTAAGATTTCTGCCTATCTTGGGCTGCTTTCATCCTTCTTCGAATCAAATCAATCTTTTCCGAAGTCTCTCTAACCATATCGGGCCCAAGCAGGATCTTATCCGTAGACTCCCACCAACATGTAGGTGATCGACAAGGCCTTCCATAAAGAGCTTCGAAAGGAGCCATACCAATACTGGACTGAAAGCTGTTATTATACGCGAACTCCACCAATGGAAGATGCTCTTCCCAAGTACCTCCAAAATCTAGGATACAAAGTCTCAAAAGGTCTTCCAGAACACGATTCACCCTCTCGGTCTGGCCGTCCGTTTGAGGATGATATGCGGTGCTCAGACACAATTGAGTCCCCACTGCTTCTTGCAAACTCTTTCAAAACTCGCTAGTGTAGATAGGATCTCGATCACTCACTATGCTAGAAGGTACCCCATGCAATCGAACTATCTCTCGAAGATAAACTGAAGCTAGCCATGGAGCAGTCCTCTTTCTCTTCACGGGTATGAAATGGGCACTCTTAGTAAGTCTGTCCACCACAACCCAAATTCTCGTATTACCCTTCCTCGATCTTGGTAATCCATTAATAAAATCCATCGAGATGCTATCCCACTTCCATTGCGGAACTTCTAATGGGTGAAGCAACCCACCTGGTTTCTTTTGCTCCGCCTTCACTTGTTGGCACACCAAGCATCTAGCGACATACTCGGCCACATCTTTCTTCATACTGGCCCAAAAGAAAACTCGCTTCATGTCTTGGTACATCTTGTCTCCACCGGGATGAATGGTCATCCTAGAACGGTGTGCATCATCAAGAATAGCCTTCCTCAAACCCTCGTCTTGCGGTACACAAAGTCTACCGTCTCTACGCAAGCACCCCCTATCGTCTAGGGTGTACCTACTCAAATGGCTGGACGACTCCCCCCTTATGAGCCTCTCTATCAACTCAACCAACTGTGGGTCATCCCTCTGTGCTTCTCCAATCTGCCCCAAAAGCGTAGGTCTAACCTCCAAGGATGCTAGCAAACCGGGTATATAGTCAACGGAAGGTCTGAAATCAAACATCGAGATAAATTCCAAGCTTCGTCGTTCCACGAACAACGGACTCAAGGACAACCTTTTTCTACTCAAGGTGTCCGCCACCACGTTATCCTTGCCAGGGGTATACGCTATCTCGAAATCATAGGATGCTAAGAACTCCATCCACCTTTGTTGTCTCAAGTTCAAATCCTTCTGAGAAAACAAGTACTTCAATGATTTGTGGTCAGTGAACAATTCGAATCTCTCTCCCAGAAGATAATGGCGCCAAATCTTAAGCGCAAAAACAATAGCGGCCAACTCTAAACCATGGGTAGGGTAATTTTTCTCATGCTTTCTCAACTGCCTTCCACCATAGGCTATTACCCTTCCCTCTTGCATTAAGACTGCGCACAGTCCTGTCCCACAAGCATCGGTATAGACAACAAATGGCTTACTCCCATCTGGCAACACTAAGACTGGAGTTGTGGTTAAAGCTCTCTTTAACCGTCGGAACACATCATCACAATCTACGTCCCATACGAAGACTAGATTCTTCTTCGTTAAGCGAGTTAATGGGGCCGATATCTTCGCGAAGTCCTTGATAAACTTCCTATAGTAGCCAGCCAACCCCAAGAAACTCCTCACCTCGGTAGCATTCTTCGGAACCTTCCAATCTTGAATGGACACTACCTTCGTGGGATCCACAGCTATCCCTTCCTTGGAGACCACGTGCCCCAAGAACCGGACTTCCTTCCTCCAGAAGTGACATTTAGAGAATTTAGCCTTAAGGCTATGCGCTCGAAGAGTCTCCAACACTTCCCTAAGATGTAGGGCATGCTCTTCTTCACTCTTAGAGAATACTAAGATGTCATCCACAAAGACCACCACGAACTTATTAAGGAACTCCCTGAACACCCTACTCATCAAATCAACAAAGTATGCAGGGGCGTTCGTCAACCCAAATGGCATCACCAGCCACTCATAGAAACCATCCGGAGTCCTAAAGGCAGTCTTGTCTATGCTATCCTCAGCCACCCTCAACTGATGAAACCCCGTGGCTAAGTCCAACTGAGAAAATACTGAAGCGCCAACCAACTGATCAAAAAGATCATCAATCCTCGGCAATGGGTGTCTATTCTTCTTTGTGAGCTTGTTGAGTTCTCTATAGTCTACACAAAGTCTGAGGAACCCATCCGCCTTCGCGGCAAAAACTACTGGAGCACCCCACTCCGATATACTCCGCCTTATGAACCCCTTCTCAAGCAACTCCCCTACTTGCTTATGGAGTTCCCTCCTCTCACGAGGAGCCATGTGGCGCACTGGTAAAGATACAAGTTTAGCATTATCCACCAGATATATTCGGAAGTCTATCTCCCGCTTCGGAGGTAAGCCCTTCACCTCCTCAAACACATCCGAGTATTCCCGGACCACTCTAACAGATCGCAAACTCTCGACCGAAGCGTCAAGCGATTCAAGATAACTTAGCATAACAGAATCCATGTGATTACAAGAGATCTCGAGAGTGTTCCCCAAGCGGGTCATAAGCCTAACAACTCTCCTTTCACAATCAAGAATGACACCATTACTGGATAACCAGTCCATGCCCAAAATCAACCCATAGCCCGTGAAGCCCAAAACAAAAGCATCACATCTAAACTCAACGCTAAGTAAGAAATCTTCAAACCCAAACATATCATGGACAAATAAGTGGAGCCCCCAATTGGATTTGAAACAACCAAGGGATCATCTACTAGACTGGTGTCTAAGTGCAGTGACTCAACTAATGATGATGAGATAAACGAATGCGATGCGCCAGAATCAAACAATGTACGGGCAGGATGATCAAATAGAAAAACCAGACTTTCAACGGAAATAGTTCTACCTCTTTCCTGAGCTGGTGGAACCGCGAGAGCCTGAACTTGCCCCCTTGCCTGACCCGGTGCCATAAGAGCTTGCACCTGCCCTCCTGAGGTAGATCCCGTCCTTTGCCCCTTCTTAGGGCAATCTTTCACTAGATGCCCTGCTTCACCACAGTGATAGCAGCCAGTCTTCTTCTTCTTCCGACAATCTTTGCTTAGGTGGCCTGGTATCCCGCAAGTGAAGCACTTCTTCTTCCCCTTGCCACCGTTGCCTTTCCCACCTTTGTTTTGTTGCTGTTGAGGTCTCTTTTGATCTCCCTTCTTCTCGGGTGCCTTATTAGCATTGGGACCCTTCTCTTCCTCATGCATGAGTGCCATGTCAACTAGCTTCTCAAAGGTGGCCCCCATAGGGATGTGAGTCATAGCCAATCCATGCATCGGTTCATTCAAGCCTTTAACGAACCTCAAAGCCTTCTTCTCCGTTGTATTCACCATGTCTATGCCAAACCTTGCCAATTGATTAAACTTGTTGACATATTTCTTCACCGAGAGATTTCCTTGCTTTAGAGTCAAGAACCTTTCCATATACAAGTCTTCCTCCGTCCTTGAGAGAAACTTTGCCACAAATCTTTGCCTAAAATCCGCCCAAGAGTCAACGGGGCGTTCTACATTAGTGACCTCCCACCAGAATGAGGCCTCTCCCTTAATTAACCAAGCAGCTAACTTGACTTTCTTTCCTTCCTCCATCTCAAAGATGTCTATCAACTCTTCCACCTCCTTAAGCCAATCTCTAGCCTCCACAAAAGTTTCTGATCCTTGAAAAGGTTTCACTCCCATAGCTTTAAATTCCTTGCAAGTCTTAGAAAAAGTATCCTTGCGAGGAGGAGGAGGGGGAGGAGGAAGATCGGGTGCTACAGTTGGTGGAGGAACATTTGCCGGACCCGCAGTGGCGGCCCTAGCCTCCATCAATCTCCTATACCATACTGGTATCGTCACACCCTCCGGAAAGTTAAGATCTTCAGCCATGCTGAAACGGAAAAGGAAAGATTCAAAACGGAGAATTCGAAAGATAAAGATATGGCTATTGGGGATTATGCTTTTCTTTCAAAAAAATTTCTCTTTAAAAGACATGTTTTTGAAAATACTTCTTCCAAAAATGTTTTTAGAAAAATAGTTTTCTAAAAATTTTATCTTTTCTGGTAACCTTCGCTCTGATACCACGTGTAACACCACACACCCGCTAAGGTCACTCACTAAGGGAATGCCTTAGCTTCGGTGGAGCATTTTAAGTGAATATAGAACAGAAAAATTACACAGGACAGATATAAATACTTGAAAATCTAAAACATCATTTCATAGCAGCAGAAGGTAAACATGTTTAGTTACAACACCATAAAGAGTCAAGTACTAAATATCCATCCTGATAAAAACATAAGTACATAATCTCACTACATAAACAATAGCCATAAAAGAAAAGATAAGCTGGGCTTTACATCACGGTCCAAGCTCCAAGAGATAGATATAGTAGTCTGATCAAAGCCCACTAGTGTTAGGCCCAACCTGAGGACCTGAGGGGGAAAAAGATAAAAACAACGGGGTCAGACATAAGTCTGAGTGAGCCCTATAACTTTAACAAAAAAATTATTAAAGTAATTAGGGTATGATATAAACTTGGTACGGGATGACTGGGGATAAATGACTACACTAAGTAGCCAACTAGACATAGGATGAACTAAGATAACGGTAAAGACGCATCTACCCACCCAAGGGTAATTACTAACTGCACCACACCAGTCATTCCTACTTAAAGGTTGATCCCTCCCAAGGACTTGGAAAATCTACCCAGTAGTTTCGTGTACCCCTAGCTGACTACATAGGTGCCGTCTGCCCCTATCTCCACTAGGTGTACCCACTACTCCCAAGCGATCGGCTCCATACCGTAGATACCCGTGCTGGCCCCACAATGGGGTGTATAACTCCCCAAAGTGGCAACCCGATACAACAAATGGTGCACGACTTATATCTACACGATGCAACAACGTCTTACCTACCAGCCCGGGTCCACACACGCATATGAAACCCGTTGGACTCGCGTTGCCACCGCTACCCCGTTTTGGCCTCTTATAATCAATCCCAGTACGCGTGTCCCGTCCTCGACATGGGTCGAGCCCAATAAGATACATATGGGTTACTGGTTGAAATGGGCCCCCACAAGATACCACCTAAGCTTGTCAATTTATCTAGTGCGTCCCACTTAACCCTTTAATCATGTTTAATTACATGTTTCCACTTGGTTAAGTCATCTAATCGTATTTTCTATTGCCACCCAAGGCAACCCACTAGAATTCCTCATGCCACCTAAGGCACTTACTTGATTTCCACATGCCACCCAAGGCACCCACTTAACCCCTCATGCCCACTACATGCTTATCTGGTTAAGTGTTTCTTAATTGGTTAAAAACGTAACCGTTGTAAAGACCTCTCACATTAGACTATCTTTTATGGCAGCTGGATTTGCCGGTTGGGTCCGGGCAGCCTTACGCCATAACCGAGTCTAACCTCGTGTCTATACACTTGTCACGTATTTAGTTTGTGCCTAAGACCTCTCACATTGGGCCAATCATTTGTAGCCGCTGGATTTGCCGGTCGGTTCCGGGCAGTCTTACGCTACAAAAGGGTCCAACCTCGTGTCTTAGTCGATTAATTACACCTAATTAATCACCCCTGAATTAATCTTCCCTAATTAATTCCAATTTTAACGATGTACATAATTGACTCAATTATGTCCATCTACTTTATGGTATGCTTAATCATACCAACTTCACACCATTTCATTAACATGTATATTAACCCCATCGTTCCCCACGTAATTCGCTAACATGACATAAAAGGGAAGATTCATCATAAATGTAATGGGTTCAACTTGCATAACATTAGCATCAACATGGGTTTAAAGGTGTCAACATGCATATAGCATCAACCCAACTAGCATAAATAATCAACCCAAACTTGCATGAATCACATATGTCATAAGGAGGATAACTTGCATAAGTTATTTATGTCATATAAAGGGGTAAACTTTCATACGTATGTATGACATACAAAGGGGTTAACTTTCATATGTATGCATATCATACAAAGGTGTAAACTTGCAATTGTTACTTGCATATAATCAAACACCATACTTGCATAACATGTTATATGTGAACTTGCATATAATCTTACACCAAACTTGCATACATATCATACATGAACTAGCATATAATCATACACCAAACTTGCATATCATGGTGTCATAATGGATCAATGTTTCTCATACGACTTGCATAACTTGCATAACATCTCAAACACATAGCATATAACTTGCATAACATCATGAACATGTAGCATATGACTTGCATAACTTGCATAACATCATGAACATGTAACATATGGCTTGCATAACTTGCATAACATCATGAACATGTAACATATGGCTTGCATAACTTGCATAACATCATGAACATGTAACATATTACTTGCATAACTTGCATAACATCACAAACACATAGCATATAACTTGCATGACATGCATAACATCATTAACACATAGCATATAACTTGCATAACATGCATAACATCATTAACACATAGCACACAACTTGCATAACTTGCATTGATTCACATTCATAACCATAACCTCATTATATCCTATCATAATCATTTCAATAATTGGTCATTAAGGCTATAGAAAACTCACAACTTGTTGATTAGCACTCCTAAGAAGAAGATTAAGTTGCTAGAGTTGATTAGAAATTGATTTGAGATGCTATCTTCTTCTACAAATTGATGGAGGCTCCTTCAAGTTGCATTTTGACGGCATGACGGCATTGTTTCTATTTTTAGTATGAATTAGGGTAGTCTTAGGGTGTATTTATAGAGTAGTTAAGTGTTTTAGGCCATTAGATTAACCCTAAATCAGATTAGAGCCGTCAGATCACGTCCTAGCCACTAAAACACAGCCCAAAAGACAAGCTGGTGCACTCAGGTCACCTGGGCTCGACCAAGGAGTTCGACCCCCAGGTCGACCCTAGGGTCGACTCCCTAGTCGACCTGGTGGGCAGGTCGACTCCCCAGTCGACCCCCTGGGTTCTGGCGGGATTTTTCCCGCCACTTCTGAAATTTGAAATTTCTGTTTTTAAATTTTCTGAAACTTCTTCGGGCCATATCTGGGTCATACGGACTCCGATTTTCGAAAACTCGGACTCTATTTCGCGTATTTTTCCGAGACGAACGCAATGGCATAGCCCGTTTTCCCTGGTTCAGATTTTAAAATTTAATTCTGCCCTGTTTTATATTATAGCAAGTTATTCAACATACAGGGTGTTACAAAATGCCTCAGGATTCCTCGTAGTGAACCCTTGATCTTCAGGGCCGGTCCACAAATATACCTTAGTGGATTAATTATGCGTGAACACACATTTCTCGGTCCAATTGAACCTATCAATTGGCCACTATCGACCAATATATCCAAGGCGCCTCATAATCCAGCATCCCATAATCCATCATCCACATAAGTAAAAATGTCTGGGCTCCTTACCATGACACCACTTCTAGCTAGAAAGAAATGTGTGCACTCCCTGCAGTCATGATCCCGTTTTTGACTCATACTGTAATAACCTAGAAAATTCGAACCAATTTAAAAATTTTATTTTGGCAGTTTTGATGAATTTTGAATATTTAAAATGATTATTTTAAATAATAACAACGAGAAATTTATTTTGAATAGAATTAGAATGTATATATTTATATAGATCGACGTTAGAATATAAAATATTTATTTTAATTATAAAAGGAATTGGAAATGGCGTGCTAGTTCGAAAATTCGATTTCAAAGTTCAAATGAATGTACAGGATTCAAAATAAACCGGATTTTGGCAAAACAAAAAATATTAGAATCCATTTGAGAATATCTTTCCAACGAATCCGAAAAATTGAAATTTCATAGCGGGAATAAAAATTTATGCCCAGTAGAAATTTCAGAATAGTCGTTGTGGAATTCTAGCCCTTAAAAATGGAAATTTTGCAAACGGCCTCCATTTTCGACGAAACCACTTTTGTTGGATCCGGGATGTCAAGTTATTGCTAGATTCCAAAATTTGTAATTTTTTAAAGCAATTCGTGAGCATGGCAAAAGAAAATGTGTTTTGACAGTTTTAGTCAATTTCGATCGACCAGAGATGGCTATTTTTCTAACGGTCTCAGAATTTGACGAAATTAGTTTTGTTAGAATCGTATCGTCAATACGAAGCTAGAAAATATTTTTCGGGAATTTTTACAGTCCGTATGTGGTCCCGGTAAATTGAAATGCACGTTCAAATTCAATATATAGATTTATATTTTGATTTTGACGAAAACTGATCGAAACGATCGAATCAGCTTACGATACATATCCATTGTGTTCGAAATGGGGGTAATCATCTATGGACGAAGTCGGTGGGTTCGATTTTGAGTTCGAAATAAAAAGTTACTTTATGGGATTAATTAATTAAATAAATAATATTATATATTATATATCCCTCACCTCTCTCCCTTACTCAGTCAACACTCAGTCAAAAAAAAGGAAAAAAAGGGGGAAAAAGCGATCGACTGTCGCTGGAACCACCATCGCGGCCCCCCTCCGTCGCTGCCAGGTCCGCCGGCTTCTCCCCCTACCTCGCTTCACCCCCTCTGTACCGCGAGCTCGAACCCCCAACGCCAGCTCCAAATCGAGACCCCTATCGCCCAAACCCTAACAGACCGCACCCCTTTGTTGTGTCCTCCACCCCGTCGCGCTGCTCCACTTCGGAGCGCCTCCGACCGGTCCCCCTCCCCTTCCAGTCAACCGCAGCCAACGCCCAAAGACCCGCACCGTGACTTCAAGCCACTGACTCTAGCAGCGAGCACCTCCCTCCGGCAAGGACCCAAAAAAAATATAACCGTAAGTTTTTCTCCTTATTTCGATTTTAATATTGAGGATACATGATTTGCTTGATTAAAAAGTTGATTTTTATTTATAGAAAGGTTATATTTATAATGAACATGATTTTCAGTTTATTTTTAAATTTTGTTTCTTATTCATTTTCTATGAAAACTAAATAAAAGGGAGGATCTTTTAGTATATAAAGTTCAATTTTTATTTAAAGAAAAGTTTTGATTTTTATTTAAAAGAAAGAGAGATTATATTTTTATGTAAATAGAATAGAAACAAAAATATGATTTTAGTATGTAAAACTAAAAAATTTTAGTAGATTAAAATATGATTTTTATCATGTGAATGTTATAAAGGAAATCAGTTTAAAGATGTGATTTTTATAATGTAAACATCGTTTTAAAAATATAATTCTTATATCTAAAACAACGATATGAAAATACGATTTTTATATGTTTAAATATGAAATAAAAATATAATCTTTATTGTATATAAAGCATTTTAAAAGTAAAAAGATGAGATTTTTTAATAGCGAAAAGATTAGATTTTTAAAAGCGAAAAGATTTGATTTTTAACAATATAAAGTTATGGTTTTATTAAAATAAAAATATGAACTTTCTTATCTATGGAGTGAAATAAAAATATGATTTTTATATTATAGAGATAATAAAAATATGATTTTTATATAGTAGAGAATATAAAAATATAATTTTTATATATGTAGCGATATAAAAATCTGTTTTTTATTATATATATGTCGAAATAAAAATGTGATTTTTATAGCATTGAAATAAAAATGTGATTTTTACTGTGAACAACGTGAAAAGGTCGCATTGGAACTTTGGGCATATCCGAACCGTTCAGAAATACATAATGGCGGAGTGGATCCCAAAGGTGAGAACTTCTCACTTTTAATTTATTTTCTAGTTAAAATATATACTAGGATGCAAACGGTGCTTAGCAGTACCCAACACCCATCGTCTACAGAGCATGGACGACTTGTTTGTTTGTTTGTTTGATTTTTTGTGAAAGTTGATTATCTGGTGTGGAATGGAAATGAATATTTTATAGTTAAAAAATATAATTTTTAATGTGTATATGAATAAAAAAAATATTCATTTACAAATCAAACGATTTGTTTATGTACACCCATTTGACTGATATGGATTGGGACGATAAATTTTACACATCGCCCAACTGCACAAATAAATTTGTGTTCGTTGTTTGAAAACCCCACACGGGTATTGGGATGATATTGGACATACACTAATCCTAATAAATAGTTGTATGTCAATCGATTGGTTGACAGACTGTTATAAGCGTTAAATATTTATATTTGATGCTTATGCAGTGTAGAATGCACTTTGGATGATGGTTGACTATGTTTGATTGTTGTTATGTGCATGTGTGTATGAAATCCATATAAATCACATTATATGGTAATTGACTGTGTCTAATTCCAGTTCATAATTATCGAATATTTTAGAAAAATATTCAGTGAACATTGAAATGTGAAGCCGTGTTAAGTAGTTAAATGCCATTTTAACACGAACGGGAATTTTGTCGATTTTATTCATTTTACAATGAAAATCGAAAAGTGACTTCAAAATCTGATAAATTGAAATGATTTGAAATTCAAATTGAATTGAAATTCAAATTGAATTGAAATGGATTTGAAATTTGTATTGAATTGAAATGGATTTGAAATTTGAATTGAATTGGAATGGATTTGAAATTCGAATTGAATTGAAATGGATTTGAAATTCGAATTGAATTGAAATGGATTTGAAATTCGAATTGAATTGAATTTGAAATTTTGATTTTAATTTGAAATGGAAGTTAAAATTGTTTTTGAAAATGAATTTAAAATGATTTAGAAAATAGGTTTTAAATGGGAATCGACGAAATATATTATATATATATTATATATATAATATAATGGCCCGAATAGAACGCGTCGCACTGCGGCAGTTCGCGAATTTCGACCATTGACTTCGAACAGACATTACCGGAGATCCGACTGTCGGATTCTCCTAAAACCACAACCGTTGGGTTCGTATCAAAAAGAACTTTCTAACGAATACAAGAAATTAGAAATCTAACGGTTGGATTTGGAATTATGTCCAAATCAAATCTGGAAAAGGTCGCTGTAAGTGCAGTTCGATGGTCGTTGATGGAAACTGACTGTACGGGCCTTAATAAAATTATTAAAAATATCAATAATTTGCGTAAAATCATAAGAAATGATTTGAAAAGAATTGGGATGAAAAATTCCATATTTGAAAAGATAAAAATAGAATTTTATCGAAATGAACTAGTTTTGAACTAGAATTATAAACCATTTATTTTTGAAATAAATAAATTGGATTTAAAAGGGTTTTAAAAATAACCAGAATTTCCAATAGTTGAATTGGAAACGGATTTGAATCGAAATTGTCTTCGGAATATTTCGATGTTGGATTTCGGGATTATGCAAATATTCTTTTGAAAATTTGAAAGATATATTCATATCGTTATTTCCAATACGATATTTGTTGGTTTCAGAATTTGATATTGAATATAAGCTGATATATTTTCTATTCAGAGCCTTGTATATGATATCAAATGGGATTTGGGTTGGTCGTGAATGGTGTCTTCATTAACACTGTTCTTAAACCCAGTTGAGAAAAAGATTGAATCTTTTTATTGAGATTTAATGAAGTATACCAATTAAATAATATTTAATTGGAATTGAATTGGAATTGATTTTTGGGTTTATCGTGAACGGTGTTTTAAATAACACTTGTTCTTTAACCCGATAGTTAATGAAATGTGAATAGGGTTTGTTGTGAACTGTGTTTTAATGACATTCGTTCTTTAACCCGATTTACAGTGAAATGTGATTTGGAATTTATAAATCTTTTGTTAAGATTAAAAGGAGATTTTCCAAAGTAAAGTTTTCCAATTTAATAAAATAATTTGGAATGGAATGGAATTCGATTTGGTAATTGAAACACCCCACCTCCGTTAGGGTCACTCTTAAAGGGAATGCCCTAATTTTGGTGGAGGTTTATAAGTATAAGTCACAGATATACAAGACAGATATAAGAACACATATTTGTAAACAGCGGAAAATCAACAACTTTTATTTCATAAAAGCAAATACGTGCTACAACAACATCACCATAATTGTCTTACATCTTCTTCCAAAACATAACATAACACTTTCATAATCTGTCTTGATTACATTATTTAAAGAAGCATAAATAAAACATAGATAAACAGCAAAAGCCCCATAGAGTTTGTCCAAAGCCATAGTTTCAAACGAAAAGGTCCAAGCAATACATTTCTCTTCTTCAAGCTGGATGTTAAGGCTGGTCAAGCTGCAGTGTTCCCTCCCTGTGGACCTGGGGGGGGGGGGAACGGAAGAAAAGAAGACGAAAGAAAAGTAGAGTCAGACATAAAGCCTGAGTAAGTCTAGTACTATTCTGTCTATGAATAAAGAACTGGGTATGATAAGCATAAACAAGAAGTGGGAAAGCACTATAACTTGGTTAAGTTGTCTAGGGTCGAATATACTATCGTGCCCCATGTTAATCTCTGAACCCATATAAACTAGTTTCCAACTGGCACCCCATAAATCAGGGTGATGTGATCCATTCTATGATGATCGGCTCCTACTCGCATAGTTACATGTGTCTTACGGCCCCCGATGTTGTAGTTACCTATGCTGGTCCCACCATGGGGTGTATCAAGTCCCATGGCGGCGGCCCGACACAACCTTAGAATGCACAGGTATGCTACTAGTGCCCAGTGCCTTATTTTTCTGCGCCGGGGTGTGTGCACGCCCGCACCCCGTTAGAACCTACACTGCTACACCACCGCCGTCGATTTGACCTCTTACAATCAGCCCAGTAATCGTGCCCCACCCTGCCTAGTTTCAGGGTATCCTGATACACCTTCTAGGGTTACTGCTGAAAAGGGTCCCCCGTTACTAGGTTTTCTATCTCTAGCCAACATGCTAAGTTTGTTAAGTGTTTCCTAACCTAACCCCCACCAGTCCGTTTAATTTAGCATGTTCTATTTTGATTAAGTCTTTAGTTCACTTAATCCTAACAATCCTGACTCAGCCTTAATTGTCTTATTAAGGCCCTGACCTCTCACATTAGACAGGTATTGTTGTGGCTGCCTGTTGCCGGTTGGTTCCGGGCAGTCTTACGCCACAACTCAGTCTAACCTCGGGTCCTTATTGGGCTCCACGTTTAACCTCCCACATTGGATAGGTATTGTTGTGACTACTGGACAGCCGGGCGGTTCCAGGCAGGTTTACATCACAACTCAATCCAACCTCGGGTTAAACACATCGTATGTTCTACATTTACATATTTTGTCTTTCTTCTTTATTTTCTTATATGTAAATATTTGCGGCCCATTATTAAGCTAATGGTGTAAAGGTTACACCAATCATGGGCCCAACCCATACTTGAATTTGGGCCCTTCTATTTTATATTTTCATTCATTAGTAATTTTAACCCAACGTTATTTTCCCCCGTTTAACACGTCCGTTTATTATGTATATGTTGGGCTTAGCCTTTTTAAGCCCAACTTAGCCATGCGAAAAGGGGAGGCTTAGAGCGTGATTACATACACAAAAAGGGGAAGGTGAGCGCATGAACTTGCAATATGACGTTGGAAATACAAAATAGAAACTGGTGTACTTGCATAGTGGTAACATATACTTTGGTCATAAAGCATAAGTGACATGAATCAAACCATGTAAACTTGTAGTTAAGTTAAGAACATTACTATCGACACATAGGCTTTAACTACAACATAAACCTATATTTTTATTCTGGCATAATGTCAAACATAAGCAAAGCATGTTCATAAGACTACTACATGTTTACAAAGGTGTCTACTTTTGTGACTAATACAAAAGTATAGTTAAATTTGTTCACATAACCATGGCATAAATATTTCTAACATGAAATCATGATTTTTACTTTAGTCATGCAAACTTGCAAAAAGGGATTTTTGAATCTAACCTAGCTATGTACCACATATGTCATCATATAATTCTTGTAAACAATATAATCATGGATTTCAATTATGCAACATATCAATCATAGCCTAGTCATATTCATAAGTTTGCAAATAGGTTTTTCCAGTACAAAAGCATGGCTTAATACATGATTCCAAATTTTCAACATAATTCCAAACTTATTCCAATTACTTCAAAAATGATGTTTGTATAAAAATACACATTATGATGGCATAATAGCAAAGCCCCAAACTTGCATGAATTTCAATCAACTACATACATGTAGCTTCAACATGGATTACATAATTTGCGAATATTCCAAACGTATACTTGCATAGAACTACCGCATGTAGTTCTTTATAATGAATAACATAATTCAAGAATATCCAAACGTATACAATATTTCAAATCAATAATAATCATAGTAACGCACAAATTATGAACTATTTATCACCACAATCAAGTATACAAACCAACACAGTTATTTGTTCATACCAAAGTAATACTCTACTTACAATGGTGAGGCGAATTCTCAAATTTAGGGATAAGAAGATGCGGTTTGATTTGATTGAGTTGCTTTATGCCTTAGAATTTGCCTCCTAATCCTCTCTCCAATTTGGTGGCTACCCCTAGTCGTTCCTCAGCAACATGGCGGCTTTGTTCTTATTTTTGAATGAATAGATTAGGGTTAGTCTAGGGTTGTTTTTATAGAGGTAATGAACTGATTAGGACCGTTGATGTTGCTCGGTTAGATCGTAGCCTTTCATCCTAAGGAGAGACCAATTAGAGCTTGCCACCTAGCCCTAACGACAAAGCAGACCACAGAAAATCGATCAACATAGAATAGGCCAGCCAGGTTGGACTGGGTTCGACCTGGCACTGGACCAGGTCGACATGCCTGTCGACAGCCCTGTCGACAGCCCTGTCGACCTGGTTAGACCAGGTCGACAGCCCAGTCGACCTGGGTGCGTTAGGCGGTGTTTTTCCGCCCTGGCCCATTGGGCCCCATTTTGGAATTTTAAACTGTTTTATTCTGTTTGAATTTTAAACTTAATTCAGAAACTTCCGAAGGCCATATCTTCTTCATACGGACTCCGTTTTTCGAAAACTCGGACTCTATTTCGCGTATTTTTCCGAGACGAACGCAATGGCGTATCCCGTTTCCCTTAGTTCTTTAATTTCAAATTAATTATCCTTTGATTTGTGAATTTCATAATTATAGAATTCGCGGGGTGTTACATTCTCCCCCACTTAAAAGGATTTCGTCCCCGAAATCTTCAAGTTAGGAGGAATGTATATCCTAACATCCAATCATCCATCTACTCATCCATCAAACACGAGCATCCATTGTCCTTAAAAGACTTCTAATGCTTCATGATCATATGCGAAGTGTGTGTGTACATGTACTTATCTAATGCAAAATCAGGCTGTCTACTGATTCAGTTGACCTCCTTAATGCGAATTATGTAAGTGCCATGAATCCATTATGTATGCAAATTTTCCTATTCTTGATTCTACATGAGTGCACAATCATTCAATACAAATGCAACATCCACATGTCAACACATTAAAGTTCAACCACATATGAATGCAAACATATATGCATATGCAATATGAAGTGACTGAGCCGATCTAAAACCTAGATTGTGTGTGTATATGCAACCACGAGCAACCACTAGCAATCACTTGCAACCACTTGCAACCATCATCCATAACATGTTTCAATTACATGTTTTCATCCAAATGGTTTCTACCTAAAAGATAAGGTCGAGGAAATATACCTAAAAAGATAGATAAAAGCGCAACTTAAGGAAAAGGAAAGATCAAAGATGTACCCTCGAACAGA
Organism: Allium sativum; assembly: GCA_030737875.1. NCBI lineage: Eukaryota > Viridiplantae > Streptophyta > Magnoliopsida > Asparagales > Amaryllidaceae > Allium > Allium sativum. Next base: position 121,708,827 of record CM060926.1, on the reverse strand, counting down.
AAAGGGTAGGCAGTGCGTATTCTAGCTTCAGTTTCCCAAGTCGCGTCTCCCTCGGCGTCGCTCCACTGAACTTTGACGAGCTTGACTTCGCGGTTGCGTAGCTTCTTCACTTCCGTTCCTAATATGCGGGTTGGAACTTTCCTTATGGTTGCTTCGCGTTCTACTTCGGCCTCTTCGAGGATATTTGGCTCTACCACTTCAGCTGACTCATGTAGACATTTTCGGAGATGTGAAACGTGAAAAACGTTGTGGACTCCAGCCAACTTCTCGGGTAGCTCTAATCTATAGGCCATTTTCCCGATTTTCTCGATGATAGGGAATGGCCCTACGAACCTTGGTGCTAGCTTTCCTATGGTTCCAAAACAAACAACGTTTCTTAGTGGTGATACCTTGAGAAAAACTCTGTCTCCAATCTCGAATTCAAGGTCGGTCCTTCTCTTGTCGGCATAGGACTTTTGTCTGTCTTGGGCCGTCTTCATCCTTCTTCGTATTAAGTCTACTTTCTCTGAAGTCTCTCGGATCATATCTGGTCCAAGTATGAGCTTATCCGTAGACTCCCACCAACAAGTGGGCGATCGGCACGGTCTTCCATATAAAGCTTCGAAGGGCGCCATTCCGATGGTTGCTTGATAGCTGTTGTTGTAGGCGAATTCCACCAAAGGAAGGTGGTCTTCCCATGTCCCTCCGAAGTCAAGGACGCATAGTCTTAAAAGGTCTTCCAAAACTCTGTTCACTCTCTCTGTTTGGCCGTCGGTTTGGGGATGATAGGCTGTGCTCAAGCATAGCTGCGTCCCTACCGCTTCTTGCAGACTCCGCCAAAACTCACTGGTGAAGATGGGGTCTCGGTCACTAACAATGCTAGATGGTATTCCATGGAGTCGAACGATTTCCTTAAGGTAAAGTGATGCTAGGGATGAGGCAGTTCTTTTACTTTTGACAGGTAAAAAGTGGGCGCTTTTAGTAAGCCTACCCACTATTACCCAAATGCTAGTGTTGCCTCTCCTAGACCTAGGCAGCCCATCGATGAAGTCCATTGAGATGCTATCCCACTTCCACTGCGGGACCTCTAGAGGATGTAGCAGTCCGCCAGGCTTTTTCTGTTCCGCCTTAACCTGTTGGCACACCATACACTTAGAAACGAACTCTGCCACGTCCTTTTTCATGCCGTTCCAGAAGAAAGTCCTTTTTATATCTTTGTACATTTTATCTCCGCCTGGGTGTATCGTCATCTTGGAGTGATGTGCTACCTCGAGAACCTTCTTTACTAAATCTTTTGTCTGTGGGACGCATAGTCTTCCGTCTCGCCTTAGCAAACCCTTATCGTCGATGGAATATCTGTTGAGGTGACTTGAAGTCTCACCCCTAATTAGCCTATCAATTGTTTCCACAAGCTGAGGGTCTTCGCGTTGTGCTGTCCCTACTGAATCCACTAAAGTTGGGCGCACTTCGAGAGATGCTAGCAAGACTGGTACGAAATCGGAGGAAGGCCTAAAGTCGAAGCTGGCTATAAACTCTAGGCTTTGTCTTTCAACAAACAACGGGCTTAAGGTCAATTTCTTTCGGCTCAACGCGTCTGCCACCACGTTGCCTTTGCCCGGAGTGTAGGAGATTTCGAAATCGTACGAGGCAAGAAACTCCATCCATCTTTGTTGCCTCAAGTTAAGATCCTTCTGTGAGAAAAGATATTTCAACGATTTATGGTCAGTGTAAAGTTCGAACTTCTCACCTAGGAGATAGTGTCGCCAAGACTTGAGTGCAAAGACAATGGCGGCTAACTCAAGATCGTGGGTTGGGTAGTTCTTTTCGTGCACTTTCAACTGCCTCCCGCCATAAGCTACTACCCTTCCTTCTTGCATTAAGACGGCGCCTAGCCCTGTCCCACATGCATCCGTATAAACAGTGAACATCTTGCTCCCATCTGGGAGCGTCAAAACTGGGGCTGTTGTGAGAGCCCTTTTTAGTCGTTGGAAAGCAAACTCGCAATCCAAATCCCAATTGAACACTAGATTCTTCTTAGTCAATTTCGTGAGTGGAGCTGAGATTTTCGCAAAATCCCTTATAAACTTTCGATAGAAACCTGCTAGTCCTAGAAAGCTTCGGACCTCAGTTGCATTCCTTGGTGTCTTCCAATCCTGTACCGCAACTACCTTCGCAGGGTCCACTGCCAACCCTTGTTTGGATACTATGTGCCCAAGGAACCTCACCTCTTCTCTCCAAAAGTGGCATTTGGAGAATTTGGCTTTTAGTTGATGGACGCGCAAAGTTTCCATGATTGCCTTAAGTGCTGAGCATGTTCCTCTTCACTCTTTGAGAAGATAAGGATATCATCTACGAAGACCACTACGAATTTGTTGAGGAAATCTCTAAATACCCTACTCATTAGGTCCACGAAGTAAGCACGTGCATTTGTCAAACCGAAAGGCATGACAAGCCATTCAAAGAAGCCGTCTGGGGTTCTGAACGCCGTTTTATCAATGCTATCTTCAGCCACCCTTAGCTGATGAAAACCGGTTGCTAAATCGAGCTGGGAGAAAACAGACGCCCCTACAAGCTGGTCAAACAAATCGTCAATTCTAGGGAGAGGGTGCCTATTCTTTTTCGTTAGCTTGTTGAGCTCCCTATAGTCAACACATAGACGGAGTGAAGCATCCGCCTTTGTAGCAAACACCACCGGAGCGCCCCATTCTGAAATGCTCCTCCTAATGAACCCCTTTTCTAAAAGCTCTTTAATCTGTTTAATGAGCTCTTTCCTTTCTCGTGGAGCCATGTGTCTAACGGGCAGCGCAACGGGCTTTGCATTATCTACAAGATATATGCGGAAGTCTATTTCCCGCTTCGGAGGCAAGCCCTTCACCTCTTCGAAGACATCCGGATATTCCCGGACCACTCTAACTGATTGCAAATTTTCAACAGAGGCATCTAGCGATTCAAGATAACTAAGCATAATCGCATACGAGGGATTACAAGAAATTTCCAAAGTATTACCGAGCTGGGTTAGGAGCCTAACAACCCTTTTCTCACAATCAAGGATGGCCCAATTACTGGATAGCCAATCCATACCCAAAATCAAACCATAACCCGAAAAGCCCAAAACAAAGGCACAACATTGAAATTCTACACTTAAAATAGAAATTTTCAATCCCAAACAGATCATAGACAAATGAGCTGGGCCCCCAATTGGGTTTGAAACAATTAAGGGGTCCTCTACCATACTAGTTTTTAGGTGCAGAGATTCTACTAAAGCAGACGAGATAAAGGAGTGTGATGCGCCAGAATCAAATAAAGTGCGGACGGGGTGATCATAAAGATAAACTACACTTTCTACAGAAGTATTTATACCTCGCTGTTGCAGAGGTGGTGCTTCCAGCACATGGACTTGTGCCCCTGGGGTGGATCCAGCCCTCTGCCCCTGTCCTCGTTTCTTTGGGCAGTCCTTAGCCCTGTGGCCTGTCTCACCGCAAGAAAAGCACCCACCATTCTCCTTGGCCTTCTTTTTCCGGCAGTCCTTTACTAAGTGCCCCACTTTGCCACAGAAATTGCACTTCCTCTTCTCTTTGTTGCCTTTCCCGCCCTTCTTAAAGTCTGTCTTCTTAGGATGCAAACCCTCTTTCTTCCCTTGAGAGCTTTCTGCCTTTGTCTCCTTTTTGCCCTTGTCCTCTTCATTCAGCAATGCCATTTGCACCAATCTTTCATACGTGGCTCCCATGGGTATATGGGTCATGGCCAAACTGTGTAATGGCTCATTCAACCCTTTGACGAAACGGAGAGCCTTCTTGTGCGGGGTGTTGACTAGGTCAAGCCCAAACCTAGCCAGCTCATCGAACTGATTCACATACTCTCTGACTGTCTTGTCCCCTTGCTTAAGAAATAAGAATTTTTCCAACTGCAAACTTCTTTCCGCATCTGAGAGAAATTTAGTCTCAAACCTTGCCCTAAAGTCCTCCCATGTCTCCACTGGTCTTTCAGCATTAGTAACTTCCCACCAGTAGGAAGCCTCGCCCTTCAATAGCCACACTGCCAATTGTACTTTTTGTCTATCCTCTACCTCAAAGATGATGAATAGGTCCTCCGTTTCTTTCAGCCAATTTCTAGCTGCCACGAAGGACTCAGTTCCATGGAAATCCTTTCCTCCCATAGCTTTAAAATCTCTACATATCTTAGCAAATGTGTTTCCCCGAGGAGGAGGAGGAGGAAAAGGTGCCGCTGCAGCTGGATGATTTCCTGTAGCTGGGGGAGGAGGAACGGTAGGACCTGGCTGAGTGGCTCTTGCTTCTAAGAACCGTCTAAACCAACCAGGTATTGGCACACCTTCTGGCAAGTTAAGATCTTCGGACATGCTGAAACAAAAAGGATAGATTCAAAACGAAGGATAAGAGATAATACCTATGGCTTTGGGGAGTGGACTTTGCCTTTTAGAATAAAATAATATTTTTCTTTTAAAAATGCTTCTTTAAATTTCCTTTTTGAAAATAAATTTTCAAAACTTTTTAACTTATCTGGTAAACCTATGCTCTGATACCAAGTGAAACACCCCACCTCCGTTAGGGTCACTCTTAAAGGGAATGCCCTAATTTTGGTGGAGGTTTATAAGTATAAGTCACAGATATACAAGACAGATATAAGAACACATATTTGTAAACAGCGGAAAATCAACAACTTTTATTTCATAAAAGCAAATACGTGCTACAACAACATCACCATAATTGTCTTACATCTTCTTCCAAAACATAACATAACACTTTCATAATCTGTCTTGATTACATTATTTAAAGAAGCATAAATAAAACATAGATAAACTGCAAAAGCCCCATAGAGTTTGTCCAAAGCCATAGTTTCAAACGAAAAGGTCCAAGCAATACATTTCTCTTCTTCAAGCTGGATGTTAAGGCTGGTCAAGCTGCAGTGTTCCCTCCCTGTGGACCTGGGGGGGGAACGGAAGAAAAGAAGACGAAAGAAAAGTAGAGTCAGACATAAAGCCTGAGTAAGTCTAGTACTATTTTGTCTATGAATAAAGAACTGGGTATGATAAGCATAAACAAGAAGTGGGAAAGCACTATAACTTGGTTAAGTTGTCTAGGGTCGAATATACTATCGTGCCCCATGTTAATCTCTGAACCCATATAAACTAGTTTCCAACTGGCACCCCATAAATCAGGGTGATGTGATCCATTCTATGATGATCGGCTCCTACTCGCATAGTTACATGTGTCTTACGGCCCCCGATGTTGTAGTTACCTATGCTGGTCCCACCATGGGGTGTATCAAGTCCCATGGCGGCGGCCCGACACAACCTTAGAATGCACAGGTATGCTACTGGTGCCCAGTGCCTTATTTTTCTGCGCCGGGGTGTGTGCACGCCCGCACCCCGTTAGAACCTACACTGCTACACCACCGCCGTCGATTTGACTTCTTACAATCAGCCCAGTAATCGTGCCCCACCCTGCCTAGTTTCAGGGTATCCTGATACACCTTCTAGGGTTACTGCTGAAAAGGGTCCCCCGTTACTAGGTTTTCTATCTCTAGCCAACATGCTAAGTTGGTTAAGTGTTTCCTAACCTAACCCCCACCAGTCCGTTTAATTTAGCATGTTCTATTTTGATTAAGTCTTTAGTTCACTTAATCCTAACAATCCTGACTCAGCCTTAATTGTCTTATTAAGGCCCTGACCTCTCACATTAGACAGGTATTGTTGTGGCTGCCTATTGCCGGTTGGTTCCGGGCAGTCTTACGCCACAACTCAGTCTAACCTCGGGTCCTTATTGGGCTCCATGTTTAACCTCCCACATTGGATAGGTATTGTTGTGACTACTGGACAGCCGGGCGGTTCCGGGCAGGTTTACATCACAACTCAATCCAACCTCGGGTTAAACACATCGTATGTTCTACATTTACATATTTTGTCTTTCTTCTTTATTTTCTTATATGTAAATATTTGCGGCCCATTATTAAGTTAATGGTGTAAAGGTTACACCAATCATGGGCCCAACCCATACTTGAATTTGGGCCCTTCTATTTTATATTTTCATTCATTAGTAATTTTAACCCAACGTTATTTTCCCCCGTTTAACACGTCCGTTTATTATGTATATGTTGGGCTTAGCCTTTTTAAGCCCAACTTAGCCATGCGAAAAGGGGAGGCTTAGAGCGTGATTACATACACAAAAAGGGGAAGGTGAGCGCATGAACTTGCAATATGACGTTGGAAATACAAAATAGAAACTGGTGTACTTGCATAGTGGTAACATATACTTTGGTCATAAAGCATAAGTGACATGAATCAAACCATGTAAACTTGTAGTTAAGTTAAGAACATCACTATCGACACATAGGCTTTAACTACAACATAAACCTATATTTTTATTCAGGCATAATGTCAAACATAAGCAAAGCATGTTCATAAGACTACTACATGTTTACAAAGGTGTCTACTTTTGTGACTAATACAAAAGTATAGTTAAATTTGTTCACATAACCATGGCATAAATATTTCTAACATGAAATCATGATTTTTACTTTAGTCATGCAAACTTGCAAAAAGGGATTTTTGAATCTAACCTAGCTATGTACCACATATGTCATCATATAATTCTTGTAAACAATATAATCATGGATTTCAATTATGCAACATATCAATCATAGCCTAGTCATATTCATAAGTTTGCAAATAGGTTTTTCCAGTACAAAAGCATGGCTTAATACATGATGCCAAATTTTCAACATAATTCCAAACTTATTCCAATTACTTCAAAAATGATGTTTGTATAAAAATACACATTATGATGGCATAATAGCAAAGCCCCAAACTTGCATGAATTTCAATCAACTACATACATGTAGCTTCAACATGGATTACATAATTTGCGAATATTCCAAACGTATACTTGCATAGAACTACCGCATGTAGTTCTTTATAATGAATAACATAATTCAAGAATATCCAAACGTATACAATATTTCAAATCAATAATAATCATAGTAACGCACAAATTATGAACTATTTATCACCACAATCAAGTATACAAACCAACACAGTTATTTGTTCATACCAAAGTAATACTCTACTTACAATGGTGAGGCGAATTCTCAAATTTAGGGATAAGAAGATGCGGTTTGATTTGATTGAGTTGCTTTATGCCTTAGAATTTGCCTCCTAATCCTCTCTCCAATTTGGTGGCTACCCCTAGTCGTTCCTCAGCAACATGGCGGCTTTGTTCTTATTTTTGAATGAATAGATTAGGGTTAGTCTAGGGTTGTTTTTATAGAGGTAATGAACTGATTAGGACCGTTGATGTTGCTCGGTTAGATCGTAGCCTTTCATCCTAAGGAGAGACCAATTAGAGCTTGCCACCTAGCCCTAATGACAAAGCAGACCACAGAAAATCGACCAACATAGAATAGGCCAGCCAGGTTGGACTGGGTTCGACCTGGCTCTGGACCAGGTCGACATGCCTGTCGACAGCCCTGTCGACAGCCCTGTCGACCTGGTTAGACCAGGTCGACAGCCCAGTCGACCTGGGTGCGTTAGGCGGTGTTTTTCCGCCCTGGCCCATTGGGCCCCATTTTGGAATTTTAAACTGTTTTATTCTGTTTGAATTTTAAACTTAATTCAGAAACTTCCGAAGGCCATATCTTCTTCATACGGACTCCGTTTTTCGAAAACTCGGACTCTATTTCGCGTATTTTTCCGAGACGAACGCAATGGCGTATCCCGTTTCCCTTAGTTCTTTAATTTCAAATTAATTATCCTTTGATTTGTGAATTTCATAGTTATAGAATTCGCGGGGTGTTACAGTAATAATCGAAGTGAATTTCTGTGGAGGAAGACTGCTAATATATCTGGAATTTAAAAGGCTTTGCCGTTATTCCATTTATATTATTAGTTGGATATGGAAGTTTATATCGATTATATATATTGATCTGTTTTCCATGAAGATTCCATAATTAATGGAATGTGATTTTGAGTTTATCGTGAGCTGTGTTTTAGATGACATTAGTTCTTTAACCCAGTTAAAGACATAATTTATTTCCTAGATTTGAATAATCATTAAGCAACAATTTTTGGAAATTAAGACTAAATTAGAGTTTTAATGAATCTTTAAATAGATTGAAAGGTGAATTTGATAACTAAAATTATCAAATTCAAGAAATGATCGAGAATGGAGTATCGCTAGTTTTTCTCCAAACGATAGTTAAATCTTTTGTTAGATTTGAATATGAAATGGTAATTGAATTTATCGATAACACCGCGGTGTTAGATATGAAGTATTACCAGTTTTGCTTCATGGGATGAATAGGTTGGGGTTGGGAAATTTAACAAATGATTGCTTCGGTAAGGTTCACTAATCCCGACTAGTTTGGATAAACCATAATTTGGTTTGAATGGATATTCAAAAGGAAGATTAAAAAATAAATTTAAAGAATTTATCTTTGATAAAATTAATGGGAACCTTTCCCAAAGTAAAAGAATATTTGAATAAAGAAATGTTCTGGACTGGAATAATGCGTATGTTGTGTTTTTATAGCACTTGTTTATTATATACGCGAGTTATTCGGAAAGACCGAGTTTATCCCATTCTGGATAACTGATTCGACGATATGTCGAGGATGAAGACAGTGGTCGAAGACCGGAGGTCTTCACATCATTTGGATAATTACTGATGATCTGGATTGGGCTGTACACCCATGAGGAGGGAATCAGTTGGTGATCGTCCAGACGTACTTGGAGATCGATGGATATGCGAGGAACAAGGTTTCTCCGGTTTCGTTCAGACCCAGAACAGACTTGTAAATGGATGTGTGTCTGACATTGGATTTTATTCTGTGTTGATTGACTTCTATTAAATATATATCTGTTTGGCAGCGGAGAATCTATTCTCTTGCTTAACGCCCTTCTCTGAGACGTACGAGCTCAGAGGTTATATATCGATAGATATCAGTCGCATGGCATGAATTGCCTGTGTGGCATGCTGAGATGCAAATGATCAAGGCTTCTGTTGAAAAGCAGAGTCTTGTTGTTGATGATCAAAGCACGGATTTAATACAGCGTAGCTTTGTGTAGCGTTAATTCTCGAGCCTCACACCCATGTGTGAACCAAAAACGGGAGAGGACGTCAGGGAGGGCATGAGTTTCCTTCTAGCTAGAAGTGGCGTCAGTGGTTTTACCCGCCCTGATGAGTTTGACTTATGTGGTTGTTAGAATGCGAGGCACCTCGGTTATATCGGTCGATCCGGGACCGATGGAGTCATTTGTCGGCTCATTTACACCCCATAGGGCGGGGAAACGCATGTTCAGGGTTTAAGTTTAATCCACTCCATGTGGACTGGCCCTGAGGATCCAAGGTGCAGTTGCGGCTGTTCCTGAGGGGCGGGCTAGAGCATCTCGAAGTGGTGAGGACGATCCCTTGCCTCGGTTCACAGATGGAAATCCAACTTCTAATACAACATTTTGTGGTTTTGATTGCAGAACTTATATATGGCGACATAGTGGTATGGGGCACTTATTTCGTCTATGATTGATACTTATGATTGAAATTTTTTTGACACTATACACTTATAGTAATAATAAAATATGAAATTTAGCGTATCAAGCATTCTTTGGCTATTATAAGGTAAAACCCTATCCTCCGGCTTGTGTTGTATTGTGTGATGGGACCTGGGTCTTATAATAACTTCATTATTCTTTATTTAGCATTGCGCTGTTGTTTTATGCACTGGTATTCTTGGGAGGAAACCCGTTCCGTGTTATAGGCGTGGTCCCTTGATTTACATAACTTTAAAATAAAGATTAATAATTGTTTTAGTTCTCACACCACTCCCATGACTGACTTGGAGTTTATTGTTTTAACCTAAACTATGGGTGCCCCTATTTCCACAAGGGCAGCTAGTAGTTTTGGTTTTGCAGATTTGTATTCACAGGATCCCGGTTTACAGCTGGAATGATATTGGGAAAGCTCTTTATCCATATATTCTTTTCAGTTGTGTTTTGTATTATTTTCCGCTACATTGTAAATTGTAATCTCTGATATTTTTCTGATGCATATTAAATGTATAACATTTATTCAAACTCTGTATGTTATTGTATTTTGATGGAATTGTTGTAATTAACAATGAAATGTTCTTCTGTTTGTGTTCGATGTGTGTTGTTCTCAAAGCAATCCGTACTTTCCTTCATGGGGAAGTTACGGGTCCTTTCACATACCAGGGTGTGAGGCTCGCGAAGTAACGCTATACACAAAGTTATGCCTAAACAGGTCGTGCTTTGATCATCAACCACAAGGATCTTCTTTTCAACAAAAGCCTCGACCATTTGCGTCTTGGCATGCCTTTGAAAATTCATGCCATGCGATCAATAACTATCAATATATAACCCCTGAGTTCATGCGTCTCAGAGAAGGGTGTTAAGCAAGAGAATAATTCTCCACCACCAAATATATATATATATATATTAAATAGAAACCAATTTACATAAAATGAAATCCAATGTAAGACACACATCCATTTACAAGTCCGTTCTGGGTCTGAACGAGACCGGAGACACCTTATTCCTCGTCCCGTATGTCCAATATGGAAGAGAGGTGCTCGCTTATCTGGACAACCAACAAGTACGTCCGGACAACTACCACTTTAACCCTTTACTGGGAGCTACCCAATGTCGTGCATCAGTAGCCGTCCATTCGATGTGAAGATCGCTGGTCTTCAATCACCGTCTTCAATATCTTCAATTTAAATCGTCGTATAATTATTTGAAATGAGATTGAACTCGTTCTTTTTAAACGATTCTCGTATATATATATAATTTAAATCATTTCATATTGTTAATATTACTTTATAACGATTTTTCGCTATTTTTATTTATATAAAAATAGCCCAATTTAATTTAACGATGCTTCGGGTCAATAGGCGGCCCTGGCGCTGTTTTTACCGAAATTTGATTTACACATTTCTCGAAATATAACCGTTGTATTTTAACAAAATTTATATCGTTGGAAAGATCTTCCCAAAGCGGTCCTAACGGTTTCAGTTTTGGGAAAATCCGACGGTCGGATCTTTCGGTAGAATCGTTTAAAGTTACGATTCCGAAACGCGAACTACCGCGCAAAATTTGTTTTATTTTAAGTGTATATATATATATATATATATATATATATATATATATATAAATCATTCGACGATTCCAGTAATGTGTTTAACATGCCAAATAAAAGAATGTTTTATTTGCGTAACATATCTACATGTTTATAATGTCAAATAAATATGTATTTTATTTGCATACATTTCTACATGTTTATAATGTCAAACAAATATGTATTTTATTTACATGAATTCACTACATGTTTCTAATGTCAAATAAAATGTAATTTATTTACATGACATTGTTGCTAATGACAAATAAAAAGATAATTTGTAACAACCCGGAAAATCAGAACCAATTTAAAATTTTTATTTTAGCTATTTTAATGGATTTTGAATATTTGAAATGATTTATTTTAAATAATAATCACTAAAAATTTATTTTTGATGAAGTTAAAAGGAATAAATTTATTTAAATTATAAAACGAGCCTAAATTGCGCGGTAGTTTGAAAATACGATTTCTAATTTCAAATGAATATAAAGAATTCAATATAAGTCAGAATTGGATGAAACAAGAAATATTTGAATCTGATTAACAATATCTTTCTAATGAATGTGAAAACTTAAACTTCTCTTTATAAATTAAAAGATGTGTCCAGTTTAAAATTTAGAAAATTCGCTGTGGAATTTATATATATATATTTAATATATATAAAGCCCTTAAAAATAGCCATTTTGCAAACGACCTCTGTTTTCGATGAAACCACTTTTGTTGGACCCGGTATGTCAAGTAATTGCTAGATTCCAATTTTCATAATTTTTGACATTAATATGTGAGAGTGGCAAAACAATACGTGTTTTGTCAATTTCAGTTGAATTGGATCGACTAGAAATTGGCCATATTTCAAATGGACTCTAAATTCGACGAAATTAGTTTTGTTAGGACCATATCGTCAAAACAAAGCTAGATTTATTTTTTGGAATTTTTAGAGGCAGTATGTGGTCCCGGTAAATTAAAATGTACGTTTAAATGTAATATATATCGATTTATATTTTAATTTAAAGGAAAACTGATCGAAATGATCGAATTGTCTCACGAAATATATCCAATTGTGTCCGAAATGGGGGTATTTAGCTAGGGGAGATAGTCGTTGGGTTTATTTGGAGTTCGATTCGATAAGCAAGTAAATGGGAAAATTAAATAATAAAATATATATACACACTCAAGTCAAATACAGTCAAAACCCTAAAATCATTTCCACGTTGGTCAACGCGGGTCTGGAGCCGTGAGTTCAAACTTCGAACGGCGGAAATTCTTGGAGATTTCTCCCTCAAATTAAACTCGGTTCATTTAATGATTTCAGAACCCAGTACATGAAATTGTTGACCAATCCGAGCTATTTCATTCCGTACTACTGTGATCGAAATCCATTGTGTAAATCATTTGAATTCTGCCTTTAAAGTGGTGCGGTTTCGAGCCAAATTCAGGGAGGACGGGGTGCTCGAGTTCATCCAGGTTGGGTGGCGCAGGTTGCTGACATGGTGGACTTCATGGTGGCGGCGTTGGATGGTGCTCCGGTCGACAGATGGAGGCACATCAGTGGGTTTTCGAATTTGACGATGAGTATTTGTTTGGTCCAGAAACTTTGAACGTGGAAGAAAGGTTTTAAGGTATATTTTTATTATTATTTATTAATTCATTTAAAATAGTATTGTTTTAAGAATATAAATCATAGATTAAAAATGTAATTTTTAAAAATAGAAATATATAGAAACTGTTATAAAATATTTAAAATTGTCATTGTTTTTAAAATATAAAATACTACGATTTAAAAATATAAATATTGTTGTTCTATAAATAGAAAAAAAAGCATTGTATTAAAAATAGAAATTGCTATGAAAATAAAAAAATTGATTTTTATACATATGAAAGTGGTAAAAATGAGGTTATATACATATACATATATATATATATATATATATATATATATATATATATATATATATATATATAACATCATAAGAGAAATGTGATTTGTTTTTATATGTATAGCGATAAAAATATTTGATTTTTAAAATATAAAGATTGGGTTTTTAAATATATAAAGATACAATTTTTAAATTGTATGATGATAGGATTTTAGTCATATAAAAGTATGATTTTTAAATGTTTAAAAATATGAATTTCATTATGAAGGTAGCGAATTAAAAAAATGATTTTTATCTTAGGAATAGCGGTATAAAAATGTGATTTTGTAATGTTTAAACATCATATTAAAAATGAGATTTTTACGATGAACAGCGTGAAACATTGTGTGATGGAACTGGCGGGAAACGAATCCAAATCTAAACCGTTCAATATAGAGTGGAGGAGTGGATCCCCAAGGTGAGAACATCTCACTATGATTTTCTTTGTATAGTTATTTATTTTATAACTGCATATATGAACTGCTCCCAATCGTCCACAGACCATGGATGACTTGTTTGATTGTTTGGTTTGGTTGATTGATTTGTTTGAATTGATTGTGATGTGAAATGAACTGAATTAAATATTCATGTATTGAAATAATTTATCATTAAAAATATAATTTTTAGCGTGTATATGAATAAAATAAATATTCATTTACAAATCGGACGATTTGTTTATGTACACCTATTTGACTGATATTGATTGGGACGAAATATTTTACACATCGCCCAACTGCACAAATAATATTCAGTATTTGTTGGTTGAAACCCCACACGGGTATTGGGATGATATTTAACGTATATTAATCCCAATTGTTTAGTTGTATGTCAATCGATTAGTTGACAGACTGTTGGAAGCGTTAATCATTTATAAATAATGCGTATACAATGTAGAATGCACTCTGGATGATGGATTATTATTTTCATTGTTGTGATATACATGTGTTGTATGGAATCCATATAAATAACATTGTATGGTAATTGACTGTGTCTGATTCTAGTTCAGAAAGAATGAATATTTTAAAATAATGAATATTTTAAAATAATATTCAGAAAAGAATCAAAATATGATTTTTGATGTCCGATTTGGGATGGACATGGAAATATTTAAATATATATAGTCGTGTTGATTAGGTATGCGTCATTTTGACTTGAACGATATTTATATCGATTATATTCATTTTTTAATGAATATAAAAACGGAAATGATTTCAAAATCTAATGTTTAGAAAATATCATCATTTATATGTTAATAGTATGGAATATTCAATTTTGATTTATAATTGAATATGAATTTGAAATCGTTTTTAAAAATGAAGTTAAAACGATTTAGAAAATACGTTTTAAATGGTAATCGATGAAATATATATGTTATACATATTTAATGGCTTGAATAGAACGCGCCGCGCAGCAACCGTTCACGAATTTCGACCATTGACTTCGAATTGGCGTTACGGGAGATCCGACCGTCGGATTCTCCTACAACAGGAAATGTTGGGTTCGTATCAAAAAGTTCTTTCCAATGAATACAACAAATTAGAAATCTTATGGTTGGATTTGTAATTATGTCCAAATCAAATTTGGAAAAGGTTGTTGTAAGTGCAATTCGATGGCCGTTTATGGAAATCGACTGTACGGGCCTTAATAAAATTATTAAAAATATATTTAATTTGTGTAAAATCATAATAAATGATTTGGAAAGAACTGGGATGAAAAATTCCATATTTGAAAAGATAAAAATATGTTTTTGTCGAAATCAACTAGTTATGAATTAGAATTATAATCCAATATTTTTAAATAAACAAATTGGAATTGAAATGGTTTTAAAAATAACCAGAATTTCCAATATATGAATTGGAATAGATTTGAATCGAAATTATCTCCGGAATATTTCGATATTGGATTTCGTGATTATACAGACGTTGTGGAGGAATTTGGAAGATATATATTGTTATTCCAACATGATATTTGTTGATTTCAGAATTTGATATTGAATATAAGCCGATATATTTTCTATTCAGAGCCTTGTATTTAATATCAAAGTGGATTTTGGGTTTGTTGTGAACGGTGTCTTCACTATCACCGTTCTTAAACCTAGTTGAGAAAAGATATAAATCTTTTTATTAAGATTTAATGAAGTTTACCAATTAATTAATATTTAACTGGAATTAAATTGAAATTGGTTTTTGGGTTCATCATGAACGGCGTTTTAAATAACACTTGTTCTTTAACCCGATTAACAATGGAATGAGATTTTGGGTTTGTCGTGAATGGTATCTTTAATAATATTGTTCTTAAACACAATGGAGTTAAGGAAACTAGAAATTAACTGGAGATTAGCTAAGTTGAATGGTTTCCTGGGTATTGATCTGATGTTGGTTTCGGCCTTCGGGATTAATAATTAGGGAATTGTTCTCTTACTAATTTACAGTTAGAGACTAATGGAATGGTGTCTTCATTAACACTGTTCTGAAACCCCGTGTGAAAAGAATAAGTCTTTTAACTAAGATTTAGAGCAATTACCAATAAATTGACATTTAATTGGAATTGAAATGGAATGTGAATTGGGTTTATTGTGAACTGTGTTTTTAACGACATTCGTTCTTTAACCCAATTCATAGTGAAATATGATTTGGAATTTATAAATCTTTTAATTAAGATTTAGGGGAAATTTCCAATGAAAAGTTTTCCAGTTTAATAAAATAAATTGGAATGGAATGGAATTCAATTCGGTAATAATCGAAGTGAACTTCTGTAGAGGAAGACTGTTACTATATATGGAATTTAAGAGGCTTTGCCATTATTCCATTTATATTATCGGTTGGATACGAAAGTTTATATCGATTATATATGTTGATCTGTTTTCCGTGAAGATTCCATAATTAATGGAATGAGATTTTGGGTTTATCGTGAACTGTGTTTTAAATGACATTAGTTCTTCAACCCAGTTAAAGATAAGGTTAATTTCTTAACTTTGAATAATCATTAGATAATGATTTTTGAGATTAAAACTAAATTGGAGTTTTAATGAATCTTTAATTAGATTGAAAAAGAGAATGTGATAATTTAAATTATCAAATTCGTAAAATGATCGAATAAGGAGTAGCACCAGTTTTACTCCAAACGATAGTTAAATCTTTAATTAGATTTGAACGTGAAATGGTAATTAACTTTACCAATAACACCGTGGTGTTAAATATGAAGTATTACCCGTTTTGCTTCATGGGATGAATAGGTTGGGATTGGGAAATTAAACAAATGATTACTTCGGTAAGGTTCGCTAATCCCGGCTAGTTTGGATAAACCATAATTTGGTTTGAATTGGTATCCAAAGGAAGATTAAAGAATAAAGTTAAAGAATTTATCTTTGATAAAATTAATGGTAACCTATCCCAAAGGATATGAATATTTATATAAAAGAATATTCAGAATTGGAATGAGGCGTATGTTGTGTTTTTATAGCACTTGTTTATTATATACGCGAGTTATTCAGAAAGACTGGGTTTATCCCATTCTGAATAACTGAACCGGCGATGAGTCGACGATGAAGACGTTGGTTGAAGACCGGAGGTCTTCACATCGTTTGGATGATTACTAATGTCTTGATTGGGCTGTACACCCAAGACAAGGTAATGAGTGGTGATCGTCTAGACATACTTGGAGATCGACCGGATATGCGAGGACCTCTCTCCTATATTGGACATATGGGACGAGGAATAAGGTGCCTTCGGTTTCGTTCAGACCCAGAACGAACTTGTAAATGGTTGTGTGTCTAACATCGGATTTCATTCTGTGTGATTGATGGACATCAGTTGCATAGCGTGAATTGCCTATGTGGTATGCTGAGATGCAAATGATCAAGGCTTCTGTTGAAAAGCAGAGTCTTGTGGTTGATGATTAAAGCACGGCTTTAATATAGCATAGCATTGTGTAACGTTAATTTGTGATCCTTGCACCCAAGTGTGAACCAGAAATGGGAGAGGACCTCAGGGAGGGCATGCGTTTCCTTCTAGCTAGGAGTGGTGTCTGGGTTTTGCACGCCCAGACGTTTTACTTATGTGGATGATGGATAGCGAGGCACCTCGGATATGTTGTATATGACGTAGTTGTATACACAATTATATGATTTTTGTTTGATGATAACAAAAAAATAAATATTATTTAAAATGTGTTTGTTACTGTACTATTTTATATTTACATCACAGACATGAATATAATATTTAAATAGAATACGACTGTACATACATTCATATATTCATACAGTATTTTATTTAAATTGAATATTATATTTCAAACATTCAAACAGTACAACTATTTGTATCTCCGCTATTTAAACACTTCACCTGACATTGTACTTGTATATAAACTGAATATGATAAACAAATTTGCTTGAACACAAATTTGAGCACAATAAAATAATATTTTATTTCAAACAAATTTGTTTAATACAAACATCAATACAATTCTGTTGTTACACAGCTCCTCACTATAATACTCTGTCTATACATCTCATAAATATATATACAATCAATCATTTTACATTTTCATATCCATATACATTAACTGATACATTTACATTCACTGACACTGCCTCTTAGTCTTCTGTCTTCACAGCGTCTTTCAGTCAGTCCTGTCTTCATACCTGTCGTTTACAGAAACACAAACATAGTATCTGGAACAGAAATTATTTCAAAATTTATGCAAATATAAATTTTATTTTTAAAATTTTATTTTCCTCAGTTTTCTGGTGTGTTTCTCATCATTTTTCATGACTTGATCTGATTCATCTATGTCTAGTCAATTTGTATATAGTACAGGGACAGGAAATCTTGTCTGATGGTTGCATATACATACGTGTATAAATATACACGTGTGCACTGCCTCGCCAATCAACATACAGTGTGCATCTGAGGAGTAGCCACATGGACCATCTCAACTCAGTGCACAACTCAACACATTTCAAGACGGTGAAGCTATCAACAAATACAATAATGGTCGAGACAACTCAAAAATGGTACAACAACTTTCAGCATAGATGGACATTGGAGATGTATACATATATATAGTGGGTCAACATGGTTGGTGCATAACATATACATGCAAATGAAATACACAAGGTACGTGTATATGATTACATGAAGCATGGTATGTCAATGATAAACTAGCAGCAAGTGAAAATGCATTTTCAGATCATATTCAAAACAGTTTGACAAACATGGCAAATCAGCAAGTTCAAAATGAAATGTACATGCACGATTCAAGGACCAGATTACAAGCATGCATGGTGCAGATCCAAGTCAATGATCAAGTGAAATTTGCATGGCAAATCAAATCAGTTCCAGTTTTCAGCATGGCATATCATTTTTTTAAAAACAGCTAAATCAGAGGTAAATCAGCCCAGATTTGCGTTCTAGTCATAAGGACACAACAACAAATATACATGGATTACAAGCATGGTGATACAAGTTAAGAGCAGTAGCTAAAATACAAGATAGCAAGCAAATGGACAACAAAGTATTTTGCATCACAAGCATTTGGCAGCTACATATGTTTCATCACAGCATTATCATGGTCGATCATCAAAACAAAACTAAAAAGTAGAGCATAGCCAAAATACTAGAGTTTATATGGTAGCATAAATTGGTTGAAGCATGATCATGTGAACACAATGGAGACATGGTGCAACAGTAAGAAGCACATCAAGAAATACATGGGTGGCGCACACAGCAACAATACATGGTGCAAGAGGCTAATTCACACAACAAATATACATGTATAGCAATGCAAATATGGTGCAACAGTTCACGGACACATATGTGTCGAGCAACTCAAATGGCAATATGGATGATTTGAAACGACTGCGAATTTCACTCGATCCGAATCGATCGCTAAACCGATCAAGACCGTTCGAAACGCCTGATTGTTTTGAGAATACGACAAATTAGAACGCAGACAGAAGAACATTTCATTGTTTATTACAATAGTTACATCAGAATACAAGAATATACATACTATGAATAAATATACATTCTAAAATATCAGAGATTACAATACATTACATAGCAGCGGAAAATAATACAAAATACAACTGAAGGAGATATACGGATACAAAGCTTTCCGAGTATCGTTCCAGCTGTAAATCAGGATCCTGTGAATATAAATCTGCAAAACCAAAACTACTAGCTGCCCATGTCAAAATAAGGGCACCCAGAGTTTAGGTTAAAACAATAAACTCCAGGTCAGTCATGGGACTGGTGTGAGAACTAAAACAGTTATTAATCTTTATTTTAAAGTTAGGTAAATCAAGGGACCACGCCGTATAATACGGAACGGGTTTACTCCCAAGAACACTAGTGCATAAAACAAATAGCGCAATGCTAAATAAAGAAAAATGAAGCTGTTATAAGACCCAGGTCCCATCACACAATGCAACGCAAGTCGGGGGATAGGGTTTTCCCTTATAATAGCCAAACATTCTTAGTACGTTTAAAACAAATCATTTGATACTATTATAAGTGCATAGTGTATAAAACAACTTCAAATCATAAGTATCAATCATAGACGGCATGGGTACCATATATCATGTCGCCATACTAGTTCTACAATTAAAACCGCAAAATCATGTATTTGGAAATTGGATTTCCATCTGTGAACCGAGGCAAAAGATAGTCCTCTACTGATTCGAGACAATCTAGCCCATGTCTCAGGACCCAGACTCAGGTGGGCCCTTGGAGCGACAGGGCCGGTCCACCGATGTGGATTAAAATTCCTGAACACTGCGTTTTCCCGCCCTTTGGGGCGTAAATGAGCCAACAAATGACTCCATCGGCTTCACATAGTCACGGATATATCTGAGGCGCCTCGCAACAGCAACAACCACATAAGTCAAACTCGTCAGGGCGTGTAAAACCACTGATGCCACTTCTAACTAGAAGGAAACGCATGCCCTCCCTGAGGTCCTCTCCCGTTTCTGGTCCACTACCGGGGTGTGAGGCTCGCGAATCAACGTTACACAAAGCTATGCAACACAGGCGGTTCTTTGATCATCACCACAAGACTTTGCTTTTCAACAGAAGCCTTGATCAACTGCCACTTAGGCATGCCACACAGGCAATTCACTCCATGCGTTTGATATCCATCAATATATAACCCCTGAGCTCGTACGTCTCAGAGAAGGGCGTTAAGCAGGAGAATAAATTCTCCACCGCCAAACAAATATATTTAATAGAAATCAATCACACAGACTAAAATCCAATGTCAGACACACAGTCCATTTACAAGTTCGTTCTAGGTCTGAACGAAACCGGAGGCACCTAGTACCTCGCATATCCATCGATCTCCAAGTACGTCTGGACGACCACTAACTGATTCCCTCCTCTTGGGTGTACGGCCCAATCAAGATCATCAGTAATCACCCAAACAACGTGAAGACCTCCGGTCTTCGACCACCGTCTTCATCTTCAACTTATCGTCTTATCAGTTATTCAGAATGGGATAAACCCGGTCTTTCTGAATAACTCGTGTATATAATAAATCCGTGTTACACAAACACAACATACGCCTCATTCCAATTCATTAGTCACTAACCGTAAATTAACAAGAGAATAATTCCCTAAATATTAACCCCGAAGGCCGAAACCAACATCAGATCAATATCCAGAAAACCATTCTGCTTAGCTAACTGAGAGTTAGTTTCTAAATTTCACATTGTTAGGGAAAGGTTCCCATTAATTTTATCAAAGATAAATTCTTTAAATTTATTCTTTAATCTTCCTTTGAATATCACTTCAAACTAGTCGGGATTAACGAACCTTACCGAAGTAATCATTTGTTTTAATTTCCCAATCCCAACCTATTCATCCCATGAAGTAAAACTGGTCATACTTAATATCTAACACCACGGTGTTATCGATAAATTCAATTACCATTTCACGTTCAAATCTAATTAAAGATTTAACTATCGCTTGGAGTAAAACTGGTGATACTCCATTCTCGATCTTTTCAATCTAATTAAAGATTCATTAAAACTCCACTTAGTTTTAATTTTTAACTGGGTTAAAGAATCAGTGTCATTTAAACACGGTTCGCGATAAACCCAAAATCACATTCCATTAATTATCGGGTTAAAGAACAAGTGTTATTTAAAACACTGTTCTCGATAAACCCAAAAATCAATAACAATTCAATTCCAATTAAACATTATTTAATTGGTACACTTCATTAAATCTAAATAAAAAGATTTAATCTTTTTCTCAACTGGGCTTAAGAACAGTGTTAATGAAGACACCATTCACGACAAACCCAAATCACATTTGATATTAAATACAAGGCTCTGAATAGAAAATATATCGGCTTATATTCAATATCAAATTCTATGACCAACAAATATCGTATTGGAAATAACGATATTTTTATATATATCTTTCAAATTTCCATAACAACATTTGTACAATCACGAAACCCAACATCGAACTATTCCGAAGATGATTTGAATTCAAATC
Organism: Allium sativum; assembly: GCA_030737875.1. NCBI lineage: Eukaryota > Viridiplantae > Streptophyta > Magnoliopsida > Asparagales > Amaryllidaceae > Allium > Allium sativum. The sequence continues at coordinate 121,687,287 of CM060926.1, read as the reverse complement.
CCGTCCAATTCAATCATTGGAAATCCTGGTTATTTTCAAAACCATTTCAAATCCAATTTATTTATTTTAAAAAAATAAACAAATTATTATTCTAGTTCAAAACTAGTTCATTTCGATAAAAATCTATTTATATCCTTTCAAATATGGAATTTTTCATCCCAATTCTTCACAAATCATTTCTTATGATTTTTCACAAATTATTGATATTTTTAATAATTTTATCAATGCCAGTACAGTCGATTTCCATCAATGGTCATCGAACTGCACTTACCACGACCTTTTCCAAAATTGATTTGGACATAATTCCAAATCCAACCGTTAGATTTCTAATATTCGTTAGAAAGCTCTTTTCGATACGAACCCAACGGTTCCAGTTTTAGGAGAATCCGACGGTCGGATCTCCCGCAATATCCATTCGAAGTCAATGGTCAAAATTCGCGAACTGCCGCGTTGCGGCGGTTCCATTCAGGCCATTATATATAATATATATATTATATATATATCATCGATTTCCTTTCAAAATGTATTTCAAAAACCGTTTTAAATTCGTTTTCGAAACGATTTCAACTTCATTTCAAATCAAAATTGAATTTTTCAATATAATCTGTTTTAATTTAATTTAAAATCGATTTCAATTCAGTTTCAATTTAATTCGAATTTCAATTCATTTCAATTTAATTCGAATTTCAAATCTATTCAATTTAATTCGAATTCATTTTCTATTCAATTCAATTTCAATTCGATTTGAATTCTATTCAATTCAATTTTAATTCGATTTGAATTCCTATTCAATTCAATTTCTAAAATATTCGATTATTGAAATCACTTTTCAATATTCATTTAAAAATGAATAAAATCGATATAAGTATCATTCATGTCAAAATGACGTCCATCTAATCAACTCGGCTTCATATATTTCTATTTTCAAATATTCTATTTCAAATATTTCTATTCAAATATTTTCTATTCAAAACTGGAATGAGGCCCAATCAATTACCATAGCTTTATTTCTATGGATTTCCATACAACGCATGCATATATAAACAATGACAAATAATCAACCATCATCCAAAGTGCATTCTACACTGTACAAGCATCAAATATAAATAGTTAACGCTTATAACAGTCTGTCAATCAATCGATCGACATACAACTAATTATTGGGATTAGTGTATGTCATATATCATTCCAATACCCGTGTGGGTTTTCAAACAATCAAACACAGATTTTGTTTGTGCAGTTAGGCGATGTGTAAAATTTATCGTCCCAATCAATATCAGTCAAATGTGTGTATATAAACAAATCGTTCGATTTGTTTATATTAATTTATTTCATTTAATATACACATTAAAAATTCTATTTTTTACTATAAAATATTTTTAACTATATAAATATTTTATTTCACATCACATTACACAATCAACAACACATCAAAATCAAACAAACAAGCATACAAGCCGTCCATGGTCTGTGGACGACGGGTTTCGGGTGCTACTAAACACTGTCTGCATCCTAGTATATATTTTAACAAGAAAATTAAATTAAAAGTGAGAAGTTCTCACCGAAAGCTAAACCAAACTCCACGACTCTTCATATGTAGGAAATCTTCATCATTCTCCTCTTGTCACTTTCATCGTCCGCATACGCTACATATATAAAAATCGAATTTTTATTTTCACCTCATATATATAAAAATCAAATTTTTATCTCCACTTCGTTATAAAAATTATATTTTTATCCTTTCTATAATATAAAAATCGCCTTTTCATGTATAAAAATATCGCCTTTTCATGTATAAAGATCTCGTCTTCTGAACTATAAAAATCAATTCTTTTCTACATTAAAAATCAATTCTTTTCTTCATTAAAAATCAATTCTTTTCTTCATTAAAAATCAATTCTTTTCTATGCTATAATATATATAAAAAATGATTTTAATTTATGCTAAAAACCCAGATTTTTAAATTTATAAAAACCCATTTACAAAATAAATAAAGGAAAACGAATAAAAATAGAATATAAAACTTACTGTTTTTAATCTGGAAAGGGGGGGAAGATGCCGCAGTCGCTCGTGGTGGGGGGGAAGCAGGCGCGGAGGAGGGTGGCTTGGGTGTGGTCGGCGGTGGAGGCTTCGTTGGCCGGAGGGCTCGACTGTTTTTGGGGGGGTCGCGGTTCAGGAGAGAGAAGGCGGAGAGAGGAGGAGAGAAGCGGCGGTGGAAGGGGAAGCTGGGGAGGGAGTCGCGGCGAGCAGCGGTGGTGGAAGGCTGGAGGGGCGGCGCAGTGAACAGGAGGGAGGGCGACGGGTTTTGTGAGATTGGGTTTTTTCATTTAAAACTGAATCGAGTTTGTGAATAAAGGGGGGAGGGCTAATCTAGGGTTTAATACAAAATTATATTGTATTTTAATAATTTCCAATGGTTGACTTTTTATTCAACCTCTAATCGAGGCCCAACGACTGCCGCCCCTAGCTAATTAGCCTCATTCCGAACACAATGGGATATGTCCGGTAAGCTGATTCGACTGTTTCGATCAGTTTCCATCAAATTTAAAATATAAATCTGTATATTCAATTTGAACACGCATTTCAATTTACTGGGGCCACATACTAACCAGAAAAATTCCAGAAAAATATTTTCTAGCTTCTTATTGACGATACGGTCCTAACAAAACAAATTTCATCAACTTCCGAGACCGTTTGAAAAATGGCCATTTTCCAGTCAATTAAAATCAACTGAAACTGGTCAAACGCGTTTTCCTTTGCCACGCTCACATATTGATTCGAAAAATTATGAAATTTGAAACCTATCAATAATTTGACATCGCGGATCTAACAAAAGTGGTTTCGTCGAAATCCGAGGTCGTTTGCAAAATGGCCATTTTTAAGGGCCGAAATTCCATAGCGATTATTCTGAAATTTCAACTGGACATATCTCTTGATTCCCGCTATGAAATTCCAATCATTCGGATTCATTGGAAAGATATTCACAAATAGATTCTATTATTTTTGGTTTCACTAAAATCCGATTTATTTTGCACCCGGTACATTCATTTGAAATTTGAAATCGAATTATCGAACTACCGCGCCATTTTCAATTCCTTTTATATATATAAATAAATATTTATATTCTAACGACGATTCGAATAAATATATACGTTCAATTCTATTCAAAATAAATTTCTCGTCGTTATTATTTAAAATAATTCATTTTAAATAATCAAAATTCGCTAAAATTGCCAAAATAAAAATTTTAAATTGGCCCAGATTTCCGGGTTATTACATGATTGCTGTTTGATCAGCAAGCATATGGTGGTGCAAGGCAAGAAATGGACACACACAAGTTCAAGCAAGTGTTAACAAAAGAAAATGAAGCATTTCAGAAATCCCAAGATCATTATGGCAAGAAACAAATATGTGTTTCCAGTTTTCTGCAAATCAATTTTTGGCAAGTTATTATTCTTCGAAAAGGATTCCAGAAATTCTAGTATGAGATAATTTGGAAATCAAGTTTTAATTCCAGATTTGGCCAAACACTTTTTTTTCCAAAAATGAATACACATTAAAAATCAATTTCAGATATGCACAAAACAGTCTGATTTGTTTTTTGGCACAGAAACATACTTGAAATGGCTAAGAGCATAAAAGGCAATGTTTGGAAAAGAGTTTATTTTGTTTCTAGAAATGAGCAAATTTACAGTGGGGCAAGAAATCTGCATTTCATCTTTGACATATGGTGTATGGCAAAAACAGATTTTGGGCAAGTTTTATATCGGTTGCTATTTGTGAAATCAGTTTTGGAATGTATCTATCACACAAGCAAATTCAAATTCTGAGGAATATTTTTTAAACATGGCAACTCAAATTCAATCATGCAAGAGGATAACCAAGCAAAAGTGGAAACTGGATGGAATCATCCAAGCCATAATCGAAAGAAACTAGAGCAATTAAAGGATTTAAAAATCCTATAAAAAACATACATCATCGGTAATATTTGATCGAAAACCAGGAACTCAAATTCAAGAACAAGATCAAAATATCAAATCAGTAATACTCACAAGTTTTTCGATCTAAAGTTTATCCCAGATATGACGTCAAGAACATCAACAAGAATACAATCATCAGAGAACCATTTTCCCAACATATGCGATCGAAATTTGGGGATTTATTAAAACCCTATGTAACGACCCGGATTTTTAGCCGTTGAATTTTGAATATTTAAATTGTTTTAAATATTTTATTTGAATTATATATAGGAATTTATTTAATAAAATGATATTTAAACGTATAATTTATAATATAATTTAAAATGAGCTCGTAATAGTGCGGCAGTTCGTAATTTGACATTTTGAACTTCAATTGGATATACAGAATCCAATATAAGTCAGATTTCTGTGAAACAAGAAACTTGTGAATATATTAAATAGTATCTTTCTAATGGAAGTAAAAAATCAAGATTTTGTCATATATAATGGGAATTACATCCAAATCAAATTTTCAGAAAGTCGCTGTGAAATCGTATATAGGTCATAACGGTTATTTAAAAATATTTAAATATCGATCTTGAATTTGGACAAGGTTCTTTTGAGGCGTAGTTATAATTTAATTTTTAAAATTTTACTGTAATTTTTAATTAATTAAATACGCAACTTTTTATGTGGAATAGTTTGCACCCTATATCAATATTTTGGGGTTTCATAATATAAGTTAAACTACCGATATTATTATATTTATGGGATCGTAACACATTGCTCAACACAACGATATTTTTACTTCTGTCGTTTGCGTAAAATATGAGTATAATAATAATTATTTAAAAACTAATGAAGCTTTTTCCACTTTCTGCCGTATGTTTTCTTTCCTTAGGTCCAAAATTTCTCTTTACTTTACTTGCACTCCAAACTATCCAGCTGTGCCAAGCAAGTTTTGAAAATCGCACCTAACCTACAGTGCCTATACCATAACTACCGTGATCACTACATATACTTGGTTGCCAAGGTTTTACAACACTGTGATTTCCAAGCTTACATCCGTGCGAGCCAAGCCTTTGAGAACCCGTGCCTATCAAGCAATTGATTTCGTGCGAGCCACACTTTCTTCCTCTTTAAATACTGGACACAACATCCCATTCTTAAGCAAAATGTGAAAAATAAAATCAAAGAAAATTCATATAAAATATTATATTTATACTGTATATATTCCATTGTTCGCCCCAATTCTTTCAATCCCAAATCAATTCTCCGGAAGCAAAATTCACGGCATTAATATTTCAAATTCGAAATTTTATAAATTAAAATACAAAACCAAATCAGACCATTTTTGCTTCGTGGTACTCCTCATGTCCTCAGCTTCACACAGATCTATCTTTTGCTGGGTTCGATCTAAATTCTTTTGAAGCTCAAAAATGGACAGTGACTAGGGTTCGCAGTGGAGGATGTTGAGGCGTCAAAGGGGAGAATGACGAGCCGGATATTTAATGGTAGGCGGAGGTTATTCAGTCGCCAGAGGGGGTAGTTTTGGACTCGAAGTCGCATCGGGTTCTGGCGAACTGAGATGCTTTCGGGTTAGTCTGCGTCCGGCGAGTAGGTTGGTAGATGGGAGTCATAACTACGGGTGGTGGGTCAGCTCAGAACGGCGGTGACGATGGGGTAGACACGGCGGAGCCTAGGTGTTAGAGGAGGCGATGGTGATCGATTAGGGAAGTGGAGCTTTTGTAAAATGCATGTTTGAACGCAGATCGCAATTATTCCTGGTAAATAGGAAATCACGTGACTAAGCTTTAAAATAGTATTGTTTGGGTATGGGAAAAATCGCACTACTGTACAAGTAGCATGCGTATATAGTATTTCAACGCAAATGGAAGGAGTGGCGCATCCTCTATTAAATGGTGACGGAAGTGAGGTCTTCAGGCGAGGGGAAGCTCTGGTCTATGGTGGTGGTGCGTTAATGGCACGAGTAGTGGGATTTTACTGAAAGGAGATGGATTAAAAGTGGGGTATGCATATAGGAAGGTCATGGAGGGGATTGCGCATGAAGTTAGATTGGAAGCAGGGTGGTGCAAATTTGATTCTTTGGACGGGGAGAAGTTTGTGTTAAAAGTAACATGATTAAGTGGTTTAAAACATGGAGGGTTGATCAATGTTGCGAAATGGCCTGATGCGGTCATGATGTCTTGACGTCGGGGAAGAAGGCAATTCTGGACCCTATTTTATGAAATAAGTAATTAAGTTTTCCTTAATTTTTTTTTCCTTAATCTAGACTAAACTAGTGGTAGTTAAATCATTAATTATAAAATGGCAGTAGCAGGTCTGGTCTGCATCAGGAAAGAATAAAGTTTGACGTGGCAGGATTAAGTTAAATGGCAAGGTTAGCGGGACTAATTATGAATCGGACGGACCGGTCGTATTGGAAATGAGCAACGACATCTACGCTGTAGAGCTGACGTAGCTGAGGACAGCGCCACTGGAATTTCGTGATAAAATCAAACGCGGTTTGATTTTAAAACGAAATAAAAGCAGAACCGTCAACTCCAACCTAAGGTGAGTAAACTCACTAACTCTGACTCGTTTATATTTTTATATAAACGAGATTTTAAATTTATTTATAAAAATGTTATACTGTGTGATGGTTGATTGGTTGAAATGGTTGATAAAATTGGTTGAAATAATTAATATAGATATATCATTGATCGATTATCAGTTCTGTTTACTATGATATCTCATATTGATGTGATTAACATCTATGGATGCAGGGGAACAAGTTGGAGGGGCCCAACTGGGTTCCTCAACATTTATATTATTGTTTTCATATATTTGCGTTATATGATGTGATATGTATTCTATGATTGATTTTGTTGTCACCGGGCCTATAAATTTTTGTATTTAAATACCGTAAAATATTCTGAAATATAGGAAATGAATTTGAGATTTAAAAGGAAATGTATTTTTTTTCCAAAAATTAAAGTGTAGTTTTTGAAGAGAGTAAAAAAAGTAGAAACTTATTTATTAAAACAAGGGGTTGAACGAAAACGTGTTCATAAATTAAATGGATTATGTAACATTGGATAAAATGAAATATAAATTCAAATTTTGAATTTATACGAAAAAAAATGGAAATCAAATTTGAAAGCAATATTTGAGATGAGATTTTAACTTGGCAAATTTCAAAGTAAATCATAAATGAGATTTTAAATTATTGGAATAAAAGTATATTGTTTGAAAATTCTGAATAGAAATTTTAACTAGAAATTTGAGTTTAAAAGAATATTTATAAGAACAAAACCAAATGATGGTATATAAAGGAAATATATTCAGAATCAAAGTAAACAATGGTTTAAAGTAAATATTGGCAAATAAAATATCTATAGAGGAAATTTGGATTTGAAATATGAATCCAAATTGGAACGTGAATGAGAAAGAGGAATGGATAATCATTTTAAGATAAAACGATGAGTTTTATTCCAACATTTAGAAAATAAAATAAATTGTAATAACGTTTTTGGTAAACCAAAATAGTTATAAAGGAATTGGGCAAGGATTTGAAAAGGATAGATTCAAAAGTAAATTTAGAATTTGAATCAACCTGAAATGGTAGATAAATTCTGAAGTTCGGCATATTAATCGGATATGGAGTATTCGAATGAGATTTTTTTTTTTTTTGGAAATTCGATTATATCGGATTTAGGGAAGTAGTTATTTTTACTTTCCGCTTTGAATCAAATTTAATTATTTAATTACTTATTAATTTATTTATTGAAATAAATAAATACAAGTTGCATTTTTATAAACCAAATATTGGTAAATAGCGATTTTAAATGCTGTCCTTATAAATGATATTCAATTAATTCTATAGTTTGCAAATCTATATAAAAGGGATTTATAGAAATCAAATTGAGTTAATTTCAGAAGTTATAGAACGTATAGCTTGTAAATACATTTAAAGGAGAACTTGAATTGTTTAAAATAAACAGAGTTTATAAATGAACAATGGAGGCGTATGCGTCGCACATGGTACTTTATTTAAAATAGCGATTATAGCGCTATTGTTATGATATTTGTTTTTCAAATCTAAAAAGCGATTATAGCGCTGTTGTTATAATATATGTTTTTGTAAATCTAAACAGCGATTATAATGCTTCTGTTATCACAAATATTTTTAACAGTGATTTTAATGTTGCTATTATAATAAAAGCTAAACAGCGATTGTAAAGATGTCATTGAAAGAAATGTTTTATAAATCAAATATTTGGAAACAGCGATTATAACACTACCGTTATAATCAATATTTTTTTGTAAAAGAAGTGTGTTCTTAGATTGAATCCAAAAGTCGCGTAAGCGATGAAGCTGTGAGTTTTGACTATTTCAAAGTTAAGAATGTTGTTCAATTAAGGTCTGAGAGGCAATTATACCCCAACTTGATTGACTTCATGATTGATGGAGGAATGGTTAAGGTTCGATAGTGAAGATTGGTTAACATTTTGGTTAGTTAATAATTGGTTAATGTTTTAAGTTATAATAACGATGTTTACAACATCACGTTAATTTAAAAGAAATTTGAAATGTTTTTTCCAATAAAATGAGAGATATTTTCTACGTATAGAAGATGAAATGAATTAGTCAATGAGGAATTAAGAAAGAGAATTTGGAAATATTTCCCAATATTAATGCGGCATATTTTCTAAATATAGAAAATAAGGATTCGCTAATATATATATATATATATATATATATATATATATATATATATAGAAATGTTTTCTAAATGAGGAAAAGAGATATTTTCTCGAATAAAGAAATTACTTATTGGAAATGTTTTTCAAAGAATCGAAAGGGAAATCGAGCTTCAAAAGGATACGAAAGATAGGGAAACAGGAATTTGAAATAATAATATAATCAGGAATTGATTTAAAGGGCCCCAGTGTTGTTTGATGCTTGATCGGTAGAATTTCCAATTGGAAATAGGACCGTTGATTGTATGGATGTTTCTTTGATAGTTAAATCACCGACTATCAAAGTTTTGATTTATTTTATACCTCCGTTGTCAATATGGAGAGACCAGGATCAGATTTAATATCTGAAAACCACTCCGTATTGGCATAAGCGTTACGAATCAACTTATGTTGAAGGGATTATGAAGACGAAGAAAAATGCAAGAGCTGTTCTGTTAATTCAAACCTCAAGCCTCAAACCTGGGAATTGACAAAAATCGGGCAGGCAGCATGGCTATGCGGGTCGCTCCCATTAGGATGTATAATCACCTATCTAGAGGAATTCAATTTGCTACTTTAATCTATCGATGTTGTCCCTTTCGGGAAACGGTTGCTGATCCCAACCGTTGGTGATATACATTCGATACACTCAAGCGAAATGAGTGGTTGGTCATGTGAGGGCCGGGTTGCAAGATGTTCTCGTTGAACCCCAGTTTATCGCCTCTAGAGTACACTGATCGGAAGGTGGTCACATACCTTGTCATGTTGAAATCCAATCTCCAATAAGCGCCCTGTGGTTTTTGATTTAATATTATATATGGAGCGTGAGATGCAAGCGTTCCGCTAGATTTCTATTTATTTGATTTAGACATTACTGTAATATCACTGGATTTGATATCAAAAATATTTTTTGTTATCGTAAGGGAAAAACCATCCGTGTTATGTGTGGATCGGTCTTATGATTATCATTTCTTTCGGAAGGACTTTTAAAAGTTAAACCAATGATTGGAGTTTACTCACACCAGTCCCATGACCCAGAGTTTATTTTGTTTTGTTTTCCCTAAACTCTTGGGTGCCCAAATTTGTACGGGCAGTCAAGTAGTCGGGATGTTACATATTCACTTGGAGGTGTTCGAAGCAGGAGGCTTCATCAGTTGGCTATAGACTATCATATTTTCCACTGTGTACTATGTTGTATCTGGAAACAGGAGTTTATAACTGTTCCAGGGATAACGGTTGTGCTCTAATGATGGTATGTATATATAGTTATTGATTTGTATTTCAAAAGTTATGTTATATAATATATTTTATTCGTTCTGCTGTGAGTTTGTGATCTTCGTTTTTTTTCTTCTATTCTAATATTTCTTTCTATTTCTCATCCTCTAACTTCTTTCTAATAATGATTCGTGTTTCTGTGCAATTTGGGTTGGACTGTGGTGTTATTAGTCAACTCAAAGGGTACAGAAATTCGGGCCATTACACCTTAGCCGCCATTTATTTTCTCCTGAGAAAGAGGAACAATTGGGCATAAAGGAATAGCAAATGGGCCGGCCAACTTTTTAATTGAAAAGGGGATGACCCTTTTATTTTAAATCCTAGGGTTTTAGTTTTTGTTTTTGTATTATTTTTGTAATTTGAATTATGACCGTTCAATCAGTTTCTAGGTTCTGTAAAATCTAGGGGAACCAGTTAGGGTGTTAACTGGCAGTTTACTAGAGTCTGTAAAAACTAGGGTTACTGGTTACAGGATCGTAATCAATGGAAATATGATCTAGGGGATTAGACCAGTCTAGGGTTTTGAGCGTAGGGTTAGGACATGAGCAGGCGTTGTGAGTTTACATGGGATTGTAAGCGGGATCTGTTTATAATAACTAGTAGAAACCTTAGGAATGCAGCAGTAGGCAGGATTTTGCCAAAGCTAGGTAGCTCTGTGTGTTATTTCCTTTCTGCTATATTCTATGATCTGATATTTATTTTAATATCCCGTAAGTTTTTGAACTCTGCAATAAATTCAACAAACCCTATTCACCCCATCTAGGGTTAATCTAGATCCAACAAGTAGTATCAGAGCAGGTATTTTCATTGACTCTAGATTCATGGGTAACCATAGTTGTCAGTCTAGCGAGAGTCAGTCTAGTTCATCTCCAACTATTCTCACTGGAACAGATTTCTTAAACTAGAAATCCAAAATGGAATTTTATTTAAAATCTGTTAATATTAAATGTTGGGATGTTGTTATCAATCGGTACGATATGGCAGATAAAGTTTTTAATTCTCGTGCTACACATATTCTTTATTCTTATCTTGATGACGATCAATACAGTCTGATTTCTCATTGTTTAACTGCGTAGGAAATCTGGACAGCTCTCAATACAAAGTATGGACAAATTGACAACAGCTGCTCAAAATCCCGAAATGTCAACTCAGATTCAGATCTATGCTTGAAAGGAGAAACAGATAGATCAAACGATGTTGAATCAACAGATGGTGAAACAGAAAATTTCACTTATGAAGATTTGGTTTATATGTGAGTTGATTCAACTAAATCTGTTGATAAGCTCCAACATAAAAACAAAACTCTAAAATCTAGAAATCTTGAGTTGGTCGGCAAAATTAATGATTTACATGAATATTTTCAAAATTCTTCAAATTCGGATTACAAAAATTGTTTAAAATTAAAAACTGATCTCGTTCATCTCAATATAAATATTCAAAAAATTGAAAAGGAAATTCGGATCTTAAAAGAGAACGAGATTGAGTTATTAAGTTCAAACGATTCTCTGCATAAGGAATTTGAAAATTTTAAGACAATTGAAATTTCCAAATGTGATTCTGTTGAAAAACAAAACTTGTTGAAAACTAAATCAATTCTGAATGAACTTGAAAATGAAATTGAGAATTTCAAAATCTTTGAGGTTGAAAAACGAAAACAGTTTGATTTTGTGATCTCTAAGAGTAAAGACAAAACTGAGAAACTTCTAAACGAGAATAATTTTCTGATATCTAAAATCAACAATCTTGAGTTGAGTTTGAATCATTTTTCAACTAATGAAAAATCTTTGAATATGTTGTTGAAAAATCAGTTTTCTTCTGGTAATAGGAATGGTCTCGGTTTTGGGAAAACAAATGGTTTTGAAAATTTGAATTTTTGTGATTTTAAAAATTCCTCAAGTTGTTTTACAAGCAATCGCTTTGGAAATTTGAATTTTGAAAATTTCAAAGGATTTTTAGATCACAACCGAGAAGAGAATTTGTTTGGATACAATTCATTTAAACAACCCTGGACCCCAAAAAGAAATAAAAATGGTTTTGGAAAAACTAATCGAATTTGGGTCCCTAAGGGTACAAAGGTAAATTCTGATGGATTGTTATACAAACAAGTCTGGGTACCAAAACATACGTATACAACTGTGAGTGGTTTTACTAATTTTGTTAGACCACTCGATCCCCAAAATTGTTAGGTACCAGAGGTGGCTAAGGAACTACTGTGCTGAAAAGAGAAATTGAATTCAAACTGCTTCATATCATTGAATATTCACAATTCCTTAGCCAAGCTTGACGAATTAGAGATTCTGGTTTACATCGACTTCAGGTATGATCTCTGAACTCAGTTTTGTAAATATTCTTTGTTTATTCCTCCTTCTACCCCTTTTATTTTTTTGTTTTGTTTTGATTTGTCACTGCTATATTTTTATTTCTTATTCTGTGCTTCTTAAGCTTCCAGTTGCAGTATTCTTGATTTTCTGGAAATTTGCTTTATGTGAATAAAACTCTCTTGTTAAAATCATTTCCAGATCTTGAATTTAAATCTGTAATTATCTACAATTGTTTTGAAGTTTACTTTTTATTTTTGAATTCTTAACAGTGCTGAAGCATTAATATCATATCTTGAACACTGTTATTTTGAATTCTAAATTTTCGAAGATCTGAATAATTAATGAAATTTCACACACTTATGCTGTTTTGAGTTTCTTCCAATTCATTTTGGAAACACTTAAAATATTATACTCATTACAGTACACTGCTTCTTATCATTCATGATAATTTCATTGATTTTCAGATTGGCTTGAATCACAGTGATACATCATGAATTTCATCTTGATTCGTGATCATTATGGTTGAAGTTTGTTTGTTTGCAATCATCTGAAATTCTTGATATTATGAATCTTAGACACCTCTTATATTTAAAATTATCAATCTTATGTGACTGATTCATTGAATCTCAAAACTTGACATTGATTCAAGTGATTTCAAATAATTATTTTTAAGTTTTTGGATCATGAATATCTTTCAATCTTGATGTAAATGATCTGAAATTATTCATGTGTGCCTGTTAGAAAATTTGGTGAAAAATTATTTGAAAAATTCTGATCTTTAAAACTTACTGTTATTTCATGATTATTTGATTTGAATATCTGTTTGTTCAAAATCATTTGAAACTATTGATTTACTGAATCACACACATATCTCGAATAAAAAATTTATAATTTGGTGTGATTGATTCATTAAATTCTAATATTTTCATATTCCTTCAAATGATTTAAAATAAACAATATTTTCAAATCTGGGATCATGAATCATCTTATGTGACCGTCATCTTGACAAGTCTGCTGTGCTGCTCTGATACTGTTTTTGAAAATGATCTTAGATAACTACTTGTTTTGATTAAAATTGACTACTGCTGAAATTATTTTGCTTGTCTTGTCCGCTTGGACCCTATGATTGAATTTCTGTTTGTCTGTGGTATCCTGGTTTATCTCCGGTGTTTTGTTGCAATCCTCATTAATAGGGAGACCAAGTGGTATCAGAAGTGCCTTATATTTGTCTCACCTATCTGTACTTAGATTCTAATCTTCAGCTTGTATAGATCCACACACTCTTTTTGCCTAGTACAAATTTTTTCTTCTTGTTTTGTATATAACTCGATATCCCTCTTGTAACTGATTTTAAAATTTAAAATTATTTATTGATTATTCATTCAGAAATTAAAATCTATATCCAAATTGAACTGTATTTATAATTCATCAAAATTATTAATAGATTTTGAAATTGTGATGAATTGTGACTGCATTATATTTCACAACAAGAGGAGATTTTATTTAGATTTTCATGATGGTTGAACATATATTATAATGTTTTTGAATTGGTAATTATTTCACGACCATCTCCTTTATCTATCATCTTTCTGCTATCTATGATAATTTTATATTAATGTGGAGAGTTAATATGTTTTAAAATCTTTTTGAATAAACAGTGGAAATATTTGTGATAGAAATGGGACTATGTTATTATTCAGAATTAGCGATAATTGAAATTTTTCAATGATCTCTGTATAGTTGATCATATTATATGATTAATTTAGAAATTTATGTCACAGACCATTTTTGTACCTACCGCATTTCTATCATCCATTTTTGGTTTTATATACTAAGGAGTTTTTCATTTTGAAACTGAAAATAATAAATATATAATTAATATATAAGTGTGTCTCTAACTTCGTTTAAAAATCCAAGCTTTGGTCATGCATGGTTAAGAGACAACTTATAATTTAAGCTGCGAATGACCTCATTTAAAAATCCAAGCTCTGGTTATGCGTGGTCAGTGTGCTCTTAAATAAATATAAAAGAAAAAAAATCTATAAATAGAAATTAATATGAATTTCTCCTTGGTATGTTATAACCAGTTTATCAATCCATTTTCTAATTTGTGAAATTTGTTAATATTTTATGATGTATTATGATTTGTTGATTGATAGCTATTGGGATTTGAGATTATTCGATTTTGTCACTTAAATTGAATTATTAACTATAGTCCAAATCCATCACTATTTTTGTGCTCAATTTTACATAACTCTTTTAAAAATAATTGGAAATTATATTTTTGTAATTGTCTCCATTTTATATAAAATTCATCGTAAATCCTTCGTTCTCTACATTGTGAAATATGCCACCTATTCTTAGAATATTATGATTGAATTATGATGATCACTCTTCCTTTTAAGCTGGAATTGTATTTTTTTTTAGTTATTTTTCATATATATTTTAATTTATGTATCCTTTTGACGATAACAAAAAGGGGGAGAATCGGTTGAGATTTTGATCTATGAGTGAATATTTTATAAATATTTTTAATTTTGAAAATTAATTAAATTCATTTGTTTCACTCATCCACAGTTGTAGGGGGAGTTTTCTATTGTAGGGGGAGCTAATAAATAGGGGGAGTTTAATATTCACTGTCAAACACATTTATTGTGCTCAAAATCTTTTATTTGTTTGTCATCATCAAAAGGGGGAGATTGTTGTATATGACGTAGTTGTATACACAATTATATGATTTTTGTTTGATGATAACAACCAAATAAATATTATTTTAAATGTGTTTGTGACTGTATGTTCTATATATACATCACAGACTTGAATATAATATTTATATTTAAATAGAATACGACTTTACAGACATTCATATATTCATACAGTATTTTATTTAAATTGAATATTATACTTCAAACATTCAAACAATACAACTATTTATATCTCCGCTATTTAAACACTTCACATGACATTGTACTTGTATATAAACTGAATACGATAAATAAATTTGCTTGAACACAAATTTGAGCTCAATAAAATGATATTTTATTTCAAACTTCAGTACAATTTTGTTGTTACACAGCTCCTCACTATAACACTATGTCTATACAACTCATATATATATATATATATACACACAATCACTCATTTTACATTTTCATATCCATATACATTCACTGATACATTTACATTCACTGACACTGTCTCTTAGTCTTCTGTCTTCACAGCGTCTTTCAGTCAGTCCTGTCTTCATACCTGTCATTTACAGAAACACACAGTATCTAGAACAGAAATTATTTCAAAATTTATGCAAATATAAATTTTATTTTTAAAATTTTATTTGCCTCAGTTTTCTATTGTGTTTCTGTAATAACCCGGAAATCCGAGCCAATTTAAATTTTTTATTTTGGCAATTTTAGTGAATTTTGAATATTTAAAATAAAATATTTTAAATAATATCGATGAAAAAAATATTTTGAATAGAATTCGAACGTATATATTTATATAGATCGTCGTTAGAATATAAATTTTTATTTATAATTATAAAAGGAATTGAAAATGGCGCGGTAGTTCGATAATTCGATTTCAAATTTCAAATGATTGTACATGATTCAGAATAAACTGGATTTTAGTAAAACCAAAAATATTAGAATCTAATTGATAATATCTTTCTAACGAATCCGAAAAATCAGAATTTCATAGCGGGAATCAAAAGACATGCCCAGTTGAAAATTCAGAATAGTCGCTATGGAATTTCGGCCCTTGAAAATGGCCATTTTGCAAACAACCTCGGATTTCGACGAAACCACTTTTGTTGGATCCGCGATGTCAAATTATTGCTAGGTTTCAAATTTCATAATTTTTTGAATCAATATGTGAGCGTGGCAAAGGAAAACGCGTTTGACCAGTTTCAGTTGATTTTAATCGACTGGAAAATGGTCATTTTTCTAACGGTCTCAAAATTTGACGAAACTAGTTTTGTTAGGACCGTATCGTCAATACGAAGCTAGCTAGATAATATTTTTATGGAATTTTTCTAGTTAGTATGTGGCCCCGGTAAATTGAAATGTGTGTTCAAATTCAATATATAGAGTTATATTTTGATTTTGACGAAAACTGATCGTAACGATCGAATTGGCCTGTGACACATGTCCCATTGTGTTCGGAATGGGGGTGAAACGCTATGGACGACAGGCGGTGGGCCTCGTTTCGAGGTCGAATAAGAAAAGTCAACCTTTTGAAATAAAATAATTAAAATCTCCCCCTCTCTCCTTATTTCCTCTCAGCCCCCCTCCCCCCCACGTTCATTTTTAAAATCGAAAAAAAAAGAAGAGGACGGAGGGGCGGGGCGGCCTCCTCCATCGCCGCTGCCACCGCCCAAGGCGGCGCCCTCCACCAGGAACCCCCACCCTCTTCTCCTCCCGCTTCTCTCTCTTCTTCCAACTGAAAGCAACTGAGCCCCCCATCGAAGAAACCGATGCAACCAACCCTAGCCCGCCTCCGCTTGTGCTCCACCAACCCGACGCCGCCCTTTGAACCCCCACCTCCGGCTCAACAAAGCAAACCCCCCTTCTGAAATCTAGCTGTAAGCTTTCCCTCTTCTCTGCTATTTTAGTTCTTGCAAAATCTATGCTTTTTATTATATGAAATCAGTAATTTTTAATACATGAAATCAGTAATTTTTAATACATGAAATCAGTATTTTTAATTATATATAGCATTGTATAATGTGGCAATTTTTAGTGTGTAAAAATATAATTTTACTCGTATAACATTAGGATAAAAAGAAGTTATTTTTATTAGATTAAAAATATAATTTTTATATGATGTGAAGATTAAAAATATAATTTTTATTTGAACAGCGTGAAAAGTACTGCATTGGAATTTCAAACCGATCCAGACAGTTCAGCAGCTCAAAAGCAAAGCACGGCGGAGTGGAACCCTCAGTGAGAACTTCTCACCTTTTAATTTTGTTTTCTAGTTAATAATATATACTAGGATGCAGACGGTGTTTAGCAGCACCCGACACCCGTCGTCCACAGACCATGGATGGCTTGTATGCTTGTTTGTTTGATTTTGATGTGTAGTTGATTGTGTGATGTGATGTGAAATGAAATAAAATATTTATATAGTTAAAAATATTTTATAGTTGAAAATAGAATTTTTAACGTGTATATGAAATGAAATAAATTAATATAAACAAATCAAACGATTTGTTTATATACACACATTTGATTGATATCGATTGGGACGATAAATTTTATACATCACCCAACTGCAAAAATAAAATCTGTGTTAGATTGTTTGAAACCCCACACGGGTATTGGGATGATATTTGGCGTACACTAATCCCAATTATTTAGCTGTATGTCGATCGATTGGTCGACAGACTGTGTAAGCATTAATTATTTATATTTAATGCTTATGCAGTTGTGTGGTGCACTCTGGATGATGGTTGATTATCTATCGTTGTTATTTTATACATACGTTGTTGAAAATCCATATAATTCACATTATATGGTAATTGATTGGGCCTCATTCTAGTTTTGAACTAGAATAATAATTTATTTATTTTTGAAATAAATAAAGTGAATTTGAAATGGTTTTGAAATATAACCAGAATTTCCAATAATTGAATTGGAATGGATTTGAATCGAAATTGTCTTTGGAATATTTTGATGTTGGATTTCGTGATGTTACAGAACTGTAACGACACAGATTTCGTTCGATCAGAATCGATCGCTAAACCGACCAAGACCATTCGAATCCCTTATACGCTAACTCTGGGTATACAACGCATCAGAGCAAATAACAGAAGACTTTTATAAACATCATAATAATTTTACATCAGAGTATAGAATATCAGAGTATATCGAAATATAATACAGCGGAAGATTAATTTTACAATAAATATAATACAATGCACAACGAAAATATAAACTACACAGCGGAAGGCTGTAAATGCCTGGACATAGCTTAAAGCGTTAATCCAGAATCCTAATCAATACATTTGCAAAATAAAACTACTCGACTTCCCGTGTGGAAAGTAGGGGCACCCGAGTTTGCAAGGGAAAAGCAAACTACAGGTCAGTCATGAGACTGGTGTGAGAAACTCTACAGTTATAATTAACTTATTTAATCATAAGACAAATCACAGGACCACGCCGCTAATGCGGAACGGGTTTACCCCCATGAATGCCAGTGTATAAACAACAATTGGTAATATAGATATGGATCTACTATGCATCAATCAACATGCAATATCCCAATCTACCCATTTAGATTAATCACCACTTAGATTTTCCAAATCCAATTCAATTTACAGAAATTATTCCTTTGGATTTTATCCCCGATTTCTTATTTCAAATCATTTGAAATACATATCTAACTTTCTATATCAAAGTAGATTTCACTTCGGGATCTCAAATCAAATCGTCTGGAAATATGAATTCCAAAACATAACAATGCATACAAACAAGTATGCAATCAAATATCGTGTTCCCCATCGACAAGGCAAAGGGTACACACCTCACAACTCGATATATAAATGTGCACCTACCCCACATAGGAGCAGGCTACACCGACGATGCACATACCCCACACAGGAGCAGGCTACACCGACCTATCACCCATACTTTTAGTCTCAGGGTCACCCGAATCTTTAACCACATACTAAATCATTTCATATCCCGAAATAGGGAAAACCATTTCACAACATAATAATCACAAGTACTTTCAAAATATAGTACTTCACATCAGTAATCCACACATATGATCAGTCACTATTAATCACATAACCTTTGAGCTCGTACGTCTCAAAGAAGGGTGTTAAGCAAGAGAATAAATTCTCCGCCACCAAACAAATATGTGATCAATAGCAACTAATCGAATACGCGATTAACCACAACGTAAAACATAATACATTTCTAAATTATTTTAGAAATCATCGAGTTTAGGCCCTCGAAATTCTTTCTGTTTTATAAAACATTTTTATAAAACACTCCCTATCCAAAATCGGGAATACATTCTTTTCACTTAAGAAAGATATCATTTCACAATCATTGATTAAATTTGAAATGAACACAACATCGCTAAACACCTTATCGTCAAATCGTGAAGTGTTTCAAAAGGTGTTAACACACTGATATTTCTACCCAACCCAATGCTAAATGTAAAAGCATATTTTGCTCATAAACTGGTCGAGCACAATCCAAACAATCAATCAATTCAATTTGACATTAAATATAAGGTTTTGAATAGAGATAGTATCGACTTATATTCAACATCAAATCCTGAAACCAACAGATATCATATCGGGAATAATGATATCGATATCTTCCAAATTCCAATCACAATATTTGTATAATCATGGAATCCAATATCAAAAATATCCAAAGATAGTTTCAATTCAAATCCAATTCAATTTACTTATTTATAACCATTGGATTATTTTTCTAGTTAATAACTAGTTCGTTTCGATAAAAATATATTTTTATCTTTTCAAATATGGAATTTTTCATCCCAGTTCTTCCCAAAACATTTCTTATGATTTTACACAAATTATTACTATTTTTAATAATTTTATCAAGGCCCGTACAGTCGATTTCCACCAACGGCCATCAAACTACACTCACAGTGACCTTTTCTAAATTTGATCATAATTCAAAATCCAACCGTTAGATTTCAAATTTCTAATATTCATTAGAAAGCTCTTTTCGATACGAACCCAACGGTTCTGGTTTTAGGAGAATCCGACGGTCGGATCTCCCGCAATGTCCATTCGAAGTCAATGGTCGAAATTCGCGAACAGCCGCAGCGCGTTCTATTCAGGCCACTATATATAATATATATAATATATATATATAATATATAATATATAATATATAATATATATATGTATATATTTCGTCGATTTCCTTTTAAAACGTATTTTATAAATCGTTTTAATTTCGTTTTCAAAATGATTTCAACTTCATATTCAATTTCTAATCAAAATTGAATATTCCATATACACGACAATTTTATACAGTGTATATATATGTTAAAAATTATATTTTTAACAATCAAATCATTTTCACATTTCATATATATATATATATATATATATATATATATATATCGTTTTCATTTCATATATACATCGTTTTCACATTTCATATATATATATATATATATATATATATATATATATTCGTTTTCATTTCATATATACATTGTTTTCACATTTCATATATATATATATATATATCGTTATATATTATTTCTACCTTTCACATATATAATATTTTCACTTTTCAATATACACCATATTTTCACTTTCAATATATATACGATATTTTCACTTTTAATATATACGATATTTTCACTTTTCATATTTACGATATTTTAACTTTAAATATATATGATATTTTCACTTTCAATATATACGATATTTTCACTTTGAATATATATGATATTTTCACTTTCAATATATATACGATATTTTCACTTTAAATATATATGATATTTTCACTTTCATTATATACGATATTTTCACATTAATTTTTTTTTGAAACAAAAATGTGTGGTCTTCCAAGGGGAAGTGAGCACACATATATATAATAAAAATAGAGTGGTACAAGTAACCAAATACATACCCCAAAAAACACAGACCCACAAACAAGAGTCACAATAAGGAATGTAAGGGACAGTAGATAGATGAGTTCCGGCAAGGCCACCACCCATCATACTTCGTTATCGAATTCCGGCAAGGCCACCACCCGATAAGAAGTATATCTACTTCCATACATATAATAAACTAAAAAACAAATGGTGTAATAGATCACCAAAAAATACAGACACTCCTACTCCTCATACACCAATATATCCAAAGCAAGCCAAAAATGATCAATCCAAAGCAGCATAACACAAAAGCTCCACAACTTCATCTACAATCTGAAATACAAATGAGTCCCAAGCAAGTAACAATGGTCAATCCAGACAGTGATCCAAAGAGCTCCTCTGCTACATCAACAACCTGGAATCTAAACAACTGAACCAAACTATCAGTAGCTTATATGTATATATGAGTATATGCATACATGTGTGTGTATATATATATATATATGTATGTATGTATGTATGTATATATATATAGGCATATAACCATATATACATACGCAAAAACAAAAAACCAAAGAACTAATCTGAAGTAAAAACAAAGGAAATAACCATATATATGATTATATATAAGAGTGTGTGTATATATATAAATATATATATATACATATACATTGACATATAACCATATATATAGTCATATACCGAAATTTATACGTGCAAAACAAAAAAACAAAAGAAATAAATAAAACATCAAAAGTCAACAACAAATACAAGATCTATTAACTCTAAAATAACTATTAATTCTTATAAATAAACTCAGATTAGATCTAACCTTATTCAAAAAACACCCAAATCTCAAATCACCATAAAGCTTGTAGTGTGAGTTAGACATCCAACCCAAACAGAAGTTAACTATATTAATGATTAAATTATCAGCAGAAACAGAATTAGAATGAATACACCTCTGATTCCGTTCTATCCAGACGAACCAACTTATGATAGTAACTAGCGAATCCAACACATATCTCTGACTGGGATTATACCTAAATCTATAACAATCCCAATATTCAATGCAACTACTGAAAGAACTAAAACAGTCAAAAGTAAATAACCTTAAGATCATATTAAAAATAAAAAAGGTTAACTAGCAAGAAAAAAATAGATGATCAACGTCCTCCTCCATAATACTACAAAAACAACATTTGACATTAAAAATTATATTCTTCCTTCTCAAAAGTTCAATAGTATTAAGCTTCTTATGAACGATCATCCACATAAGAAACTTGGCTTTGGGAGGAGAATTAGCCTTCCATAAAAATTTAAAGGGGTGCAAATATACACCAGAAAAATTAATAAAATTATACATGCTATTGACAGTGTATACTAAACTCTTATCTAAATTCCAACAAATTGTATCACCATTTTCATCTAAATGATACAATGCTAACTTAGCTTTCAGTAAGGCCAATTGCCTTAATAAATCCCCCTCTAATATATTGTTAAAGGACAACTCCCATGGAGGATCTAAATCAACTCTATAAACATCTTTAATTAAAGCGTTTTTAAATCTACTAATATTAAAAAGCTTATGAAATTCAATTTTTAGTGGTACACAAGAAATCCAAGCATCATGCCAAAAATAAGCGAGATTACCTGAATGGACTGTCACCTTACATCCTAAATTAAAAAAATCATAACAATTTAAGACAGACTTCCAAAAGTGAGATAACCTATTAAGCCAACCTATACTATTTCCAACAATAAATTCATCTCTAGAATAATATGCTTTGGAAACAATTAATTTCCATGATGCCTTCACATCAGGGCATCTAAACTTCCATAGCCATTTGGCTATAAGGGAAGAATTAAAATTATATAAGTTAATGATCCCTAGTCCTCCCTCTTCCTTTGGTTTACAACACGTTTCCCAGTTAACTAAGCATTTATAGCCTCTACAAGACGGTGTACCATTGCAAAGGTAATTACGTCCGATCCTATCGATTTTCTCTATAACCCAATGAGGAAGACGATGAACGGCCATCCAATATGAAGGAATGGCCGATAATACCGAGTTAACGAGAACTAATCTGCCTGCCCTGGACAGAAATCTATTGTTCCAACTTAATAACCTATTATTTATCTTATCAATAATGACTAACCAATCCTCCCTCTTAAGCTTCGAAGGCCTAATCTTAAAACCTAAGTAATCAAAAGGGAACTTCATAACAGAACAGTTTAAGGTGCTAGCCAACAAAGCCTCAACATTGTTAAAGTCATTAAGAATCATAACGGCGCTCTTGTCAAAATTAATTCTAAGTCCAGATAGCATTTTAAAATAGTAAAGAATGAACTTAAGAGCAATAATGTGATTAGGCAAATGGGAAGAAAATAATAATGTATCATCCGCAAATTGGAGGATAGACAATTCATTATTAAATTCTTCATTCCCAACACTACATAGGACACCTAATCTACCAGCTCTCTTTATAATTCTAGAAAAAACATCAACCGCTAAGTTAAATAAAAAAAGGCGATAAGGGATCACCTTGCCTAAGACCCCTCTTGGATTGTATCTTCTTACCCACTACCCCATTAACAACAATGCTGGAACATCCAGATCTGAGCATTGACAAGATCCAGTTAGTCCACCTGATGCTAAAACCTCTCGCAAGACATAATTCACATATAAAATCCCAATCAATTGAGTCAAAAGCTTTCTCAAAGTCTAACTTCAAAATGGCACAGGAAATATTATTTTTACAACAAACATTAATGTATTCCTGTACCGCTGCTACTCCATCAACTATATTTCTGCCTTTAATAAAGGCAGTTTGGGAACAATCAATAAGATCGTTCATCTTAATACTAAGTCTATTCGCTAGAACTTTAGAAATTATCTTAACAGAGACATTAATTAAGGAAATAGGCCTAAAATCCTTAAGAGAATTAGCTCTCTCCCTCTTATGAATAAGAATGACATTGGCGAAGTTGAAACTACCTAGACGCAAATCACCACTATAAAATTCATTAAAAAGTTCAATAATATCAAACTTTAAAACATCCCAAAACCGTTTGTAAAAAAGAACCGAGAAACCATCAGGCCTAGGAGCTTTGTCACTAGGCATATCACAGATAGCCTTCCAAATCTCCTGCTCAGAGAAAGGTTTATCTAAATCTACAAGGTCAAACTTAGTATTAGATGGATATAGTTCATTCCATCTGACATTTATTCTTCTCTTAATCTTAGTACCAAATATATGTACATAATACCTAGTGAAAGCTTCATTTAAATCCTTTTGCAAAGTCAATTCCACATCATTGAAAATAATAGAATGAATTTGATTATCTCTTCTCCTCTTATTCGCCACACTATGAAAAAACTTTGTATTATTGTCCCCCTCCTTAATCCATTGGATACGGGATCTTTGTCTCCACATTATCTCTTCTTTTTCTAAAATCTGTTTTAGGTCTTGTCTAAGGTTATAATATCTGTCCTTCTCAGTGGAATTAAGAATCCTAAACTCATTAATTTTATCTAAGTCTAACAACTCACACATTATCTTATCTTTTCTAATTCTAACACTACCAAAAATAAATTTGTTCCAACGCCTTAGAAAAAATCTCAACTTTCCTAGTTTAGCTACAAATATCTTTGCGGAATTACCCCTATACACTAAAGTAAAACAAAGACTTCCATTTGACAGATACCAGATTGATAAAACTAGGATCAAGTAACCACATTTTCTCGAATTTGAAACTCCTACTAATCACAATATTCGACTCGCACGTTAGGATAATTGGACAATGATCAGAATGCAAAAAAGGTAAGCCCTTAACTCTACAAACCGAAAATCTATCATCTACCTCAGCACTAATAAAAAACCTATCTAATAGGGCAAATGAAGGACTATCACGAGGGACATTTGACCATGTGAACGATCTATTTGTTAGAGGAATTTCGATCAAATTATTTACTAAGACGAAATCATTAAATTCCTCTATATCAGAGAAATCACCTTCCGAGGTGATCTCTCTCCTAAAAATCTAGTGACATTGAAATCCCCCCCAACTATCCAAAGTTTGGGGAAGAGATTTCTAAAATCAGAACACTCTTCCCACAGTATTCTCCTCTCAATCTTAGTATGGGGTCCATACACATTAGTAATGCCCAGGGAAGAATTATCGACAAGGGATGCTAGAATAATATGTAAAGAATGTGATTTAGGAAAATCTTGTACTAATCTGTATTGATTCTCTTTCCATCCTATCATGAGCCCCCCGGCAGTACCATTTGCCGGAAGACAAACCCAATTACGAATATAAGCCCCACCTAATCTAGCATAGAAACTATAATCAGGGTTCTCTATTTTTGTCTCTTGAAGTAAAACAATATCAATGTGATGATCTTTAAAAAAAAGTCTTTATTTTAGAATATTTTTTAGGATCATTTAGACCCCTAATATTCCAGCTAACGATCCTCATCTACTTAATGAAGAAACTCTCTCTAGTTCCCTACTCCTAATGAAATCAGAATCTAACTCAATATCTGTAAAAATAAAAGCAGTATCACTGGCAATCTGTAATAACTGACTAGATGAGAGACTACCTAATGCATAAGGAGAATATTCACTACCATAACCAGAAGTCATACCTGAGCCCGAATCCGAATTGCTACTACTAGCCTTCGGACTCGGGGACCCACCTCGAAAAGGAGAAGAAAAAGATCTGATCCTAGCACTGCGACGAATCAAACCCGTACTAGGGATTACTCTCCTGCGTCTTCCCCTCCTAGATGAAGAAGAATGATCATCAACTCTACTCTGACAGAGGACCATACTAGGCTCAATCACACCAACAGGAGTACTGGGTTCAACATCAAGATCAGAACCGGTTCTAGGTATATCATTCCCCCAAAAAGTCACACCATAACACGGCCTCAAAAATACAGTGCGAAGACTAATACCCAACATACTGATCAACCCTGAACCAACACCCCTATCCCATGAAACAGTGAGACCACGCACTACAGTACTCGATATTATCAAATCAATACCCGACTGACCACCATCTTCATTTACTGTACCATTAACATCAAATGGTACTACATCCATACCATCCCTTTTACCAGAATACTGATGCAAATCTAAATATCCATGGCCCCATCCACATTCACTCCCAACACCCAATTGATCAGTTTTGTCCATACTTTTACCACCATCAGTATTCACTACAGTCCTCGATATTATCAAATCAATATTCGACTGGCCACCATCTTCATTTACTGTACCATTAACATCAAATGGTACTACATCCATACCACCTCGATTACCAGAATACTGATGCACATCTGAATATATGATATTTTCTCTTCACATCACGATCAATTTATTTCATTTCACATCACGATCAATTTATTTCATTTCACATCACGATCAATTTTCACATAGAATACAAACAAACAAGTCGTCCATGGTCTGTGGACGACGGGGAGCAGTTCATATATGCAGTTATACAATAAATAACTGTACAGAAATAATATAGTGAGATAATTCTCACTTTGACTGGTTCTGAAATCATTGTGAAACGATTGTTTACGTTAAATTAAACCACGCATTTAATTTAACCAAGATCTATAGCCAACTCTGTTTCTGTCCAAGTTGGTTCTATGCTTTAGAGCTCTCCATGACGGTTCCAACGCAACTGACCTCGGCAAATTCTGTTTTGATTTGAGCAACTTATCATAGTTTGAATATTGATCACATTATTAACATAAATTAAAATAATTACCACGACTAATTACATTATTAACAAAAACCGTGGCCCTCTAATTCTTCTTCCCGTTTGAAAGCTTCAGGAACCCACCGAACGAAAAGAAACACGGCCTCCTTCAACCAATTTGCACGCCAATCCATGTAGCCAGTCCTCGATCGAAACCCCTCCCTTCGAAGCCCTCCACCAGAGCCACCTAACCCCATTAACACCGTCGAACTCGCATGCCCAAAGGTCCCTAAAATTGGCTGTGAACGAAGGTGATTTCAGCTCCAAATTCGGCCAGGATCCTTAACGATAACTGATCATCCCTACACGGATTTAAAGATCTTTGATTGCTCTACCATTTTCATAAAATAATTACTTAAATTTATTGCGTGGATTTGGACTAATTTTGGTTTGAATTTCAGAGCGACTCTGGCCGTATATGATCAAACGGCGGCTCGGGTTTTATGAGGGATTAGGGTGTTGAAATGAATATATATATAATTTAAATTTACAAAAATACCCTTGTATTGATACGATCTCCAAACGAAACCCAACGACTATTGCCCCTAGCCAAATACCCCAATTCCGAACACAATGGGATATGTTTCACAAGCCAATTCCATTGTTTCAATCAGTTTTCATTTAAATTAACATTTAAATCATTATATTGAATTTTAAACGTACATTTAAATTTACTGGGGCCACATACTAACTCTAAAAATTCCCAAAAAATTATTTCTAGTTTCGTATTGACGATACGGTCCTAACAAAACTAGTTTCGTCGAATTCTGACACCGTTTGAAAAATGGCAATTTTCCAGTCGATTAAAATCAACTGAAATTGGTCAAGTGCCTTTTCTTTTGCCACGCTCAGATATTGATTCAGAAAATTATGAAATTTGAAACCTAGCAATAATTTGACATCCCGGATCCAACAAAAGTGGTTTCGTCGAAAACCGAGGTCGTTTGCAAAATGGCCATTTTCACAGCCTTTATATATATTAAAATATATATAAATTCCACAGCGACTTTTCTGAATTTTAATGTAACAACCGAGAATTTCGCTCGATCCGAATCAGTCGCTAAACCGACCAAGATCGTTCGAAACGCCTGATTGTTTTGAGAACACGACAAATTAGAATGCAGACGGAAGAACATTTCATTGTTAATTACAACAATTCCATCAGATTACAAGAATATACAGAGTATAAACAAATAATATACATTACAAAATATCAGAGATTACAATAAATTACATAGCAGCGGAAAATACTACAAAATACAAATAGAAGGAGATATACAGATACAAAGCTTTCCGGATATCGTTCCAGCTGTACTTCAGGATCCTGTGAATATAAATCTGCAAAACCAAAACTACTAGCTGCCCATGTCAAAATAAGGGCACCCAGAGTTTAGGTTAAAACAATAAACTCCAGGTCAGTCATGGGGCTGGTGTGAGAACTAAAACAGTTATTTAAAACTTTACTTTAAATCAGATATATCAAGGGACCACGCCGTAAACACGGAACGGGTTTCCTCCCAAGAATACCAGTGCATATAACAAAACAGCGCAATGCTTTTTGGAAAAATGAAGCTATTATAAGACCTAGGTCCTATCACACAATGCAACGCAAGCCGGGGGATAGGGTTTTCCCTTATAATAGCCAAACATGCTTAGTACATTTTAAACAAATCATTTGATACTATTATAAGTGCATAGTGTATAAAACAACTTCAAATCATAAGTATCAATCATAGACGGCATGGGTACCATATATCATGTCTCCATACTAGGCTCTACAATCAAAACCGCAAAGTCACGTATTTGGAAATTGGATTTCCATCTGTGAACCGAGGCAAAAGATAGTCCTCAACCGAATTCGAGACGCTCTAGCCCGTGTCTCAGGAACAGAACGCATCGTCCCTTGGATCGTCACGGCCGGTCCACCGATGTGGATTAAAATGCCTGAACACTGCGTTTCCCCACCATTTGGGGTGTAGATGAGCCAACTAAATGACTCCATCGGTTCGAGAACGATCGATATATCTGAGGCGCCTCCAATTCCAACAACCACATGAGTCAAACTCGTCAGCCAGTTCAAGCACTGACGCCACTCCTAGCTAGAAGAAAACGCATGTCCTCCCTGAGGTGCGTCTCCCGTTTTTGGTTCACACCGGGGTGTGAGGCTCGCGAATCAACGTTACACAAAGCTATGCCACACAGGCCGTGCTTTGATCATCAACCACAAGACTCTACTTTTCAACAGAAGCCCTGATCAATTGCCACTTAGGCATACCACACAGGCAATTCACTCCATGCGTTTGATATTCATCAATATATAACCCCTGAGCTCGTACGTCTCAGAGAAGGGCGTTAAGCAAGAGAATAAATTCTCCGCCGCCAAACAGATATATATTTAATAGAAATCAATCACACAGACTAAAATCCAATGTCAGACACACAGTCCATTTACAAGTTCGTTCTGGGTCTGAACGAAACCGGAGGCGCCTGTACCCCGCACATCCATCGATCTCCAAGTATGTCTGGACGACCACCAACTGATTCCCTCCTCTTGGGTGTACGGCCCAATCAAAATCATCAGTAATCACCCAAACGACGTGAAGACCTCCGGTCTTCAACCACCGTCTTCATCTTCGACACCACGTCGAATTAGCTATTCAGAATGGGATAAACCCGGTCTTTCTGAATAACTCGCGTATATATTATAAAAGTGTTACACAAACACAACATACGCCTCATTCCACTTCAGAATAATCTTTTTATTCAAATATTCTTATATTTTGGGAAAGGTTCCCATTAATTTTATCAAAGATAAATTCTTTAAATTTATTCTTTAATCTTCTTTGAATATCAATTCAAACTAGTCGGGATTAGCGAACCACACCGAAGTAATCATTTATTTTATTTCCCAATCCCAACCTATTCATCCCATCAAGTAAAACTATTAATACTTCATATCTAACACCACGGTGTTATCAGTAAATTCAATTACCATTTCACGCTCAAATCTAATTAAAGATTTAACTATCGCCTGGAGCAAAACTGGTGATACTCCATTCTCGATCATTTCAATCTAATTAAAGATTCATTAAAACTACACTTAGTTTTAATCTTCACAGAAATCAATATCCTGTATTTAACTGGGTTAAAGAACCAATGTCATTTAAAACACGGCCCACAATAAACCCAAAATCACATTCATTAATTATCGGGTTAAAGAACAAGTGTTATTTAAAACACTGTTCACGATAAACCCAAAAATCAATACCAGTTCAATTCCAATTAAATATTATTTAATTGGTACACTTCGTTAAATCTAAATAAAAAAGATTTAATCTTTTTTCTCAACTGGGCTTAAGAACAGTGTTAATGAAGACACCATTCACGACAAATCCAAATCACATTTGATATTAAATACAAGGCTCTGAATAGAAATTATATCGGCTTATATTCAATATCAAATTCTACGACCAACAAATATCGTACTGGAAATAACGATATATATATATATATATATATATATATATATATATCTCTTTCAAATTCCCATAACAATACCTGTATCATCACGAAATCCAACATCAAAATATTCCGAAGACAATTTCGATTCAAATCCATTCCAATTCAATTATTGGAAAATCCTAGTTATTTTCAAAACCATTTCAAATTCAATTTATTTATTCTAAAAATAAATAAATTATTATTCTAGTTCAAAACTAGTTCATTTCGATAAAAATCTATTTTTATCTTTTCAAATAAGGAGTTTTTCACCCCAATTCTTCACAAATCATTTCTTATGATTTTACACAAATTATTGATATTTTTAATAATTTTATCAAGGCCCGTACAGTCGATATCCATCAACGGCCATCGAACTGCACTTACAGCGACCTTTTCCAAATTTGACTTGGACATAATTCCAAATCCAACTGTTAGATTTCAAATTTCTAATATTCGTTAGAAAGATCTTTTCGTTACGAACCCAACGGTTCCGGTTTTAGGAGAATCCGATGGTCGGATCTCCCGCAATATCCATTCGAAGTCAATGGTCGAAATTCACGAACTACCGCGGCGCAGCGCGTTCTATTCAGGCCATTATATTATATATATAATATATACTTCGTCGATTTCCTTTCGAAATTAATTTTATAAATCGTTTTAAATTGGTTTTCGAAACGATTTCAACTTCATTTCAAATTCAAATCAAAATTGAATTTTTCAATACAATCTGTATTAATTTCATTTCAAATCGATTTCAATTCAATTTCAATTTAATTCGAATTTCAATTCATTTCAATTTAATTTGAATTCCAAATCTATTCAATTTAATTCGAATTTCAAATCTATTCAATTTAATTCGAATTGAATTATATTCAATTCAATTTCAATTCGATTTGAATTCTATTCAATTCAATTTCTAAAATATTCGATTATTGAAATCACTTTTCAATATTCATTTAAAAAATTTGAATAAAATCGATATAAATATCGTTCACGTCAAAATGGCGTCAATCTATCAACACGGCTTCATATATTTCTATTCAAATATTCTATTCAAATATTATATTTCAAAACTAGAATGAGGCCCAATCAATTACCATATAATGCTAATTATATGGATTTTCTACAACACATGTATACAATAACAACGATGAATAATCAACCATCATCCAAAGTGCATTCTACACTTTATAAGCATCAAATATAAATATTTAACGCTCATAACAGTCTGTCCATCAATCGATCAACATACAGCTAATTATTGGGACTAGTGTATGTCATATATCATCCCAATACCCGTGTGGGGTTTTCAAACAATCAAACACAGATTTTATTTGTGCAGTTGGGCGATGTGTAAAATTTATCGTCCCAATCAATATCAGTCAAATGTGTGTATATAAACAAATCGTCTGATTTGTTAATATTTATTTCATTTTAAATACACGTAAAAAATTCTATTTTCAACTATAAAATATTTTTAACTATATGAATATTTTATTTCATTTCACATCACACCACACAATCAACTACACATCAAAATCTAACAAACAAGCATACAAGAAGTCCATGGTCTGTGGACGACGGGTGTCGGGTGCTACTAAACACCGTCTGCATCCTAGTATATATTTTTACCAGAAATTAAAATAAAAGTGAGGAGTTCTCACATAGGTTTCCACTCCGCCGTGCTTTGCTTTTGAACTGCTGAGCCGTCTGGATTTGTTTGAAATTCCAATGCCATCCTTTTCACGCTGTGCATAATAAAAATTATATTTTTATCACTTCTTTTCAATAAATAAAAATCGTATTTTTATTTCTACTTCGTCTACTTTTACAACGCTTCTTTCTATATAAAAATTATATTTTTATATTTCTACTTCTTATATAAATATTGAATTTTTACTATCTATATAATATAAAAATCATATTTTTAACTTCTTCATTATATAAAAAGTATATTTTTAACCTTCTACTAATACAAAAATTATATTTTTAACCTTCTACTAATATAAAAATTATATTTTTATATCGCTCTTCTTCTAATAAAGATCATATTTTTATAATTCTAGCTAAATAAAAATCATATTTTTATTCTATATAAAAATTGTTTCTTTATTATACTATCATCTAAATAAAAATCAAATTTTTATTTATAATTGTATAGATTAAAAATCACATCTTTTAAACTATACTCTTTTCATAAAGAGTAAAAAAAACTGATTTTTAAACTACGTTAATTAATTAAATTAGATAAACCAAAATAAATAAATAAAACAAAGAACTCACTGTATAATTTCGTCTGGACAAAAACCCTATTCTTGTTCGTTGACAGAAAAATCGCTCACCCCCCCATGAAATCTCGTGCGAAGGAGGACCTGTTGTGGCCCTTCACGGTAGAGCTCGAGCGCAGATTGGGTGTGGGGAGCAGAGGGGGAGCGATGGAAAGAACTCGCGGTGGCGCTCAGGCGCTGGGGGGGCTCGAGGGGACTTAGCGGCGGTTTCAGAAGAGGGAGGAAGGGGGAAGAGGCACAACAGGGTGGGGCTTCGCTGGAGCTCCGGTGGTGTGGGCAGAGGGAGGTGCGGTGGGGCGGCGCGTCGATCGATGGGGAGGCTAAGGGGGCGACGGGTTTTGGTCATCAGGTTTTTTTTTTCTTTTCTTTCGATCTGCAAATGAAAAGGAGGGGAGCCTGAGAGGAAGTAATGGGTAGAGGAGAGAGGTTTTATTTTTAATTATTTTAATTTCAAAAAGTTGAATTTTTTATTTGACCTCTAAACGAGGCCCACAGCCTGTTGTCCATAGCTAATTACCCCCATTCCGAACACAATAGGATATGTATCGTAAGCTAATTTGGCCGTTTCGATCAATTTTCGTCAAAATCAACATATAACTCTATATATTGAATTTGAACGTGCATTTCAATTTACCGGGGTCACATACTAACTCGAAAAATTCCCGAAAAATATTTTCTAGCTTCGTATGGACGATACGGTCTTAACAAAACTAATTTCATCTAATTCTAAGACCATTTGAAAAATGGCCATTTTCCAGTCGATTAAAATCAACTGAAACTGGTCAAACGCATTTTCCTTTGCCAAGCTCACATATTGATTCGAAAAATTATGAAATTTGAAGCCTAGCAATAACTTGACATCGCGGATCCAGAAAAAGTGGTTTCGTCGAAATCCGAGGTCGTTTGCAAATTGGCTATTTTTGAGGGCGGAAATTCCATAGCGACTATTCTGAAATTTCAACTGGACATAACTTTTTATCCCCGCTATGAAATTTCAATTTTTCTGATTCGTTGGAAAGATATTCTCAATTAGATTCAAATATTTTTGGTTTCACTAAAATCCGGTTTATTTTGCACCCGGTACATTCAATTGAAGTTTGAAATCGAATTATCGAACTACCGCGCCATTTTCAATTCCTTTAATATATATAAATAATTATTCTAACGACGATCTATATAATATATACATTCGAATTCTATTCAAAATAAATTTTTCGTCGTTATTATTTAAAATAATTCATTTTAAATAATCAAAATTTGCTAAAATTGCCAAAATAAAATTTTTAAATTGGCTCGGATTTTCGGGTTATTACATTTAAACTGGACGTAACTCTCAACTTTCAAAACGAAATCTTAGTTTCTTACATCCGTTGGAAAGATATCATCAAATAGATTCACATATTTCTTGTTTCGTTCAATTCTGACTTATATTGAATTCGGTATATTCATTTGAAATTCGAAATCGAAATTACAAACTACCGCGCCATTTCAGGCTCGTTATATAATTAAAATAAAATTATTCGTTTTAACTTCGCCGAAAATAATATTTCCGTCGTTATCATTTAAAATAATTCATTTAAAATAATCTAAATTCACTAAAATTGCCAAAATAAAAATTTTAAATTAGCCCAGATTTCCGGGTTACTAAAGTTTCTCATCTTTTTTCATGACTTGATCCGATTCATCTATGTCTAGTCAGTTTGTATATAATACAGGGACATGAAATCTTGTCTGACGGCTGCATATACACACGTGTATAAATATACATGTATGCACTGCCTCGCCAATCAACATACAGTGTGCATCTAAGGAATAGCCACGTGGACCATCTCAACTCAGTGCACAACTCAACACATTTCAAGACAGTGAAGCTATCAACAAATACAACAATGGTCAAGACAGCTCAAAAATGGTAAAACAACTTTCAGCATGGATGGACATTGGAGATGTATATGATTACATGGATGGTTCATAACATATACAAGCAAATGAAATACACAAGGTACATGTGTATGATTACATGAAGCATAGTATGTCAATGATAAACTAGCTGCAAGTGAAAGTGCATTTTCAGATCATATTCAAAACAGTTTGACAAACATGGCAAATCAACAAGTTCAAAATGAAGCGTACATGCACGATTCAAGGACCAGATTACAAGCATGCATGGTACAGATCCATGTCAATGATCAAGTGAAATTTGCATGGCAAATCAAATCAGTTCCAGTTTTCAGCATGACATATCATTTAAAAAAAACAGCTAAATCAGAGGCAAATCAGCCCAGATTTGCGTTCTAGTCATATGGACACAACAACAAATATACATGGATTACAAGCATGGTGATACAAGTTAAGAGCAGTAGCTAAAATACAAGATAGCAAGCAAATGGACAACAAAGTATTTTGCATCACAAGCATTTGGCATCTACATATGTTTCATCACAGCATTATCATGGTCGATCATCAAAACACAACTACAAATTAGAGCATAGCCAAAATACTAGAGTTTATATGGTAGCATAAATTGGTTGAAGCATGATCATGTGAACACAATGGAGACATGGTGCAACAGTAAGAAGCACATCAAGAAATACAATGGTGGCGCACACAGCAACAATACATGGTGCGAGAGGCTAATTCACACAGCAAATATACATGTATAGCAATGGAAATATGGTGCAACAGTTCACGGACACATATGTGTCGAGCAACTCAAATGGCAATATGGATGATTGTTGTTTGATCAGCAAGCATATGGTAGTGGGTTAGCATAATGCAAGGCAAGAAATGGACACACACAAGTTCGAGCAAGTGTAAACAAAAGAAAATGAAGCATTTCAGAAATCCCAAGATCATTGTGGCTAGAAACAAATATGTTTTTCCAGTTTTCTGCAAATCAATTTTTAGCAAGTTATTATTCTTGGAAAAGGATTCCAGAAATTCTAGTATGCGATAATTTGGCATTCAAGTTTTAATTCCAGATTTGGCCAAATGGTTTTTTTTCAGAAATGAATACACATTAAAAATCTATTTCAGATATGCACAAAACAGTCTGATTTGTTTTTTTGGCACAGAAACATACTTGAAATGGCTAAGAGCATAAAAGGAAATGTTTGGCAAAGAGTTTATTTTGTTTCCAGAAATGAGCAAATTTACAGTGGGGTAAGAAATCTGCATTTCATCTTTGACATACGGTTTATGGAAAAAATAGATTTTGGGCAAGTTCTATATCGGTTGCTATTTGTGAAATTAGTTTTGGAATGTATCTTTCACACAAGCAAAATTCAAGTGCCGAGGAATATTTTTTAAACATGGCAACTCAAATTCAATCACGCAAGAGGATAGCCAAGCGAAAGTGTAAACTAGATGGAATAAGCCAAGTCATAATCGAAAGAAATCAGAGCAATTAAAGGATTTAAAAATCCTATAAACACCACATACATCATTGGCAATATTTCGTCGAAAACCAGGAACTCAAATTCAAGAACAAGATAAAAATATCAAATTAGTAATACTTACAAGTTTTTCGATCTAAAGTTTATCCCAGATCCGACGTCAAGAACATCAACGAGAATACAATCATCACAGAACCATTTTTCCAGCATACCCGATCGAGATTTGGGGATTTATTAAAACCCTAGCCGCCATTTATTTTCTCCAGAGAAAGAGGAACAATTGGGCATAAAGGAATAGCAAATGGGCCGGCCAACTTTTTAATTGAAAAGGGGACAACCCTTTTATTTTAAATCCTAGGGTTTTAATTTTTGTTTTTGTATTGTTTTTGTAATTTGAATTGTAATTATTCAATCAGTTTCTAGGTTCTGTAAAATCAAGGGGAACCAGTTAGGGTGTTAACTGGCAGTTTACTCGAGTCTGTAAAAACTAGGGTTACTGGTTACAGGGTCGTAATCAAGGGAAATCTGATCTAGGGGATTAGATCAGCCTAAGGTTTTCAGCGTAGGGTTAGGACAGGAGCAGGTGTTGCGAGTTTACATGGGATTGTAAGCGGGATCTGTTTATAACACCTAGTAGAAACCTTAGGAATGCAACAATAGGAAGGATTTTGCCGAAGCTAGGTATCTTTGTGTGTTATTTCCTTTTTGCATTTCTATTTCTACTATATTCTGTGATCTGATATTTATTTTAATATCCTGTAAGTTTTTGGACTCTGCAATAAATTCAATAAACTCTATTCACCCCCCTCCTCTAGGGTTAATCTAGATCCAACAGGATATATCCATACTGCGGGGCCGATGGATGATATGGTCTTTATACAGACCAGACTTATGCCGCATAGGTCAAGGAAACGCATGGTTCAGGCATTTTAATCCACATCGAGTGGACGGCCTTGATGATCCAAGGGTCATTCGAGCTATGATCCTGAGGGGCGGGCTAGAGCGTCTCGAAGCGATAAGGATGATCCTTTGCCTTGGTTCACAGATGGAAATCCAACTTCCAATACGTGACATTTTTGTTTTGATTGTAGAGCCTAGTATGGCGACATAGTGGGATGGGGCACTATGCCGTCTATGATTGATACATTTATATTTGAAGTTGATTTCTTCACTTATAGTAATAATAAAAGATGAAATTTAACGTACCAAGCTTATTTGGCTATTACAAGGTAAAACTCTATACTCCGGCTTGCATTGCATTGTGTGATGGGACCTAAGTCTTATAATAGCTTCATTGTCCTTTATTTAGCATTGCGCCATTTGTTTTATGCACTGGTATTCTTGGGGGTAAACCCTTTCCGTGTTATACGGCGTGGTCCCTTGATTTACCTAATTTTGACGAAAAGCTTTAAATAATTGTTTTCGTTCTCACACGAGTCACATGACTGACCTGGAGTTTATTGTTTTAACCTAAACTCTGGGTGCCCCTATTTTCCACACGTGCAGCTAGTAGTTTCGGTTTTGCAGATTTATATTCACAAGATCCTGGTTTACAGCTGGAATGATATTCGGAAAGCTCTGTATCCGTTTATTTTATCAGTTGTGTTATGTATTATTTTTCCACTGCATTGTAATTTAAATCTCTGATATTTCTCTGATGTATAATATTTATTCATACTCTGTATATTCTTGTACTTTGATGTAAATTGTTGTAATAAGCAATGAAAAGTTCTTCTGTTTGTGTTCTGATTTGTCGTGTTCTCAACTCAATTCTGGTTTTCCTTAACGGGGAAATTCGGGTCGTCTCATTTTGGTATCATAGCTTTGGTTTACAGAGCTCGAGAACAAGACACATTAGAACCAATGAGAGAATTCATCAGAGATTGGATTAGTAATATCCAATAAGAATGACTCGTTAGAAATAGGATCAATATTATCATAGAATGTGTGTGAAGAGTAGTGTTTCTAAAATAAAAATGAAAACAAATTTTTGTTTTGAAGATTTAAACCATTTTATACGTATTTGAATATTTATTTTAAATTGTTTTGGACAATCTAGTATATAAAGATTTTGCGTATATGTCTGATCCCTGTGTATTCGAAGTTTTAATATACTGGATAGATATAGAATCACACTCTAGTCACCCGGGGATGATTCTGATGATCGTCCAGACATCATCAGAATTTGTGTTCAAAGCGGGATTTCTAAATGTTTCCAATTGACTGGTGTGAGAACCAAAACTAGATAGGTTCTATTGTTGTGACTTGGCATCAACAATATATTTTTATATATGAAAAAAAATTATGAGTTTGAAACAATAATCCACTAATTGATTGCTGATTATGTTGCTTGATTATTGGTTAGATTAATTAAAATTTTGAACCATTAAGCCAAATTTAATCAAATTTCGAACTGAATTGAAAATTGTTTGAAATTGAATACATGTACATGTATATATATTGAACAGGTCATAGCAAGGAGGCTAGAGAAGAGAAATAAAATTGTATGCCTGACAAATAGGTACATGTTTACAAATTTATTGGGTTTGGATGATTTTATGAGCCGATTGGCTTTTTATTTTTCTTTTTGAGATGAGAGGGCCTGCGAGGCGGTTTGGGGATTTTCCTAGTGTTCCCCGTATAAAGGAGGTTATGGCAAAAAAATTCGAAAATTTAGGGTGTTAGCCAAATTTTTGAAAAAATTGAAAATTCTTAGAAACTGAAAAGTTAAAGAATAAACGCTAGAATGAAAGTTGAGTATGTTGTTTAAACAACTTTCAGCTCCGTTCCTTTTCGAGGACGAAAAGATTTTAAATGGGGGAGATTGTAACAACCCGAAAAATCAGAACCAATTTAATTTTTTTTTATTTTAGCTATTTTAATGGATTTTGAATATTTAAAATGATTTATTTTAAATATTAACGACTAAAAATTTATTTTCGATGAAGTTAAAATGAATAAATTTATTTTAACTATAAAACGAGCCTGAAATGGCGTGGTAGTTTGAAAATTCAATTTCTAATTTCAAATGAATATACAAAATTCAATACAAGTAAGAAATGGACGAAACAAGAAATATTTGAATCTGATTAATAATATCTTTCTAACAAATGTGAAAAACTGAAATTTCGCTTTATAAATTAAAAGATATGTCTAGTTTAAAATTTAGAAAAGTCGATGTGGAATTTTTATATATATAATATATATAAAGCCCTTAAAATAGCCATTTTGCAAACGACCTCCATTTTCGATGAAACCACTTTTGTTGGATCCGGGATGTCAAGTAATTGCTAGATTCCAATTTTCATAATTTTTGAAATTAATATGTGAGCATGGAAAAAGAAAACGTGTTTTGTCAATTTTAGTTGAATTGGATCGACCACAAATTGGTCATTTTTAAACGGTCTCCAAATTCGACGAAATTAGTTTCGTTAGGACCATATCGTCAAAACAAAGCTAGATTTATTTTTCAGAAATATTTAGAGTCAGTATGTGGCCTCGGTAAATTAAAATGTATATTTAAATGTAATATATATCGATTTATATTTTAATTTAAAGAAAAACTGATCGAAACAATCAAATTGTCTCACGAAATATACCCCATTGTGTCCGGAATGGGGGTATGTAGCTATGAGCGACAGTCGTTGGGTTTGATTTGGAGTTCGATTCGATAAGCAAGTAAATGGGAAAATTCAATAATAAAATATATATAAGGTCAAAACCCTAAAATCATTTCCACGTTGGTCAACTTGGGTCTGGAGCCGTGATTTCAAACTTCGAACGGCGGAAATTATTGGAGATTTCTCCCTCAAATTAAAATCAATTCATTCAATGATTTCAGAACCCAGTACATGAAATTGTTGAGCAATCCGAGCTCTTCCATTCCATACTACTTTGATTGAAATCCATTGTGTAAATCATTCGACTTCTGCGTTTAAAGTAGTGCGGTTTCAAGCCAAATTCAGGGAGTATGGGGCGCTTGAGTTCATCTGGGTTGGGCGGCGTAGGTTGCTGACGTGGAGGGCTTCATGGTCGCGGCGTTGGATGGTGCTCCAGTCGACAGATGGAGGCGCGGTAGTGGGTTTTCGAATTCGACGATGGGTATTTGTTTGGTCTAGAAACTTTGAACGTGGAAGAAAGGTTATAAGGTATATTTTATTATTATTTATTAATTCATTTAAAATAGTATTGTTTTAAGAATATAAAGCATAGATTAAAAATGTAATTTTTAAAAATAGAAATATATAGAAATTGTTATAAAATATTTAAAATTGTCATTTATTTTAAAATATAAAATACCATGATTTAAAAATATAAATATTGTTGTTTTAAAAATAGAAAAAAAAGCATTGTATTTAAAATAAAAATTGCTACGAAAATTTAAAATATATATATATATATATATATATATATATGAAAGCGGTAAAAATGAGATTTTATATATATAACATCATAATAGAAATGTGATTTGTTTTTATATGTATAGCGATAAAAAGATTTGATTTTTAAAAATATAAAGATTGGGGTTTTAAATATATAAAGATACGATTTTTAAATTGTATTACGATAGGATTTTAGTCATATAAAAGTATGATTTTTAAATGTTTAAAAATATGATTTTCGTTATGAAGGTAGCAAATTAAAAATATGATTTTTATCATAGGAATAGCTGTATAAAAATGTGATTTTTTTTAATATATAAACATCATATTAAAAATGTGATTTTTACTATGAACAGCGTGAAATATTGTGTGATGGAACTGGCGGGAAACGAATCCAAATCCAAATCGTTCAATATAGAATGGAGGAGTGGATCCCAAGGTGAGAACTTCTCACTATGATTTTCTTTGTACAGTTATTTATTTTATAACTGCATATATGAAGCGCTCCCCGTTGTCCACAAACAATGGACGACTTGTTTGATTGTTTGGTTTGGTTGATTGATTTGTTTGAATTGATTGTGATGTGAAATGAACTGAATTAAATATTCATGTTTGAAATAATTTATCGTTAAAAATATAATTTTTAACGTGTATATGAATAAAATAAATATCCATTTACAAATCGACGATTTGTTTATGTACACCCATTTGACTGATATTGATTGGGACGATGTATTTTACACATCGCCCAACTGCACAAATAAAATTCAGTATTTGTTGGTTGAAACCCCGCATGGGTATTGGGATGATATTTGACGTACACTAATCCTAATTGTTTAGTTGTACGTCAATCGATTGGTTGACAGCCTGTTGAATGCGTTAATTATTTATAATTAATGCTCACACAGTGTAGAATGCACTCTGGATGATGGATTATTGTTTTCATTGTTGTGATATACATGTATTTTATGAAATCCATATAAATAACATTATATGGTAATTGACTATGTCTGATTCTATTTCAGAAAGAATGAATATTTTAAAATAACGAATATTTTAAAATAATATTCAGAAAAGAATCAAAATATGATTTTTGATGTCCGATTTGGGATGGACATGAAAATATTTAAATATATATAGCCGTGTTGATTAAGTATGCGCCATTTTGACGTGAACGATATTTATATCGATTATATTCATTTTTATAATGAATATCAAAAAGGAAATGATTTCAAAATCTAATGTTTTGAAAATATCATCATTTATATGTTAATGATATGGAATATTCAATTTTGATTTAAAATTGAATATGAAGTTGAAATCATTTTTAAAAACGAAGTTAAAACGATTTATAAAATACGTTTTAAATGGAAATCGATGAAATATATATCATATATATTTAATGGCCTGAATAGAACGCGCTGCGCAGCGACCGTTCGCGGATTTCGATCATTGACATCGAATTGGCATTACGGGAGATACGACCGTCGGATTCTCCTAAAACCGGAACCGTTGGGTTCGTATCGAAAAGATATTTCCAACAAATACAAGAAATTAGAAATCTAACGGTTGGATTTGGAATTATGTCCAAATCAAATTTGGAAAAGGTCGCTGTAAGTGCAGTTCGATGGCCGTTTATGGAAATCGACTGTACGAGCCTTGATAAAATTATTAAAAATATAAATAATTTGTGTAAAACCATGATAAATGATTTGGAAAGAACTGGGATGAAAAATTCCTTATTTGAAAAGATAAAAATATATTTTTGTCGAAATGAACTAGTTATGAACTAGAATTATAATCCAATATTTTTAAATAAATAAATTGGATTTGAAATGGTTTTAAAAATAACCGGAATTTCCAATATATGAATTGGAATGGATTTGAATCGAAATTATCTCCGGAATATTTCGATATTGGATTCTGTGATTATACGGACATTATGGAGGAATTTGGAAGATATATATATCATTATTCCAATACGATATTTGTTGATTTCAGAATTTGATATTGAATATAAGCCGATATATTTTCTATTCAGAGCCTTGTAATTAATATCAAAGTGGATTTTGGGTTTGTCGTGAACGGTGTCTTCACTAACACTGTTCTTAAACCCAGTTGAGAAATGATATAAATATTTTTATTAAGATTTAATGAAGTTTACCAATAAATAAACATTTAACTGGAATTAAATTGAAATTGGTTTTTGGGTTCATCATGAACGGTGTTTTAAATAACACTTGTTCTTTAACCCGATTAACAATGGAATGAGATTTTGGGTTTTTCGTGAATGGTATCTTTAATAATATTGTTCTTAAGCCCAATGGAGTTATGGAAATTAGAAACTAACTGGAGATTAGCTAAGTTGAATGGTTTCCTGGGTATTGATCTGATGTTGGTTTCGGCCTTTGAGATTAATACTTAGGGAATTGTTCTCTTATTAATTTACAGTTAGAGACTAATGGAATGATGTCTTCATTAACACTGTTCTGAAACATCGTGTTAAAAGAATAAGTCTTTTAACTAAGATTTAGAGAAGAATTACCAATTAATTTACATTTAATTGGAATTGAAATGGAATGTGAATTGGGTTTATTGTGGACTGTGTTTTTAACGACATTCGTTCTTTAACCCGATTCATAGTGAAATATGATTTGGAATTTTAAATCTTTTAATTAAGATTTAGTGGAAATTTTCAAAGAAAAGTTTCCCAATTTAATAAAATAAATTGGAATGGAATGGAATTCGATTCGGTAATAATCGAAGTGAACTTCTGTGAAGGAAGACTGTTACTATATATGGAATTTAAGAGGCTTTGCCGTTATTCCATTTATATTATCGGTTGGATATGGAAGTTTATATCGATTATATATACTGATCTTTTTCCGTGAAGATTCCATAATTCAGGGAATGGGATTTTGGGTTTATTGTGAACTGTGTTTTAAATGACATTAGTTATTTAACCTAGTTAAAGATAAGATTAATTTCTAAACTTTGAATAATCATTAGGTAATGATTTTTGAGATTAAAACTGAATTGGAGTTTTAATGATCTTTAATTAGATTGAAAAAGAGAATGTGATAATTTAAATTATCAAATTCTGGAAATGATCGAGAATGGAGTAGCACCAGTTTTACTCCAAGCGATAGTTAATTCCTTAATTAGATTTGAACGTGAAATGGTAATTAACTTTACCGATAACACCGTGGTGTTTGATATGAAGTATTACCAGTTTTGCTTCATGGGATGAATAGGTTGGGATTAGGAAATTAAACAAATAATTACTTCGGTAAGGTTCGCTAATCCCGACTAGTTTGGATAAACCATAATTTGGTTTGAATTGGTATCCAAAGGAAGATTAAAGAATAAATTTAAAGAATTTATCTTTGATAAAATTAATGGGAACCTTTCCCAAAGGATATGAATATTCAGAATTGGAATGACGCGTATGTTGTGTTTTTATAGCACTTGTTTATTATATACGCGAGTTATTCAGAAAGACTGGGTTTCTCCCATTCTGAATAACTGAACCGGCGATGAGTCGACGATGAAGACGTTGGTATGTTGAGATGCAAATGATCAAGGCTTCTGTTGAAAAGCAGAGTCTTGTGGTTGATGATTAAAGAACGGCTTTAATATAGCATAGCTTTGTGTAGCGTTAATTCGCGAGCCTCGCACCCCGGTGTGAACCAGAAACATGAGAGGACCTCAGGGAGGGCATGAGTTTCCTTCTAGCTAGGAGTGGTGTTTGGGTTTTGCATGCCAGACGTTTTACTTATGTGGATGATGTATAGCAAGGCACCTCAGATATATCGGCACTGCGGGGCCGATGGATGATATGGT
The DNA here is from genome assembly GCA_030737875.1 of Allium sativum. Taxonomy (NCBI): domain Eukaryota; kingdom Viridiplantae; phylum Streptophyta; class Magnoliopsida; order Asparagales; family Amaryllidaceae; genus Allium; species Allium sativum. The sequence continues at coordinate 121,643,208 of CM060926.1, read as the reverse complement.
CTTTATACAGACCAGTCTTACGCCCTATAGGGCGGGGAAACGCATGGTTCAGGCATTTTAATCCACATCGAGTGGACCATCCTTGGTGATCCAAGGGTCACTCGAGTATGATCCTGAAGGGAGGGATAGAGCGTCTCGAGGCGATAAGGATGATCCTTTGCCTTGGTTCACAGATGGAAATCCAACTTCCAATACATGACATTTTGGTTTTGATTGTAAAGCCTAGTATGGCGACATAGTGGGATGGGGGCACTATGCCGTCTATGATTGATACATTTATATTTGAAGTTGATTTCTTCACTTATAGTAATAATAAAAAATGAAATTTCACGTACCAAGCATATTTGGCTATTATAAGGTAAAACTTTATCCTTCGGCTTGCATTGCATTGCATTGTGTGATGGTACCTGAGTCTTATAATAGCTTCATTGTCCTTTATTTAGCATTGTGTTGTTTGTTTTATGCACTGGTATTCTTGGGCGTAAACCCGTTCCGTGTTATACGGCGTGGTCCCTTGATTTACCTAACTTTCAAGAAAAGCTTTAAATAACTATTTTAGTTCTCACACCAGTCACATGACTGACCTGGAGTTTATTGTTTTAACCTAAACTCTGGATGCCCCTATTTTCCACATGGGCAGCTTGTAGTTTCGGTTTTGCAGATTTATATTCATAAGTTCTTGGTTTACAGCTGGAATGATATTTGGAAAGCTCTGTATCCGTATACTTGTTTCAGTTGTGTTATGTATTATTTTTCCGCTGCATTTTAATTTAAATCTCTGATATTTCTCTGATGTATAATATTTATTCATACTCTATATATTCTTGTACTCTGATGTAAATTGTTGTAATAAGCAATGAAAAGTTATTCTGTTTATGTTCTGATTTGTCATGTTCTCAACTCAATCCAGGCTTTCCTTTTCGGGGACGTTTGGGTCATTTTATAATTTTTATTATCATTATTTGTATTTCTATTTTTAACTTTAACAAATAAAAAGAAATATTTTTATTTGTATATAGTTTCAATGTATAACATGACACATAAAAAATGTTTATTTTTATATGCATACAAATTCTAATGTATACTTTGACAATAAAAATGTTTCTTTAATTTGTACACAAATTCTAATGTATAATTTGATAATAAAAATGTCACTTTAACTTGTACACAAATTCTAATTTGTAATTTGACGATAAAAATGTCACTTTAAAATGTACACAAATTATAGTGTGTAATTTGACATTAAAAATGTCACTTTAACTTGTACACATATTCTAATGTGTAATTTAACAATAAAAATGTCACTTTAATTTGTACACAAATTCTAATGTGTAATTTGACGATAAAAATGTCACTTTAACTTGTACACAAATTCTAATGTGTAATTTGACAATAAAAATGTCACTTTAACTTGTACACAAATTCTAATGTGTAATTTAACGATAAAAATGTCACTCTAACTTATACACAAATTCTAATGTGTAATTTGACAATAAAAATGTCACTTTAATTTGTACACAAATTCTAATGTGTAATTTGACGATAAAAATGTCACTTTAATTTGTACACAAATTCTAATGTGTAATTTGACGATAAAAATGTCACTTTAACTTGTACACAAATTCTAATTCTAACAATAATTGATATTTTTATTTTGTCGACCATTCTATTTTAATAACACAATTAAAAATGATATTTCTATTTTGTTGACAATTTCATTTCAACAAAATAAATAAAAGTGATGACTTCATTTTTGTTAACAATTCTAGTTTAACAAAATGAATAAAAATGACAATTTCATTTTATCTAAAATTACATTTCAACGAAATAAATAAAAATGATGACTTTATTTTGTTAACAATTCTAGCTTAACAAAATGAATAAAAATGACAATTTCATTTTATCCAAAATTACATTTCAACGAAATGAATAAAAGTGATGACTTCATTTTGTTAACAATTCTAGTTTAACAAAATGAATAAGAATGACAATTTCATTTATGTTGACAATTCTAATTTAACAAAATAAAGAAAACTGATAATTTTGTTTTGTTAACAATTCTAGTTTAACAAAATGAACAAAAAATGGTCTTTTCATTTTTGTTGACAGCTTTATTTCAGCAAAATTAATATTTTTGCTTTAACACAAATCTATTTAACAAAAATGTAATTTTTGTTTTAACATAAATCAATTTGACAAAAATGTAATTTTTGTTTTATCTCCGATCTATTTAACAAAAATGTAATTTTTGTTTTAACTCAAATCTATTTAACAAAATTGTAATTTTTGTTTTGATCATTTTATTTCAACAATGTTCATTTTTATTTTGACAATTTTATTTAAAACAAAATCGTTCATTTTTATTTTGACAATTTTATTTAAACAAAAATGTTCATTTTTATTTCAACTATTATATTTTGACAAAAAATGACAATTTGTTTCAACTATTATATTTTGACAAAAATGATAATTTTGCTTCAACAATTGTATTTTGTCAAAAATGACAATTTTGTTTCAACTACTATATTTTGACAAAAATGATAATTTTAATTCAACTATTAAAAATGATATTTTTGTTTCACTATTTTCTTACAACAAAATGTCCTTTTTATTTCAACTATTTGGTTTCAACAAAAATGATATATTTGTTTCAACCATTTTGTTACAACAAAAATGTCCCTTTTATTTCTACTATTCTAATTTGACAAAAATAACAAATTTAATTCAATTGTTCTAATTTGACAAAAATGACAAATTCAATTCAACTGTTCTAATCTGACAAAATTGACAAATTTAATTCAACAATTATATTTTGACAAAAATGTCAATTTTAATTCAACTATTCTAATTTGACAAAAATGACAAATTTAATTCAACAATTTTATTATAAAAAAAATGATATATTTGTTTTCAACAATTTTATTACAACACAACAATCATCAAATTAACAGATCTACATAACAACATCAATCATCAATCCCAAAACAAATCACGTATAACATCAAATTTTAACAACAGATTGGAAGAAAAATCACAATCATAATTAATTAATTTTAATTATAAAAATAAAATAGAATTCTCACTTTGATTTTGTCTGAATTTTCAACGTGCTCCATTTAAGTTCTAGTCAGTTCCATCGCGAAGATATTTTCACCAAGATTCCAACGGATCTGAAATCGTCAGATTTGGACCTCGTATGAAGGAGATACGATGTTACGAACATTGATTATATAATTTAATTAATTACTAAATTAAATAAATCACTAATTACTCTGATAATCCTCTTCCTCCATCGTTCACAAACCGAACCCATGCTTCACCAGAAAACTCCACCACGCACAGCACTAGGGACCGCCGCCACCCGATCCAACACCACCTCGAAGCTCCGACCACCCTCGATTAACGCCGTGAACCCCTCCGCACTCGCATCCCTCTCCTATTCGAAAAATGGATCCAAACGCAGTCACTTCCCGTCCTAAAATCACCCATTTTAGCATAGTAAAGCCGATCATAACCGTAGGATTTTGAAGAGCTCGAAAAGCTCTTGGATTTTGGCTTTGAAACCATGAATTAGTTCAAAGTGGATCGGGAGATATTTGGGATTGAATTTCGAATGAGATTGTCCATCCAATACTGAAGGCGGTGGCTAAGAATAGTAGATTAGGGTTTAGATTTTAGGGTTATTTATAATATTATATTATTAAATGTTCCAATTTACAAAAAAAAAACCGTTACTTCTTAATAAATCGAATTCCATCCCAAAAAATGTTGCACCTGGCCAAATACCCCCTTCCGGACACAATGGGTAGGTCTCATCAGCTCATTCGATCATTTCATCCCACTTTTCTTTAATTTAAAATATAAATCATTTATTATTTAATTTGATCGTACATTTTAATTTACTAGGGTCACATACTGACTCCAAAAATTCCCAAAAAAATAAATCTACCTATGTTTGGACAATACGGTCCTAACAAAATTAATTTCGTCGAATTTGGAGACCGTTTGAGAAATGACCATTTTCTGGTCGATCCAATTCAAATTTAAATTACCAAACGCGTTTTAATTTGCCAGCTCACATATTAATTCCAAAAATTATGAAAATTGGAATCTAGTAATAATTTGACATTCTGGATCCAACCAAAGTGGTTTCGTCGAAAACGGAGGTCGTTTATAAAATATGGCTAATTATTATATTAATATATATATATATATTCCATAACGACTATTCTGAATTTTAAACTGGCCATAACATTTTATTCCCGTTATGAAATTTCAATTTTTCAGATTCGTTGGAAAGATATTTTTATACAGATTTAAATATTTTTGGTTTTACTGAAATCCAATTTAAATAAATCTATTATTTTTAACCTCAATTTAAATAAATTTTTAATCGTTATTATTAAAATAAATTACTTTAAATATTTAAAATCCATTAAAATTTCTATACTAAAAATTTTAAATTGGTTCCAAAATTCTGGGTTGTTTCATGTTTCCTCCCAAGAATACCAGTGCATAAAACAAACAACGTAATGCTTTTTCGAAAAATGAAGCTATTATAAGACTCAGGTCCCATCACATAATGCAACGCAAGCCGGAGGATAGAGTTTTACCTTATAATAGCCAAACATGCTTGGTATGTTTAAAACAAATCATTTTGATACTATTATAAGTGCATAGTGTATAAAACAACTTCAAATATAAATGTATCAATCATAAACGGCATAGCATCCCATGCTACCATGTCGCCATACTAGGCTCTACAATCAAAACCGCAAATGTCATATTGGAAGTTGGATTTCCATCATGAAACAAAGCAAGGGATCATCCATACCGAATTCGAGACAATCTAGCCTACCATGTCTCAGTCTACAGTCACAACTGCACCTAGGAAAATGCAGGGCCGGTCCACATTTTAAGTGGATTAGTAATCCCTGAATAATAGGTTTCCCCGCCCAATGGGGCGTAAATGAGCTAGATGAATCAATATCCATTGGCACTGTAGTAACCGATATATTCGAGGTACCTCGCTTTCCAACAACCACATAAGTAAAAATGTCTGGGCTCCATACCATGACACCACTCCTAGCTAGAAAGAAACGCATGTCCTCCCTACCGTCCTTCATCCCGTTTCTGGTTCATTCAGGGGTTGAAGCTCGCGAATTAATGCTACACAAAGCTATGTTATATTAAGGTCGTGCTTTGATAATTGTAACGACCCGGATTTTCGGCGACTTTGGTTATCGACGTAAGCTCGACGTCGATAACCAAAACATTGAAAAATCCCGGTAATTAATGAAAGAAATTAGAAGGTGAGAATAGATAAGATAGAAACTTAGAATAGAAGAAGAAGAAGAACACAACATCAGAGTAACACGAACCTCACAGCGGAACGAATAACATATAATAGATAACATAACTTTGAAATATAACAGTTATGTATACAATAGCACTTATCAGAGTACAGCACTTACAACACAGCGGAAATAACTATAGCTATATGATTTTGAAGCCTCCTGCTCCACGCTCTTCCAGTATATCTGTAAATTTCTGACTACTTGACTGCCCGTACAAAATTAGGCACCCAAGAGTTTAGGGAAAACAACAAAGTAAACTCCGGGTCAGTCATGGAACTGGTATGAGTAAAACAATTTAAACAGGTATATGAACAAGTAAACGATATCTCATAAGACCACGCCACAGAACGGAACGGGTTTTTCCCTTATGAGAATCCAAAATATCTTTATATCAAAAACCTTTTGATATTATAATAATGTCTATGTACAAATAGATATCAACTAGCAGAAACGCTTTCATCTCACGTTCTACATATATAGTATACAATCAAAATCGCAAGCACGTATTGGATAATGGATTTCCAACTATGACAAGGTATGGAACCACCTTCCGATCAGTGTACTCTAGGAACGATACACTGGAGTTCAACAAGAACATCTTGTAACTCAGCCACACATGACCGACCACTCATTTCGCTTGAGTGTATCGAATGTACATCACCAACGGTTGGGATCAGCAACCGTTCCCGTATATATATGGGACAGCATTGATAGATTTAAGAAACAAATGAATATTCACTAGATAGGTGATTATACACCCTACTTCGGTGCGACCGACTTAGCCATGCTGCCTGCCCGATTTCTGTCATTTACCAGTTGATGAGGCTAGAAGCTACGCTTTATCATCACATCAGATTCACTTCGAATGTCACATTGTCAGATCCATCGAAAATCACTAATTGACATCTACAACAGTACATTACGTGTTAGCTAAAGAAGTTTCCTTCTCCGCTTCCACTCTTGGTACGGTTGAAGAAATCAATGTACGTGACCTTTCTGGAAATACTCTGTCAGACATCCATCTTCATTCACATAAAATGTCACATCATCATACCCGCCAAATCACAAATTGATTTATCCAAAAATAACACGGGTATACAGCTTAGAGAAACGAATTCCTCTGCCACCCAACGTGAATACGTTTGAACAGATCAACTTACGCGATCCATTGGATATACTCTATCAGACCTTCGTCCATACAAGTTGTCCTGGGACTGGACAAACTGAAGGCACTATTCAGTATATCCATCTTAGTCACTGTTATCTAAGACTTATACAACAGCCCTTGCATTTTACTCCGTCTTCTATTTTCTTGGGCATATATGATTCGCAACGCTTATGCCAATACAGAGTGGTTCTTTGGATAATAATCCAACCGGTCTCTCCATATTAACAACGTTAAAATGGTCAAAACTTCGATAGTCTGTGATTTAACTATCAAAGAAAACAAGTGTGCAAACAACAATATCATTCCCAAATGGAAATTATATCGATCAATCATCAACATATATCTATATATATATTCACATTGTCTTATTTTCTATGTTTTAGAAAATATAAGTTATTAACACTGGAAAACGTTTCCATCTGCTTATTTATAAATCACTACTCTTCCCCAACTATCAGTCCCTGACTGTAAACTAGTATGAGAACAATTCCCTAAGTATAGATCCCGAAGGCCGAAACCAACATCAGATAGGCACTTAGAAAACCATTCAATTTACTAATCTCTAGTCAGTTCTAATTTTTCTTAACTCTATTTGATTAACTCTGATTGATTAACTCTAACTGGTTAATTCTAACCGATCAACTCTAACTGGTTTTACTTGGTTTGACTAACTCAATTTATTAACTCGACTGACTAATTCAACTCGATTAACCTAACTTGATTTACTTATCTCGATTAACTGAACTAATCACTTTGATTAACTCGACTAATTCACTTTGGTTAACTTAACCAATTCACTTAACTAATTCACTTAGTTTAACCTAACTAATTCACTTAACTCCTGTCGAATAAACTATATTCGATAACTCCTCTAACTCCATTCGAATAAACTATATTTGATTAACTCATTTGATTTAACTCTAATCGATTAACTAATATTCTATAACTCACTTCGATTAACTAATAATCGATAACTCCTTCGAATAAACTACATTCGAAAATCTCCTCTCGAATAAACGATATTCGATAATCTTCCCTTTCGATTTAACAAATCGATAACTCCTTTTCGAATAACTAAATTTGATAACTCCTTTCGATTTAACTAACCGATAACTCCTTTCGATTTAACTAATCGATAACTCCTTCGATGAAACTAACATCGATACTCCTTTCGATGAAATTAACATCGATTAACTCCTTTCGATGAAACTAACATCGATTAATTTAACTCGACGAACTTAACTCGACTCACTTATCTCGATAATCTAACTCAAGAACTTAACTCGATTAACTTATCTCGATAATCTAACTCAAGAACTTAACTCCTATCGAATAACTAATATTCGATTTAACTTCATTCGCTTGACTCTAGATCGCAACGATCACAATGGTTACGCCTGATTCCCTCAGGAAACATCCGACCGCCGTAGGCTATTTACAGCCCTACGAATTACGCTAGCAGTCGTACGAGATGGCAACTTATCCTGAATAACTCTGTTTGACTAACTCTGTCTCAAATAACTATATTTGATTAACTCTAGTTCGTTTTAACTCTATCGATTAACTCTAACTGATTAACTCAAACTGGTTAACTCTAACTGGTTAACCCGACTTACTTAACCCAACTGGTTAACTCTACTGAACTGGTTAACTCTACTGAACTGGTTAACTCTATTCAACTAACTCAACTCGACTAACCCCTTTTCGAATAGCATATTCGTTTTACTAACTTTCAAATACCATATTCGATTTACTCCCTTCGAATACCATATTCGATTTAACTCCTTTCGAATACCGTATTCGATTTACTTTATTCACTTTATAAAGATTTCCTTTTTAACAATGTTTTATTCATTTGAAAAGATTTACTTTTAAATAACGGTTCTACACTTTAAAAATGATTTCCCTTTTATAACGTTTCCTTTTCAATTCTATTTGTAAATGTTTTACAAATATTTTCTTTTCAAATTTATTCTTGAAATATTCTAACTCCTTAAATTCTCTGAAAAATTCGCCATAACCTCCTTTGTAACGGGAGCATCGGGAAAATCCCCAAACCCGCCACACAGGCCCTTCCATTCAAAAAGAAATGTTTTGAATTTATTTCCTTTTCAAATTCTCCTATTTATAAATATCCCAATTTATAAATATTCCACTTTATAAATATCTCTTATTTATAAATATCCCAATTTATAAATATTCTATTTTCAATATCACTTTGAAAATCCCCTTATCAACATTCTGACATGTTAACATATCAAATTACGATGTCTAATCTCGTCCATACACACACAATCAACAACAGGTTATAATTCACATCATATATTAAAATATATGAAAAACAATAAAATAACTGTTGAGGAATCCAGTCGGATTCCTCCAACCTGTCTCCCTGCATCACAGATGTTAGACAATATAGATAACATCATTTTCAGTTCCATACGATACATTCTGTTCAACAGAATCAATATAGAAATTCAACTAACTGACTAGCAGTTCAATCAATCAACCAACACACAGTCAAACAGACAATTTTAACAGTTCTAACAATACAACATGAAATTATAACTGTTCAGAGTTGGTGAGATTTACTCACATTTGCGCTTTAACAGATAAATATCGGTTTGCGTTCACTGATTCAGTCGAACAATTTATTTCGCCATAAATTGTAACGAGCTCCGATGGACTTCCAGTCGGTTCCATGTTGTAGCTGACGTCCGTACGATCCCGACGCAACTCACGGTTTGAAATTTTTATATCGTATGACCCCGATATTTAATTTACAAGTTAAAACATATATTTAAATTAAAATATAACTAAATAAAAGGGTTAGTGGGCTTAACTTCACTTTGCCGGCCCATTTAAAAACCATATAATAGCCCAGACCCGCTTCCTATTTCCTCTTCATCTCCTACAGAAAATCGGCTGAAGCCTGTAACCAATTTCCACCGTTTGACCCAGCTTTTGACCACACTCCACCACCACCACGTTCACCCGTTGGCGCCACCATCACCACCAGAGGACTTCTCGCCACCTCCTCTATCCTCTTGGACCGCTGAACCCACACTCGAACCCCCCTTGTGATTTCCGCCGCCAGACCCATACACCTTCAACACAGCGACGCGCCCATTCTTCGATGATCGAACTCCATGAAATCTCTGGTATAGGTACGGTTTCAATCAAGGAATCCAAAAATCAACATCATTTTGCATACCGAAGCCTCAATTCTCTAAAAACTCTAACCCTAGCGTCGCTGGTTCGAAGGACAGTGGAGCAAAGAGCGATCGAACTCAGCAAAACATATATCGGATTGGAGAGAATTCTTCAAGGATGTCAACTCTACTTGGTTTAGGATTTATAGAATTTTCTTTTATTTGCTTTGAATTATTTTGCTCAAGAAATGTTTGCTGTAAGAAAGAAAAGTGACGGCGCAGAATTTGACTGAGGAATTAGGTTAGGGAGGTGTTGAGGAGTATTTATAATGTTTTCAAAATATCTAGATATTTTCTAGGAGAAATATGCTCGGTATATTCCCTTTTCAGTCTTCATTCTGCTTCTGTGGTCTGTTCTTGACGGGTTTCATACCCTGTTTGGGTTGGTTTTGGTTGCGGTTGAGACCGAAGGCCCCAGTGGCCTGTGCTGGATCATAGAAAAATAAAGGGGATATTTCGAATTTGATTTTCATATTTTATTTTCTCGTTTTTCTCCTTGTCTTCGGTCCTTAAAAATCACTGCGACCATACACGATATTCAAAAATCACAAAAACTGACATGCTGCTAGAGTTTGACATTACGGTCCCAACGAAACTGGTTTCGTCGAATTCCGACTCCGTATGCTCACACAGCGTATTTTTAACTGTCAAAATACTTACTGTTTTACACTCTAAAAATCCGTACGGCCACACAGTGACTCTAAAAATCACGAAACTGAAAATCTAACAACTATTTGATATTGCGGATCCAACAAAACTGGTTTCGTCGAATTCCGACTTCGTTTGCAGAAGTGGCTATTTTTAACGCTCTGGATGACCCATTTAAATATATAAATATATTTAAATATAATTAAATTAAATATAAATAAATTTATATTATCGTATATCTCCACATATGATATCGTACAGCTCCAGAATATCATATCAGAATATACAGTATGATATTTCAGATTCCCGATTACCTCGATATTCAGTTTTACATTAAAAACCCTTTTATAACGTATATAAAGCGTTACGAATTATAAAGGAAATTTCACAGCGACTTTTCTGAAATTTGATTTGGACGTAAATCAAAATCTACACGACGAAATCCCGATTGTTCTCTTTTACTAGAAAGATATACTCTACCAGCTCCACACGTTTCTTGTTTCATAGAAATCCGGCTTAAAATGAATCCTGTACATTCAGTTGAAGTTCAAATCGCCAAATAGCGAAATGTCGTGCCATTTCGAGCTCGTTTATAAATATATTATAAACTATATGTTCAACTGTCGTCGATTCAATATAATCGTTATTATATTTCGAATCGTAACTCCACCAAATCTCGTATGCTATTCAATTCACATGATATTGTGAATTTCACTATTTCCGACTATTTCGACATTATAATATATTATTATATTATAATTATTAATTAAATATTCAATATTATTTAATTAAACGATCAATAACTTCTCTAAATCACCAATTATATAATTAAATAAATTAATTATATATCTCTAAAAATGCGGGTCATTACATTCTTCCCCACTTAAAATAATTTCGTCCTCGAAATTGCTAAGTTAGAGGACGACCATGTCTATTGGAATTCCTAAGATTTGTTTACCCCATATTTCTGATTTTAACTAAACCAATTAATATCGACTAAAATATTTATCCATTCCGACTAACTAAAATTTTCAAAAATTCTGAAAATTTTCTAACACTTTAAACTTTCGAAAAATTTCGCCAGCACATCATTTGTACTGGTCATTAGCTCAAACTCCAACTCGCCTCTCTGGGCCATCTCCAACCCAAAAGAAAATCAAAACGCCAAACGGCTTGCCAATTCGGCTCATAAATTCCAAATTCATATAAAATATAAACTTGTACCTTTTTGTTGGGCATATCATTATATCCCTACCACTTCCATATGCTATCAACTCAGCATATACCTGTGTTATCTCAATCAAATTCCAATCAGTTCATATCCTCAAATCCAAACCGAATTTTATTCGAACCCCAATATCAAATTTCAAATTCTTAACTCATCAACCCGATTCCATAACAGATTATTCTCTAATCCAATTCAATTCTATTTAACTATGTTCAAGTTAAATTTCAATTTATTTCAACTATCTTATTCTATTTATCTTCATAAGTTAAAATTAAATTCCGAAACTTAATTTCCTGGGTCTATTTTAAATCAATTTGAAATTACAATGCCAATTTAAAACCTTTGAATTTAGAAACAACTTGTTTTCTCAAACAATTCAAATCAAAATCTCTGGTAGTAATCCACCACTTAGAACTCGAAAATCACACTGATGATACTGCACAGTCATCATCGGAATTATTTTCCAGCGACTTAAGTGATTTCAATACTATATCATTTCGAAACCCTTACTAAATACATCCATTTTGAAAACATCTCAAAATCTCCCGAGAACTTAAAATTTCCTTATTTTAATTCCAAATCTGATTTAAATTCAGATTTTTCTTCATTTTATTTCATATACTTTACTTATATGAATTCTGATTAGTCATTTATAATCATTTTACCTTTTATAATCTTACTCGATTATAATAACAACCAACACAACCAATATACTATATCAAATATATTCGGGTAAAATTATTCCATTTACCCTCTTTCAAAACATACCATGACGGTTCATCGTATTCGAGCGTTTGGTAACCCCTATCGATACAGTGGATCAAACCGATCGACCAGAATTCACAAACAACTCAACCAATAAAACTCCACAATATAAAATCATTTTATATTAACTAACAAATACGTTCACTCGTATATATACACTCAAACTCAAGCTAGGGTGTTACTAACCCTATCTCTACCGAGTCACGCCATAGAGCCAAGGTAATTCTTAACCTGGCTCTGATACCAACTGTAACGACCCGGATTTTCGGCGACTTTGGTTATCGACGTAAGCTCGACGTCGATAACCAAAACATCGAAAAATCCCGGTAATTAATGGAAGAAATTAGAAGGTGAGAATAGATAAGATAGAAACTTAGAATAGAAGAAGAAGAAGAACACAACATTAGAGTAACACGAACCTCACAGCGGAACGAATAACATATAATAGATAACATAACTTTGAAATATAACAGTTATGTATAAAATAGCACTTATCAGAGTACAACACTTACAACACAGCGGAAATAACTATAGCTATATGATTTTGAAGCCTCCTGCTCCACGCTCTTCCAGTATATCTGTAAATTCCTGACTACTTGACTGCCCGTACAAAATTAGGCACCCAAGAGTTTAGGGAAAACAACAAAGTAAACTCCGGGTCAGTCATGGGACTGGTATGAGTAAAATAGTTTAAACAGGTATATGAACAAGTAAACGATATCTCATAAGACCACGCCGCAGAACGGAACGGGTTTTTCCCTTATGAGAATCCAAAATATCTTTATATCAAAAACCTTTTGATATTATAATAATGTCTATGTACAAATAGATATCAACTAGCAGAAACGCTTTCATCTCACGTTCTACATATATAGTATACAATCAAAATCGCAAGCACGTATTGGATAATGGATTTTCAACTATGACAAGGTATGGAACCACCTTCCGATCAGTGTACTCTAGGAACGATACACTGGAGTTCAACAAGAACATCTTGTAACCCAGCCACACATGACCGACCACTCATTTCGCTTGAGTGTATCGAATGTACATCACCAACGGTTGGGATCAGCAACCGTTCCCGTATATATATGGGACATCATTGATAGATTTAAGAAACAAATGAATATTCACTAGATAGGTGATTATACACCCTACTTCGGTGCGACCGACTTAGCCATGCTGCCTGCCCGATTTCTGTCATTTACCAGTTGATGAGGCTAGAAGTTACGCTTTATCATCACATCAGATTCACTTCGAATGTCACATTGTCAGATCCATCGAAAATCACTAATTGACATCTACAACAGTACATTACGTGTTAGCTAAAGAAGTTTCCTTCTCCGCTTCCACTCTTGGTACGGTGAAGAAATCAATGTACGTGACCTTTCTGGAAATACTTTGTCAGACATCCATCTTCATTCACTTAAAATGTCACATCGTCATACCCGCCAAATCACAAATTGATTTATCCAAAAATAACACGGGTATACAGCTTAGAGAAACGAATTCCTCTGCCACCCAACGTGAATACGTTTGAACAGATCAACTTACGCGATCCATTGGATATACTCTGTCTGACCTTCGTCCATACAAGTTGTCCTGGGACTGGACAAACCGAAGGCACTATTCAGTATATCCATCTTAGTCACTGTTATCTAAGACTTATACAACAGCCCTTGCATTTTACTCCGTCTTCTATTTTCTTGGGCATATATGATTCGCAAAGCTTATGCCAATACAGAGTGGTTCTTTGGATAATAATCCAACCGGTCTCTCCATATTAACAACGTTAAAATGGTCAAAACTTCGATAGTCTGTGATTTAACTATCAAAGAAAACAAGTGTGCAAACAACGATATCATTCCCAAATGGAAATTATATCGATCAATCATCAACATATATCTATATATATATTCACATTGTCTTATTTTCTATGTTTTAGAAAATATATGTTATTAACACTGGAAAACGTTTCCATCTGCTTATTTATAAATCACTACTCTTCCCCAACTATCAGTCCCTGACTGTAAACTAGTATGAGAACAATTCCCTAAGTATATATCCCGAAGGCCGAAACCAACATCAGATAGGCACTTAGAAAACCATTCAATTTACTAATCTCTAGTCAGTTCTAATTTTTATTAACTCTATTTGATTAACTCTGATTGATTAACTCTAACTGGTTAATTCTAACCGATCAACTCTAACTGGTTTTACTTGGTTTGACTAACTCAATTTATTAACTCGACTGACTAATTCAACTCGATTAACCTAACTTGATTTACTTATCTCGATCAACTGAACTAATCACTTTGATTAACTCGACTAATTCACTTTGGTTAACTTAACCAATTCACTTAACTAATTCACTTAGTTTAACCTAACTAATTCACTTAACTCCTGTCGAATAAACTATATTCGATAACTCCTCTAACTCCATTCGAATAAACTATATTTGATTAATTCATTTGATTTAACTCTAATCGATTAACTAATATTCTATAACTCACTTCGATTAACTAATAATCGATAACTCCTTCGAATAAACTACATTCGAAAATCTCCTCTCGAATAAACGATATTCGATAATCTTCCCTTTTGATTTAACAAATCGATAACTCCTTTTCGAATAACTAAATTTGATAACTCCTTTCGATTTAACTAACCGATAACTCCTTTCGATTTAATTAATCGATAACTCCTTCGATGAAACTAACATCGATACTCCTTTCGATGAAATTAACATCGATTAACTCCTTTCGATGAAACTAACATCGATTAATTTAACTCGACGAACTTAACTCGACTCACTTATCTCGATAATCTAACTCAAGAACTTAACTCGATTAACTTATCTCGATAATCTAACTCAAGAACTTAACTCCTATCGAATAAATAATATTCGATTTAACTTCATTCGCTTGACTCTAGATCGCAACGATCACAATGGTTACGCCTGATTCCCTCAGGAAACATCCGACCGCCGTAGGCTATTTACAGCCCTACGAATTACGCTAGCAGTCGTACGAGATGGCAACTTATCCTGAATAACTCTGTTTGACTAACTCTGTCTCAAATAACTATATTTGATTAACTCTAGTTCGTTTTAACTCTATCGATTAACTCTAACTGATTAACTCTAACTGGTTAACACAAACTGGTTAACCCGACTTACTTAACCCAACTGGTTAACTCTACTGAACTGGTTAACTCTACTGAACTGGTTAACTCTATTCAACTAACTCAACTCGACTAACCCCTTTTCGAATAGCATATTCGTTTTACTAACTTTCGAATACCATATTCGATTTACTCCCTTCGAATACCATATTCGATTTAACTCCTTTCGAATACCGTATTTGATTTACTTTATTCACTTTATAAAGTTTTCCTTTTTAACAATGTTTTATTCATTTGAAAAGATTTACTTTTAAATAACGGTTCTACACTTTAAAAATGATTTCCCTTTTATAACGTTTCCTTTTCAATTCTATTTGTAAATGTTTTACAAATATTTTCTTTTCAAATTTATTCTTGAAATATTCTAACTCCTTAAATTCTCTGAAAAATTCGCCATAACCTCCTTTGTAACGGGAGCATCGGGAAAATCCCCAAACCCGCCACACAGGCCCTTCCATTCAAAAAGAAATGTTTTGAATTTATTTCCTTTTCAAATCATCCTATTTATAAATATCCCAATTTATAAATATTCCTTATTTATAAATATTCCACTTTATAAATATCTCTTATTTATAAATATCCCAATTTATAAATATTCTATTTTCAATATCACTTTGAAAATCCCCTTATCAACATTCTGACATGTTAACATATCAAATTACGATGTCTAATCTCGTCCATACACACACAATCAACAACAGGTTATAATTCACATCATATATTAAAATATATGAAAAACAATAAAATAACTGTTGAGGAATCCAGTCGGATTCCTCCAACCTGTCTCCCTGCATCACAGATGTTAGACAATATAGATAACATCATTTTCAGTTCCATATGATACATTCTGTTCAACAGAATCAATATAGAAATTCAACTAACTGACTAGCAGTTCAATCAATCAACCAACACACAGTCAAACAGACAATTTTAACAGTTCTAACAATACAACATGAAATTATAACTGTTCAGAGTTGGTGAGATTTACTCACATTTGCGCTTTAACAGATAAATATCGGTTTGCGTTCACTGATTCAGTCGAACAATTTATTTCTCCATAAATTGTAACGAGCTCCGATGGACTTCCAGTCGGTTCCATGTTGTAGCTGACGTCCGTACGATCCCGACGCAACTCACGGTTTGAAATTCTGATATCGTATGACCCAGATATTTAACTTACAAGTTAAAACATATATTTAAATTAAAATATAACTAAATAAAAGGGTTAGTGGGCTTAACTTCACTTTGCCGGCCCATTTAAAAACCATATAATAGCCCAGACCCGCTTCCTATTTCCTCTTCATCTCCTACAGAAAATCGGCCGAAGCCTGTAACCAATTTCCACCGTTTGACCCAGCTTTTGACCACACTCCACCACCACCACGTTCACCCGTTGGCGCCACCATCACCACCAGAGGACTTCTCGCCACCTCCTCTATCCTCCTGGACCGCTGAACCCACACTCGAACCCCCCTTGTGATTTCCGCCGCCAGACCCGTACACCTTCAACACAGCGACGCGCCCATTCTTCGATGATCGAACTCCATGAAATCTCTGGTATAGGTGCAGTTTCAATCAAGGAATCCAAATATCAACATCATTTTGCATACCGAAGCCTCAATTCTCTAAAAACTCTAACCCTAGCGTCGCTGGTTCGAAGGACAGTGGAGCAAAGAGCGATCGAACTCAGCAAAACATATATCGGATTGGAGAGAATTCTTCAAGGATGTCAACTCTACTTGGTTTAGGATTTATAGAATTTTCTTTTATTTGCTTTGAATTATTTTGCTCAAGAAATGTTTGATGTAAGAAAGAAAAGTGACGGCGCAGAATTTGACTTAGGAATTAGGTTAGGGAGGTGTTGAGGAGTATTTATAATGTTTTCAAAATATCTAGATATTTTCTAAGAGAAATATGCTCGGTATATTCCCTTTTCAGTCTTCATTCTGCTTCTGTGGTCTGTTCTTGACGGGTTGCATACCCTGTTTGGGTTGGTTTTGGTTGCGGTTGAGACCGAAGGCCCCAGTAACCTGTGCTGGATCATAGAAAAATAAAGGGGATATTTCGAATTTGATTTTCGTATTCTATTTTCTCGTTTTTCTCCTTGTCTTCGGTCCTTAAAAATCACTGCAACCATACACGATATCCAAAAATCACAAAAACTGACATGCTGCTAGAGTTTGACATTACGGTCCCAACGAAACTGGTTTCGTCGAATTCCGACTCCGTATGCTCACACAGCGTATTTTTAACTGTCAAAATACTTACTGTTTTACACTCTAAAAATCCGTACGGCCACACAGTGACTCTAAAAATCACGAAACTGGAAATCTAACAACTATTTGATATTGCGGATCCAACAAAACTGGTTTCGTCGAATTCCGACTTCGTTTGCAGAAGTGGCTATTTTTAACGCTCTGGATGACCCATTTAAATATATAAATATATTTAAATATAATTAAATTAAATATAAATAAATTTATATTATCGTATATCTCCACATATGATATCGTACAGCTCCAGAATATCATATCAGAATATACAGTATGATATTTCAGATTCCTGATTCCCTCGATATTCAGTTTTACATTAAAAACCCTTTTATAACGTATATAAAGCGTTACGAATTATAAAGGAAATTCCACAGCGACTTTTCTGAAATTTGATTTGGCCGTAAATCAAAATCTACACGACGAAATCCCCATTGTTCTCTTTTACTAGAAATATATACTCTACCAGCTCCACACGTTTCTTGTTTCACAGAAATTTGGCTTAAAATGAATCATGTACATTCAGTTGAAGTTCAAATCGCCAAATAGCGAAATGCCGTGCCATTTCGAGCTCGTTTATAAATATATTATAAACTATACGTTCAACTGTCGTCGATTCAATATAATCGTTATTATATTTCGAATCGAAACTCCACCAAATCTCGTATGCTATTCAATTCACATGATATTGTGAATTTCACTATTTCCGACTATTTCGACATTATAATATATTATTATATTATAATTATTAATTAAATAATCAATATTATTTAATTAAACGATCAATAACTTCTCTAAATCACCAATTATATAATTAAATAAATTAATTATATATCTCTAAAAATGCGGGTCATTACAATAATCAACCACAAGACTCTGCTTTTTAATAGAAGCCTTTATCCTTTGCATCTCAGCATGCCACACAGGCAATTCCCGCTATGCGACTGATGTCTATCGATATATAACCTCTTAGCTTGTACGTCTCAGAGAAGGGCGTTAAGCAAGAGAATAAATTCTTCGCTGCCAAACAGATATATATTTAATAGAAATCAATCAACACAGAAAAAAATTCAATGTCACACACACATCCATTTACAAGTTCGTTCTGGGTCTGAACGAAACCGGAGGCACCTTATTTCTCATCCCATATGTCCAATACAAGAGAGAGGTCCTCGCATATTCGATCGATCTCCAAGTACGTCTAGACGATCACCACTTATTACCTCGTCTTGGGTTTATAGCCCAATCAAGAGATCAGTAATCACCCAAATGATGTGAAGACCTCCGGTCTTCAACCATCGTCTTCAACGTCGACTTATCGTCGAATCAGTTATTCAGAATGGGTATAAACCTGGCCTTTCCGAATAACTCGTGTATATAATAAACAAGTGCTACAAAACACAACATACGCCTCATTCCAATTCTGAATATTCTTTTATTCAAATATCCATGTCCTTTGGGAAAGGCTCCCATTAATTTTATAAAAGATAGATTCTTTAAATTATTCTTTAATCTTCCTTTGGATATCAATTCAAACCAAATTAAGGTTTATCCAAACTGGTCGGGATTAGCGCACATTACCGAAGTAATCATTTGTTTAATTTCCTAATCCCAACCTATTCATCCTATGGAGCAAAACTGGTAATACTCCATATCTAACACCATGGTGTTATCGGCAAAATTAATTACCATTTCACATTCAAATCTAATTAAAGATTTAACTATTGCTTGGAGAAAAACTGGTGATACTCCATTCTTGATCATTTCATTAATTCGATAAATTTAATTATCTCATTCACATTCCAATATAATTAAAGATTCATTAAAACTCTAATTCATTTTTAATCTTAAAAATCATTACTTAATGATTATTCAAAGGTAATAAATCAATCTTAGCTGTAACTGGGTTAAAGAACTAATGCCATTTAAAACACCTTTCACGTTAAACCCAAATAACATTCCATTATTTATGGAATCTTCACGGAAAACGGATCAATATATAATCGATATCAATTTCCGTATCCAACTAATAATATAAATGGAATAACGACAAAGCCTTTTAAATTCCATATATATTAACAGTCTTCCTCCACAAAAGCTCACTTCGATTATCATCCAATCGAATTCCATTCCATTCCAATTTATTGTTTTAAATTGGAAAACTTTACTTTGGAAGATTTCCTTTAAATCCTAAAAAAAGATTAATAAATTCCAAATCACATTTCACTGTAAATCGGGCTAAAGAACGAAGGTCGTTAAAACACAGTTCACGATAAACCTGATTCACATTCCATTTTATTCCAATTACCAAATGTAACTGGAAGCTCTAATAACCTGAATTAAAAGATTTATTCATTTCAAACGGGTTTTAAGAACAGTTTTATTTAAGACACCATTCACAACAAACCCAAAATCCAATTCAATATTAAATACAAGGCTCTGAATAGAAATTATATCGGCTTATATTCGATATCAAATTCTGAAATCAATAAATATCATATTGGGAATTACGATATATATCTTCCAAATTCCTCCACAATATCTGTATAATCACGGAATCCAATATCGAAATATTCCAAGATAATTTCGATTCAAATCCATTTCAATTCATATATTGGAAATTCTGGTTATTATTAAAACTATTTCAAATCCAATTTATTTATTTAAAAAGGTTGGATTATAATTCTAGTTCAAAACTAGTTCATTCTAATAAAAAATATATTTTTATCTTTACAAACGTGGAATTTTTCACCTAAATTCTTTCCAAATCATTTATTATGATTTTACAAAAATTATTAATATTTTTATTAATTTTATCAAGGCCCGATCAGTCGATTTCCATAAACGGTCATCGTGCTGCACTTTGTAACAACCCGAAAATCAGAACCAATTTAAAAATTTTATTTTAGCAATTTTAATGGATTTTAAACATTTGAAATAATTTATTTTAAATAATAATGAAGAAAATTTATTTAAATTAAAGTTAGAATAAAAAATTACAATTTAATTAAAAAAGGAGTTTAAAATGGCACGGTAGTTTGAAAATTCAGTTTCAAATTTCAATTGAATGTACAGGATTCAAAATAAATCGGATTTCAGTAAAACAAGAAATATCTGAATTTGTTTAAAAATATCTTTCCAACGAATCTGAAAAATTGAAATTTCATAACGGGAATCAAAAGTTATGCCCAATTTAAATTTCAGAATAGTCGCTATGGAATATATATATATATTTTTTAATATTAAAAATAGCCATTTTACCAACGACCTCTGTTTTCGACGAAACCACTTTGGTTGGATCCGGAATGTCAAATTATTGCTAGATTCCAATTTTTAGAATTTTTGGAATTAATATGTGAGCGTGGCAAAAAAAATGTGTTTAGTCAATTTTAGTCAAATTGGATCGACCAGAAAATGACCATTTTTCAAATGGTCTCCAAATCCGATGAAATTAATTTTGTTAGGACGTATCATCAAAAAAATCTAGTTATAATTTTTCTGGAATTTTTAGAATCAGTATGTGGCCCCGGTATTTTAAAAAGTACGTTTAAATTAAATATATATTGATTTATATTTTAATTTTGATAAAAACTGACTGAAAAAGTCGAATGGGCTTACGAAACATATCCCATTGTATCCGGAATGGGGGTATTTAGCTAGGGACGACAGTCGTTGGGTTTAAACCGGAGTTCGGATGGTTTAACAAGTTATTTTTTTGAATTAAATAATTAAATAATATAAAATACTCTATATATACACTCTTGAAATACGAAACCCTAATTCCCAATGGGTAGCTGCCATTCTTTGAAATCAATGGCCACATTCGACCGATTTTCTTCCTCCAAATTCACGAAATTTACACAGTAATTAAACCCACTTATAAAGGGAATATTGTAGAGCGGATCATGCTCTACAATCTCAACGGAAGTGATTGAAAATAGAGGAGCAATTTGTGCAAAATCGAGGGCAACAGGGAGCCGTTTCATGATGGTTTTGGGGGCAAACTAGCCCATCGAGCTGGGCAGATTCAAGGGTGTGGGTGGAGGATTCCAAGGCAGAGGTTGTGGTGCGGTCGGATCTGGCGTCGGTCGTCTGTAGAGGGCGGCGCAGGAGAGGATTGAAAATCGAACGAGTGGGTTTGGTTGACGGCGTGTATTCTGAAAGAAGAAGGAAGGTGATTAAGGAATAATGATGTGATTAATTAAATTGATTTTATTTTATTTATTTCAGATGTAATCAATGTTCAAATGTACGTAACTTGTTCATATTATATTAGAATCAAGCGAAATAAAATGCATTAGAACTGTCTTGAAGAGCTATT
This sequence comes from Allium sativum, assembly GCA_030737875.1. NCBI lineage: Eukaryota > Viridiplantae > Streptophyta > Magnoliopsida > Asparagales > Amaryllidaceae > Allium > Allium sativum. Next base: position 121,621,056 of record CM060926.1, on the reverse strand, counting down.
CAACATGGAGCAGAGAACGATGGTGAAAATGTTAAAAAGGTAATCTTTATATTTTAATTTAAATAACATAGTTTTAAATACATGATTTTTATAAATAAAGCATGTTAATAAAATATGATTTTTATATAATAACTTGAAATAGTATGTGATTTTTATTATATGTATAGCTTGAAATTAAAATAGCGTTAAACAATAAATATGAAAAACATTGTATTGAATATACATTGTTTTATTAATAGCAAAGCTTTGTTTTAAAAATATAAATATCATTGTTTTAACAATATTAACATCAATGTTCTAAAAATAAAAATAGCAATGATTTTGAAAAAGAAATTAACATTGTTTTTATCATATATATAAATTAGAATTGAAAATATGATTTTTAAATTAAAATAGCATTGTTTTTCATATTTAAATTAGCATTGTTTTCATCACAAAAATAACTTTGTTTTTAATCATATAGGTAGCATTGTTTTTAATCATATAATAAGCATTGTGTTTAATCATAAAATTAGCATTGTTTTGAAAAGAGGAAAACATAACATTGTTTACAAAATCATTGTTTTAAATATGGAATAACAAATGTATAAAAATCATTGTTTTTAAATATAGAATAGATTTGTTTCGAGTATAGAATAGAATTGTTGTAAATGAAAATAGAATTGTTTTTAATAAGATGAACATGGTTTTTGTAAATAAAATGAACATTGTTTTTGTAAATAAAATATACATTGTTTTTGTGTAAATTTTCAGTATAATAACATTTTTATAAAAATAATTTTTTTATGAAGAAATAGCTTAAAATAAAAATATGGTTTTTATATAACATGGATTAAAAATATAATTTTTAATATACATACCGCGTGAAACAGATTGCAACGGAACTGTCTGGAAACAAAGCGGAATCCAAACCATACCAGAAATTCAGAAATACACACTGACGGAGTGGAAACCAAAGGTGAGAACTCCTCACTAAATATTCTGCACGGTTTTTATTTATTTTCATAATTGGAAAATATATAGGATTGTCAGTTTAGATTTTTATCAGTTTAATCATTAGAAACTGTATATAATGCCTATTAGATCACTTTTCTCGTCCACAAACCATGGATGATTTAAATTGATGGTATTGCATGTTGTTTGTGATGTGAAATGTTTAACACATTAAAAATGTTAATATTAATAAGGTAGTGAAATTAAATTATAAATATTCATTTATAATTTGAACAGTAAAAATTGGTTAAATCTTTTAACCAATAATTTATTTAAAAAAACGTATATTTGAAAACCCCACACGGGTATTGGGATGATATTTGACATACACTAGTCCCAATATTTAGTTGTATGTCAATCAATGGATTGAAAACCTATGATGAGCGTTATTTATTTATTTTAATGCTCACACAGTTGTAAATTTCACTTTGGTTGTGAATGGACTGGTTGTTGATTATCTATCATTATTGTGCACACATGCGATGTATGAAATCCATATAACAGAAATTATATGGTAATTGATTGAGTCGCATTCCGATTCAGAAATAAACGATGTTTTTAGAATAAAATAACATTTTAGAATGAAAAAAGACATTTTTATTATAGAAGACATTTTTATAATAAAAGACATTATCATTATAAAGGACATTTTTAGAATAAAATAACATTTTTAGTGAAAAGAATCATTTATATGTAAAAGAATCATATTTATGTAAATGAATCATTTATATGTAAAAGAAACATTTTTAGTGAAAAGAATCATTTATATGTAAAAAAATCATATTTATGTAGAGGAATCATTTACATGTAAAAGAAACATTTTTAGTGAAAAGAATCATTTATATGTAAAAGAATCATATTTACGTAAAGGAATCATTTACATGTAAAAGAAACATTTTTTGTGAAAAGAATCATTTATATGTAAAAGAATCATATTTACGTAAAGTGATCATTTACATGTAAAAGAAACATTTTTAGTGAAAAGAATCATTTATATGTAAAAGAATCATATTTATGGAAAGGAATCATTTACATGTAAAAGAAACATTTTTAGTGAAAAGAATCATTTATATGTAAAAGAATCATATTTATGTAAAGGAATCATTTACATGTAAAAGATACATTTTTAGTGAAAAGAATCATTTATATGTAAAAGAATCATATTTATGTAAAGGAATCATTTATATGTAAGAGAAACATTTTTAGTGAAAAGATTCATTTATATGTAAAAGAATCATTTACATGTAAAAGAAACATTTTTAGTAAAAAGAATCATTTATATGTAAAAGAATCATATTTATGTAAAGGAATCATTTGTATGTAAAAAAAACATTTTTATTGAAAAGAATCATTTATACGTAAATATGTAAAGGAATCATTTATATGTAAAAGAAACATTTTTAGTGAAAAGAACCATTTATATGAAAAAAAAAAACATTTTAATGTAAAGATCCATTTTAATGTAAAGAACATTTTAATGTAAAAGAAAATATTAAAAGTACATTTTTATATGTTAAATGGAATAAATAGAAATGCATGTTTAAATGTATTTGTTAGTTAAAAGCATAATTTTTAACATGTTTATTTAAATAAAAAGAATTACTTTTCAAAATAGGATTTGTCATTAGAAATGTTACGTTTAACATGTGTATTTTAATAATAGATAATGTTATATAATATAGAATGTTTTAAAATAAAGGACAATTTATAATAAAGAATGTTTTATAATGAAGTGTCTTTTAAAATAAAGATTATTTTAAAATAATGAATATTCTAAAATAATATTCAGTGAAGAATAAAATAATGATTTTAATGTCCGATTTTAGATAGACACTTAAATATTGAAATATGAAGCCGTGTTAAGTAGCAGACGCTATTTTAACCCGAATGGGTTTATCGATCGATTTTATTCATTTTATAATGAATATCGTTATTATACGAATATTGTGAGGAATTTGGAAGATATATATATATATATATATATATATACATATACATATACATCGTTATTCCCAATACAATATTTGTTGGTTTCAGAATTTGATATTGAATTTAAGCCGATATAATTTCTATTCAGAACCTTATATTTAATGTCAAATTGGATTTTGGGTTGTCGTGAACGGTGTCTTTAATAACATTGTTCTTAAACCCCAATTAGAAATAAATAAATCTTTTCAATAAGATTTAATGAAGTTTTCCAATTAATATTTAATTGGAATTAAATAGAATATAATTTTGAAAGTTATAAATCTTTTAATTAAGATTATTAGAGTTTACAATTATATTTAGTAATTGGAATAAAATGAAATGTGAATTGGGTTTATTGTGAACTGTGTTTTTAACGACATTTGTTCTTTAACCCAATTAACAGTGAAAATAATATTTGGAATTTATAAATCTTTTTCAATATTTAAATGAAATTTTTTCCAAAGTAAAGTTTTCCAATTTAATATATTAAATTGGAATTGAATGGAATTCGATTCAATAATAATTGAGATGAGCTTCTGTGGAAGAAGACTTTTACTATATATGGAATTTAAAAGGCTTTGTCGTTATTCCATTTATATTATTAGTCTGATACGAAACTTTATATCGATTATATATTGATCCGATTTCGGTGAAGATTCCATATTTAATGGAAGATGATTTTGGGTTTATCGTTAACAATGCTTTAAATAACATTGGTTCTTTAACCCAGTTAAAGATAAGATTTGTTTCTTGAATTTGAATGATCATTAAGTAATGATTTTTGAGATTAAAAACCAAACTAGAGTTTAAATGAATCTTTAATTAGATTAAAAATGCGAATATTTTATTAAAAGAATATTATGAATTAGAATGAGGCGTTTGATTATTTTTATAGCACTTGATTTTAAAATACGCGAGTTATTCGGAAAGACCGGGTTTAACCCATTCTGAATAATTAATACGACGATCAAGAATCGAAGATGAAGACGGTGTTTGAAGACCAGAGTTCTTCACATCGTTTGGATAATTACTGATGTCTTGATTGGGCCGTACACCCAAGACAAGGTAATGAGTGGTGATCGTCAAAACATACTTAGAGATTGACGGATATGCGAGGACCTCTCTCCTGTATTGGACATATGGGACGAGGAATAAGGTGCCTTCGATTTCGTTCAGACCCAGAACGGACTTGTAAATGGATGGTATGTCTGGCGTTATATTCCCTTATGCTATATTCATTGATCTCTGCTAAATATATATCTGTTTGGTGGCTGAGAATTTATTCTCTTGCTTAACACCCTTCTCTGAGACGTATGAGCTTAGAGGTTATATATTGGCAGAAATCAATGGTATGGTATGGACTGACAATGTGGCATGGTAAGATGCAAATGATCAAGGCTTTTGTTGAAAAGCAGAGTCTTGTGGATGATGATCAAAGCACAGCCCATTTTAGGCATAGCTTTGTGTACAACGTTACTTCGCGAGCCTCACACCCCGGTATGAACCAGAAATGGGAGAAGGACCCCAGGGAGGACATGCGTTTCTTTCTAGCTAGGAGTGGTGTTAGCGTTTGCAAGCCCTGGCATTTTTACTTATGTGGATGATGGAATGAGGCGCCTCGGATATTTTTATGTCGACATTACTGACCAGATTTTATTCCCCATAGGGCAGGGAAACGTATTGTTCAGGCATTACCAATCCACTAACATATTTGTCGACCGGGCCTAGCGCTCCAAGTGCAGTTGCGACTGAGTTCTGAGGCTTGGGCTAGAGAGTCTCGAATTTGGTAAGGACGGTCCCTTGCCTTGGTTCATAGATGGAAATCCAACTTCCAATACGACATCATTCGGTTTTGATTGTAGAACTAGTATGACGACATGATATATGGTTCCCATGCCGCCTATGATTGACACATTTATATTCGAAGTTGTTTTTAACACTATGCACTTATAGTAATATTAAAATAAATTTGTTTTATATGCATCAAGCATATTTGGCTATTATAAGGGAAAACTCTATCCTCCGGCTTGCGTTGCATTGTGTGATGGGACCTGAGTCTCATAATAGCTTCATTTTTCCAAAAATCTTTGCGTTGTTTTTAATTTAAACTAAGATTCATGTGGAGTAAAACCATTCCGTGTTACACGGCGTGGTCCCATGATGTAAGGACCCGAAACTTCCCAGGTCTCCAAAGAGAAGAGGAAGAACAGATTGCTTTGAGGACAAGATGAATCAGAACACCAACAGAAGAACATTTCATTGCTTATTACAACAATTCCATCAAAATACAAGAATATAACAGAGTATAAATAAATATCATACATTCGATAAATATCCGAGATTAACAATTTACAATGCAGCGGAAAAATAATACAAAACACAACTGAGGAGAATATACGGATACAGAGCTTTCCGAATATCATTCCAGCTGTATACCAGGATCCTGTGAATATAAATCTGCAAAACCCAACTACTAGCTTCCAGTGTGGAAAATAAGGGCACCCAGAGTTTTGGTAAAAACAATAAACTCCAGGTCAGTCATGTAACTGATGTGAGACCTAAAACAGTTATTAATCTTTATTTTAAAGTTCGGTAAATCAAGGGACCACGCCGTATAACACGGAACGAGTTTCCTCCCAAGAATACCAATGCATAAAACAAACAGCGCAATGCTAAATAAAGAACAATGAAGCTATTATAAGACTCATGTCCCATTACATAATGCAACGCAATCCGGAGGATAGAGTTTTTACCTTATAATAGCCAAAAATACTTGGTACGTGAAATTTCATCTTTTATTATCACTATAAGTGTATAGTGTCAAAACAATTTCAATCATAAGTATCAATCATAGATGACATAATTGCCCCATACCACTATGTTACCAAACTAGGCTCTATAATCAAAACCGCAAAGTCGCGTATTGGAAGTTGGATTTCCATCTGTGAACCAAGGCAAGGGATCGTCCTTACCGAATTCGAGATGCTCTAGCCCGCCCCTTAGGATACAGCCGCAAATGCACCTTGGATCGTCAGGGCCGGTCCACTCGATGTGGATTAAAATGCCTGAACACTACGTTTTCCAGCCCTATGGGGCGTCAACTGGTCATATCCCGACCAATCTATCGACCCCGGAACGACCGATATAACCGAGGCGCCTCGCTATCCATCATCCATATAAGTAAAACGTCAAGGCTTGCAAAACGCTGACAACACTTCTAGATAGAAGGAAACGCATGCCCTCCCTAAAGTCCTCTCCCGTTTCTGGTTCACACCGGGGTGTGAGTCTCGCGAATTAATGCTACACAAAGCTACGCTATATTAAAGCCGTGCTTTGATCATCAACTACAAGACTCTGGTTTTCAACAAAAGCCTTGATCATTTGCATCTCAGCATGCCACACAAGCAATTCACGCTATGCAACCGATGTCTATCAATCACACAGAATGAAATCTGACGTCAAACACACATCCATTTACAAGTTCGTTCTGGGTATGAACGAAACCGGAGGCACCTTATTCCTCATCCCGTATGTCCAATACAGGAGAGAGGTCCTTGCATATCCGTTGATCTCCAAGTATGTTTGGACGATCACCACTTATTACCTCGTCTAAGGTGTACAGGCCAACCAAGGCATCAGTAATCATCCAAACGATGTGAAGACCTCCGGTCTTCAATCACCGTCTTCATCCTCGACACATCGTCGAATCAGTTATTCAAAATGGGATAAACCCGGTTTTTCTGAATAACTCGCGTATATAATAAACAAGTGCTATAAAAACACAACATACGCCTCATTCCAATCCAGAATATTTCTTTATCCAAATATTCATATATTTTGGGAAAGGTTCCCATTAATTTTATCAAAGATAAATTCTTTAAATTTATTCTTTAATCTTCCTTTGGATATCAATTCAATCTAATTAAAGATGCATTAAAACTTCACTTGGTTTTAATCTTCCCAAAATTCAATATTAACGATTGTTTAACTTGGGAAATCATATCCTGCCTTTAACTGGGTTAAAGAACCAATGTCATTTAAAACACGGTTCACGATAAACCCAAAATCACATTCCATTCCATCACCCTTTAACCGTAAATTAGCAAGTGAACAATTCCCTAAGTATAAACCCCGAAGGCCGAAACCAACATCAGATCAATACCCAGGATACCATTCAGCTTAACTAATCTCCAGTTAGTTTCTAAATTTTTTAACTCCATTGGGTCTAAGAACAGTATTATTAAATATACCATTCACGACAACCCAAAATCTTATTCCTGTCTTTAACTGGGTTAAAGAACCATTGTCCTTTAAAACACGGTTCACAATAAACCCAAAATCACATTCCATTCCATCATCCTCTAACCGTAAATTAGCAAGTGAACAATTCCTTAAGTATTAACCCCGAAGGCCGAAACCAACATAATATCAATACCCAGGAAACCATTCAACTTAACTAATCTCCGGTTAGTTTCTGATTTTCTTAACTCCATTGGGTTTAAGAACAGTATTATTAAAGATATCATTCACGACAACCCAAAATCACATTCCATTAACAATGGAATCTTCATGGCAAACAAATCGATATATATAATCGATATAAACTTCCATATCCAACCGATAATTTAAATGGAATAACGACATGGCCTTTTAAATTCCATATATATAAACTGTCTTCCTCTACAGAAGCTTACTTCGATTATTACCAAATCGAATTCCATTCAATTCCAATTTAATATGTTAAATTGGAAAACTTTACTTTGGAAAATCTCCTTTAAATATTGATAAAAGATTTATAAATTCCAAATCACATTTCACAGTAAATCGGGTTAAAGAACGAATGTCGTTAAAACACAGTTCACGATAAACCCAATTCACATTCCATCTTATTCCAATTATTAAATATAATTGGAAACTCTAACAAACTTAATTAAAAGATTTATTCTCTTCACATGGGGTTCAAGAACAATGTTACTGAAGACCGTTCACGACAATCCCAAAATCCCATTTGATATTAAATACAAGGCTCTAAATAGAAAATATATTGGCTTATATTCAATATCAAATACTAAAACCAACAAATATCGTATAGGAAATAACGATATAAATATATCTTTCAAATTTCCATAACAATATCTGTATAATCACGAAATCCAACATCGAGATATTCCGAAGACAATTTCGATTCAAATCCATTTCCAATTTATATATTGGAAATTCTGGTTATTTTTAAAACCATTTCAAATCCAATTTATTTATTTAAAAACATTGGATTTATTATTCTAGTTCATAACTAATTCATTTCGATAAAAATACCTTTTTATCTTTTCAAATATGGAATTTTTCATCCCAATTCTTTCCAAATCATTTATTATGATTTTACGCAAATTATCGATATTTTTAATAATTTTATCAAGGCATGTACAGTCGATTTCCATAAACGGCCATCGAATTGCACTTACATCGACCTTTTCCAAATTTGATTTAGACATAATTCCAAATCCAACCGTGAGATTTTAATTCTATAATATTCGTTGGAAAGCTCTTTTCGATACGAACCCAATGGTTCCGGTTTTAGGAGAATCCGACAATCGAATCTCCCGTAATGTCCATTCGAAGTCAATGGTCGAAATTCACGAACAACTGCAGCGCAGCGCGTTCTATTCAGGCCATTATATTATATATATAATATATATTTCATCGATTTCCATTTAAAACGTATTTTATAAATCGTTTTAAATTTGTTTTCAAAACGATTTCAACATAATATTCAATTATTAATCAAAATTGAATATTCCATATCATCAATATATAAATGATGATATTTCAAAACATTATATTTCAAAATCATTTTGTTTTCGATATTCATTATAAAAATGAATAAAATCGATATAAATATCTTTCATGTCAAAATGGCGCATATCAAATCAACACGGCAACATATTTAAATATATTCGTGTCCATCCTAAATAGGACATCAAAATCAGATTTTGATCTTTTACTGAATATTATTTTAAAATATTCGTTATTTCAAAATATTCATTCTTTCTGAACTGGAATCAGACACAGTCAATTACCATATAATGTCATTATATGGATTTAACACAATAAATGTGTATAATAACAATAAAACACAGTCAACCATCATCCAGAGTGCATTCTACACTGCATAAGAATCAGATATAAATATTTAACGCTTACAACAGCCTGTCAATCAATCGATTGACATACAGCTAACTATTGGGACTAGTGTATGTCATATTTCATCCCAATACCCGTGTGGGGTTTAAATCAACAAATAATGAATTTTATTTGTGTAGTTGGGCGATGTGTAAAATTTATCGTCTCAATCAATATCAGTCAAATCAGTGCATATAAACAAATCATCCGATTTGTTTATGAATATTTATTTTATCTACATACGCGTTAAAAATTATATTTTTAACTATAGAATATTTTATTTCATTCCACAACACACAATCAATTTTCATAACATAATCAATCAAACAAACAATTTATCCATGGTCTGTGGACGACGGGTGTCGGGTACTGCTAAGCACCGTCTGCATCCTAGTATATATTTTAACTAGAAAATAAAATAAAAGTGAGGAGTTCTCACATTGGTTTTCCACTCCGTCGGATTTATTTTTGAATTTCTGAACAGGTTGGATTTGAATTTTCCCGTAATCCAAACTGGCTCCATTTTTGTTCTAGTCAGTTCTGAAATGTAGTGCTTCTCAAGAAAAGTCCAAAGCAACTGACCGTTCGTCATTCCGACCTCGTATGAAGAAGATATCGTGGCATATACATTTAATTACATTATTAAAATAATTAATTAATAATTAATTTCTAATTACCTTTAACAACACTTATCAAATCCGTTACCCTCCCCCTTTAGAAATCTGGAAACGTACGTCGACCTCCTTCCATCCTTCTCTCTCCTCCGCAGCGGCCCCACACACCACAGCACCTGATCAGCCACCTCCACATGAACTGCCTTCGAAAACCACCCCACCCCTCAGAACTGTGGCCCACTCGAAATCCTGTCAGTGCCAGAATTTGCCACCGAACGGTGTGCTTTCCCGTTGAAAATCCAACCTCAACACTCAACGATAATCGCTTAATCGGGTATGGATTGAAAGAGGGGAGGAAGTTCTTCAATTTAGTCTTTAGGAGCTTGGAGAATCATTGAAAGGGTTTCGTGAAAATTTAGAAAGAAGTTTTGAACGATATTAATCGTTCGTTGGTGGCGGCTCCAGATTTCCATGATGGAATTAGGGTTACGAGATAATGAATTTTAATTGGCTGAAAACTTTATTTATATTATTTCTAATTTCCATAAAAGGAAGATTTTCCATTCGAACTCCAAATCAAGCCCACCGACTATCGTCCCTAGCAAAATACCCCCATTCCGAACGCAATGGGATATGTTCCGTTAGCCAATTCTATCGTTTTGACCAGTTTTCATCAAAATTAAAATGTAAAACATTTAATTTTAGATTGGAACGTACATTTTAATTTACCAAGGCCACAAACGAACTCTAAAAATTCCAGAAAAATTATTTCTAGCTTCGTATTAATTATACAGTCCTAACAAAACTAATTTCATCAAATTTGGAGACTGTTTGAAAAAATGCCATTTTCTGGTCGATCCAAATTGATTGAAACTGTCAAAACACATTTTCCTTTGCTATGCTCACATATTGATCCCAAAAATTATGAATTTGGAATCTAGCAATAAATTGACATCCCAGATCCAATAAAAGTGGTTTCGTCGAAAATGGAGGTCTTTTGCAAAATGGCTATTTTAAGGGCTATATTTTCCATAGCGACTATTCTGAATTTTCAATTGGACATAACTTTTTATTCCCGCTATGAAATTTCAATTTTTTCGGATTCCTTGGAAAGATATTTTCAAATAGATTCTAATATTTTTGGTTTCGCGAAAATCCGATTTATTTTGAATACTGTACATCCATTTGAAATTTGAAATCGAATTTTCAAACTACCGCGCCATTTCCAATTCCTTTTATAATTAAAATATATAATTATGTCCTAACGACGATTCAAATAAATATATACATCCTAATTCTATTCAAATTAAATTTCTCGTCGTTATTATTTAAAATAAATCATTTGAAATATTCAAAATTCATTAAAATTGCCAAAATAAAAATTTTAAATTGGTTCTGATTTTCCGGGTTGTTACACATGATTTCCAACTTTTAAAAATAAAGTTAATAATTATTTTTGAGTTCTCATACCAGCCCCATAACTGACCTGGAGTTTATTGTTTTAACCTAAACTCTGGGTGCCCATATTTTCCACACGGGCAGCTAGTAGTTTTGGTTTTGCAGATATTATATTCACAGGATCCTGGTTTACAGCTGAAGCGATATTCGGAAAGCTCTGTATCTGTGTATTTCTTCCAGTTGTGTTTTGTATTATATTTTCCGCTGCTTTGTAATTTAAATCTCCAATGTATATTATTTATTCATACTCTGTTATATTCTTGTACTCTGATGTAAATTGTTGTTATAAGCAATGAAATGTTCTTTTGTTTGTGTTCTAATTTGCCTTGTTCTTAATTCAATCCGTACTTTCCTTTACGGGAAAGTTTGGACCATTTCACACTTACAACGACCTTTTTCAAATTTGATTTAGACATTATTCCAAATTCAACCGTTAGATTTCAAATTCCTTATATTCGTTGGAAAGATTTTTTTCGATACGAACCCAATAGTTCCGGTTTTAGAAGAATCCGACGGTCGGATCTCGCGTAATGTCCATTCGAAGTCAATGGTCGAAATTCGCGAACTGCTGCTGCGCGGCGCGTTCTATTCAGGCCATTAAGTATATATAATATATATTTCGTCGATTTCCATTTAAAACGTATTTTATAAATCGTTTTAAATTCGTTTTCAAAACGATTTCAACTTCATATTCAATTTTAAATCAAAATTGAATATTCCATATCCTTAATATATAAATGATAATATTTTCAAAACATTAGATTTTGAAATCACTTCCATTTCGATATTCATTATAAAAATGAATAAAATCGATATAAATATCGTTCACGTCTAAATGACATTAATACGATCAGCACGGCTCCATATATTTAAATATTTTCATGTCCATCCTAAATCGAACATCAAAATCATATTTTGATCCATTACTGAATATTATTTTAAAATATTAGTTATTTTAAAATATTCATTACTCGTCATTTTAAATTATTCTTTAATTTAAAATATTCGTTCTTTTCGAATTGGAATCAGACACAGTCAACTACCATATAATTTTATTTATATGGATTTCATACACACATGTACACAACAATAGTCAAACACAGTCAACCATCATCCAAAGTGCATTACACAACTGTATAAGCATTAAAAATAAATAATTAACACTTAAAACAGCCTATCAACCAATCGATTGACATACAACTAAACAATTGGGATTAGTGTATGTCAAATATCATCCCAATACCCATGTGGGGTTTCAATCTATCACACACCGATTTTATTTGTGCAGTTGGACGATGTGTAAAATATATCATCTCAATCAATATCAGTTAAATGTGTGTACATAAACAAATCATCCGATTTGTAAATGAATATTTATTTTCATTCATATATTCGTTAAAAATTATATTTTTAACTATAAAATATTTATTTCAACACATGAATATTTTATTTTCCATTTCACATCACAAACACAATCAATTTCCTCAACACAATATAATCAAACAAGCCGTCCATGGTCTGTGGACGACGGTGTCAGGAGCTACTAAGCCCCGTCTGCAACCTAGTATATATTTAACTAGAAAACAAGATTAGAGTGAGATGTTCTCACCTTGGGTTTCCACTCCGCCATTCTTTATTTCTGAACGATTTGGATTTGGATTCGTTTCCAGTCGGTCCCATCGCAATCTGTTTTCAAGCGGTTTGTATTAAAAATCACATTTTTAATACAATGCTATTTATTAAAAAAGAAAATCACATTTTTATTCTAACTCTCTCTCTATATATATTTAAAAATCAATTTTTTATAATGATATTATATATATAAATCTATTTTCTATTCTAAAATGATATGTATATAAATCATATTTTTATATAACTAAAAATCATTATTTTATTTCAGTACAATATATATATATCATATTTTTATATTGCTACTTCATATATATATATATAAATCACAATTTTGTTTTTATAACGTTAATCCTATAATAAAAATCATATTTTTATTATACTATATTTATAATTTAAAAATCGCATTTTTATTACAATGCCATATATATAAATAAAAAATTCACATTTTTATTCCAAAACATTTCTCGTACTAAGCTTTATATATTTTTTTAAACAATATCTATTTTTATTTTTAAAACACTATCTATTTTTATTTTTAAAACAATATCTATTTTTATTTTTAAAACAATATCTATTTTTATTTTTAAAACAATTTTTATTTTATGCCTTTTTATATAAAAAATTACATTTTTTTCTTACTACGTTATTTATAGAAATCATATTTTTAATTTACGAAGCTATTTTATAATTTAAAATAATAATAATTTACAAAGCTATTTTATAATTATCATATTTTTTATTTACAACTATATAATTACCATTAACTTATATAATTAATAAATTAATTACTTTCTAATTAACAATATTAATTATATAAATAAATTTTAAATATACACCTTTCATAACGTTTTTAAAAAACGTTGCTATTGGTTTCCCCTTTCTACTTTATCATTTATAACAGTGACCGCCCCAGATCTCACCGCCGCCACAGGTATCTTGGACCCAATCGGAAGTCACCGCGTCAACCACCACTCGCCGGCCACCCCCACGCCCTGAAGTTAGCCCCACTCGATCGCCTGAATTGCGCTAGAAATGGCCTTGAACGGCAGATGTTGGGGGCTCGAATTCTCCCATTTCACAATGAAATCGTTCAACATACTGGTATAGTTTGGAAGAGAGAAAGGGCTTGGATTTTTGCTTCAGGAGGAGGATCAGATTCTAAGTGGATTGAATGCGATCTGGGTTTTAAATTTGAACGATTTTGTTCGTTCATCTGGGAATGACGATAGTTGGCTTTAGAAATTACGGTTATGGCCTATTATACGGTGTATTTATATTAAATATAATTTTATTTTTAATTCATTTAATTTCAAAAATACCGTTGTGTTGATACAAACTCGAAATCAATCCCAATGACTATCGTCCCTAACCAAATGCCCCCAATCCAAACACAATGGGATATGTTCGGTAAGCCAATTCGACTGTTACGATCATTTTTCATCAAAATTAATATATAAATCAATGTATATTGAATTTAAACATACATTTTAATTTACCAGGGCTACATACTGACTCCAAAAATTACAGAAAAATTATTTTAGCTATGTTTTGATGATACGGTCCTAACAAAACTAATTTCATCGAATTTGGAGACCATTTGAAAAACGGTCATTTTCTAGTCGATTAAATTCAAATTGAATTGACCAAACATGTTTAAATTCACCACACTCACATATTGATTCCAAAAATTACGAAATTTGGAATCTAGCAATAATTTGACATTCCGGATCCAACAAAAGCAGTCTCATCGAAAACGGAGGTCATTTGCAAAATCTCCACTTTTAAGGGCTATATTTTATATAAAATTCCATAGCGACTATTCTGAATTTTCAACTGGACATAACTTTTTATTCCCTTATGAAATCTATATTTTTCACATTCGTTGGAAAAATATTTTCAAACAGATTCAAAAAAATTTGGTTTTACTAAAATCCGGTTTATTTTGAATCATGTACACTCATTTGAAATTTAAAATCGAATTTTCAAACTACCGCGCCATTTCCAATTCCTTTTATAATTAAATTAAATATTTATACTCTAACTTTGATTTAAATATATATATACGTTCTAATTCTATTCAAAATAAATTTCTAGTCGTTATTATTTAAAATAAATCATTTTACATATTCAAAATTCATTAAAATAACCAAAACAAAAATTTTAAATTGGTTCTGCTTTTTCGGGTTGTTACAAAAAGTCAAGAAACTTCAAATAAACACAATGCTTCAAAATAACATTATTTCAATACACACAACTTCAAACGTGTGTAACAATAAGCAGCAAAAATTGCAAATAAGGAAATATTGACACACAATCAACTGCATGAAAACTTAACACATAAACAATACACTTTGTCAATGGCAACACATTAGTACAAAAGACAACAAACTAAAGTAATATATATACAACTATTCACTTTTAAATTACACAATTTGTTTAGGCACTATTGCTCAGAACCAAATCCATATAACACATGAAAAGACTATAAATTTCAATAATCTGCGTTCACATTACAGCCATCCACTTCACCTTATGCAGCCATTTGTAACAACCCGTAATTTTCTATTATTTAATTTTTGAATTTATTATGATTATTGAGTATTTATGGTTATAAATAAAATTTGATGACTTAGTTATGTAAATTTATTTGTAAACTTAATTAGCTTGATTAAGTAATGTATTTTGGTTGTTACAATAAAAATAACTTGAAGTTATTGTAAATGAAATTACAATTGATTTGTAATTATAAATATTGAAATTTTTTATTAATATTAAAATGTTTGGATGAAAATGATTTATTAAATTTACAATTGAAATTCAACTGATTTGGTAAATAATCAATGCTGGAATTAAATACAAATAAAATTGATTTGCAAAGTTAGTTTGAATTTATGTTAATTTGAGTAAAATTAACAATTTTTGAAATTTAATTGAAAATAAATGTTTAATTGGAAGAAAGTGGTTTAAATTGTTTAGAAATGTAATTGAGAATTTATAGCAACTTATTAAGACTTAAAATGAATTGATTATTTGTTAATTTGAAATTGTTAGATAATTTAATTTTGAACTTATATTATGCATAATTTATTCACATAACTAGTATAAGACCTATATTGGATCAGAATTTAGTGGTAACACTTGGTACTGAATTTAAAGAAAAAGATTGATTGCTTTATTTAAAAATTTAACCAGTGAGATTCTTAGCCTATAAATGATCATAAATTATATCCTTTGTTTCCTGTAACTGATTGGGCGGGCCAGTATTGATCCTTTGTTAACCAGCCTTACGTTACTTTATATGGCTATTATATTGACATTGAGGAATTTATAGTGGGTTATTAAGACATAAAATAAATTGATTATTTTTAAATTTAATTGCTCAATATAATTTGCATATCCAATTTAATATGATCTTTATTTTTAGTATGATTTAAAGGTATATCTTTAACTTATGTTTTCATATATAGATAGTTTTGTAATATTTTGATATCATTGATTGCTGTAAATGTTTGAATTGTCATGCACACTGTATTATTTCATATTTCAATGAAAGAACAAATAGATTAAAATGGAACATTCTTATTTGCATGCCAACAAATCTTATACTTCCTTTTACAATGGGCTAAATTATTGTTGGCATCTAATGTAATGTAGCAAATATATGGACAGATAAAAACGCATCAGGTTACAAAACTGTCCATATACGGTTTCGTAAAATGAATATTTTATTATATAAATAAATATGTTAATTTATTTTACAAATTATAGTAAAGGTCCAAGTAATCAAAGTGATATATATATATATATATATATTGGGAACCTAAACTAAATCAATTGAAATGAATTTGTATGATGATGACTACAGGATATGAATGTAACATATGTAAATAGAGGCTAAATTTTAGGTAACTTACAATAAGTGATAGAGATGAAAAATTTGGAAATTTAATGTATAAATAATATTTAATTCTGAAACCTTAGCATTCTTCATTTATGTTTGCTAATTAATTTATTCAATGGCCGCCATTTTCTCTTAAATGGAAACGTGAAAAACAAAAGCCACGATACCATTTCATCTTCAAAAATTAAATCTTCCACAATACTCAACGAATTCACTTGTTTTCAGATTCATTCGACTTGTATAGACAAGAGCTTCTTCTGGGTATGCAAATTAGAAGGTTCCAACAAAATTTATGTTGCTTCAATTTTTTTTTGTAAATGTCATAAAGTAGGGTTAAGATTTTTGATATACATAGAGACTAAAGCATGAATCGGACATCGTATTTGAGTTTGGGTGGAAAATTTTGAGGAGAATCGATAGAAAAGATGTAGATACCTGTTGCATCATGCGTGAAGAACACATGGGAACGATGTTTTATTGTGATGACTGAGTTGGTTGGGTTGGTGATGTCTTGGTAGAGATTGCGAAAAGAAGAATAACGGTGAAATCGGTTTGGCATTTCGTAAGGAGATGGGCATGGAAGGTGGAAGTGAAAGGGGGATATTTTTGGACATGGGTGATTCGAAATTTGACGTAACAACATTTAAGATGGGAGAGAAGAAGGATGACGTGACATTTTTTTTTGAATGACACACAGTTTGTTGCATTGGAATCGTATCGACGAGCTCTTCGCAATGCCGCTGGTTTGGGCTGATTATGAGAATGTTGAATTTTGGGCTAAAAATTGGATTTCAATCTCGTTTAAATCCAAGGTTAGTGATTTAACCCACTCACGCTTAACTAAAGTAATATTAGTTAAAATAATATTATGTCATGATATGATTGTTTGGATTGATGTTTGACAGTTTAAATTGCATATTTATATTGATTTGCATCGATAATGTAGTTTAATTTGACTGTTAGATTAAATTTTACAGTTAAGTTAAAATTTGACATTTAATTAGTTTTAAACCTAACACCTGATAATTGTTAAATTTATATGATATTTGACTGTTTGTATGTATTGATGTGATGAGTGGTGTGAATTTGATATGTTTGACCTGTTGATGTTAATTGTGTGAATCTACCTGTTATTCATATATGACCATTGTTTGTGCTGATTAATTATAACGATACGGATTTTGCTCGATCCTAATCGATCGCTAAATCGACCAGGACCGTTCGAATCCCGCATACACTAACTCTGGGCATACAACACGTCAGAACAAATAACAGAAGAATTCTATAAACATCATAATAATGTTACATCAGTGTACAGAACATCAGAGTATATCGAAAAATAATAATACAGCGAAAGATTTATTTACAATAAATGTAATACAATGTAGCAGAAATAAATAAAATAACACAGCAGAAGACAATCAATACTCTAGACACAGCTTTTTACTTCGATCTAGAATCCTACTAAACATATCTGCAAATAAAACTACTCGACTGCCCGTGTGGAAAATAGGGGCACCCGAGTATGTAAGGGAAGAACAAACTATAGGTCAGTCATGGAACTGGTATGAGAACTCAAAAATATTTATAAACTTATGATAAGGCAAAGCATAGGACCACGCCGCCAATGCGGAACGGGTTTACCCCCATGAATGCCAGTGTATAAACAACAACCAATATAGATATATGGATCTACTATGCATCAATCAACATGCAATATCCCAATCTACCCATTTAGATTAATCACCACACTTAGATTTTCCAAATCCAATTCAATTTACAGAAATTATTCCTTTGGACTTTATTTCCTGATTTCCATTTCAAATCATTTGAAATACATATCTAACTTTTATATCAAAGTACATTTCACTTCAGGATCTCAAATCAAATCATTTGGAAATATGAATTCCAAATCATAACAATGCATACAAACAAGTATGCAACCAAATATCGGGCTCCCCCTAGACAAGGCAAAGGGCATGCACCTAAGCAACTCAATATATATATATATATATATATATATATATATATATATATATAAATGCACCTCCCACTGTGGAGCAGGCTAAACCGACGATGCACCTCCCACGTATGGAATAGTTTCTGTAAATTGAATTGGATTTGGCAAATCTAAGTGTGGTGATTAATCTAAACGGGTAGATTGGGATATTGCATATTGATTGATGCATAGTAGATCCATATATCTATATTGATTGTTGTTTATACACTGGCATTCATGGGGGTAAACACGTTCCGCATTAGCGGCGTAGTCCTATGATTTGCCTTATCATAAGTTTATAACTGTTTAGAGTTTCTCACACCAGTCCCATGACTGACCTGTAGTTTGCTTTTCCCTTGCAAACTCGGGCGCCCCTATTTTCCACACGGGCAGTCGAGTAGTTTATGTTGCAGATATATGAGCAGGATTCTAGATTGAAGCTTAAAGCTGTGTCCAGAGCATTGATAGTCTTCCGCTGTGTCACTTTATTTAATTTCCGCTGTGAATTGTATTACATTTGATGTATATTAATCTTCTGTTGTATTATATTTCAATATACTCTGATATATTATGTACTCTGATGTAACAGTATTATGATGTTTATAGAAGTCTTCTGTTATTTGTTCTGATGTGCTGTATGCCCAAAGTTAGCGTATACGGGATTCGAACGGTCTTGGTCGGTTTAGCGATCGATTAGGTCCGGGCGAAATCCGTATCGTTATTTATCCCAATCATTACCCCAAATGTTACAGGCATCGAATAAACCCGGGATTAATCATTAAAATGAATTAAGAACGTAGGTTGAAATGATAAATACCTATGACCCTGAATTAGATTGAAATGATATATATCCTTTCCCAAAATACTAAAATTAAAATTTAAGTATCACTTGGCCATAGGATAGAAAATTATATACGGACACCGGTTCGTTAAATAAAAAAAAAATTGACCATGAATTTTGAAATATTGTTTTAAAGACATTATAAGCGATGTTTTATAATTTATTTCCTTTGAACTTGAACCTTGAATTTTGAAATATAAACAAAAAAGGGAAATAAATTAGTATTGTAACTGAAGCTAAATAAAGTGAAATATAATGTAAATAGAATTTATTGAAATTGAATAGTTTCACCCACCTTTGAAATTTATTATGAATCAACATTGATTTGAATTATATGTAACGACCCGTATTTTGGCCGTCAAATATTTAATTTGGAATTATAATGGATTTTAATATTTAATTCGTTATTAAAACGATATCTAAACGTTAAATTTATATTGGATATAAAACGAGCTCGAAATCGCACGGTAGTTCGTAATATTGAATTTTGAACTTTAACTGAATATACAGGAGCCGATTTAAGTCGGATTTCTGTGAAACAAGAAACGTTAGAACCGTATTGATGATAATTTTCATATGAAAGAGAAAAATCCAGATTTCTTGTTATAATTTGTTAGTTATGGCTAAATCAAATTTTGAAATAGTCGCTGCGGAAAATCGTTATTTAAATTATACGCGTTAAAATAGCCGTTTTGCAATCGGACTCAGATTTCGACGAAATCAGTTTCATTGGAACTTTATCGTTAAATTATTGCACGATGTCGAATGGCGTGGCAAACTGATGTCGTATGTGACCACGGTAGCCGTAAACGCTCGTTTAAATTCTATAATGTGTAATTAATTCAATAAAAGGTTATTTGGGTATAACTTGAACAGCCGATCGAATTAGGCCACGAAACCAATTCCGTTGAGTTCGTATCATCGATTAAAGTCAGAATAGTATATAGTTTGTTATTTTTGAAGACCGTGTAATTTGGTGTCCAAAACAGCATTGCGGTGCGCGTAAAAATGGCCTACCGGAGGAACAGTCTCAGAATGCGACGAAACTGGTGTCGTTGGGTTCGTATTGAAAAATTATTTTAGGATCTCAAGGTTTCAAGTTGATTTGATTTACCGGGTGATCGTGGAAAAATTAAACGCGCGTTTATATCTGGTTTTATAAAGGAATTTTTTTCATACGACCTCGAATTTCGACGAAACTTGCCCCATTGGATCCGGAATACGTTTTTATACCAAGATTAGTTTTTTTATCAGTAAACAGAAATCGATTGTGGTTAGTTTTACGCATTACTTTAGCTTGAAGTTTTAGAAACAATATTTTAAATTTACAGTTATAACCTTAAACGTCAGTACAGTGTTTTGATATAAATCTGAAACCACGGGATATTGTGATGGATTGCTTTCAATACGTCATTTCAAAATCTATACATAATTTTATTCTGATCCAAGATCTTGTGCAACCCGTACATCTTTTGAACCAAATCTTTGAGTAAAATCGGCCACAATCTGCAAAATCTAAATGGGATTCTTTATAAAATCTTCTTGATACGTGGAAAGACTTTGTAAAGTATGGATTGCTTTTCAATCCGCACGTCTTTTTCATAAGGTCTCAGCAAATCTAAACAAAACCTAAGCACAATCTCAGCAAATCTAAGTATGGTCTCACTCTGCTTTTTCTTTTCAAGTCAAATCCAACTTATCCTATAAATTGCCGATCCATATAAGTTGCCTTCCCCTGATGTAGCCTAATCGAATTTCAATGTTGCACATGTGCATGTCTATATGAGAGGGATACATACGAGAGGCATATAGACTTAGACAACTCACGCAACAGCTGGCTACAAGACTAAAGTAGGTAAGTGCATACACTGGAGACCTTGTTGAAAAGAAATGACCCATGCATGCTGGACTAAACCCGCACATGCCTAGTGCTGAGAACACATATTGAAGCTAACATACCCTATGACCTTTCTTCTCAAATTAAATGATCCTGTACCCGGTTAAAAAGCCCTAGCCACTTGCCTACCTGGTACGAGTGAAATGAAATTGTTCCTATCCAATTCCCTGGCCTGTATATATACCAATGCCTTGATTCGTTTCTGGACTGCAATAAAAAAAAAGAAAAAAAAAAGATGAACGAAAGTAGGAAGAAGCCGAAGGTGGCAAGGGGTACTGTGTGAGTTGAGAAGTAACGTGAAGGGAAGGTTCATGTGAACAAGAAGCGGGAATGAGATGGGATCATCATGCAGGAAAGTAATGGTCCACTTTTATTGCCTGGGAGTCGCACTGTATAAATTGGTTTCAAAGTGGAAGTTTGGGGAATGTTGCAGGTGAGCGTTGGTGGTGTACTGAGGAAGCAGCGTTCGAGTGGGACGGTGACTCACAAGACAGTGGCAAGGGGGGGTGTAGGGGGAAGCCGACACGGTCAAGTGGTTGAAGAAGTTGGGGTGAAGCAACATGGGGAAGGAGAAGTTCACTTGGCATGGGTATAATTCAAACAGCCTTAATCATGTTTTATATAGTGCCTAATCTCCTTTAGTTAACTAAGCCTAATCCTAGTTTAACATTGTTTAATTATGTCCTAATTATATTAATGTAGCCGGTGTATACATATATAATATACCTAACCTACAGTACATACATGGCCTGCATGGAGAGTAAAACGTGCCAACTTTTTTATAAATTTATGCCTAACCGTATAAACTTGCCTACCGACGGAAGTAAACCAGTTTTTATGGTAAGAACGAAAGTTTATATGTCTAGATAGTAACGCTGTGGCCGATTTAATTAATTTTCAATGAAGGTGTTGATTGATTTAATTAAATCGTAAGCGTGTAGTGTGTATGACGATCTCATCCATGTACAGAACCGGAAAATCAGCCGCACTGGAACCGTATCCGAGAACACAACATTTTGGAAATGGTTTGATCGCAGATGGAAATTCAAGGTGAGTTCAAGTCACTCAGTTTACCCTATTTATATTTTTTAAACTGGGTTTTTATTTTATGTGCACTGTTTGCTAATGACTGATGGGTTGATGACTGTTTGAATGGACGTTGAATATTCTTGATATTCACTGATTAAATTAAACGTTTGTTTAATTTAATCAAATTAAATCGTTATTTTAACAATTATATTCCAAATGAGGTAATTTACCTTGTTGGGTACGTTTATAATAATATAAACGTATTAAACAAATAATTGGGTGTTTGAATGGATGTTATTAGTAGATTGTTGACTGTTAAACTATTATTCCTATTTACCGTGATAAATATATTGTCGTATTGGATTTGAGGTAACCCATTGTGGTGTAGAGAAGAACAGGTTGGAGGAATCCAACCGGATTCCTCAAGTATGTTGTTTATATTCATATTACATCATATGAACTATTTAACGAGTATGATTCAATGATTCGGTTATGGTTGATCGTTGAATAAAAATTCAACGTTTGTTATTTTTAACCAGTGGATGATATTGGTTGAGTAATTGGGCAACAATTGGCCTAAACAAGAATTATTTTTATGAACATTGATTTACACTTAGGTAAATCGATAGAAACAGGGTTATAAGAATATATTTTATAACCACATCGAATTTTGAAATCTATTTTTATAGATTATTTTAATAAAGGTTATTAAAGGGAATATATGATTACCTTTATCTAGCAAAAATAAACCATGTATACTAACCAAATTCTTATGTTAATGTGCAATGATCAGTAATTAACCAAGTAGTTAAGGATTGAATTAATTGTTTTAAATAACTATTAATTGCGATTAATTAATTTATTTTAATTAGATTAGTAATTAAATAAAAGGGAATTATGTGAAGTGATTTAAGAAAAAGGACTATTGAAATGAGTTAAAGGATTAACCTTGCTTTTGAGTTACTAAATTAACTGTTTTAAACTAGGATGGATAGTTAAATAAATTATTATTTACTTTTAAAATCGATTATTATTTTAATTATATAAAAGGGAGATTAACTAATTAATGTTGAGGTAAACAAGTTGATTTCTAAATGTTGAATCTGATTATTATTTATTTAATAATAATCAAAGTGTTAAATCTTGAATTGAGTACCTTAAATGGATTAAAGATTTTAAGAGTTGAAACCAGTTTAAAAAGGAAATTTATTATCTTAAGGAAGTGAAGGGAATTGGAAAGTTAAAGACAGGGAAATAAGATGTTTTAAATAGAGTAAGCATGATATTGAATTTTGTGAAACAAAGTTTTCCAAACGGGAATAATTGGAGTTAAAACTCTTGTTTAAAATTGTACGGTAAATAAAAGTGTTAGGATAACTATTGGAAAGTGATTTCGTTGATAAACTCTTATATATCCTGATGATAAGAATGTGGTCGTCTCAAGATCTGAGAGTAATTAAAATACGCCAACTTGTAACGACTTCATGATTATCCAAGGATGATACTAGTTTCGAAACGAGTAAAGTGAAAGGTGTTAAAATAAATCTTTCGTTATGGATAATTATAAATCTATAACTCGAAGAGTTATAAGTTGAATAAATCGATTTGGAAATAAGAAGTGAAAAGGCAGTAATCCAATTTTAATTGATGATTGTTTAACTAAAGAGGCCAGGTGGTGTTGTAAACTAAACCAACAAATCCACTTTGTTTTTCTATGGATGATGGTTGTTTATTTTGATAGTAACATCACCGACTATCAAAATCTGGCCAATTCGATTGTTGGTACGGAAAGACCGGGATCGAATTTATATTCGAAAACCATTCCGACCAGCAAATACGTTAACGTTAATGATGTTCAGAAGCTGATCGAGATGGAGAAATTGAAGACCGTGGATCTTCATAAGCGGAAGGACTACTTATCGAATTTCTCTGGCTTGCAACCAGAGTTATTTGGTTTGTGATTATGTCGTGGTTGGGATCCACGGATTTGCAAGGACTTCTCGCTACTGATCCATGGGGTGATTCCTATATTGGATGCAGTAGGAGAGTACCTTCGGTTCATCCTGTTCCTGGGTGACTTGTATGGACGAGTGTTTGACAGAGTATTTCCTGAAACCACGTACGTTGAATTTTACAAATATACCAAGTGGTGGCAAAGTGGGGCACTTCTTTAAAACCCAGAATATATTTTTGGACGTCAATTAGTGGCTGGACGGATCTGACGATGTGGCATTCAAAGTGAATAAGGATATGATGTTCAAGAAGGAATTTCTAGCCTCAAGCCTCAACAACCGAGAAATGACAGAAATCGGGCAGGCAGCATGGCTATGTGGGTCGCTCCCATTATGGTGTATAATCACCTATCTAGAGAAAATCTATTTGCTTCTTTAATCTATTTCGATGTTGTCCCTTTTCGGGAAGACGGTGGCTAGCTACCACCGTTGGTGATATACATTCGATACACTCAAGCGAAATGAGTGGTCGGTCATGTGAGGGCTGGGTTGCAAGACGTTCTTGTTGAACCCAGTGTATTCGTCTCTAGAGATACACGATCGGCGGGTGGTCCCATACCTTGTCATAGTCGGAATCCAATCTCTAATAAGCGCCCGCGGTTTTGTTTGTATACTATATATGTGGAGCGTGAGATGCAAGCGTTCCACTAGATTGATATTTACTTGTATTTAGACATTATCATAATATCAGACAAGATATTGATTTCAAAATTGTTTTGGGTTATCGTAAGGTAAAAACCGTTCGTATTTATGTGTGGATTTGGTCTTACGATTATCCTCTTCTTTCGAAAGGATTTTAACTATAAAATCAAGTTGTGTGATACCCTTAATACTGTGCGAGTTTTGCTCACTCTGGTTCACCAGACTGACCCGGTATTTTGTAAATGCTCAGGTTAGCCCGAGATATACAGGTTCAGGTTATCGAATGCTGTTAAGAGACAAGCTGGAAGAGTCCAGACGTATGATATTATATAACTACAATTCGGCTGTGTATGGGACAGATTATTATCACTGTCCCGATGTGTAATGTACTCTGATGATATTGTAAGTTTTCTTTTAAAGCTCTCAATAAAGTTATTTCTGTATTATATTTTGTTCTGCTGCGATGTGTGTAACGACCCGACTTTTTGCCTGGTTCTTGCCGGTAATTAAACCAACTTAAACCGTTCAGAAAGACGAATTGTTATGGGTACATACATACATTGAACAAAAATAACAGAACTTTTCATTGAATAAACCAATATTACATCAGAGTTACATGAATATCAGAGTTACAACATAAACGTATACAGCGGAAGAAAGAAAATAACTTTACTCTCAGCGGAAGATCAATACACAGCGGAAGCTTCAACTCTATCGGGGACTCCAACTCTAGAAGCGCTCCAAATCCTGCTCCAACGATCTATAACTGCAAAACTAAACTACTGGCTGCCCGTGCGAAAATCATGGGCACCCAGAGTTTAGGTGAGGGAACAATAAACTCCAGGTCAGTCGTGGGACTGGTGTGAGAACTCAAAACAGTTAAGTTCATTCTTAAATTTGGGAACTTCACCGGATCACGTCGCTAACGCGGAACGGATTTACTCCAGGTGGATACCCGTGCATATAAATGCGCAATGTCCTTTGAAAATGAAGCTATCATAAGCTCGTCCCACATCACACAATGCAAGCGCACACCAGATGGGCGAGTTTTATCTTATGATAACCAAATATGCTTTCATACGAAAAATCCTCTTCAATACCATAATATATATATATATAGTGTGGAAAACATTTCGCAAGTAAATGTATTAATCCTAGACAACATATACCCCATAATATATGTTGCCATATATATATACACAATCAGAATCGTATTGCTCGCATAAGAAATTTGGGTTTCCAACTTGATGATTCCTGGCACGAAAGATCAATCAGGGATACAAAACGAAGTGCCTCAACGGCTTTTTCGACCATACGCGGACACCGACTACACATCGTCAGGGCAGATCAACGGTTTTCGACCAGACACGGCCCCCCGAACATACCCAACTTCCCCAGGTTCATAAGTGGTTTCACACTGTTGCACAGCTTCATCATCAATTCATATATAAGTATAAAACCTAACCGCCAGTTTCTCATCAATCCGGGTTGTGAGGTTTGTCGATTTCACGTCATACACAAAGCGATGCTTCTATAAGCCATTCTTTGATCATCACTAGCTCGTTTCATAACTTGGGTACGCCACATTGACAATTCACGACATATCACTGATTTCAATCAATGCATATCCTCTAAGTTCATATGACTTAGAGACGAGGATAATATTATTGCCACAAATCCAATATACATTAACGGAAATCAGTGTTATGCGGTAAATTTCAATGTCAGACACACCATCCATATAAGTCCGTTCTGGGTCTGAACGAAACAACAACCCGAAAATATTTGAATATGTTCAGGTCTCATGTAACTCATGCCTCGTATCGGGTGGCCTACCCAACCAAGACATAAATCAACAATCAATCTAAACAATTCAAATAATCCCGGTCTTCATTTGGTCGTTTACAAAGTCTTGAATAACGTCGTATTACTACTTGGAATGGTTTTCGAACATATACTCGATCCCGGTCTTTCCAAGTAATAAGCGTACTTTAAAATAGTAGCTATGGTTTACACAGGTTTTTCAATTCAAATCTCCTTCCAAATAGTTATCAATTCATATATAACTCAAGATTTGAATTACTATAAATTTCATACATCTCGTTATCATCTTATCTCTTCTTTGAAATCAAAGATTTTAACTTCGCTTCAATTCCTTACTTTTAATTTTTTTCGAATCAAAGATTTTGACTAAATTCCAATTACGATACGAATTTCCACAACTCAATCTTATTGGGTTTCAAGAATGGTATTATTGAAGATACGATTCACGACAGAACCCAAATCAATCGTCATTGAATCATAAATTACACAGAAATTTTATCCACTTATATTCGATATAAATTCTCATAATCAACGAATACTATAAGTAGAATAACGATATAATAATATCTTTCAAATTCCCCAGATAGTATACATTTACATCATGAGGTTCATACCAAATATCGAAGATTATTTCTATCTAGCTTATTTAAATCAGGGTGAGAACCCGTATCTTAATTGAAAGGTTTATTCAACTCTTTGACATTAGATTTGGATAGAGATACCATCAACTTATCTTCAATATTAATTTCCGTATCCAACTCATATTATAAGCGGAATAACGGTGAAATACCCTTTTAAATTCCTCAGATAATAAGAGTTTTCATTTACCGAACTAATATCAAACATCCGAAGATTTATCTCCAACCATATCCAATTATTTAGTATTAAAAACCTGTATTAGTATAAATCTAAATTCCATATAAATATTTCTAATACTCTTAAACCTTTGAAAACATTCCACAAATCATTACTCATAGTTCGGAACATCGTTTACGGGTTAAAACTTCAAAATAGATTGTTTTCGAAGAAAGCGTTACAATAGCGTTCCAAAAGTGTTACAAAACAGTTATCTTAACTATTTTGATTAGAATATCGTTTATCTTAGCCAAAACTTAAACTTTACAATTGAAAACACCTTTTCATAGTTTGTAATGATTTTACAAATTTTTCCATATTTTTAAATAATTTAAAAATAGCTGTTTATAGTTATGGGCAAAAATTGTTCTTACATCAATCTTTTCCAAAACGGTTTCAAACATAACTTGAAAACTATAACCCGAAATTAAAATCTGCTTTCACTCATTTGAAAGCTCTCGTAAATAGGAATTAAACGTTTTTCGTTTCGTGGAAATTCGATTTAAATTGGAAAAGTTATAAGCATTTACATATTGCCATAATGCGACAAGCTCTAATTTTGACCAAAATAATCATTATTCTTAAATACTTCAAATTACCTTAAAAATCATTATAAACTTATATAAATCATTTAAATTGACTTTTCAAATTATTTGGATTTAAAACACAACTTTTTTTTCTAATTAAACCACCATTCAAATAATTTCAAATTAGATTTTTATTTAACCATCCCATCCGTCGGATCAGTTAGGGATAGCCAGGGAGAGTAGGAAACTGATTTTCCAAACCCAAGCCTAGGCACCATCCTCTCTGTCATCCTAGAACGTTCTGGTGTATATTATATCATTATTATATAAAAACCATATTCAAATTAAAAATCTCGTTTCGAATTTAAATTGAATTTTTTTTTTTTTTTACCAAAACCAGTTTTGCATAGATATAAAGATCGTTATACAAAATCAATACATAATTCAAATTATTTTCCAAATCCTAATTCAATATTTAAAAGTTGATATTAAATTCAAAAACAATTTTTTTTAAATATTATTTAATAATTAAATAAAATCATATATATGAAGGAGAATCTAAATTGATCACCCATATATTCCACAACCACGGTGTGTTTGTGTGTGTGTGATCATACAATGCGATCATATCTATCCAAATGAACTATACGATCAAATGGATATGAATTCATTCATCACAACAACATTAAACTGTGCACAAGCGTTACAGACAATAACGCTTACTCGTGTTCAGTGTATTATCTAATTTATGAACAACCATTCAAACATCAACATCCATCACACAATCATCATCAACAAATTATAATTAATCTCAGCTAATTAAAATTAACTAATTTAAATAAAATTTAAATTAGAAGTTCTCACCTAACAGCCTTTCAAATCTTCACGGTAGGCGAGCCTAGTTGAGTGATTCGTCGGACAGTATTTCGGCGTAACGTCTTCTTCACAAAATATATATATAATATAATACACACTAATCTCTCTTATATTATAAGAGGAGGAGGAGAATGACGAACTTTGGCATGGTGGTGGTGGAAAAGAGGAACACTTATACCATGGAAGCCATGGCCATAAGCTTTAGGAAGAAGGTGGAAAGGAGGAAATGGAAATGGAATGGTAAAAATGGAGAAAGTGCCTCCTTATATAGAATGATTCAAGGGTATTTTAGACAATTTGTTTAAGGACACATGTCTTGTTCATGAGCCTTACTACATGCATGAATTCCACCTAAGAGGACACTTGGCTCATGGCATGAAATCTTCTCATGCATGATGACACATAAGAGGGACACCTAATCATCAAGGCCTTAATTAATTTATTAATTTGGTAACACATTTGTAACACTTATTAATGTAGCCAAGATTTCAACGCTTATGTATTACTTGAGAAAAATTTAAATATAACTTTTTTATAATTCAAAATTATTTATCTATATTCTTCAGCAAATATATATTTATCAAAAAAATTATACTAATAAATGGTTTAAAACAAATGCCAAAATTTTTATAAACATCATTATAAATTATCTTACTTATTGATTAAAAATTAAAAATCATTCATATGAAATCTTTTTAAAATAAAGTATCTTTACCAAATTCATATTTTTTTTTTGAAATTAAAATTAGAAAATATTAAACATAAATCTTATAAATAAAATTTTCAAAATAGGTTTTCTTATAAAAATCATATTACATAAAACAAAATACTTATACCAAGTGAAAATTTTATATTAAACCTTATAAAATCTTTTATATTAAGAAAAATCCAAAATTTACATAATAAAAATCCAAATCGATTTTAGTAAAATTCTGGGATGTTACATCCACCCCCCCTTAGAAACTTTTCGTCCTCGAAAAGGAGAGTTCGTAAAATTATATACAAGTGAAATAAATCTTCAATTTTTAGAATCTTAAGATGATCTCTCGGATCTAGAATTTCATTTTCCATTTTCAAACCATTGGAATACAACATATTCCTTTTATATCGAAAATCATACTTTACCTCGGGAGCTCCAAAACAAATTTTGCTTCTAAAATTTCAAATATTTAATGATGAAATCTATATGTTATTAGTTCGAGACGTTCATTCTCATGACAGGGCAACTGAGTATCACTCATAGCACGAAATCCTACCTTTCATCACAACCCAGTTTTAGTCATGGTTACTCAAACAAATCAGATCATTTTATATCCCGAAGTTGTAAATCATTTCATAATCATAATTTACAAATACTTATTGTTTTCTAAATATTTCAAAATATTGGGATTCTAGTCGTCGAAATCAGTATTTATTATAAACAGTTTATAACCTATTTATCATATCCAAAATGGTTGAAAATATGATTTCCAAGCAACTTATGTCGACATCAACATTTCAAGTTTCGAATTCATACCTAACTTTGTGAATTTCAATTTTCATTCTTTACATAAGTGGAAATTTTCTTTATCGACTCACCTTATCATAAATTTGGTCTTATACAAATTCAAACTTACATTCCAACCATTTAAACTTCATTCATGGCATTAAATTCTTTTAAAATTCAATATTGCTTCAACATTTTAAAGATTTTATATAATATTTTCCAAGAGTCTAATTCCATAATTTAGAGTCATGTTCATAAAATCAAACACCCTTTCTTTTTGTTTGTATTTCGAGATCTACGACATTTTATTCATTCTCGTTTCAAATCCAAATCTTGTTTGGAAAGTTACTTTATTCAACAAGTCTAACGAAAAATCTTTGAAACCATCCTTTCAAATTACCACTACGCTCTTTACTACGCTACTCTGATTCAACATATTTCAACTAGTATTATTGTTTTAAGCATTTATTCAACCATTTGAGTTAAATTTTCAAAATCAACCAATATTTAAATTTCCAAATTTCTAGTTTGAATTTAGAACTTGGCTTTATTTGACAAATCGAATTTCATGTGCTCAGATAGGGTTATAAATAAAAGTTCAATATCAGAATAAGGGTTCAAATCAAATCATTTGACTAAGTTCATAGGACAAAAGGTATGAATGATGCTCTTCAAGAACAATTGGTTCGAAAAAGAAACTAGCCTAGGTCAAGATAGATACATCGAGTGCACCTAACGATACAACTAAGGACGATTCAATTTTGGTAAAATCTTACTTTAATATTTCTTTTTGCGTCTTAAGCAATTGCTTGTTAAGAAATTTCCAGTTGACTTCCTTACATTGTCTAAATAGGGAAGAGTATTTTCTCTCCCACTTAAGACGTGAGCTATATTCTAAAATCGACTTTTTACACAAATTCCTACTTAAGTTAAATTAACCTTTAAATACCTTAAAGTTTTGCCTTGCTAAGATTGTACTTCCAAGCAAATTAATTCAACCTGTAATTTTCGTTCACCATTCCTATTAGGTATAGGTTCAATTCTATTATTTAACACTCATCGAGGAGTATGTTATCTTCTTTGATTACAACTTATTAGATCCAAAAATTCATATTCAAATATTCGTTATAATTAAGTCAATTATTCTTGTCACTTTGGGGTATCGGTAAATTATCTTTCTTACTTGCTTTTCAACAATTCATTACCCAATTCTTTAAGTGAGATTTACTCCTTAAATATATCCTTTAAGTTTCCAAGCACTCATTGTTTATCACACTCAAGGTTTTAAGGGTTCAAAGTTCTTGAAGTATTTAAGCTAATCTCAGTTCTCTTTCCAAACTTCTAGTTTTTTTTCCCCAATTAAAATCTTATATTAATTCACCAAACCCTTTTATTAAGGTTTATTCATAAAAACACTAAGCCTGATGATTTTAAGTATTCCTTGACATTTAAACTGGAATTATATAGTTATCACACTTTCGAAACTTGAAAATAAATATCAGCGATGGCGCGCTCATCCCAGAATTTATTCCCAAGCGACTAGAGTGTGATTCTATATCTATCTAGTATATATTAAGCTTCGCATATACGTTGATCAGACGTATATTCAAAACCCTTACATATTTGATAGTCCAATCGCGACGTCGAATACAATACTCAAAATCCATAATTTTCAATTATATTTAAAATATATTTCAAATAATCATCGTTTTCAAAATGATTTACTTATTCAAAAATACCTTATATAGGTTTTCTAAATACGCTCTCTCGTTATAATATTCCAAAATCTCATTCTAGGGTATTTTCTAACCCTATCTCTAATGAGATAATATAACTCTGAGGAGTCCTATTCTTTTGTCCAAATATGTACGTACCCCATAGCTTTGTATAACCAAAGCTCTGATACCAACTGTAACGACCCGACTTTTTGCCCGGTTCTTGCCGGTAATTAAACCAACTTAAACCGTTCAGAAAGACGAATTGTTATGGGTACATACATACATTGAACAAAAATAACAGAACTTTTCATTGAATAAACCAATATTACATCAGAGTTACATGAATATCAGAGTTACAACATAAACGTATACAGCGGAAGAAAGAAAATAACTTTACTCTCAGCGGAAGATCAATACACAGCGGAAGCTTCAACTCTATCGGGGACTCCAACTCTAGAAGCGCTCCAAATCCTGCTCCAACGATCTATAACTGCAAAACTAAACTACTGGCTGCCCGTGCGAAAATCATGGGCACCCAGAGTTTAGGTGAGGGAACAATAAACTCCAGGTCAGTCGTGGGACTGGTGTGAGAACTCAAAACAGTTAAGTTCATTCTTAAAGTTGGGAACTTCACCGGATCACGCCGCTAACGCGGAACGGATTTACTCCAGGTGGATACCCGTGCATATAAATGCGCAATGTCCTTTGAAAATGAAGCTATCATAAGCTCGTCCCACATCACACAATGCAAGCGCACACCAGATGGGCGAGTTTTATCTTATGATAACCAAATATGCTTTCATACGAAAAATCCTCTTCAATACCATAATATATATATAGTGTGGAAAACATTTCGCAAGTAAATGTATTAATCCTAGACAGCATATACCCCATAATATATGTTGCCATATATATATACACAATCAGAATCGTATGGCTCGCATAAGAAATTTGGGTTTCCAACTTGATGATTCCTGGCACGAAAGATCAATCAGGGATACAAAACGAAGTGCCTCAACGGCTTTTTCGACCATACGCGGACACCGACTACACATCGTCAGGGCAGATCAACGGTTTTCGACCAGACACGGCCCCCCGAACATACCCAACTTCCCCAGGTTCATAAGTGGTTTCACACTGTTGCACAGCTTCATCATCAATTCATATATAAGTATAAAACCTAACCGCCAGTTTCTCATCAATCCGGGTTGTGAGGTTTGTCGATTTCACGTCATACACAAAGCGATGCTTCGATAAGCCATTCTTTGATCATCACTAGCTCGTTTCATAACTTGGGTACGCCACATTGACAATTCACGACATATCACTGATTTCAATCAATGCATATCCTCTAAGTTCATATGACTTAGAGACGAGGATAATATTATTGCCACAAATCCAATATACATTAACGGAAATCAGTGTTATGCGGTAAATTTCAATGTCAGACACACCATCCATATAAGTCCGTTCTGGGTCCGAACGAAACAACAACCCGAAAATATTTGAATATGTTCAGGTCTCATGTAACTCATGCCTCGTATCGGGTGGCCTACCCAACCAAGACATAAATCAACAATCAATCTAAACAATTCAAATAATCCCGGTCTTCATTTGGTCGTTTACAAAGTCTTGAATAACGTCGTATTACTACTTGGAATGGTTTTCGAACATATACTCGATCCCGGTCTTTCCAAGTAATAAGCGTACTTTAAAATAGTAGCTATGGTTTACACAGGCTTTTCAATTCAAATCTCCTTCCAAATAGTTATCAATTCATATATAACTCAAGATTTGAATTACTATAAATTTCATACATCTCGTTATCATCTTATCTCTTCTTTGAAATCAAAGATTTTAACTTCGCTTCAATTCCTTACTTTTAATTTTTTTCGAATCAAAGATTTTGACTAAATTCCAATTACGATACGAATTTCCACAACTCAATCTTATTGGGTTTCAAGAATGGTATTATTGAAGATACGATTCACGACAGAACCCAAATCAATCGTCATTGAATCATAAATTACACAGAAATTTTATCCACTTATATTCGATATAAATTCTCATAATCAACGAATACTATAAGTAGAATAACGATATAATAATATCTTTCAAATTCCCCAGATAGTATACATTTACATCATGAGGTTCATACCAAATATCGAAGATTATTTCTATCTAGCTTATTTAAATCAGGGTGAGAACCCGTATCTTAATTGAAAGGTTTATTCAACTCTTTGACATTAGATTTGGATAGAGATACCATCAACTTATCTTCAATATTAATTTCCGTATCCAACTCATATTATAAGCGGAATAACGGTGAAATACCCTTTTAAATTCCTCAGATAATAAGAGTTTTCATTTACCGAACTAATATCAAACATCCGAAGATTTATCTCCAACCATATCCAATTATTTAGTATTAAAAACCTGTATTAGTATAAATCTAAATTCCATATAAATATTTCTAATACTCTTAAACCTTTGAAAACATTCCACAAATCATTACTCATAGTTCGGAACATCGTTTACGGGTTAAAACTTCAAAATAGATTGTTTTCGAAGAAAGCGTTACAATAGCGTTCCAAAAGTGTTACAAAACAGTTATCTTAACTATTTTGATTAGAATATCGTTTATCTTAGCCAAAACTTAAACTTTACAATTGAAAACACCTTTTCATAGTTTGTAATGATTTTACAAATTTTTCCATATTTTTAAATAATTTAAAAATAGCTGTTTATAGTTATGGGCAACAATTGTTCTTACATCAATCTTTTCCAAAACGGTTTCAAACATAACTTGAAAACTATAACCCGAAATTAAAATCTGCTTTCACTCATTTGAAAGCTCTCGTAAATAGGAATTAAACGTTTTTCGTTTCGTGGAAATTCGATTTAAATTGGAAAAGTTATAAGCATTTACATATTGCCATAATGCGACAAGCTCTAATTTTGACCAAAATAATCATTATTCTTAAATACTTCAGATTACCTTAAAAATCATTATAAACTTATATAAATCATTTAAATTGACTTTTCAAATTATTTGGATTTAAAACACAACTTTTTTTTCTAATTAAACCACCATTCAAATAATTTCAAATTAGATTTTTATTTAACCATCCCATCCGTCGGATCAGTTAGGGATAGCCAGGGAGAGCAGGAAACTGATTTTCCAAACCCAAGCCTAGACACCATCCTCTCTGTCATCCTAGAACGTTCTGGTGTATATTATATCATTATTATATAAAAACCATATTCAAATTAAAAATCTCGTTTTGAATTTAAATTGAATTTTTTTTTTTTACCAAAACCAGTTTTGCATAGATATAAAGATCGTTATACAAAATCAATACATAATTCAAATTATTTTCCAAATCCTAATTCAATATTTAAAAGTTGATATTAAATTCAAAAACAATTTTTTTTAAATATTATTTAATAATTAAATAAAATCATATATATGAAGGAGAATCTAAATTGATCACCCATATATTCCACAACCACGGTGTGTTTGTGTGTGTGTGATCATACAATGCGATCATATCTATCCAAATGAACTATACGATCAAATGGATATGAATTCATTCATCACAACAACATTAAACTGTGCACAAGCGTTACAGACAATAACGCTTACTCGTGTTCAGTGTATTATCTAATTTATGAACAACCATTCAAACATCAACATCCATCACACAATCATCATCAACAAATTATAATTAATCTCAGCTAATTAAAATTAACTAATTTAAATAAAATTTAAATTAGAAGTTCTAACCTAACAGCCTTTCAAATCTTCACGGTAGGCGAGCCTAGTTGAGTGATTCGTCGGACAGTATTTCGGCGTAACGTCTTCTTCACAAAATATATATATAATATAATACACACTAATCTCTCTTATATTATAAGAGGAGGAGGAGAATGACGAACTTTGGCATGGTGGTGGTGGAAAAGAGGAACACTTATGCCATGGAAGCCATGGCCATAAGCTTTAGGAAGAAGGTGGAAAGGAGGAAATGGAAATGGAATGGTAAAAATGGAGAAAGTGCCTCCTTATATAGAATGATTCAAGGGTATTTTAGACAATTTGTTTAAGGACACATGTCTTGTTCATGAGCCTTACTACATGCATGAATTCCACCTAAGAGGACACTTGGCTCATGGCATGAAATCTTCTCATGCATGATGACACATAAGAGGGACACCTAATCATCAAGGCCTTAATTAATTTATTAATTTGGTAACACATTTGTAACACTTATTAATGTAGCCAAGATTTCAACGCTTATGTATTACTTGAGAAAAATTTAAATATAACTTTTTTATAATTCAAAATTATTTATCTATATTCTTCAGCAAATATATATTTATCAAAAAAAATTATACTAATAAATGGTTTAAAACAAATGCCAAAATTTTTATAAACATCATTATAAATTATCTTACTTATTGATTAAAAATTAAAAATCATTCATATGAAATCTTTTTAAAATAAAGTATCTTTACCAAATTCATATTTTTTTTTTGAAATTAAAATTAGAAAATATTAAACATAAATCTTATAAATAAAATTTTCAAAATAGGTTTTCTTATAAAAATCATATTACATAAAACAAAATACTTATACCAAGTGAAAATTTTATATTAAACCTTATAAAATCTTTTATATTAAGAAAAATCCAAAATTTACATAATAAAAATCCAAATCGATTTTAGTAAAATTCTGGGATGTTACAATGTGAGACTACATGTTGTGTTGTTTCTTCTTCTTCTTCTATTCTAATATTTCTTTCTTTCTTATCTCACCCTCTAATTTCTTTCTAATAACGTCCATTGTTTTTCGGTGTTTGGAAGGTCGGCATGAGTTACGGTAAAGGTATTTATGTCGATTTTCAGGGCCGAAAATCCTTGGGTCGTTACATTATATATGAATTGTGAACTCGATAATTGTTATAAATTGAAATCATTAAAAATGAGAATCTGATTTGGAATGTAACTATTTGAATTAATTTGATCGAATTGAAATGAATGTAAATTGGAAGTTTAATCGATGGAATTATTGAAAATTGAGTTGGTTGAATTGAATTTGAAATATGACTTCAAGTTTAATTGAAAATGTTAGAGAAACGATTCTAATTCCAAATGCAATATTTTAAATAATTTTATAAACTATTTTTCTTTGTTTCTATTTTATTTTATAAATTATTTTAAATAAATCATTTTATAATTAACTATTTATTTT
Source organism: Allium sativum (assembly GCA_030737875.1). Classification (NCBI taxonomy): domain Eukaryota; kingdom Viridiplantae; phylum Streptophyta; class Magnoliopsida; order Asparagales; family Amaryllidaceae; genus Allium; species Allium sativum. Next base: position 121,583,353 of record CM060926.1, on the reverse strand, counting down.
ATAAATTACTTAATGTTTTAATTATATATTTTAATAAATTCGATAAATTCTATTTTAATTACAAACTATTTATTTTCAAACTATTTCAATTATATATCTAACTTATTTTAAATATATTGTTAACTATTTTAATATTCAAATTATTAAAGTTGGAATTGTTTCAAGATTTTAATTGGTTTAAATGGAGATTTTAGTATGAATAATATCCTATCTTGAATATTGAATGATTTTGAAAATCTAATATTTTGATATGAAGTATGAACCTCTTCGAAATGTAAAAGAACTAACCGGTGTGAAAAATGTAACGATTGGTTATTAAAGAGATCGGGATTGGATATTGTCATACTCTCTGCCAATACCGAAAACCACTTTAACAACTGTGTATGCGGTGGAATTCCAGAAATGGTATTGGATGGATTTGGAGGCGAATACTAGATTTAAAGAAAGAGAACGATGATGGATATCCTTGAACTTCAGGTCATAATTAAAATGACTAAAACAGAGCTATACCTTGACCAAGTGGGGTTAGCTACCTCCATCGGCAACACTTCTTCCTTTAACTATAGTCCCTCGGTTTGATGGATTTGATGCGCATCCGTGATTATGGGAGTGTTGTTCGAGGTGGGCGGTAGTCGCAGCTATGCGTTACCACCAGTCCGGGCGTGCAACTAGTATATTCATACTCTGGGAATTCCTCGTGTGCCTTGTCATATTATCCTAATCGAGCCCCCTGCGATTTTGATTTAACATTGTCGTATCACGGCGCATCCCTATCCACCGACGTACTGGTGTGTTATATGCAAACTGTACGGCAGCGATATAAACGGTGTAAGGGTAATAATGGTAATCTCGCTTACATTATTTTAGTATGTTATATTTAACATAGACATTATTATAATAACGTATTATATTATATAGTATTAGTTTGACGGATCCTTAAGAGATGGAAATTCCCGTAACATCTCTTAAGTTATTGCACTCATATTATTTCATGAAATTTGATTTAACTAATATGAGAATGATTTAGTTCTGATCCGAGTGTTTGTTGTGTTTCTTTTTTTGCAATACGCTCGGGTCAGACCGAGTTGCACTTAGCGAAGTTTCACTTCCTTTGAAGATACCTTTATGAAGATGAAGATGGAGCTCAACAGACGCATTATTATTATTCCGCTGCAAATGCATTGGTATGTTGTATGCTAATTTACTCTGATAATCATTTTAAAATATAATAAAATATATGTTTTAACAGCTTCGTGAACTGTTTCTTTATTTATTATATTTTTTCCTTCCGCTGCGAGATTCTGTATTTATTTTCTTCTTTCTTCTTTTTTCTTATTTTAATCCCAATAACTATCCGTATTTTTGATCTGTTTATGTCGACATTAAGGATCATTATCGATTTGAACGGTCAAAAATCTCGGATGTTACATTTGGTATCAGAGCTTTGGTTTAGCGAAAACCTTAGCTCTATTTGGGATTAACTCATTAGAGATAGGGTGGTAATAACTTAGAATGAGTTTGAGTGTATATGAGAGAGCATACTTGTAATTTTGATATAAAATGATTTTGAATTGTGTTAATTTGTTATGTTGAGTATTTATGAATTCTGGTTGGTACTTGGGACACCAAGGCATCGATAGGGATTTCTAAACACTCGAATAGGATTCGTTGACATAATATTGTTTTGAATTGTATTTTATTTATATATAGAATTATTTGAAATATGTTAATTTTGATTTTGTTGATGATATTATTAAATTTTCATCATTTATTACTCAATTAATTAATAATTAAAACCATTGGTTGTTGATTGGTTTAAGAAAATCAAATATTGAAATTTATTGATAATAAAATAAGAAGTAAAATATGAATTTGAGAATTTGATTTCGGGTGGTTTTGTAATGTTGATTTGTAAATGGTTTTGAAATAATATATTTATATTTAAAAAAAAAGTTGTTTCATATGAGTTTTAGAAATAAGTGTATAACCTCTTGTCTTGGAAATGATTTCGGTGATGAGTGCAAGCATCATCGATGTTTATTTTCAAGAATCTAAGTAGGGAGACATTTAATATTTTCTATACTTTGTTTTAAGAAATTGAACTTTATTTAAATCTTATATAGTATGGTTTTATGTAAACAATATATTATATGAAAAAAAATTGAAAAAAAAAGAGCCCGAAAGTTAATTCTTTAAACCTTGAATAAGTAATGAATTGAAACTTCTGAACATTAAGAGAGTTATAAAAATAAAAATAAAAATCATAAGAATTGGATAATAAATTGAAACGAACGGTAACCATTGAACTTATGTAATAACCAATTCGGTTCTATTACATGAATAACTTACCAATTAAATAAGAAGTTGAATGTTATAAGAATAAGCAATTAATTAATGCACAAGTATAAGAATGGAAAATTAAAGTAGAAAATTTTGACTGGTTATAAATAAAATTTAAGTTATGTAATAAAACAAGATATACTTAGCCAAGTTGTGAAATTCAATTTAACTAAGTAACATGGATTAACCGAATCAATGAAATATCAATTAAGAAAATTATTTAGTAATACACTAAATGTACTGATATTAATGATTGGTTTTGCGAAAATATAAGTGAAAAGGCTTATAATTATAAACTTAATGATGGTTGAAAGAATTAATTAAATTAATTAAAAACGAGCTCGTTGCATAGCGGCAGTTTGAAATTTTCCGAATTAAAGTTTAAATGAATGTATAGAGTCAAAAATAAGTCGGAATTCTTTGGAACAAGAATTTTTTTGATCTATTGGAATATAATTTTCTAATGTAAGAGAAACTTTAGATTTCGACTTGTAGATTTTAAAATATGTGTAAATCAAATTTTCGGAAAAATCGCGGTTTGGTAATTCACGATTCTGAACTAAAATATTATGAAATTGGTTATGTAAACTAACAAACGAGACAAGATGAATAAGAAATTATATGGCTAAATATATATGAATTGACAACTCCCTTACTACGCCTTTTCGAGAACGAAAAGTTTTAAGTGGGGGAGAGCGTAACAACCTGTAATTTTCTATTATTTAATTTTTGAATTTATTATGATTTTTGAGTATTTATGGTTATAAATAAAATTTGATGACTTAATTATGTAAATTTATTTGTAAACTTAATTAGTTTGATTAAGTAATGTATTTTGGTTGTTTACAATAATGATAACGTGTAGTTATTATAAACGAAATTACAATTGGTTTGTAATTATAAATTTTAAATTTGTAATTAATATTAAAATGTTTGGAAGAAATTGATTTATTTAATTTACAATTGAAATTCAATTGATTTGGTAAATAATCAATGTTGGAATTAAATACAAATAAAATTGAATTGCAAAGTTAGTTTGAATTTATGTTGATTTAAGCAAAATTAACATTTTTGAAATTTAATTGAAAATAAATGTTTAACTGGAAGAAAGTGGTTTAAATTGTTTAGAAATGTAATTGAGAATTTATAGCAAGTTATTAAGAGCTAAAATGAATTGATTATTTGTTAATTTGAAATTGTTAGATAATTTAATTTTGAACTTATATTATGCATAATTTATTCACATAACTAATGTAAGACCTATATTGGATCAGAATTTAGTGGTAACACTTGGTATTGAATTTAAAGAAAAAAATTGATTGCTTTATTTATAAATTTAACCAGTGAGATTATTATCCTATAAATTACCATAAATTATATCCTTTGTTTCCTGTAACTGATTGAGCGGGCCAGTATTGATCCTTTGTTAGCCAGCCTTACGTTACTTTATATGGCTATTATATTGACATTGAGGAATTTATAGTGAGTTATTAAGACACAAAATAAATAAATTATTTTTAAATTTAATTGCTCAATATAATTTGCATATCCAATTTAATATGATCTTTATTTTTAGTATGATTTAATGGTATATCTTTTACTTATGTTTTCATATATAGATAATTTTGTAATATTTTGATATCATTGATTGCTGTAAATGTTTGAATTGTCATGCACACTGTATTATTTCATATTTCAATGAAAGAACAAATAGATTAAAATGGAACATTCTTATTTGCATGCCAACAAATCTTATACTTCCTTTTACAATGGGCTAAATTATTGTTGGCATCTAATGTAATGTAGCAAATATATGGACAGATAAAAACGCATCAGGTTACAAAACTGTCCATATACGGTTTCGTAAAATGAATATTTTATTATATAAATAAATATGTTAATTTATTTTACAAATTATAGTAACGTAACAGGAAAAAATTGTGAAGGACAAAAAGACCAAAAAAATTGCCCAAAAGGACAAGGGGTAAAAAACTTGCTCAAAAGGACAAGTTTTAGTGCAAAGTGGAAAAACATGGGACCCCCCTGAATTCCACCATTTGCACTAAAACTTGTCCTTTTGGGCAAGTTTTTGGGCTCTTGTCCTTTTGGGCAAGTTTTTGGATGAGTTTGTCCTTGTGGGAAAAATCCCCTTATAGTAAAGGTCCAAGTAATCAAAGTGATATATATATATATATATATATATATATATATATATATATATTGGGAACCTAAACTAAATCAATTGAAATAAATTTGTATGATGATGACTACAGGATATGAATGTAACATATGTAAATAGAGGCTAAATTTTAGGTAACTTACAATAAGTGATAGAGATGAAAAATTTGGAAATTTAGTGTATAAATAATATTTAATTCTGAAACCTTAGCATTCTTCATTTATGTTTGCTAATTAATTTATTCAATGGCCGCCATTTTCTCTTAAATGGAAACGTGAAAAACAAAAGCCACGATACCATTTCATCTTCAAAAATTAAATCTTCCACAATACTCAATGAATTCACTTGTTTTCAGATTCATTCGACTTGTATAGACAAGAGCTTCTTCTGGGTATGCAAATTAGAATGTTCCAACAAAATTTATGTTGCTTTAATTTTTTTTTGTAAATGTCATAAAGTAGGGTTAAGATTTTTGATATACATAGAGACTAAAGCATGAATCGGACATCGTATTTGAGTTTGGGTGGAAAATTTTGAGGAGAATCGATAGAAAAGATGTAGATACATGTTGCATCATGCGTGAAGAACACATGGGAACGATGTTTTATTGTGATGACTGAGTTGGTCGGGTTGGTGATGTCTTGGTAGAGATTGCGAAAAGAAGAATAACGGTGAAATCGGTTTGGCATTTCGTAAGGAGATAGGCATGGAAGATGGAAGTGAAATGGGGATATTTTTGGACATGGGTGATTCAAAATTTGATGTAACAACATTTAAGATGGGAGAGAAGAAGGATGACGTGACATTTTTTTTGAGAATGACAGACGGTTTGTTGCGTTGGAATCGTATCGACGAGCTCTTCGCGATGCCGCTGGTTTGGGCTAATTCTGAGAACGTTGAATTTTGGGCTAAAAATTGGATTTCAATCTCGTTTAAATCCAAGGTGAGTGATTTAAGCCACTCACGCTTAATAAAGTATTCTAATATTAGCTAAAAAAATATTATGTCATGATGTGATTGTTTGGATTGATGTTTGACAGTTTAAATTGCATATTTATATTGATTTGCATCGATAACGTAGTTTAATTTGATCGTTAGATTAAATTTTATAGTTAAGTTAAAATTTGACATTTAATTACTGTTTTAAAACCTGACACCTGATAATTGATAAATTTATATGATATTTGACTGTTTGTATGTATTGATGTAATGAATGGCGTGAATTTGATATGTTTGACCTGTTGATGTTAATTGTGTGAATCTACTTGTTATTCATATATGACCATTGTTTGTGCTGATTAATCCCAATCATTACCCCAGATGTTACGGCCATCGAATAAACCCGGGGTTAATCATTAAATGAATTAAGAACGTAGATTGAAATGATAAATACCTATGACGCTGATTTGGATTGAAATGATATATATCCTTTCACAAAATACTAAAATTAAAATTTAAGTATCACTTGGCCATAGGATAGAAAATTATATATGTACACCAGTTGGTTAAATAAAATTTGTTTTAACCATGAATTTTGAAATATTGTTTTAAAGACACAATAAGCGATGTTTTATAATTTTTTTTCCTTTGAACTTGAACCTTGAATATTGAAATATAAACATAAAGGGGAAATAAATTAGTATTGTAACTGAAGCTAAATAAAGTGAAATATAATGTAAATCGAATTTATTGAAATTGAATAGTTTCACCCACCTTTGAAATTTATTATGAATCAACATTGATTTGAATTATATATGAATTATGAACTCGATATTTGTTATAAATTGAAATCATTAAAAATGAGAATCTGATTTGGAATGTAACTATTTGAATTAATTTGATCGAATTGAAATGAACGTAAATTGGAAGTTTAATCGATGGAATTATTGAAAATTGAGTTAGTCGAATTGAATTTATAATATGACTTCAAGTTTAATTGAAAATGTTAGAGAAACGATTCTAATTCCAACTGCAGTATTTCAAATAATTTTATAAACTATTTTAATAATAATTATTTTTTCTTTATAAACTATTTTTCTTTATTTCTACTTTATTTTATTAATTATTTTAAATAAATCATTTTATAATTAACTATTTATTTTATAAATTACTTAATGTTTTAACTATATATTTTAATAAATTCGATAAATTCCATTTAAATTAAAACTATTTATTTTCAAACTATTTCAATTATATATCTAATTTATTTTAAATATACTGTTAACTATTTTAATATTCAAATTATTAAAGTTGGAATTGTTTCTAGATTTTAATTGGTTTAAATGAAGATTTTAGTATGAATAATATCCTATCTTGAATATTGAATTATTTTTAAAATCTAATATTTTGATATGAAGTATGAACCTCTTTGAAATGTAAAAGAACTGACCGGTGTGAAAAATGTAACGATTGGTTGTTAAAGAGACCGGGATTGGATATTGTCATACTCTCTGCCAATACCGAAAACCACTTTAACAACTGTGTACACGGTGGAGTTCCAGAAATGGTGTTGAATGGATTTGGAGGCGTTTACCAGATTTGAAGAAAGAGAACGATGATGGATATCCTTGACCTCCGGGTCATAATTAAAATGACTAAAACAGGGCTATACCGTGACCAAGTGGGGTTAGCTACCTCGATCGGCAACACTTCTTCTTTTATTACTATAGTCCCTCGGTTTGATTGATTTGATGTGCATCCGTGATTTTGGGAGTGTTGTCCGAGGTGGGCGGTAGTCGCAGCTATGCGTTACCACCAGTCCGAGCGTGCAACTAGTATATTCATACTCTGGGCATTCCTCGTGTGCCTTGTCATATTATCCTGATCGAGCCCCCTACGATTTCTATTAAAAGTTGTTGTATCACGGCGCATCCCTATCCGCCGACGTACTGGTGTGTTATATGCAAACTGCACGACAACGGTATAAACGGTGTAAGGGTAATAATGGTAATCCCGCTTACATTATTTTATTATGTTATATTTAACCATAAACATAATTATAATAGCGTATTATATTATATAGTATTAGTTTGACGGATCCTTAAGAGATGGAAATTCCCGTAACATCTCTTAAGCTATTGCACTCATATTATTACATGAAATTTGATTTAACTAATATGAGAATGATTTAGTTCTGATCCGAGTGTTTGTTGTGTTTCTTTTTTTGTAATACGCTCAGGTCAGACCGAGTTGCAGTTAGCGAAGTTTCACTTGCTTTGAAGATACCGTTATGAAGATGAAGATGGAGCTCAACAGACGTATTATTATTATTCCGCTGCAAATGCATTGGTATGTTGTATGTTAATTTACTCTGATAATCATTGTAAAATATAATAAAATGTATGTTTTAACAGCTTCATGAACTCTTGTTTATTTATTATATTTTGTCCTTCTGCTGCGAGATTCTATATTTATTTTCTTCTTTTTTCTTATTTTAATCCCAATAACTATCCGTATTTTTGATCTGTTTATATCGACATTAAGGATCATTATCGATTTGAACGCTCAAAAATCTCGGATGTTACACATTTCCATCAGTGAGGCCACAAGCTTTTGATTTGATCTTTGATTTTTGATAGTTTTGATCGGTCTTCGAGTTTCAATTTTAAAGCTGCATAAAATAGGAATTTTATTGTGTATTTTCAAAGCTTGCACATGTAATGTCATTCAAGTTGTAGACAAGTTAGAAGTATAAGTTATTTTATCATTTTTTTGTGTATTTAGCAAAAAGAGTACAGATCAACAAATAAGAACTCAAAAAATGTAAATAATATAAAAGCTAAGTTCTTTTATCTTTTTTTATTTTGTTTAAAACAAAAGTATAGTCTATAGAATTAAGCTGCTGATATGTATTTGTTGTACAATACAACATAACATAAGAAAGATACATACATTTATCTTTTCAGTAACATTTGCTATTTATACATTCATATTTCTCACTACTCGTATCATATAAAACAGGTATCATGGCATGCATTTACGACTTTATGAAATAACAAGTGAAAATAGTAAATTAACAGAACAATTGTAATCATTTTAAATCTAAAAAATAAATGCAATTATCTTTTTTAAATATGAAATAAAATAAGATATTCAATATAACTTACCTTTTATTTTTTAATAAAAGATAGATGCTATTGTATTTTTAAAATCAGAAATAAAATAAGATATTTTACTAAACATTTAAAAATTGTTAATTACGAAAATGTAATTTTGTAATCAAAAGTTCATTTTTATCATTAACATTGTATATTTGCAACTAACAATTAACACATGACATATATATATTCAACTATCTTTTTTAAATCTGATGTTCGGTTTTGAAAAGATAAATGTAACTACCTTTTTTAAATCTGAAATAAAATAAGATATTCTACTAAATGTCGTTGAATAGAAAAACTATTACTTGTTTAACAAGATATATGTATTTATCTTATTTCTTATATTATCAATATAAAGTTGATGTATGGATTTAAAAAGGTAAATGTATAAATCTTTTTAATGTTTATGCTATTTTAATAAGATAAACACAATTATCTTTTTAAATAAGTTATATGTTTTAATGAAAACTAATATACATAATAATTTTTTAACAAAAACTGTGAAAGTATATTTTTGTATATACTTACAAGTTTTTTTTTAAAAAAAAAATATCTATTTATTATTTAATGTGAATATCTTTTTCAACATTACTTTATGTAATAAAGTAGACAAAAGATCAATATATTTATCTTTTTAAACAGTTTATGTTTTTCCCATAAGATTTATACGTATTAGTATGTTTAATAAGATTGTAATTCTATTATACTCTATGAAATATGATTATTATTTTATATACGATTTTATACATTTTAGTACTATTTTATATACATACTGCTATTTTATTGAGGTATTTTTCAACTACGATTTTATAGGTACCAAGATAAATCCACTACTCCAACAGAAAAGGATTGTGTATAGGTTATCTGGTTCTTACGTTGAACGAGCCATTAAAAGATAAAAGAAAGGAATTCTGATGCATTTTTGGTCATCCCACTGTTCCCCTGCATGCATCCTTTTACGTAGTTACGGTTCTTTCATTCTTTATGTGATTCCTTTAAAGTAACAAAAAGATATAATCATTTATCTTTTACAGATCACAAATCACAAGCATCATCAACTAAAATTATTTCAAATCCAACTTCATACCCAAAGTGAGTACAAACAAAGTTGACTGACAAAAAGAACTGGTTTGATTGCTCAAACCAAATCTAAAGTGGTAGCCTAAATACTGAAATCATAATCTAAAGTGAGTGATGAAACCAGGCTAAATACATAATGCTTGTTTTATCAAAATAAAATAATACCTTTCAGAGCTCATTATTCTAAGTACAGCAAACAAAACCTTCCTCCAATAGATCAAAACTGCCTCCCTTGATAAGAAATATACAATAGCATCTACAACGACATAAAACATTGAACTGATAATGAAAAAGACCAAATAAATTAGAGACTTACCAAAGAACAAGTTTTCCAATATAAAAAATCGATTATCCTATCCAAATGAACAAAAACGCCTCACGATTTCCCACAATTAAATTTGAATTTGATTTCATAAGAAATTAAAATACATGACAAAATAAACCGCCTAAGAATAACAAGACTAAAAATCGATTCTTTAAATAGGAATAATCGGATCATGAGATACAAAGAAAATCAACTCTTTCACTGGATTCGTTTGAAGCACAAAATGTTTTTGGAAATCTTCTGTTTAATTTTTTAATGTAGATCGATTTTTTAATTTGAGAAAGGGGCAAACGAGTTTGTGAAATAAGGAGAGCATTAATTTTTGTCGTTAAATTTAAGCAGCGGAATCCAAATATTTATTTCATACGTAGTTCAATACAAAAGCATCACATCAAATTGTCTAAAACAACTTCAAAACATTACACCATAATTTCCGTCTTGGTTATTCAATAAAGAAGCATAAACCAAAAAGTAAAAATGCATAAATCCCCAAGGATCGTATCCAATGCCATAGCCAATGCAAGAGAGTCCAAGTCATACATCTACTTTCTTGAAGCTTGTAAAGTGAGACGACCCGATTTCCCGTTCTCACGGAAACAAGGGCTATCTTTGGAATATAACACAGAAACAGATAATAGCAGAACAGAATTAAATAAATACACCAGATAATGAACAACAAAATATACTGGATAAAGTAATCATCAGAGTTACACAGTATACAGGATCTTACTTAGTACAAATACAGTTCAGCTATACATAAATGTTTACAGCGGAAATAAACAAAATATGTACAATAGGAGCTGAACAGCATAAAAAGAATAAATGATAGAATCCATCTTCAGCTCCAGCTATCCAGAAAAAGAAACAGCTAAACCTGAATACAAGGCTGCCCGTGTAGAAAAAGGGGCACCCGAGTTTGAAAGTGAAACAAACTACGAGTCAGTCATGGGACTGGTATGAGAAATCCACTCAACATATATATATATAATTGGCTAATCACAGGACCACGCCACTTTCATGGAACGGGTTTACTCCATTGGATTGCCAGTGCTTTAAAACAAATATTCCTTTTAAACATCGCTATGCTTTTTATAAAAATGAAGCCGTTATAAGACTCAGTTCCCATCACACAATGCAACGCAAACCGAAGGATAGAGTTTTACCTTATAATGGCCAAAATATGATTGATACGAATAAAACAAAGGCATTTGATATTATTGCTAGTGTTAATATGTTTTGAAAACAATTTCAAATCATAACTATCAATCATAGACGGCATGGGTACCATATATCATGTCGCCATATATATATACAATCAAAACCGCACGATCACGTATTTGGAAATTGGATTTCCGTCATGAACCAAGGCAAAAGATAGTCCTTACCGAATTCGAGACGCTCTAGCCCGCCCCTCAGGACCCAGACTCAGGTGGGCCCTTGGATCGTCAGGGCCGGTCCACCGATGTGGATTAAAATTCCTGAACCTGCGTTTCCCCACCCTTTGGGGTGTAGACGAGCCAACGAATGACTCCATCGGACCCGGATCGTCCGATCAAACCGAGGCACCTCGCAACAGCAACAACCACATAGGTGAAAAGTATATAAATGTCAGGGCTGGTAGGTCACTGACACCACCCTAGCTAGAAAGAAACGTAGGCCCTCCCTGATGTCCTCTCCCGTTTTAGGTTCATACCTAGGTGTGAGGCTCGCGAATTCACGTTATACACAAAGCTACGCCACACAGGCAGTGCTTTGATCATCACCACAAGACTTTGCTTTTCAACAGAAGCCCTGATCACTGCATCTTAGCATGCCACACAGGCAGTTCATGCCATGCGACTGATGTCCATCGATATACAACCTCTGAGCTCGTGCGTCTCAGAGAAGGCCGTTAAGCAAAAGAATAAATTCTCCGCCGCCAAACAGATGTATATTTAATAGAGATCAATCAACACAGAATAAAACCCAATGTCAGACACACAGTCCATTTACAAGTCCGTTCTGGGTCTGAACGAAACCGGAGGCACTAAATACCTCGTAAACCCATCGATCACCACGTACGTCTGGACGATCACCACTCATTATCCATATTTCGGGATGCCTCCCAATCAGGACCTCGGTTACCATCCAAATGAGGTGAAGATCTCCGGTCTTCGACCATCGTCTTCATCTTCGACTTTCAATCGTCGATCAATTATTTGAAATGAGAATTAACTCGGCTTTTTCAAATAATTCACGTATATTTAGAATTTCAAATCAATTTATTTCAATGGTTAAATTATTCGACAACACCAATTTTGTTCTTTAATGTAATTTTCACACCAAATACATTCAACCATCAAAAGCCACACAAATCGAGCAAATTCAGTTTATTTCCCTTCCATATCGTTTATAATATTTTATAACGATTTATCACTATTTTTATTTATTTTAAAATCGCCAATTTATTCAAAACGACGCTTCGGGCCATAACGCGGCCGTGGCGCTGTTTTTCTTCAGATTTGATTTACGCACATCTGAAAATCTAACCGTTGGATCTTCACAAAATTTACATCATCAGAAAGGTCTTTTCAAAACGAATCCAACGGTTCCAGTTTCGGGAAAATCCGACGGTCGGATCTCCCGGTACAATCATTTGAATTTTCGATTTCAAAATACGAACTGCAGCGTCGTTATTCGATTAAATATATAATTATATTTATATATATATAAATATAATCGCTTCTGGCGCTGTTTTTCTTCAGATTTGAATTAAACATTCCAGACAATCCAACCGTTGGATTTTTACAAGGTTGGTGCCGTTGGAAAGATATTTCCAAGGCGAACCCGACGGTTGAGATTTCGGGAAAATCCAATGGTCGGATTTCCCGCATTTGTTGTTTGAAATCACGGTTTCAAAATACGAACTGCACGGCTTCGTTTCGTTTTAATTTTATTTATATTTATATATATTTATATAAATATAGCTCATTCAATGATTTCCATATCGTTTTCACTTCAAATATTTTTCTAACACCTTAAAATTTTGGAAAATTTCGCCATAACCTCCCCTGCACCGGGAGCATCGGGAAATCGCAAATAGCGTTCCCGGTCCTTCTAATCTCAAAAAGAAAAAGAAAAAGCCAAGCGGCTAGCCAACAGGCTCATAAAATCATCACCCAAACAAAGCAGTAAATGTGTACCTATTTGTCGGGCACAAAATTTTATTCCTCTTCTCTAGCCCCTTTTCTATAACCTGTTCAATGAATATGTATGTACACATATACACAGTTCATATCATTTATCATTTTCTATTCGACTTCATATTTGATTTCAATTTGGTTTAAAAACACCATTCATTCTAATGTTACATAAATAGGTGCAAATCATTTCATTAGCTAATTAATGAATATTTCAACTCATATATGTTTATTTTGAACAAGTGGCTATTTTTAACACTTCACACTTCAACGATTTATGCATACAATAAAAATGTGATTTTTATTGTAAAACAATTCATTTCAAAACACTATTTTTCTATATAGTTCAAGTTGGTGATAAAAATGGGATTTTTATCCTAAAACAATTTCTTTTAAAACGAGATTATTTTACACAGTTCATATAGTCGATAAAAGGTGATTTTTATTATCAAACAATTTATTTCAAAATATGAATACCATTCAACACATGAATTTCTAATCAACGAATGAATATCAATTCAACACATGAATGTTTTCTATAGTTTAAGCATATGAAAATAATTCAAACACACGAATATTATTCAAAATTTCGGCAGCATAACGGCAGGGTAGTTAAACCGGGACCGTCCCTAGTACGGCTCCTCGCTCTACCTTAAAACCTCGCGGTTTTTGACAATGGGGATCATGCATCTAGTTCGCACGCAGGCGGCATGTATATATTTATTTCATTTCCACAAACTAATCCTATGTGGTTTCAACCAAATATTTTACAACCACAAATGGGTATTTTTCAACCACAATCAACCAATATCAATCACAAACAATCCCAAACAACCATTCGCTATCAATCAATTTTCACAACAATTTCAACCAATAAATATCGTCCATGGTTTGTGGACGAGGGGCGTATATATATATAGATATATATTTATATATAGCAATTCACTTTCATTTCACACATATATAATATTTTTAAATCAGAAATCTCACCAATAGCTATCCAACTTCACGACACTTCCTTTATAGAAATCTTCGCCTATTTCGCCTTTTTGTCGCTGTCGCCCGTATTCTCTACATATGTAAAAATCGAATTTTTACGATGCCATTCAATATATAAAAATCGAATTTCAAAGATATAGATTCCGCCTTTTCAAAAATAAAGATTATATCTTTAATATTCCTACGATGTAAAAATTATATTTTTATTACTTTAAAAATATAATTTTCATATCTTACTTCTTTTAAATCTTTTACTTTTTAAAGTTTAAATCTTTTACTTTTTGAAGTTTAAATCCTTTACTTTTTAAAGTTTAAATCTTTTAAAACCTTTTTAAAAATCAGTTTTAAAATCATTCAAAAAAAATCTGTTTTAAACTTTTTCAAATCAGTTTTAAAATCATTTAAAATCAGTTTTAAAATCATTTAAAATCAGTTTTAAAATCTTTTATAAAATCAGTTTTAAAATCATTTAAAATCAGTTTTAAAATCTTTTATAAAATCAGTTTTAAAATCTTTTATAAAATCAGTTTTCTTTTTCCAAATTCAGTTTTAAAATCTTTTCAAATCAGTTTTACATTTTCAAGAAAATCAGTTTTCCAGAAATTAAAAAAAAAACAAAATTTACAGTATTAAAATAAAAATAAGATAGAATCCTTACTGTAATCTGTGAAGGGGGGGGGGGGAGCGATGGCTTCAAGGGGGACGGCGTCGATGTCGGCAGCAGGAGGAAGAGTTGGCGAAGCGGAGGGTGGAGCGATGGCTTCGAGGGCTTGGGTCTTGACGTCTCGCTGCTTCAGGGGGCTCGCGATTTGATTCGACGGGGGGGGGGGGGGGGGGATCGTCTTCGTCGGAGCTGCGGTGGTGGCGGCGTTCGCTTTAGGGGGGGCGGTCTGTCGATAGTTTTTAGGTTTTTTTTTTCTTTTCGTTTGAAATAAAAATGAACGGGGGGGGGGGGGGGCAGGAAGAAAGATAAAGGAGGGAAAATATTTTTTTTATTATTTAATTATTTAATTTTGCAAAAAAGTTGACTTTTACATACGACCTCGAAACGAGGCCCACCGCCTGCCATCCATAGCGTTTTACCCCCATTCCGAACACAATGGGGTATGTATCGTAAGCTGATTTGATCGTTACAATCAGTTCCCATTGAATTTACATTTAGATCACTATATTGAATTTTAAACGTACATTTCAAATTACCGGGGTCACATACTAACTAGAAAAATTCTAGAAAAATATTTTCTAGCTTCGTATCGACGATACGGTCTTAACAAAACTAGTTTCGTCGAATTCTGAGACCGTTTGAAAAATGGCCAATTTCCAGTCGATTAAAATCAACAGAAACTGGTCAAACGCGTTTTCCTTTGCCACGCTCACATATTGATTCGAAAAATTATGAAATTTGAAACCTAACAATAACTTGACCCTGCGGATCCAACAAAAGTGGTTTCGTCAAAATCCGAGGTCATTTGCAAAATGTCCATTTTTAAGGGCCTGAATTCCATAGCGACTATTCAGAATTTTCAACTGGACATATCTTTTGATTCCCGCTATCAAATTTCGATTGGTCGGATTCGTTAGAAAGATATTCACTAACAGATTTAAATATTTTTGGTTTCACTAAAATCCGGATTGTTTTGCACCCGGTACAGTCCGACAAAGTTTGAATTCAATTTTTGAAACTGCCACGCCATTTCAGGCCTTGTTTATAATTATAATTAATTATATTCGTTTTCAATTGTCGATTCAAACTTAGTTTTCATCGCCATTATCTAAAATATTTATTTTAAATATTTAAAATCCATTATTTTAGCTAATTTAAAAATTTTAAATTGGTTCAGATTTTCTGGGTCGTTACAATCTCCCCCACTTGAAACTTTTCGTCCTCGAAAAGGAACAAAGTCGAAAGTGGTTTGATGAATCTATAATCACACATCACAACAACCAATCCAATTGTTTTTAACCTTTCAAAAATTATACTAATCTATTTTCCTACTCCTTAAAAATCATTCAGACCATATAATTAAAAGTGTATATCTATGAAAAGAAAATATCAATAGAGTAGAGAATTGAATGGTAATGCAAAGTAGGTTAAATGTACCTTGCACCAGAGTCAATCAGAGATATCTACTCGGCATCTAGGATAAGCTTTCTGAATGCTCTCCTCAGTTTCCCAAGTACAATCTCGCGGATCTCCACTCCATTGCACTTTGACTAAGCGAACTTTCTTGTTCCTCAGCTCTTTGGTTTCTTTGCCGATGATCTTTAGCGGCTCTCGCCTCACGGCTAATTCTGGAGTAATTTCAATGTCCTGTTGAGCTGCTTCTTCCACGATCAAGTCTGGATCATGAACGTGCTTTCGAAGTTGAGATATATGAAATACATCATGCACTCCAGGCAACCAGTCAGGCAGTTTGACCCTATAAGCGAGAGTCCCAATCCGTTCCAGAATAGGAAACGGACCAATGAATTTGGGCGCTAACTTTCCAGTTTTACCGAACCGGATAACTCCTCTCATCGGCGATACTTTCAGATATACATAGTCGCCAACTTTGAAGGATATATCTCTTCTTCTTCTATCGGCATAGCTCTTTTGTCGGCTTTGAGCGGCGAGTAATCGCTTCTTAATAAAATCGACCTTGTCGGCAGCTTCTCGGATCATATCAGGACCTAATACGAGTCTATTCCCTGGCTCGACCCAACAAGCAGGAGATCGGCACGGTCTACCATACAATGCTTCGAATGGCGACATTGTCAGACTCGCCTGGTAGCTGTTGTTATAAGAGGATTCAGCCAAATGCAGATGGTCTTCCCATGATCCACCGAAATCTATTACACAAGCCCGCAATAGATCTTCTAAAATGCGATTCACCCTCTCAGTCTGACCGTCTCTCTGAGGATGATAAGCGGTGCTCAAGTTTAACTTCGTTCCTAGCTCGACTTGAAATGCTTCCCAGAATTTGCTAGTGAATATTGTATCTCTATCACTTACTATACTGAGCGGCACTCCATGTAGTCTAACTATTTCCCTGACGTAAATCCGCGCCAGACTCTGAGCAGTTCTATTTGATTTGACAGGTATGAAATGGGCGGTCTTCGTGAAACGATCTACGATCACCCAAATACTGTCATTTCCTTTTCTGGTCCTGGGCAGACCATCAATGAAATCCATGGAGATATGCTCCCACTTCCAACCAGGAACTTCTACCGGTTGTAACAATCCAGCCAATTTCTGTTGATCACTTTTGACTAGCTGGCAGGTGGGGCATCGGCTTACATATAAAGAAATGTCCCTTTTCATCGACTTCCACCAGAAAGTGCGTTTGATGTCATTATACATTTTGCTTACTCCCGGATGGATACTGAGTTTTGACTTATGGCATTCATCCAGAACTTCTTTTCGAAGCTCAGGAATGTTAGGGACACAGATTCGACCTTTGAGCCTTAAAATCCCATCATTGTCTACTTGAAAACTCGAGGGTTCGCCCTGTTGAATTATCCCTCTGATCTTCTGAATGAAGTGATCATCCTCCTGAAGAGCAGATATCTTATCTAGCAATGAAGTCGTGATAATAAAACTGGCGATCATTACATTCTTTCTGCTTAACGCATCGGCCACGACATTGGCTTTTCCTGGAGTATATATAATTTCGAAGTCATATGCCGCAAGAAACTCCAGCCAATGTTGCTGTCTCAGATTTAAGTCCTTTTGGGTGAACAGATACTTTAACGACTGGTGATCTGTAAACAATTCAAATCTCTCGCCCAGAAGATAGTGTCTCCAGATTTTCAAAGAGAATATGATAGCCAATAACTCAAGATCATGAGTTACGTAGTTTTTCTCGTGCGGTTTCAGTTGACGGCTAGCATAAACAATCACTTGACCCCTTTGCATTAACACAGCGCCAAGGCCTTCTCTAGAAGCATCAGTCCAGACTTTTAAATCTTGGTTGCCATCGATGATGGTTAACACCGGAGCTGTTGTTAATCTCAACTTTAGCTCTTCGAAAGCTTCCTCACTCTCTTGAGTCCATTTGAACTTAGAATGCTTCTTTGTAAGCTTCGTTAAGTGACCAGATATCTTCGAAAAGTCTTTAACGAACTTTCGGTAATAGCTAGCCAATCCGAGAAAACTGCGGACTTCAGTGGGAGTACTAGGCTGTTTCCAGTTCTGAATGGCTGTGATTTTACTTGGATCCACAGCGATACCTTCTTTCGATACAACGTGGCCTAGAAATTTTACTTCATCTTGCCAGAATATACATTTGGAAAATTTGGCTTTCAATACATTCCTTCTGAGGATTTCTAACACTTGTTCCAAATGTTTTTCATGCTCGGCCTTTGATTTAGAGAAGATTAGAATATCATCAATAAAAACCAGAACAAATTTATTCAATACTCCTCTGAATACTCTGTTCATCAGATCGACGAAATAAGCTGGAGCGTTACATAAGCCGAATGGCATTACTAACCACTCGTAGAATAAGTCGGGGCCTCTGAACGCTGTCATTGGAACACACTCTTCGGCAATTCGAAGTTGATGGAATCCTGTAGCTAGGTCCATTCGTGAGAATACTTGTGCTCCATTTAATCGATCTAACAAATCATCAATCCGCGGCAATGGATACTTGTTCTTTATTGTCTGCTTATTCAGATCACGATAATCCACGCATAGCCGTAGAGTACCGTCAGATTTTGGGACAAATACCACTGCTGCACCCCAATCAGAGAAACTAGGCCTGATCAAACCCTTCCATACTAGCTGTCGTGTTTGATTGTCTAATTCCTCCTTCTCTTTCAAGGACATTCTTCGAATAGCGTGAACTACCGGCCTTGCATTGGGAATTAAAGCAATCTTGAAATCTATTTCTCTCTGCGGAGGTAAGCGAACAACTTCTTCGAACACGTCCGCATAGTTCTTGACGACAGGAATATCTTTAATGAGGTCGGGAATATTCTCTGTGACTTCAGGAACATTTTCTATTTGGTCCGGAGAAACATTTAGAGCTGCACAGAAGTCTTTTCTATTAGCATTCTGACCTTCACACGGTATGGTTATATAACTCCCGGATTTAATCTTAGCTCTAACAACTCTCTCGGCGCATCTAACCTCTGCTTCATATTTGGTTAACCAATCTAATCCCAAAATAAGATCGAATTCATCAAAATTCATGACGACAGAGATAATAGGGAATTTATAGCAAGAAAAGGAGACGGGTACTGCACAAACCCAACTGAGATTGATGGAACCTCCAACTGGATTTCAGACAATCATTGGCTCTTTGAGTTTCTTCAAATTCAAATCCAACTTCTTGACTGCACCCTTTGCAATAAAGCTTCTTGACGCGCCTGTGTCAAACAGTACTTTAACTGGAATGTTTTTGACATTGAGCGTGCCTTCTAAAACATCAGACCTTTCCTGAGCAGACGGGGAGGCAGGTACTTCTACCACTTCATTCACTTGTACTGCTTCAGATTTCTGAGATAGCGGGCAGTTTTTCGCGATATGCCCAGCCTGATGGCACTTATGGCATCCTCTGCCTTCAGGAATCTTTTTACTGGGTTCTAATCCTGTCTTTCTTCGTTTGTTCCAAGATTTGCAACTTATCGCCAAATGTCCTTTTCTATTGCAGCTTGAACACGTGGCGGTTGTTATTTGTTCGTTCCCAGATTCAGCCCTTTTTCTCTTGGCACTGAGCCTCTTATTGACCTCAGACCTTGTACTGGCTTCAGGAATATCAGCTTCTGACTTTGCTATGTCACTAGAACTGACTTCTTCTTCGTCGCATAACATTCCTTTCTTATGGTGATCTTCATACTGATAGGCCATATATATCATTTCAGAAAAAGGAAGCTTCACATGCCCCAATACTTTATTCTGGTATTTCCTTTGAAGTCCGTGAATAAATCTCAGATTTTTCCTCTTCGGATTTTCAATTAGATGAGGGGCAAAGTGAGAAAGTTCATTGAATTTCTTATGATATTCGGGAATTGTCATGTCTCCTTGTATTAGATAAGAAAATTCATCACATAATCGCTCAGTTGCTTCGGGAGGAGTAAATCTTTCTAAGAAAATCACTTTGAATCTGTCCCAGGTGATATCACCTTCTGGATTATTTTTGATGATTGTTCCCCACCAGATTAAAGCTTCTTCTTTGAGCGCCCAAGATGCTACTAACCGTTTCTGGTCATCTCTCAGCTGGATATGCTCAAAGATTCTTTCGACAGAACTCATCCAAGCTTGAGTTTGAATAATAGATTCATTGCCCGAGAATTGGGCTCCACCCAGATTTCGATATCTCTTGAATAGAGCCTCTAGATTGGGTTCTGTATTCCTTCTGTTTCTGGCACTCATTTTCTAGTACTTCTGCAAATGGCAGGTCAAGTGTCAGGTCACAGAAAAGATAGTTTAAAATATAGAAACACATACTTCGATGTAAATGTGTCTAGCGAGGTGTAATTCCTTCTGCTTTACTGATACTAGGATATTGTTGATCCTATCTGTATAGAGTTACCCGTCCTAGAACACTACTGGTTCTATTTCTGACGAGTTCGTTAATATGTTATATTCCAGAACTAAGCTTAACCAAAGCTCTGATACCACGATGAGACGACCCGATTTCCCGTTCTCACGGAAACAAGGGCTATCTTTGGAATATAACACAGAAACAGATAATAGTAGAACATAATTAAATAAATACACCAGATAATGAACAACAAAATATACTGGATAAAGTAATCATCAGAGTTACACAGTATACAGGATCTTACTTAGTACAAATACAGTTCAGCTATACATAAATGTCTACAGCAGAAATAAACAAAATATGTACAATAGGAGCTGAACAGCATAAAAAGAATAAATGATAGAATCCATCTTCAACTCCAGCTATAAGGCTTCGAGGGGGACGGCGTCGATGTCGGCAGCAGGAGGAAGAGTTGGCGAAGCGGAGGGTGGAGCGATGGCTTCGAGGGCTTGGGTCTTGACGTCTCGCTGCTTCAGGGGGCTCGCGATTTGATTCGACGGGGGGGGGGGGGGGGGATCGTCTTCGTCGGAGCTGCGGTGGTGGCGGCGTTCGCTTTAGGGGGGCGGTCTGTCGATAGTTTTTAGGTTTTTTTTTTCTTTTCGTTTGAAATAAAAATGAACGGGGGGGGGGGGGGGTAGGAAGAAAGATAAAGGAGGGAAAATATTTTTTTATTATTTAATTTTGCAAAAAAGTTGACTTTTACATACGACCTCGAAACGAGGCCCACCGCCTGCCATCCATAGCGTTTTACCCCCATTCCGAACACAATGGGGTATGTATCGTAAGCTGATTTGATCGTTACAATCAGTTCCCAGTGAATTTACATTTAAATCACTATATTGAATTTTAAACGTACATTTCAAATTACCGGGGTCACATACTAACTAGAAAAATTCCAGAAAAATATTTTCTAGCTTCGTATCGACGATACGGTCTTAACAAAACTATTTTCGTCGAATTCTGAGACCGTTTGAAAAATGGCCAATTTCCAGTCGATTAAAATCAACAGAAACTGGTCAAACGCGTTTTCCTTTGCCACGCTCACATATTGATTCGTAAAATTATGAAATTTGAAACCTAACAATAACTTGACCCTGCGGATCCAACAAAAGTGGTTTCGTCAAAATCCGAGGTCATTTGCAAAATGTCCATTTTTAAGGGCCTGAATTCCATAGCGACTATTCAAAATTTTCAACTGGACATATCTTTTGATTCCCGCTATCAAATTTCGATTGGTCGGATTCGTTAGAAAGATATTCACTAACAGATTTAAATATTTTTGGTTTCACTAAAATTCGGATTGTTTTGCACCCGGTACAGTCCGACAAAGTTTGAATTCAATTTTTGAAACTGCCACGCCATTTCAGGCCTTGTTTATAATTATAATTAATTATATTCGTTTTCAATTGTCGATTCAAACTTAGTTTTCATCGCCATTATCTAAAATATTTATTTTAAATATTTAAAATCCATTATTTTAGCCAATTTAAAATTTTTAAATTGGTTCAGATTTTCTGGGTCGTTACATAAAGAGTCTGATTAAGTCGGAGTATTTCCTCCTTATGGACCTGAGCGTGGAGGGGGGGACGGAAGAAAAGAAGACGAAAGGAAACGGGTCAGACAATAAGTCTGGTGAGTTCAGTGGTTACTAGTATTTAAACAAGAAAAGGGATCATGACAGTGATAACAGAACATAGGACAATACCCTAATATAAGATAAGAGGGACGTGTGATCGCACCCATTACTATAGTCTCTGCACCTACTTAACCATTGGTTCAACCAGCCCACGTGTTTACAGCAAACGATCCCTTTATTGATCGGCTCCTACTCGTATGCATTCATGTCCTGTGTCATTTGGCCCCCGCTTGACTGTAGCTACTTGTGTTGGTCCCACCATGGGATGTATCAGTCCCTCTGGTGGCAACCCGACACGATTCAAGATGCACAGTATACACTACTGATGCCCAGTGCCTGATTTTTCCACTCTGGAGTACGTGCACGCCCATACTCCGTCGGAACCTACACTGGCCCACCAACCACTGACGTTTTGACCGCTTATAATTCAGCCCAGTAATCGTGCCCCACCCTGCCTAGTTTCAGGGTACCATGATACATCTATGTGGGTTACTGCTGAAATGGGTCCCCGTTACTAGGGTTTTCTAATCAACATGTTTATTTGGTTAAATGTCCAAGTTTACCTAACCCGCCCATTCATTTAGTTAACACGTTGAATCGGTTAAGTGTTTTCCTAATTTGACTTAATCCTACCAATCCTGACTTAGCTTTAATTCATTAAAGCACCAACCATTCACATTAGACAGGTCTTATTTGTGGTCACTGGATGTGCCGGTCGGTTCCGGGCAGATTTACATCACAACTCAGTATAACCTCGGGTTCTATTTTGGGCTTGATGCACTAACCACCCATATTAGACAGGTCTTGCTGTGGTTACTAGATATGCCGGTCGGTTCTGGGCAGATTTACACCCCAACTCAGTCTAACCTCGGGTTAGGCATATTCGTCTTTTCTAAATTCATAGTTTTCTATATATGTCAAATTTCTTTATGAAAATTAATTTTAATTTACTCATGCTATAATTATCTTTTCAAATGTTGCTCACAATAAATGGTATATCAAGTATACCATTTTACGAACAATCCTATGCCATGAATTTTCGTGTTTCCCCATCGATATCCCCGTAGAACGTATGTATGAATTTCATAAAATGTTGGGCTAACAAATTAGCCCAAACCCATAAACAAAAAGGGGTAAAAATCAAGGAACATGACATAAACATAAAATAGCATACATTAAACTTATCAAATGTAACTTGGCATAGATGTATCATTATCTCAACTAAACAGGTAAAGGTGAACTTGTGACTAAGTCATGTAAACTTGATATGGGTCTAACATGGAGGTTTAACACATAAACAAGATTTAAACCGCAATTTTAACATACTAACTTATGTATGTCAAAACATAAGAAAGCTACTCTAACCATTTTTAAATTGCAACTTAGCATGATAAATTATGTGTGTTAAACATAAGAGGATTGCAACTTTTTACAACATAAATAGATTCAACTTGACATGGTTCTAATTATTCATTAACGTTAATCTACATGTAGGCATGTGATTTAGATCCTAGACTTGCAAATAACCATCAAATTTCAACATGACATGTTTCACCATTTTGTTGGCATAATAAGTTCTCTACCCAATCGTAATAACATACAATGTTGTACATCACCCAAACATATAGACATGAAATATACAACATGTTCACCGCCATAAGCATATAGACATGAAATATACAACATGTTCATCGCCACAAGCATATAGACATGATTAATTACTATGATATTTTAAGATAAACGAGAGTCAAATCTTATACATAAGCAACGTACTATATTCCAATTACAACATGTCATGAATTCAGTCGAAAGGAATGTTTAAATCTGTGTAACAACTAAATTACAAACTAAAAAGAATTCTTGCGTTCTGAAATATGAATCCTAAAATTGGAGATGCGCTCCTTTGAAGAAGATCGTTGAATTAGACTCGCTTTAATTTGATTTTTGATTTAAGTTATTTAACACGTCTTTGAAGTTGAAATGGTGACGACTACTCCAAGTCTTCTACTGACGGCATTTCAGTTCTAGGTTTATTTTTCTGTGTGTTTTTAGGTAAGGCATTGAGTTGTTTATATAGAATTTCAGTTTGATTACAGCCGTTAGATGAACCTAGGGTTAATCACAGCCACTCAGACCTGATCAGGACCATCCAGAAACCCTAGTGACTCATCAGCAAGTCAGCAGTCGTTCAAATTTCAGATCTGGCCGGGGGCCAGGTCGACCCCCAGGTCGACCCTAAGGTCGACCCCCAGGTCGACCTCTAGGGGGGAGGTCGACACTAGGGTCGACCCCCTGGTCGACCAGCCTGGGTGGGAATTTTCCTGCCCAGCCTGCTTCTGGCTTTTGTTTGAATTTTGAACTCGTTTTCGAACTGTTTGAATTTAATTGAATTTTTGAAACTTCCGACAGCCATAACTTCTTCATACGAAGTCCAATTTACGCAAACTCGGACTCTTTCTCAACCAGAATTCCGAGACGAACACAATGGTGTAACCCGTTTCCCTTAATTCTTACATTTTAAATTAAGTATTCTTAGGATTCATTATTATAACGTGAATATAAAATACGGGGTGTTACATTCTCCCCTCCTTTTAGGATTTCGTCCCCGAAATCTCCAAGTCGAGAAGAACTTATATCATACCATCAAATCAACCATCTACTCAACCATCAAACACAGGTGTCCAATGTCCTTAAAAGATTTCTAATGCTTCATGATCATATGCATAGTGTGTGTATATGTCCTTATCTAATGCAAAATCAGGCGGTCTACTGATTCAGTTGACCTTCTTAATGCAAATTATGTCAGTGCCATGAGTTCATTATCAATGCAAATTTTCCTACTCAAAATTTCTTATATGAGTGCACAACCATTCATACAAATGCAACGTCCATATGATAACACATTAAGTTTTAATCCATAAACCAATACATACATGCATATGCAATATGGAAGTGACTGAGCCGATCTAGTACCTAATGTGTGTGTATATGCATCCACTAGCAACCACTAGCAACCACTTGCAACCATCAATCATAACATGTTTCAATTACATGTTTACATCCAAATAGGTTCCTACCTAAGAATAAAGGATAGGATCGAGGAGATATACCTAAAAATATAGATACTAGCATAAACTTGAGGAAAAAGAGATTAAAGATGTACCCTCAAAAAGAAAAGGGTAGGTTGCGCGTATACGGTCCTCAGTTTCCGAAGTCGTGTCCTCCTCGGCATCGCTCCATTGAACCTTGACGAGCTTAACTTCACGGTTGCGTAGCTTTCTGACTTCTGTTCCCAAGATACGGGTTGGAACTCTTCTCACAGGTTCTTCTCGTTCAACTTCAACTTCTTTTAGCATACTTGGTTCTACCACTTCCGCAGACTCGTGTAAGCACTTCCGCAGGTGAGAGACATGAAAGACATTATGAATCCCAACAAATCTTTCGGGCAGCTGTACCCTATAAGCCATTTTCCCAATCCTCTCGATGATAGGGAATGACCCTACAAATCTTGGTGCTAACTTCCTGCAGATCCAAAGCGAACGACGTTCCTCAAAGGAGATACTTTAAGGAACACCTTGTCTCCAACTTCGAACTCAAGGTCAGTTCTTCTTTTATCTGCGTAGGACTTCTGTTTATCTTGGGCAGTCTTCGTTCTTCTTCGTATCAAGTCTACTTTCTCTGAAGTCTCCCTAATCATGTCTGGTCCAAGTATGAGCTTGTCTGTTGACTCCCACTAGCAAGTTGGTGACCTGCACGGTCTTCCATATAAAGCTTTGAAAGGGGCCATGCCTATGGTGGCTTGGTAGCTATTGTTGTAAGCGAATTCCACCAAAGGTAGATGATCCTCCCATGTACCTCCAAAGTCAATAATGCATAACCTCAAGAGGTCTTCTAATACTCTGTTGACTCTTTCCGTATGGCCATCAGTTTGAGGGTGATAGGTCGTGCTTAAGCGTAACTTTTGCCTACAGCCTCTTGTAAACTCTTCCAAAACTCGCTCGTGAAGATAGGGTCTCGATCACCCACTATGCTGGAGGGTATCCCATGGAGTCGAACTATCTCCTTAAGATATATGGATGCCAGAGATGAGGCAGTCCTTCTACTCTTGACGGGTATAAAGTGGGCGCTTTTTGTGAGCCTGTCCACTATTACCCAAATGCTAGTATTGCCCCTTCTTGACCTAGGCAACCCATCTATAAAGTCCATTGAGATGTTATCCCATTTCCACTGTGGGACCTCTAGAGGATGGAGCAGACCACCAGGCTTCTTCTGCTCCATCTTGACTTGTTGGCATATTAAACATTTAGAAACAAATTCAGCTACATCTTTCTTCATGCCATTCCAAAAGAAAACTCTTTTGATATCTTTATACATTTTGTCTTCGCCTGGGTGTATGGTCAGCTTGGAATGGTGTGCCTCTTCTAGAACCGTCTTTACCAAGTCCCTTACTTGTGGGACACATAGTCTTCCATCTCGTCTCAACCAGCCTTTGGCATCAAAGGAGTATCTATTGAGGTGACTAGAAGTCTCACCCTTAATTAACTTGTCCATCACATCGGCTAGCTGAGGGTCTTCTCTTTGCGCAGCTCCGACTGAATCTAATAGAGTTGGTCGCACTTCTAATGTTGCTAGCAAGCCGGGTACAAAGTCAGTGGAGGGTCTAAAGTTAAAGCTTGCTATGAACTCCAAGCTTTGCCTTTCCACAAAGAGAGGGCTTAAGGTTAGCTTCTTTCTACTTAAGGCGTCTGCTACTGCATTGCCCTTACCATGAGTGTAGGAAATCTCAAAATCGTACGAGGTGAGGAGCTCCATCCACCTTTGCTGTCTCAAGTTGAGATCTTTCTGCGAGAATAGGTATTTCAACAATTTATGGTCAGTATACAGTTCAAATTTCTCACCTAGGAGATAATGGCGCCAAGACTTAAGCGCAAAAACGATGGTTGCCAACTCTAGGTCGTGGGTTGGGTAGTTTTTCTCATGTACTTTCAACAGTCTTCCACCATAAGCCACTACCTTCCCTTCTTGCATCAGAACAACGCCTAGTCCTGTTCCGCATGCATCTGTGTATACTGTGAACATCTTGCTTCCATCAGGCAATGTCAGAAATGGGGCTGTTGTTAGAGCCCTTTTCAAACGTTGGAAAGAAATATCGCAATCCAAGTCCCAATTGAAAGCTAGGTTCTTGTTTATCAATCTTGTTAGTGGAGCTGAGATTTTTGCAAAATCTTTGATGAACTTTCGATAAAAGCCTGCTAGCCCGAGAAAGCTTTGGACTTCGGTTGCGTTTCGAGGAACCTTCCAATCTTTCACAACAACCACTTTTGCGGGGTCCACAGCTATCCCCTCTTTGGACACCACATGGCCAAGGAACCTAACTTCTTCTCTCCAGAAATGGCATTTGGAGAATTTCGCCTTCAACTGATGTGCATGGAGGGTATCCATGACTTCCTTTAGATGCTGAGCATGTTCTTCCTTATTCTTTGAGAAGATCAAAATATCGTCTACGAAGACTACCACAAACTTATTGAGGAACTCTCGAAACACCCTGCTCATTAAATCCACGAAGTAAGCGGGTGTGTTTGTCAAGCCGAAGGGCATGACAAGCCACTCAAAGAAACCATCAGGAGTTTTGAATGTGGTCTTATCAATGCTGTCTTCAGCCACCCTTAGCTGATGAAACCCGGTAGCTAAATCTAACTGGGAGAAAACTGATGCACCTACAAGCTGATCAAACAAATCATCTATTCTTGGGAGTGGGTGTCTATTCTTCTTGGTCAGCTTGTTTAGCTCCCTATAATCAAGGCACAGGCGGAGCGAACCATCAGCTTTGGTTGCGAACACTACCGGAGCACCCCATTCAGAAATACTCCGTCTTATGAACCCCTTTTCAAGCAGCTCTTTGATTTGCTTGCTGAGCTCCTTTCTCTCCCTTGGGGCCATGTGCCTAACGGGTAAAGCAACGGGCTTTGCATTGTCAACGAGGTATATGCGGAAGTCTATCTCCCGCTTTGGGGGTAAACCCTTTACCTCTTCAAACACATTAGAATATTCACGGATTACCTTTACAGACTGCAAGTCCTCAACAGACGCATCAAGAGATTTTAGATAGCTTAGCATAACAGAGTTCAGGGGATTGCAAGAAATTTCAAGAGTGTTACCAAGGCGAGTCAGGAGTCTAACCACTCTTTTTTCACAGTCGAGGACGGCACCATTACTGGATAGCCAATCCATGCCTAGAATCAACCCATAGCCCGTGAAGCCCAAAACATAGGCATTGCACCTAAACTCAACGCTTAGAATAGATATTTTCAAATCCAAACAAACCATTGACAAATAAACTGAGCCCCCGATTGGATTTGAAACAACCAAGGGATCCTCTACTAAATTAGTGTCTAGGTGCATAGATTCGACAAAATCAGTAGATACAAATGAGTGTGATGCACCAGAATCAAACAATGTACGAACGGGATGATCAAAAAGATAGACTAAACTTTCGACAGAAATATTTCGACCTCGTTCTTGCAGAGGTGCTGTGAGAGCGTGAACTTGTCCTCCCGAAGAAGGTCCATCTCCCTGCACTTGCTTCTTTGGGCAAGCCCTAGCCATGTGTCCTGTCTCACCACAGTGGAAACATCCACCCATCTTCCTTTTCTTCTTCCTGTAGTCTTTGACCAGATGTCCAGGAATGCCACAGAAATTACACTTTCTCTTTTCATGGGGTTTGTTGTTCTTCCCGTCTTTCTTTGGATTATCCTTCTTGTTCTGTGACCCTTCCCCTTCTTATCTTGAGGCACTTCTGCTTTTGCCCCATTCTTGCCCTTGTCTTCCTCATTTAAGAGTGCCATGTCCACTAACCTTTCGTAAGTAGCCCCCATAGGTATGTGGGTCATAGCCAAGCTGTGAAGTGGCTCATTCAATCTCTTGACAAAACGGAGAGCCTTCTTATGAGGAGTATTCACTAAGTCCAGTCCAAACCGGGCCAGCTAATTGAATTGATTGACGTACTCCTTGACCGTCATACTTCCTTGCTTAAGAGATAAGAACTTTTCCAGCTGTAAACTTCGTTCAGCTTGTGAGAGGAATTTCATCTCAAACCTTATTCTGAAATCCATCCATGTTTCAACCAGCCTCTCAGCGTTAGTGACTTCCCACCAATAGGAAGTTTCGTCTTTGAGCAACCACACTGCCAACTATATATTTTGTCTATCGTCCACCTCGAAGATAACGAACAGATCCTCAGTTTCTTTGAGCCAATTCCTTGCTTCTACGAATGATTCAGTCCCCTTGAAATCCTTTCCACCCATTGCCCTAAAATCTCTACAGATCTTTGAGAAAGCATTTGCACGAGGAGGAGGTGGAGGAACCGCTGCAGCTGGAGGAGGAAGATCTGCTGGGCCTGCATCGTTGGCCCTAGCCTCTAAGTACCTCCTGAACTAGCCAGGTATTGGCACACCCTCTGGAAGGTTAAGATTCCCAGACATGCTGAAACGAAAAAGAAAAGATTCAAAACGAAGGATAGAAAGTAGTGCATATAGCTTTTGGGGATTATGCCTTTTTTAAATTTTAAAACAACACTTTTCCTTGTAAAATGCTTCTTTATATTTCTTTTGAAAATAGTTTTTCAAAAATTCTTATCTAATCTGGTAAACCCTTACTTTAATACCAAGTGAAGCACCCCACCTCCATTAAGGTCACTCATCAAGGGAATGCCTTAACTTTGGTGGAGAGTTATAGGTACAAGACACAGAAAAATTTACAAGATAGATAAATTTAAGCAGCGGAATCCAAATATTTATTTCATACATAGTTCAATACAAAAGCATTACATCAAATTGTCTCAAACAACTTCAAAACATTACACCCTAATTTCTGTCTTGGTTATTCAATAAAGAAGCATAAACCAAAAAGTAAAAATGCATAAATCCCCAAGGATCATATCCAATGACATAGCCAATGCAAGAGAATCCAAGTCATACATCTACTTTCTTGAAGCTTGTAAAGAGTCTGATTAAGTCGGAGTATTTCCTCCCTGTGGACCTGAGCGGGGAGGGGGGACGGAAGAAAAGAAGAGAAAGGAAACGGGTCAGACAATAAGTCTGGTAAGTTCAGTGGTTACTAGTATTTAAACAAGAAAAGGGATCATGACAGTGATAACAGAACATAGGAGAATACCCAAATATAAGATAAGAGGGACGTGTGATCGCACCCATTACTATGGTCTCTGCACCTACTTAACCATTGGTTCAACCAGCCCACGTGTTTACAGCAAACGATCCCTTTATTGATCGGCTCCTACTCGTATGTACTCATGTCCTGTGTCATTTGGCCCCCGCTTGACTGTAGCTACTTGTGCTGGTCCCACCATGGGATGTATCAGTCCCTCTGGTGGCAACCCGACACGATTCAAGATGCACAGTATACACTACTGATGCCCAGTGCCTGATTTTTCCACTCTGGAGTACGTGCACGCCCATACTCCATCGAAACCTACACTGGCCCACCAACCACCGACGTTTTGACCGCTTATAATTCAGCCCAGTAATCGTGCCCCACCCTGCCTAGTTTCAGGGTACCATGATACATCTATGTGGGTTACTGCTGAAATGGGTCCCCGTTACTAGGGTTTTCTAATCAACATGTTTATTTAGTTAAGTGTCCAAGTTTACCTAACCCGCCCATTCATTTAGTTAAAATGTTGAATCGGTTAAGTGTTTTCCTAATTTGACTTAACCCTACCAATCCTGACTTAGCTTTAATTTATTAAAGCACTAACCACTCACATTAGACAGGCCTTGTTGTGGTCACTGGATGTGTCAGTCGGTTCCGGGCAGATTTACACCACAACTCAGTCTAACCTCGGGTTCTTTTTTGGGCTTGATGCACTAACCACCCACATTAGACAGGTCTTGCTGTGGTTACTGGATATGTCGGTCGGTTCTGGGAAGATTTACACCACAACTCAGTTTAACCTCAGGTTAGGCATATTCGTCTTTTCTAAATTCATATTTTTCTATATATGTCAAATTTCTTTATGTAAATTAATTTTAATTTACTCATGCCATAATTATCTTTTCAAATGTTGCTCACAATAAATGGTATATCAAGTATACCATTTTACGAACAATCCTATGCTATGAATTTTCATGTTTCCCCATCGATATCCCCGTAGAACGTATGTATGAATTTCATAAAATGTTGGGCTAACAAATTAGCCCAAACCCATAAACAAAAAGGGGTAAAAATCAAGGAACATGACATAAACATAAAATAGCATACATTAGACTTATCACATGTAACTTGGCATAGATGTATCATTATCTCAACTAAAAAGGTAAAGGTGAACTTGTGACTGAGTCATGTAAACTTGATACGGTCTAACATGGAGGTTTAACACATAAACAAGATTTAAACCGTAATTTTAACATACTAACTTATGTATGTCAAAACATAAGAAAGCTACTCTAACCATTTTTAAATTGCAACTTAGCATGATAAATTATGTGTGTTAAACATAAGAGGATTGCAACTTTTTACAACATAAATAGATTCAACTTGACATGGTTCTAATTATTCATGAACGTTAATCTACATGTAGGCATGTGATTTAGATCCTAGACTTGCAAATAACCATCAAATTTCAACATGACATGTTTCACCATTTTGTTGGCATAATAAGTTCTTTACCCAATCGTAATAACATACAATTTTGTACATCACCCAAACATATAGACATGAAATATACAACATGTTCATCGCCATAAGCATATAGACATGAAATATACAACATGTTCATCGCCACAAGCATATAGACATGATTAATTACAATGATATTTTAAGATAAATGAGAATCAAATCTTATACATAAGCATCATACTATATTCCAATTACAACATGTCATGAATTCAGTCGAAAGGAATGTTTAGATCTGCATAACAACTAAATTACAAACTAAAAAGAATTCTTGCGCTCTGAAATCTGAATTCTGAAATTGGAGATGCGCTCCTTTGAAGAAGATCGTTGAATTAGACTCGCTTTAATTTGATTTTTGATTCAATTTCTTTAACTCGTCATTGAACTTGAAATGGTGACGGCTACTCCAAGTCTTCTACCGACGGCATTTCAGTTCTAGGTTTATTTTTCTATGTGTTTTTAGGTTAGGCATTGAGTTATTTATATAGAATTTCTGTTTGATTATAGCCGTCAGATGAACCTAGGGTTAATCATAGCCACTCAGACCTGATCAGGACCATCCAGAAACCCTAGTGACTCAGCAGCGAGTCAGCAGTCGTTCAAATTTCAGATCTGACCGGGGGCCAGGTCGACCCTAAGGTCGACCCCCAGGTCGACCTCTAGGGGGGAGGTCGACACTAGGGTCGACCCCCTGGTCGACCTGCTTGGGCGGGAATTTTCCCGCCCAGCCTGCTTCTGGCTTCTGTTTGAATTTTGAACTCGTTTTCGAACTGTTTGAATTTATTTGAATTTCTGAAACTTCTGACAGCCATAACTTCTTCATAAGAAGTCCAATTTACGCAAACTCGGACACTATCTCAACTAGAATTCTGAGACGAACACAATGGCATAACCTATTTCCCTTAATTCTTATATTTTAAATTAAGTATTCTTAGGATTCATTATTATAACGTGAATAGAAAATACGAGGTGTTACAAAAGATGGATGGAATACCTAGCATCTTTTGATTTTTCCATTCACTATATCCTTGGAAAGGATAACGTCATTACAGACACTTTGAGTCAGAATCGTTCTCCCCTTAGTGTGATCACCGAGTGGAAACAATTAGAGTTTCTCTCTAGTTTCAATTTGCAACCTCCATTTGAGGTAGCTCATCGATTTCTTAGGGTTATTGAGGTAAGACCAGTTTTGATGGAAAGGATCAAGAGTGAGCAAGACCATGATGATGAGTTGAGGGTATTGAAGGAAAAGGTTTCTAAGGGAGAATCTTTCCCTCATTTTGGTAAATATTCTATGGATGGAGGCGGTAGTTTGATGAGAGATAATCGACTTTTTGTCCTTAGGAGTGCAGACCTTAGGATAAAGATTCTCGAGAAATGTCATAGGTCAAGGATGACCATACATCCCGGAGGTGACAAAATGTTTAAAGACATGAAGAGAAGCTTTTATTGGGGAGAAATGAAAAGAGACATTGCAGAGTTTGTTTCTAGATGCTTAACATGCCAAAAAGTAAAAGCAGATCAAGGAAAGCCTAGAGGGTTGTTGCTACCATTAGAGATTCCCACTAGAAAATGGGAACACATTTCTATAGATTTCATTGATAAGATTTTGGGGAGTAAAAGGGAAATAAATCCATTTGGGTTGTAGTGGGTCAGTTAACTAAGAGCACCCATTTTATTCCAATCAAGAAGAGTTGGATCGTCGCTTTATTAGGCCAGTTATATGTTAAAGAGATTAATGGATTGCACATGATTCCCACTACCATAGTTAATCATAGAGACCCATTGTTCACTAGTGAATTTTGGAAGAGCCTTCAAGAAGCATTGGAAACTACTCCGAGTTTGAGTACATCCTATCATCTGCAAATTGACGGTCAAACAAAGAGAGTCGGTGGAGTTCAAGAAGATCTACTTAGAGTTTGCATCATCGACTTCAAAGAAGCATGGGAGCAACACTTGCCTTTGGTAGAGTTTTCGTATAACAATAGTTACCGAGCGACGAATTGTATGACCCCTTACGAAGCATTGTATGGGCGACCATGCAAATCACCTACTTGTTGGCAGGAAACTACTGACAAGGTTTACTCGGACCAGACCTTATCCGTGAGTCAACGAAGATTATTGCTTTGATTCGGCAAAGAATGAAGGCCACCCAAGACGGGAAGAAGACATATGCGGATAGGAGGAGGAAGGAACTAGAGTTTGATGTTGGAGATTTGGTATTTATTAAAGTTCCCCTCTCAAGTAGATAGTCCAGTTTTGAAAGGCCGAGAAGTTGGCCCCTAGATTTATTGGGCCTTTTAGGATTATGGATAGGATTGGAAGATGGCTTATCATGTGGATCTTCTCAAGCATTTATCGGAGGTCCATAACATTTTCAAGTTTCTCATCTTTGCAAATGCCTTCATGATTCAGCGAATGGACTGGAGCTTATTGATATTGGGGACCTAAGCAACTTTGAGTTGGAGTTCAGGGTGCCCCGTGCCACTGCAAAGATCATGGAGCATGAAATCAAAAGACTCTGCAACAAATCTATTCGCCTAGTCTGAGTTCAGTGGGGAAATAATCCTACGGAAAGCACTTAGGAAACTGAGGAGAAGATTAGGCTAACTCATTCATAGCTTTTCTTAGGTAATTATATCCTTACAAATTTTCGTTTTGTTTGCATGTGGTTGCTAGATTAGATGGTAGGAGATGGTTGCAACACAAATGCACTGCGCACTCATATAGAATTATATGCATATTAGGATGTTTTGCATAAATATTGCACCATTAATTACACATACAAGTTAGGACTGGGCTCATTGTTATCAAGTATGCAATTCATAAGCACTATAAGTTATGGATGTTTATGGGTGCTTATATGATAAAATGGGTGTACAAAATGGTTTCTTAGAGAGAGTTGTGTTCTTCACCCCTTCAAAATATTTCAGGATGAAATCTCTTATGAGGAGGAGAATGTAACACCCCGTAAAATAAATCTAAAGTAGACATGAGTTAATTTATTATTAATAATAATAATCAATATAAGTTAATGGGCTGAAAATGAAATTTTTATTAATTAGGAATTGGGCCACTAAACTATCGTAATTGCGTTCGTGGTGAGATTCTGATCCGTTTTCATATTTTATTTACTAAAAATGGAGTTTGTATGTAAAAGATATTAATAAAACAAGTTGTGCATAAATATTAACACACAAGGTTTAAAATTTAAATAGAATATATTGTGCATAAGTATTAATACACAAGGTTTAAATTTTAAATAGAATATATACATATCTAGAATATATTAATTATGGATTAGCATGAAAAAATATTCTAATTGAATTAGAAATTGTGTGTATATATTTATATACAATAGGGGACAAAGACAATCAAACAAAGGAAAGAAATCATTCAATTAAATCAACATTTAATAAAAAGGCTAGGAAGTAAATCCTCTGGGGGGAAATCAACCCCAGGGGTCGACCGCCCTTCGAGGGGGGTGGTCTACCACTTTGGGTGAAGAAAGGTGGGATAGCTTGTTTTTATGGGGGGTTTTATATAAATTGCATACAAGGATTGTCTGGATTTAATTTAATAGATCCTACAGTCTTTATTAACACTTGCAACTATATATACAACCATCCTAGCTTCTCCCTAACCTTATTCTTCATTTCATTCTAATGCCTCCATTATATCCTTCTGTCATTGCTTATTCCAAATATAAGGTTAGATTTCTCTTCTAATTCTCTAACCTCAATTTTGTCCTCTCTATTCTATGATTTATATAGGTTTGAGAATTCTAGAATTTAGTTTGTATATATATAAGATTCTGATTTATTTGATTCTTTTATATATATATATATATAATGATTGGAGCTTGATTGTGAAGGCTAGATCCAAATCTATTTCTCCTCATATTCTGTTGTTCTTCATTTCCAAAGCATTGTGAGCGGAAACCATCTAAGTTCTGTTTCTTATCTTTTGTAGTTTGGATTTGGAATATTATGCCCATTTGGGATATAGGTTAAACGATAATATAATGTTAAAACTCCCCAAATCCTATATTTTATTTGTCGTTGGAATGGTCAATAAAATGTGTTGTATTTTGAGTCTATGTTGTTTGGATAATGGATATTTAAGCTTGGATGTTGCGAAATCCCTACTTTTTGGGTTTTGATTCACTTAATTCTTATTTTTGTGTTCATATATGTTTGTGTATCAAAAACATGGGATTTGTATATTGTAAAATTAATTGGTTTAAGCGTCTATTCTAAATACATTTGTTTGAACATATTATTGCAATATATTATTTTAAGTTTTGTACACAATATAATTAAAAAATGAGGCAGTGTCAAAAGCTAGGGTTTTCATATGTATTTCGATATACTACATCTTGCCAATATTCCTATTGTTCAAATAACTATTCAAGCCTAGGGTGCAACATTACACCAAAAAATAAATTTTGCCATGGCTTTGGGCCGTGGATAATGAGTTTTGCCACGGATTAGAACAATGGCAAAAATTTTGCCATGGGTCTGGCATGACTCGGTGTTGTGGGAAAACTGAATTCTATCACGGCCATGGTATGTGGCAAAATTCAGTTTTGCCCCAGCTCTGATCCATGGAAAATTTTCACTGTACTATTTTTTTTACCTGATTTAGCTACGACTTCAGGTTGTGGCTAAATTCAATTGGAAAAACTGCATTTTATTTGGGTGCCTCTACATGAAGCATAGAGCTCCGATTTGAACAAAACATGAGCAGATTATACCTACCAATACAAATTTATGAATAGGTCACACGCACCAATATAAATTGCAATTTTCATAGCTACTAATTTACAAAGTTCAATTTAACAACTCATACTTAATTAGCATAAATACAATATATCCAAACTAAAAACCACAAAGTTCAACTTCAATTAACAATATCAGTAGGCATCAATATTTCAAATTACAGACCCTTACTTCATAGTTCAATTATGTCTATTAGTTGATATAATACTGTTGAAGAGAATTGAACTACACATGCAAGCAAATTAGCACACTGAAAAAGTACAATAATTCATTTTTCATTCCTTTCTCTTTCACATGATAAAGATAAAATCCTAAACCTCCACTGAAAGCATTAACTTTAAACAACTGAAACATCCAACATTGCATTGCATGTTCACCCTGCAACTCGTTCAACAATTAGCAAATAATTCATTTTTTCTGCGCAGTCAACAGTCAGTAGTGGATTTTTGTTAAAAGGACAAATTTTGAGTATTTACCTCCTTGTTAAATTCTAAAGAATGGGACATTATGCTTGCAACAAGTATGAATGACTTTACATTTACAAATATATTGATATTTTGATTATACTATAGCACCCTACCCTAATAGAATTACTATATTCTATAATTAGAAACCTACAACATTCTATAAAATACCAGACAACCTAGATCAGAAAACCTATTACAATGCTTATTTGGTGAAAAATCATATATTCAAGTCATTCAGGTAATCATGGCCATATTTCACAAAACCTATCTGTAAGAATTTCTATCTATGTTAATGTCTCTAATGTTTTGGTTTTCATCTAATAAGGGTTTTAAATTGTATCAACGGCATGTGGTGTTCGTTTGGGATGGGTTTATGATTATACTAAGGGACTGATTTGGAAAATAAATCAAAATTAGCAATATTTATGTAGCAAAATGGGGTTTTGTTTTGATTGTTGGATCAAAATCTCAAACAAGGAAGTTGTAAAGATCAATATTCCACTTAGTAAAGATTGGAAATATATTCACATGTTTTAGTATTTCCATGCCACTTACAAAGCTACTATTTTCTATTGTTATATATAATAAGCTGTCAAAACAGCAACCGAATGTGGGAAATATTAGTAGTCTCATCCTTGAATTTAATAAGCTTTCATTTCAAGTATTCCTCAAGTATTTTAGTGAAGTTTAAATAATTGAAGTACTAATAAAAATCAAACCTGAAGCTCTTATCATATAAAATTAATTATATATAGCAGTCGCTATGGGAAATAAAGAGCTCTAAACATGGTTCAGTCAATTCTGCAACCTTTTTTGGCTAAAAAAATAATTAGAACAGCAGATTTAAATGTAGAGAATTGAACAAAAGTACTTGCTTGCGCACACTCTACACATTCCAAGTAACCCATTAGACAAAACTTACCTATGGGTAATTCTGATGGAAGAAAGTCGAATATACTTAATAGTAAAAAAATAAAGAATCATGGCCTCATTGATTTATTTTCTATTTAAAGCATGTTGACTTATTGCAGTTATAAATTCACCCAATTCAGTAAGTATGGCATATAGTTTGTTGCAAGACTGGCTTAAATTTATGTATTTATGGCCATATGGTGCTTCACAAAACCTATGTAACGAATCAAATTTTTTGACATTTGGAATATAAAATTAATTTGAGTTTACCTCATATTTAACCCTTTTGCAAATTTATAAACGGTTTGACATTATTGATACATTCGTGCTTGTAGCCTTGTATTATTTCCATTTAATTTTAATGTAAATGGTTGTCGAAATTTAAAGTTTGAATGTAAGTTAAACTGTCTATAGTTTTATTTAGCTATTTTCTATTTTGTACCAAGTTTTCTAACCTTCTAAATTATTTTTTATTTAACAAATAATATTTTCTTTTAAATTTTATTTACTTGTATTTTTTATGGACTATTTGTACTTCACAATTTTACGGCAAATATAGTGTTGGACGTTTAATTTTATCTTGTACTGAATTATTTATATTTAGCTTTGGAATTAATTTATTTAAACTATAAAGTTGTAATTTAATAAGATATAATTCATCGTCGGCAAATGTAATCTCAGAATATAAGTTGACATTTTAATTTAAATAGTTGATTAATTTTGTGGAATATAATGTTGAGTTTAAATCTATATTAAAGCGGCGTCATTTGTAATACGGTTGATATAACGAAAAGAAAAGAATCAATTTTGAAGTGAAATTCGTGTACATTACGTTAATATTTGATTTAATTTTTCTGGGAAAAATGCGTAAACAGTGATGTCTGTATACTTCGTTCCAACCATGTTCTGGCCTAAACGTTCGTTCAACATACCCTTGTTCAGCCTACCGTCTTAAGCAATTTTAGCCCACAGTTTGAATTCAAAACTATGTTTGGTGAGATTTCATTCAAGATTCGGGCGGTGGGAAACTTTACCATCTATCTTCACCAGTCTGAAAATTTCAACACCTGTCCACTTCTCTCTGAAATTGGGTAACACGCGTTGTTTTCCTTCTGTTGTTGGTCTGTTTTGTTTGGACTATAAAATGAGGTATCGTTCTCTGTTGTTCACAGCAAATAAATTACTTTCCTCTTCTAACTTTCAACAGCCGATTATTATTACTTAACCAAAAATCAGTATTCTCACAAATCCAAAATCGAATTCGTTTTCCCCAATTGGCCCATCACCAACGCTAGCCGATACTACTCACCCTCTCTATCGTCGCTTCCTTTAGGCCGCCGCCTCGGCATCAGTTTCACTCGCGAGCTCAACCACCACAAACTGAACCATCATCTCAACTCCACCCTAGCCATCGCTCCTCCATCACAGTCATGGACATCTGAGAATACCCGAAAATCCGCTAGCTACCTTCGCACTGCCCTTGAGCCAAGCACTGCTAAGGACCGACGGGCCCTACCTCCAGCATGCAACAACAATGAAAGCTGTTGCCTTTTTCCCAGACCCGAGCCTTCGCTTTCGATCAACACCGTGTCGTCACCAAAATGTAAGTTTTCTTACAGACTAAATTTCTTTCAAGTTCGTTGGTTCGATCTTCACTAAGTATGATTGTTGACGCCTGTTGCTTGCTACTACATTCCCTGCTCAACTTTTCATATTGGAACCGTAAAATTGGGTAGTCTTTTCACATATGTGTTTACCGACTTTGAGTGCCATTCCATGTTTTAATCATTACTGTAGTGCCCTTTACATGTAAGTTTCTTGGATTTCTAGAACCTAATCAATATGCTATTCACAGTATGTATATATAAATGTTGAACTTAGGGCTTAAAGCAACCATACACATCTATTTTATGGCATCCGTACCTAGATTGGATACTGCTATCCCCATTTGCCTCAGGCACAGATGCCTCAATTCTGTACATACTTATTCTTTTGGCATCTTGAACCTTAAATATTCCTAACTATGCCACGAAACCCTTCCGCTGCCACTTTGCTTAAGTAGATGCATGTTCTAACACTTATATAGATACAGTATTGAGTTTGATAGTACCCTCGTCTTCATAATATGAGCTCCTCATTTCAACACTTATGTATGCAGTATGTAGGTTTGGTGTTAGGAGTATTATGACAATTAAATATTAGAGTTCTCGGTTGCATGTCACCCTATGAGTACTGTTAATATTTCATATGGAATTGTCCCTTTTCCATGGACATATACTTTAGCGTTTTCCTTTAATATTTGCAAACATGTTGTACCTGTAAGACTGCATCTCTCAGTTTCGTAACGGCAAGCACCCCTTTCCCTGGTTACCATGCATATTAATTGTGTGTCCAAAAAGCAGTGTATATTTTAAGAGGTCTCAAACGGAGAAGTCATGCAAATTCCGTTTTGTTTTCATGCGTATGAATGGTTACTTGCATACAAATGTGGAAGTCTGCATGTATTATAAACATATGTTATAGATATATTTTTATGGAAATAAGGTATAGTGGAACAAGCCTGCTTACTGTTGCATTTTGGGTGCCTTTCTCACCACCCTAATGTTTATTTTAGTCATTATTCGAGGTTGACTGCTTGGACAAATATTTATTGTGTTACCGCTGTAGCTTTTACACTGTCTGCATTTTTTAGTTTTATTTTTATTTCCTGCCTTGCCTTTACTTCACTTAGCATAAGCATGATTGTAGTGCTCATGTCCAGTGGGTTGGCGCCGGACCTTTGCTTCTTATTTCGGTTTCTGGTGGACTTAAAATCACGCCTTAGTTGCGCACCTTTTCCGTCACTTGTTGGGTAGTTGCATAACAGTATTTAAATATAACCGGTAATCACATTGGCTATTCTGGGAACCATACTTGACCATGCATTTAGTCCCTTTTCTAAATTGCACCTTTAGTTTTGTGTCCTATATGCATGTTGTTACATCCGATGTGTTTTCCTTTGGCCATCTTATTTATATTGGACTGATTTCACTTATGTATTTTTTTTTAGCATAAGCATTATTTGATAGCAATTGCGTCTCTCATTGTATACATCCCTTTCACTTTTGTGTACAGTCCTATACTAGATAAGATGTGTCATGAACCCAATCGTCCCCCGTTGGCCATTATAAGAATGTACCTCTTGTTTTGGGTTTGCGAAACTTATGACTTTGCAGGCTTTATGTTATTATATAACAAAGTCAGTTCTTTACATGATTATATTGGAGTGTTTCCTTATTACTTGCTGTCCAGTTTTAGCTCATATATGTAGGGTGCTGACATGTTGTTACTATGCAATGCAATTTTGTTCGCTGCCCTACTCAATTGTTCATGCGAGCAAGTCTTTCGATCTGTTGTGATATTTATTTTGGCAGTTCATGAGCTTATTGCTCAAATTATTAACACATATCAGGATTAAACAATTATATTATGTGTTTATTCGAAATAACTGACTTGAAATAAGTTTAATCCTGACTCGGTTGTTTTGTGTATTTTGCATGGGACACTCGGGTCAGGCCCTAAGTGTTCCAGGGGCTCCCCAACAAGAGAGGACGTGAGGACGTGAAGACGCACGCGCACACGCTAAGCCGACAACAAAGCGAAATGTTTTATATGTAAAAATTTATGTACAAATTTATTTATCTTCCGCTGTAAATTTTGTACAACTCTGATGTTTATATAGAAATTTTGTTCTGCTGCAAATTATTGTACTCTGAGATTTTGTATTGATTCTGTTTAAACCATATAAGCCAATAACAATCTGTCGTTTTGATCATTTCGAGTTGGTTTAATTACCGACTTGGAGCGGGCAAAATGCCAGGTCGTTACAGTTTGTATCAGAGCTTTGGTTCACGCAAAGCTTGGCTTATTCGGTTTAAAGCTTATTAGAGATAAGGTCAAAACACCTTAGAATATGTGGAATTGATGCTAGAGTCAGCGGATTTTGAAAATAAAATCTTTTGAAAAAGATCTTGGAAAAAATAAACTATTTTAAGTATAAAATATTTTAATGGAAATATTTTTGAAATATAAGTCATGTTTTGTAATTCCTACGTAAAAGCCTTGCAATAAAGCTTCGTAATCCATCGTCGATTATTCGAAATCATCGAGAAAATAAAGGTGAATGAATTGGCTTTCACAAGTGTTTCAAAAATCTCACAAGTGGTTTTGAAAGGATTTGATTGAGAAGAAAAGAAAAAGATTTTTTTTTTTTTTTTGAAATTGAAATGGAAATCTCAAGATAATTGTAATGAAAGTTTTAGAAACCTACATATGAACGATTAATTAAAGAACCATTGTTTGAAAGAGATTTTATTGAAAATCAAGTCGAGTACTAAGTACGGGTTTTTCGGAAAGAACATTAAAAACCTGATAAATTGGAACTTGACTTTGGACGATACTCGAATGAGGAACGATGGTTGAAATGTGCGCTGAATCGGAGATGAAATTGATTTAGATCGGGATGAAATTGGTATTTATTCCTTTTAATATGTTCGATTTTGTTCTGTTAAATTTCATGTATTTTTCTAACTTCGAAGTAGCTATTTTATTTACAGTTTTCTTAGATTTGCATTTTGTACCGAGCTTTCTAATTTACTTGTCTTAACCATTTCATTTGGTATTTAGCTACTATATATTTTACCTATCTTTCTACTCTCTAAATTAATTATATTTAATCATTTTGTTTAAACTTATTATTTTACTAAAAAAATTTGTGTTTAACTTTATATAGTACAGTCCTTGTTTTGCTTAAATTCTTTTGTATTTATGATTAATATTATATTTGTACTTAACCATTTATTTTCTTACTTAGACTCTTTTATTAAATTATTTGTATTTGTTTTATGTATTATATCCTTCATTTGTTCTAGCTCTTTGTACTTATGACATTCTATTTTGATCTAATTATTGGAGCCTAATGATTTACGATATTTTACCTTTTTATTTTAAAACGTTTTATTAAGCTTATATTTTTATTTACCCGTTTTATACTAAAAATATTTATTTTATTCAAATTAATTTTTCTGTTTTACTTTAACTTTTTTTCCTAAATTTTTGTATGCTTAAACTATTCTCTAAATCATTTTGTGCTTAATCATTTAAACTATATTATGTAAATATATTATCTTCTCATTTAATCTTATTTTATTTAAAACTTAATATTTTATTTACTATTTGATAAATATCCGAACAAGATTAGTCCGAACGAGTGAGTGTGAAGTTAATAAATGAGAGTCATT
Source organism: Allium sativum (assembly GCA_030737875.1). Taxonomy (NCBI): domain Eukaryota; kingdom Viridiplantae; phylum Streptophyta; class Magnoliopsida; order Asparagales; family Amaryllidaceae; genus Allium; species Allium sativum. Next base: position 121,539,859 of record CM060926.1, on the reverse strand, counting down.
ACGTATAACCCAAATCAAATATGATGTTTTGGATACCAAATTGATTTAGGAAAATGATTTTGGAACTAAATGGACTTTTTTTCCAAGCCTCAAAACTTAGATGAAATATAAGGAAGGTGAAATTTTGACGATGCACATAAGTGAGCGCAAGTATTAGGTAATCGTAATTAAGATAATCGCATTTTTTTGAATTATAATAAATGTCAAAGTGGAGGAGGAACTACTTTTCCCCTATTGAAATTATATGAATGAATTAAATAGAAATTTCTTGACAAATAGTCACTTACGACGCGAAGGAAAATGGAATTTTTTTAAGGAAGATTTACTCAGGAAAGAAATTAATGAAAATATCGAGTATCCCCTGATTGAACTTCCGAAATTTATACTCTTGTATGCATTTGATCTTCCCATCTTGACTTCCTTTGCTTGGTTAGACATTGCACCAAACTATTTGGTCTCGACCACCTTTATCTCGTAAATTTAGGCAAGTATTTTGAATGAAAATTGTTTGTTCTTGATAGTGTCTTCCATCTTATGAACTTGTCCAGCACTCCGATTCGAACCGATATACCTTTTGATGATTATTCGATATCGAACTTCTAGTTTGAGCACATGGAATTTTGACTTGATCCATATAAACCCCTTCGGGCCGTGTGACATCGTGTTTTAATTCAACTAGATAATTTAGATTTGTCCATAATATTATGATAAACGAAACCTCAAGGAATGAACTCTATATAATATTTAACTGTTACCCAACTTATACGAGGAAAACTTTGGATTTTGACATATTAATTACAAGGTTTTAGTTCCGAAGATTTTGAAATGAATGTTTGGAATGTTTCACCGATACTAGTTTGAATATGCGCATAACTAAAGTGCCTAGCAGAAACGTGATGGTATCTTGATTAAAAATGAAAGATTTTCCCGATGGTAGGAAATGTGAACTTTTCAAACAAGATGTAATATTTGAAATAAGAATGAATATAAATCTTATATGGTGGTGTAAAGGATTTTTGAAATAAGATATGGAAATAATGTTTGAAAAAAAAATCGATTTTATGAATTTGTAAATGATTTCTAAGACGGTGATTGAAGTTTTGAAAATTTTATAGTACGAGAATATGAAATTTTTTTAGAAATCACGAAAATGATTCGAAACAATTTGAAAATGGAAATTGATCTAACGAAAGATTGTTATGACTTATGTATTCGAAAGTGTTATTTCGAAAAATATGAAATTTATGAAGTTTGATAAGATTTTAATGATCTTAAAGTCTTTAATCTAAAGAATTTGGAGGACTTGAAATATTTAAATAAGATCATTGATTTCTAAATATGAAACATAAGTTGTATGTTTGAAAGTTGGAAATTGTACTTTCTATTGATTGAATTAATTTGCAAAGTATTGAAAGAAATTGCTTTCCATATTAATTCGGATATGATGAATAGTTTATAAATTGATTTATGAACTAAGAAAATTTCGAAGACTTGAATCCTGATATTTGAAATGTTTGACAGACAACAATATTATGATTGAAAGTATTTGCAAATTATTGTTGCGAAAGGATTTACGACTTCGGGATATGAAACGATTTGATATATTTTCATGGACTTGGGGGGCCCGTGACTAAAAGAAGGACGTGTGTGATTTAGGGTGAGCAACCTAGGCATATATGGAGGTCCGTGTCTGGACGAAAACCGAGTTATATGTGCTCCGCGATTTTGTACTTGGAGGTCCGTGTCTGGACGAAAGCCGTGGGATACACTTCACTTGGGATCCCTCGATGATGGTATTTGAGAAGAGAAACCTAGGCATATACGGTATCCGTGTCTGGATGAAAAATTGAGTTATATGTGCTCCGCGATTTTGTACTTGGGGGTCCGTGTCTGGACGAAAACCGTGATGTACACTTCGCTTGAGAACCCGCGACGATGGTCTTCTTTAGTGTCCGAAGCGACCTTAATTAACTATATTATTGCATACGATAGGCTACCCTTAGGCCTTGTCATGGGAAACTTGAGAAAATGAACAGAATTTTTGACGAGAAGTTGAAACAAGTATATTTAGTACTTGTATATTTTAGTCACGCTCCTAGTCAACGCATGCCTAAAGTTAGCAAGGACGACGGTGGACTTGGTAGGCTTGAGTTATCATATATATTTGAAGTTTTGAAAACGATTTTGGTTTTGAAATCCAGAAGTGAAGTATGATTCTATATAAAAGAAATGTATAATACTTCAAATGATTTGAAATGAAAATGGGATTCTAAGTTCGGAGAAATTATTTTGAAGCTTTCAAATGATTTGAAATTTATGATTTCAAGATATAGTAATTTATATAGTACTTTAATTTAACTTATTCATTTACTTAACTTATCATCTCATTTAAACTATTATATTTCGCATTTGTACCCATGATTTATCCATTTCAAATTCTTTTACTTATATTATTTTACTACTTATAACATTATATGTTTTCTACCAGGTTTTCTAAAAATTGCTTATATTTGATAATTTTATTGTAGCTTTTAAAGCTATCATACCATAAACTCTTTGGATTTTTATTAAATCTACCTTTTATTTTAAGTAACTTTATCATTTTAAACTACTTTACCTTAAATTATCTTGTACTTTGAACGTAGTCTTCTTCTACATCATATAGCAAATTTCCTTACTTAGCTATACAATGGTTTAAGTTTTGATATAAGAAGTTTTCCAATTTAGCTGTATGACTAAATTTTGTTAATCTATTAAGAACCTTTCTATAAATTTCAAGCTTATTAGAATTGTAAATATTTTGGATTTGATAGCATTTGTTTATATTTGGTTTTAATAGATTCTATAAGTAAAATTTGTTTTACTTAAGTATAAATTCTACAACTCTCCTTTTCGAGGACGAAAAGTTTTAAGTGAGGGAGGCTGTAACGAACCAGAATTTTTGACATTTGGAATATAAAATTAATTTGAGTTTACCTCGTATTTAACCCTTTTGTAAATTTATAAACGGTTTGACATTATTGATACATTTGTGCTTGTAGCCTTGTATTCTTTCCATTTAATTTTAATGTAAATGGTTGTCGAAATTTAAAGTTTGAATGTAAGTTAAACTGTCTATAATTTGATTTTGATATTTTCTATTTTGTCCTAAGTTTTCTAACCTTCTAAATTATTTTGTATTTAACAAGTACTATTTGCTTTTAAATTTTATTTAGTTGTATTTTGTATGGACTATTTGTACTTAATAATTTTACGGCAAATATAGTGTTGAACTTTTAATTTTATCTTGTACTGAATTATTTGTATTTAGCTTTGGAATTAATTGATTTAAACTATAAAGTTGTAATTTAAATAAGATATAATTCATCGTTGGCAAATGTAATCTCAGTATATAAGTTTACATTTTAATTTAAATAGTTGATTAATTTTGTGGAATATAATGTTGAGTTTAAATCTATATTAAAGCGTCATCATTTGTAATACGGTTGATATAACGTAAAGAAAAGAACCAATTGTGAAGTGAAATTTGTGTATAATTCGTTAACATTTGATTTAATTTTTCTGGGAAAAATGCGTAAACAATGATATTTGTATACTTCGTTCCAACCATGTTCTGGCCTAAACGTTCGTTCAACATACCCATGTTCAGCCTACCGTCTTAAGCAATGTTTAGCCCATGGTTTGAATTCAAAACTATGTTTGGTGAGATTTCATTCAAGATTTGGGCGGTGGGAAACTTTACCATCTGTCTTCACCAGTCTGAAAATTTCAACACCTGTCCACTTCTTTCTGAAATTGGGTAACATGCGTTGTTTTCCTTCTATCGTTGGTCTGTTTTGTTTGGATTATAAAATGGGGTATCATTCTCTATTGTTCACAGCAAATAAATTACCTTTCCTCTTCTAACTTTCAACAGCCGATTATTATTACTTAACCAAAAATCAGTATTCCCACAAATCCAAAATCGAATTCATTTTCCCCAATTGGACTATCACCAACGCTGGCAGATACTACTCACCCTCTCTATTGTTGCTTCCATTAGGCCGCCACCTCGGCATAAGTTTCAATCGCAAGCTCCACCACCACAAACCGAACCATCGTCTCAGCTCCATCCTAACCACCGCTCCTCCATCACGGTCATGGACATCTGAGAATACCCGAAAATCCGCTAGCTACCTTCGCACTGCCCTTGAGCCAAGCACTGCTGAGGACCGACGGGCCCTGCCTCCAGCGTGCAACAACAATGAAAGCTGTTGCCTTTTTCCCAGACCCGAGCCTTCGCTTCCGATCAACATCGTGTCGTTGCCAAAATGTAAGTTTTCTTACAGATTAAATTTCTTTCAAGTTCGTTGGTTCGATCTTCACTAAGTATGATTGTTGACGCCTGTTGCTTGCTACCACATTCCCTACTCAACTTTTCATATTGGAACCGTATGATTGGGTAGTCTATTCACATATGTGTTTACCGACTTTGAATTCCATTCCATGTTTTAATCTTTACTGCAGTGCCCTTTACATGTAAGTTTCTTGGATTTGTAGAACCTAACTAATATGATATTCACAATATGTATATTTAAATGTTGAACTTGGGGCTAAAAGCAACCATACACATCTATTTTATGGCATGCGTACCTAGATTAGATACTGCTATCCCCATTTGCCTAAGGCTCAGATGCCTCAATTATGTACATACTTATTCTTTTGGCATCTTGAACCTGAAATATTCCTAACCGTGCCACGAAACCTTTCCGCTGCCACTTTGCTTCAGTAGATGCATGTTCTAAAACTTATATAAATATAGTATTGACTTTGACAGTACCCTTGTCTTCATAATATGAGCTCCTCATTTCAACACTTATGTATGCAGTATATAGGTTCGGTGTTAGGAGTATTATGACCATTAAATATTGGAGTTCTCATTTGCATGTCACCCTATGAGTACTGTTAATATTTCATATGGAATTGTCCCCTTTCCATGAACATATACTTTAGCGTTTTCCTTGAATATCTGCAAACATGTTGTACCTGTAAGTCTGCATCTCCCATTTTCGTAATGGAAAGCACCCTTTTCCCTGGTTACCATGCATATTAACTGTGTGTCCAAAAGCAGTGTATATTTTAAGAGGTCTCAAATGGAGAAGTCATGCAAATTCCGTTTTGTTTTCATGTGTATGAATGGTTACTTGCATACAAATGTGGAAGTCTGCATGTATTATAAACATATGTTATAGATATATTTTTGTGGAAATAAGGAATAGTGGAACAAGCCTGCTTACTGTTGCATTTTGGGTGCCTTTTCTCACCACCATAATGTTTATTTTAGTCAGTATTTGGGGTTGACTGCTTGGACAAATATTTATTGTGGTTACCGCGGTAGCTTTTACACTGTCTGCATTTTTTAATTTTATTTTTATTTGCTGCCTTGCCTTTACTTCACTTAGCATAAGCATGATTGTAGTGCTCATATCCAGTGGGTTGGCGCCAAACCTTTTCTTCTTATTTCAGTTTTTGGTGGACTTAAAATCACTCCTTAGTTGCGCACCTTTTCCGTCACTTATTAGGTAGTTGCATAACAATATTTAAATATAACCGGTAATCACATTGGCTATTCTGGGAACCATACTTGACCATGCATTTAGGTTCTTTTCTAAATTGCACCTTTAGTTTTGTGTCCTATATGCATGCTGTTACTGTATACATGAACACAGTCCATATTTAAGAACCCACTTTGCATGATTAGTGCCATTCATACTTAGAAATCTCATTTTTTCTCATTCATAAGTATCTTGAGTTGGAACTTAGAAATTTACTCATATTGGAAATGTTCTTTTATCTGCATTTTCCTCGGGCCTTTCCCTTTTTTGTGTACGCATGCTGTTACATCCGGTGTGTTTTCCTTTGGCCATCTTATTTAAATTGGACTGATTTCACTTATGTATTTTTTTTAGCATAAGCATTATTTGATAGCAGTAGCGTCTCTCTTTGTATACATCCCTTTCACTTATGTGTACAGTCCTATACTAGATAAGATGTGTCATGAACCCAATCGTCCCCCGTTGGCCATTATAAGAATGTACCTCTTGTTTTGGGTTTGCGAAACTTATGACTTCACAGGCTTCATGTTATTATATAACAAAGTCAGTCCTTTACATGATTATATTGGAGTGTTGCCTTATTGCTTGTTGTCCATTTTTAGCTCATATATGTAGGGTGCTGACATGTTGTTACTATGCAATGCAACTTTGTCCGATTCCCTACTCAATTGTTCATGCGAGCATGTGACAACCCGAATTCCGACAGACCGAATTTTTTTTCAAAAATCCATTCTATCGAAACCCGAGCTGCATGCTCTGGTATCCTGCAGAAAAAGACAGAGATAAAGAAACATGTCAGAAATTGTAAAGTATCTCACAGCGGAAGGAATTAAAATATAATATATTCAAAAATAGCTTTACCTTATATGTTATACTGTCTAACTAGTATCCAAAGCTATTCCATCTATGTCATGAGCCTAACCTGGAAGTATGTAATGAGGAGGGGGTCAGAACATAAGTTCAGGTGACTGGACTTAGAATAAACATCTGTTTAATCCTACATATATCGTTCAGTTATATTTTCTTGCTTATTAGGTTATTCACGATATTAGCTCTCTAGGCTATACTCATGTCCCACTAGTAGTTAACCTAATACAATGTATATGTAGATACCCCCAACTCGTCTAATCCTTTCCATGTATATATACAGTCCCTTGCCGTATATCGTACGGGCTTCATTATGTAAATCTATACTACTTTAGTGTAGTGCCATCATTCTCGAAATCGTTTGGACTGCCACTCTCGATCTTGCTAGATTCCGTGTATCATCTAGATCTAATCTAAGGTTTACTATCGAGCGCTTCCTAGATTCAACCAGGGTTTATGCTACCCAGGGCCACTGGGGTTTATGCTACCTACTGAACGCTTCTCGGATTCAGGGTTTACACGACCTAGGTCCAACTAGGGATTATGCTACCTATCGAACGATGCCCCCTAGTCTAGGATACACTACCCAGAGCGGTATATGTTCCTAGACTTTCCCCACGTATGTGTCGTGAATCGTTATCGATGTCTAGTTGCACATGTCCTCTACATGTTCGGCCCGAGTGTCGTGGCAGGGCTAATCAAGAAACGCGGAACTCGGTCAGGAGCTTTAAGTTATCTGCCGACGCAGATGCTAAGGTCTGTTTTTATCTGTGTATGGCTATGGTCCCACTTGACCCCTCCCTTAACAAATGAAAGGCACCCAAGAAAATCAAGAATGAGAACTATACGCAAGCCCCTTATTCCCCGCAAACCTATTGGCCAAACCTCACCCATAACTAGATAGCAAGTATATGGTCTGTTGGAGTTCTCCGCCTTTCCGCTTCATATACTCAATTGACTTAAGATGGTAGGTAGACGAAGACATGCTATCACAAGGCTAAACAAGATATTGCCGCCTCACGCTGGTCCATACTAGTCTTTAGGTTGCTTATATTGCAACCAAGGCATACTCTTGGTTCTTCTAACGAAGACCTTAACCTCTATAAGACCAGGAGGATCATCTGCAACCTCACAGAGGGATACCAAGAGTAACCTCACGTCCCCTCGAAGCCGCGTGCTTCGTAACCCAGACCGTTGGAGCCTTCTTCATGATCAGATGGACATTCGCTCCTCCTCGTGTTCTACTTGGTTTTCGTGACTAAGGTTTACTACTTAGTTCTCTTAACTAAGGTTTACTACTTAGTTTCGTGAATCGTTCGTTTTCTTAACTAAGTTTTACTACTTAGTTCCCTTAACCAAGGTTTACTACTTAGTTTCTTTAAATCGTTCGTTTTCTTAACTAAGGTTTACAACTTAGTCCTCTTAACTAAGGTTTACTACTTAGTTTTCTTTCTCGTTATTTACGTAGTTCTCTTAACTAAGGTTTATTACTTGGTTCTCTTAACCAAGGTTTGATACTTAGTTTCTGTTACTTAGTTCTCTTTAACTAAGGTTTGTTACTTAGTTCCTTTTAACTAAGGTTTACCTATGAATTCAAGCATGACTTAAGTTCTCTTTATCAAATGATAGCGTACGCGTGTTCTCCCACATTTCCAGCTTAGATTACCTTATTTCATGGTATAAGTCATCCCACCCTTCGAGTCTTGTATTACATCTTAAGTCATATTCATTTCTTATCCTTAGGATAAGTTTATCTATTATTTAATCTTATCATTCCCTACTTTTCCTTGCTTTGATACTGTTATGTTGGTTAAGTTTGCCCATGTGTCCAAGTTGACTTAACCCCGAATCACGTATTCAATTCAACCCACATGTCATGTCAAATTGGTTAAGTTTTATCTATCAGTTCATGTTGACTTAACCTACCCATATATCATGTCAAATTGGTTAAGTGTTATCCAGCTATTCACGTTGACTTAAACCACCCATATATCATGTCAAATTGGTTAAGTGTTATCTATCAGTTCATGTTGACTTAACCTTACCATACTAGCATGTGTCATTAGCATTAATTAATTTTTAATGCCCAACCTCTCACATTAGACCTATTGTTGTGGTCATTGGATGTGCCGGTTGGTTCCGGGCAGGATTACACCAAAACTCAATCTAACCTCGGGTTTCAAGCACGTTATGACTAACTTCTCACATTAGAATCTATTGTTTGCAGTCACTGGATGTGCCGGGCGGTTCCGGCAGGATTACATCGCAAACTCATTCTAACCTCGAGTTAGCCATGTTTCATGTTTAGCCTATTGACAAATTCACAAATATGTTCATGTTCTTGTTATGCCACTAGTGTCAATTTTCATGTTATATTTCTAAACTTCCCATTTCTTTAACCAATCAAACCCAAATTTAATTAGAACACTCATGCCTCAAATTCCAGGTTTTTGAATTAGATTTCACAATTACATGAGACAGATTAAACCCAAACTTATCCAATTTTGATTAGGTTTCTAGTTTACCTATTTCTTCACCAAATTAGGATTTTTATCTTTAAATCATTTTTTCCCAAATCCCCTATTCAAATTTTATTTACCTTTAGCGTAAGTTACTCCAAATTACCAATTCCACGATCCTTTCCCCTTATTTCCTTGAATAATATCAATATATACTCTGCCAATTAGCCCAATATTTGCAATAATAATCATTATGCCACAAACCCCAAATTACAGATTATATTCCTTGACTACATAAAATAGATTATGCCCAATATTTGCAATAATAATCGTTATGCCACAAACCCCAAATTACATATTATATTCCTCGACTGCATAAAATAGATTATGCCCAATATTTGCCATAATAATTGTTATGCCACAAACCCCAAATTACAGATTATATTCCTCGACTGCATAAAATAGATTATGCCCAATATTTGCAATAATAATCGTTATGCCACAAACCCCAAATTACAAATTATATTCCTCGACTGCATAAAATAGATTATGCCCAATATTCTTATATTCCTACCATACGTATGTATAATAAGATTTTGTCTAGGTTCGAGATAACCTAGATCCAAAAATAAAAAGGGGAAGGAGAATAAAAGAACAATTATTATAACATGAATCTTGAATTGAATTTATAACTGGGGAATGATGAACGATAATAATACTATTATACAACAAGTTTATTATAATTCCACTCACCTAGACTGGATTAGGTAAAATAAACGATTTGTTGATGTAGAACACTGATTTAATCTTCTTATTTGATTATTGGTGAAGAGCATGAATTGTTGATGAAGAACTTCTCTAATTGATTTGATTAAACTCCAAAGTTGATGAAGAACTTGCAATATAATTTAGAGTTTTGGGGCGACGGCCATGTTTGGTTGAAGTTTGGCGACATGGAGACGTCTTAAGGAATTGTTATGAATTAGGGTTAGGTCTTGCTATGTATTTATAGGTGTAGAGAGTGTTTTAGAGCCCTTAGATTAACCTAAAAGCCATCCGACCCGTACAACACATCAAAACACGTCACAGGAACAGAAATCGCCCAGATCTGGGGATAGGTCGCCCTCCCTAGGGTGAGGTCGACCCCCAGGTCGACCTGCCTGGTTTTGGCGGGAAATTTCCCGCCCAGCTGCCTGGGTCGAATTTCGAACTGTTTTGAATTTTTTGTTGAATCTTCTAAAGGTCATAACTCCTTCATACGGAGTCTGATTTACGCAAACTTGGACTCTATTTCAAGCAGAATTTTGAGACGAACGCAATGGTGATTTCCGTTTTACTTAATTCCTGATATTTAAATTAAGTATCCTTATTTTCTTTTCCGTTACGCACATTGTTATCGAATTAATTTTTCCTTCTCTTCCATATATTAATTAATTTTCATTATACATCACCATTATTTACCTATATATGCATATACACATGTTTTAATTATATTAAAAATGCGGGGCGTTACATTCTCCCACCCTTAAAGAATTTCGTCCCCGAAATTTGATAAGAGCAAAAATAGATAACCCCTCGCAATATCCATCCATCAAGTGTGCATCCAATTGTTGCAAACATTGTGCACATTTGCAAAGTGAGATACATCATAGTAAAGTATGTATGCCTAATTTGGATCCACCTGTATGTATGCAAATTTTAAAAACTCTTTCAAAACATGATGCTCACATCCTAAATATACTTGTAGTTCTATTTGAATGCAATATTCTTGAAAATTCAAAATATTTTTCATCTAGGTTTTCCCACACTCTTATAAAATAAGAGCATAGTTCACCCAATTATCGCATCCAAAACCCTACCATCCATCATTAAATTCGAAATTTAGAAAAATCTAATTTTCCAAATTCAATTTCCTTATGTTACAAAAAGATATAAAACGGAAAAATTCACATCCTCCGTTTTTCTTTTCTAATCTTACTTGGATTTTTATATGACTATTCTATGAAGATTTCCTATTTTCATATCCAAGCACAACCTCATAAGAAAATTTCTTCTCTTTTTCCACATATCTTGGAAAAATTTCATATTTATTCATCTTTTTCTTAAGATTTCCAATTTCTTTTCCCGTCACATTTGTTGCCTTACTGAATTTATTGTTTCTTGTTAGGTAGGCTTTTCTCTTTCTTAGCTTATTTGACTTAATCCAATTACTTAAGTTTATTATTTTAAATAAGTTTTTCTGTTTTCAACTCAAACAGCATCCTACACAGCTACTACTATGGGCCAAGAATCTTAGGACTTTGTCATCTAAGACAACTGTGAGTCCGCACAACAGGATCTACCCACTTACTTGCCCTTTACTACTTAGTAGTCACTACTAGTCCTTGCTGTGTATTACTAGATTATCCTTTTTTTTCATTTTCTCCAGCAACAAACCAAGATTTCTCAATGCTTATGCATTCTACGGGAAATTTTCCATTAGTTTAATATTAGCTAATCCCTGACTATAAATTGGCAAGAGCGTAACTCCCTAAATATCAACCCTGAAGACCGAAATCAACATCAGATTGACACTCAGAGGATCACTCAACTCAACCAATCTCTAGTTGGTTCCAATTGTTTAATTCATAGCTTTAACTTTATCTCGTTCTTTCTAGGCCTTAATCCTTAACTACTCCATTTTTAAAACATGGTTTGGTCTTCTTTCTTTTTATTACATTCTTCTTCCAAAAACTAAAAGTGGTAAAACTTTTTATTCTTTTTCTCAAAAACTTGCTTTTGCCAAACCATAAAAAAACATGTCAAAAAATAAAATGCAAAACATTTTATTCAAATCACGAAACTGGAGTAGACAAGGACAACTATCGAGGTTGCATTGTTCCTATTTACAATGTTAACTTTGGCTGCTAAGGTGCAAGCATCTTGTAATGACCCGGATCCTTATGGGTTAAATTTTGAATATTTAATATTTAATTTAAATATTGATTTGGTAATATAAGTGAATTTTTATATTAAGTTATTAATTTAATAATCAATTTCGATTTAATATCGAATATATTGAATCATCGTAATACGAAAATATAATTCAGTTCGAGATTTAAAAAAAAACTGAATTAAATTAACAGTTCAGACTTCTGTTCGAATTAGATGAATAATATTAATTTATTTATCGAAGGATAAATTGTCTGAAATAAATTTATATCGATTAAATTAATCTCTTCTCCAGACGATCAAATTAGACTCCGGAGATTTTCCCAGTGTGTCCGAAATAGTGGTGTAACCCTATGAACGTCAGTTGTTGGGTTCAGAAAGGAGTTCGTAATTTTAGGGAAAGTTAAATAAGGTAAAATCACCGATGCAATGCAAAACGAATTAAAATCAATTGTTTATCATAGTTTTCTTTTCATTTAAATTTAACTAAAGAGGATTTATCTCGTCCATAGAAAATCGAAAGGAGAGAAATAGAACACGTCCTCCACTTCATCTCCACAAAATTATTGACCTCGCTGTTTCATTTTAAAACCGCACCTTCTTCTATAAAATAAACAACGACAGGCTCCTTTCCTTATTTTCATCCTCAAATACAAAATCGAAGTTCTCAAAAATAGAACTAAAGAAGGAAAAATCGATCAACATGGAACTCAATATCATATTCACGCTACGTTAAATCCTTCGTGAAATCGAATCCATGAATCTTGAAGCACGAGATTTAACTGGAGGCCTGCGATGTCAAAGGGTAGTCGGACGACCGATGTAGGGCAGAACGGTTGCGAGCTTATGGAGGTTCGCGAATTCATCGCGGTAGGTGGTTATTGGGTGTCGCGAGTCTCGGTTAGGGTGCGAGTTGGCCTGGTGCAGTGGAAGGGTAAAATTCGACTTTGATGAGGGTCGATGGGAGGTGAGTCACTGCTGGTTTTGGGAAGGCTGACGCTGGTGGGTGATAAGCTGAAGTGGAGTTGACTGTCAAGATGATGAACTGAAGTTTTAATTGTTGTTGACTGAAGGGGAGAGGTCACTGTTGTCAGATGAATTCGAACTAAGATAGAATGGAAGGGGCTTGACAGGTTTGTGCTGAGTTACAGGGTGTCGGATTTCTTGGGTGTTTGTTGATCGAGTTCTTTTTATCTTTGTTCGGCTGTAAAAAAAATCCCAGCATCGCTGTTGGAGCTGGCATCGCTATTGGAGTTTGGCATGGATAGTCCGGAGGGGGATGTTGGCAGAAATTGGTTAGTGACTGTTATTTCGAATTAGAAATGGAAATGGTGAAGCTCGAGATTTAAGGTTGGTAAAGAAGCATGGAATTTAAAGTATTGGCCTTGGGTTCAAACTTTGCAGAGAATTGTGGGTTGAGTACTGTGAACATAGAAGAGGATTAAGGTAAATCTATTTATAATTAGATTAGTTAGTAATGTCTTTTGATAAACTAGATTAGTTTAAATTTAATTAATTAATAATTAATTAAGTGATAAAAAGTATGAATCGTTAATTATGAATTTGATAAATTTATTAAGACAAGCCGAGTCGATTCATGGAAGCAGATATGGGATTAAATTGGATATTCGACAAGGGAAAAACAAAGTGAGTAAACCTCACTCACCATTTATTTAGAAATTATTTTTTTATAGTTAAAAATAATTGTCTGTGCTTGTTTGAATGCTGTCTGATTGTTTTGAAATATATATTAGTTATTTAGGATATATATATATATATATATATATATATATATATTGGGTTGATGATTGGTTGGATTCCCGCAGTTTCATTAGCGGATGCCCGCGGTACCATAGCGAAATGTTTTCCAAAGAACGTATAAGGCCAATATGGTTATTGAAAATATTTGGTTAACAAATATTGATAAGAAATAGAGAAGAGATTTAATTAATGGAATATTAATTAAAGGTTCAGTGATTGTTGGATGTTTGGATGAACACTTGTTTTATTCGATAGTTAAATCATCGACTATCGAAACACTTGTTTTATTCGATAGTTAAATCATCGACTATCGAAACACTTGTTTTTATTCGATAGTTAAATCACAAACTATCGAAGTTTTGACCATCGTTGTCAATATGGAGAGACCGGTTGGATTATTATCCGAAGAACCACTCCATATCGACAGTAGCGTGCGAATCAGATTATATAAAGATAATCGAAGACGGAGTAGAGTGCAAGGACTTTTTCTATTAATAGAAATAGTGCCTTCGGTTCATCCTGTTCCTGGGTGACTTGTATGGATGAATGTCTGACAGAGTATTTCCAGAAAGGTCACATACATTGATTTCTTCAACCGTACCAAGAGTGGAAGCGGAGAAGGAAACTTCTTTTAGCTAACACGTAATGTACTGTTGAGGACGTCAAATCAGTGATTTGGTGGATTTGACGATGTGGCATTCGAAGTGAATCTGGTGTGATGATAAAGCGTAGCTTCTAGCCTCATCAACCGGTAAATGACAGAAATCGGGCAAGCCGCATGGCTATGTAGGTCGCACCTATTAGGGTGTATAATCACCTGATCTAGAGTTTCATTTACTTCTAAAAATCTATTGTCGATGCTGTCCCATTCGAGAAACGGTTGCTGATCCCAACCGTTGGTGATATACATTCGATACACTCAAGCGAAATGAGTGGTCGGTCATGTGTGGCTGAGTTGCAAGATGTTCTTGTTGAACTCGGTGTATTCTCCTCTAGACATATACCAGCGGAAGGTGGTTCCATACCTTGTCATAGTTGGAAACCCCTTACCCAATACATGCTTGCGGTTTATGATTTGTATATATATGTGGAACGTGAGATGCAAATGTTCCACTAGATTGTTATCTACTTGATTTAGACATTAATATAATATCAAAAGAGTTTTGGTATAAAGATTATCGTTCCTTTCAAAAGGGATTTGAAAGTTAAATCAAGCGTTTGGATTCTCATAAGGGAAAAACCCGTTCCGTGTTATACGGCGTGGTCTTATGAGATATCATTTAGTTTTCTGAAACTGTTTTAAACTGTTTACTCATACCAGTCCCATGACTGACCCGGAGTTTATTTTGTTTTGTTCTTCCTAAACTCTTGGGTGCCTAAATTTGTACGGGCAGTCAAGTAGTTCAGGATTTTACAGATATATCTAAAGGAGCTTGGAGCAGGAGGCTTCAGCGTTATCTAGTTATAGTGTTGTTCCGCTGTGTTGTAAGTGTTGTACCCTAATAAGTATATGTTATACAGTTAAGATTTTGTATTTCAAAGATGTGATATATTATATTTTGTTCCGCTGCGATGTGTGATTCTGTGTTGTTATTTCTGTTCTTCTTCTACCTCTTTCTTCTAAAAAAAAAATGTTTCGTATTTTCGTGATATTTGGGTTGGACGTATGATGTATATAGTCAGCTCTGATGTTGCGGATTTGCGGGTCATTACACATCTACTCTATTCTTACACTCTACCGCTTATTTTGTTCACCCAACAAAAAATTCTTTTTAAAACAATAATCAAATTTTATTGTTAACAGATTAGAGATTTCAAAACTTCTTTTCAATCCTTTCATATATGAAAACTAGCGAGCTATACATGCTCTATAATACGCACCGTTTCATGAGAGAATTCTTTTAAAACAAGAAATCATTGTTTTACACAATATACCGCACTTTTCATGAGAGATTTTTTTTAAAGCTTATCATTGGGTTAGACTCAAAGCGGGTCTTCAACTCGCTAGGCTTTCCTAGGCACTTTTGTGAATTCAATTCTCTCGACTATATATATTCCTAATCCATTTTTCAGTTTTCAACCTTTTTTAGTTTCTAAGGTTACACTTCTAAACCCACTACTCTGAAATACTAACATTTCAGTTTCCATCCTATGGGATATTTTCTTTCTCTAACATCAAGTCATATTGTACACTTTCCCAACCACCTAATGGTTTCCAAATTCCTATGTTCATTCCTTGAGTATCCCAACTCTTTTCATGTCTAGTGGGCTACTATATGGATTTAGGTTTATATATATAATATATATTTATATTTTAGAAAATACAAATACGTTCACTCATCATCTCCCTAAGATCACTAAACCGAAGCTCTGATACCAGATGTGACAACCGAATTCCGACAAATCGATTTTTTTTTTCAAAAATCCAATCTATGAAACCCAAGTTGGGTGCTTTGGTATCCTGCAGAAAAAGGCAGAGATAAAGAAACATGTCAGAACTCGTAAAGCATCTCACAGCAGGAATCAAAATATAATATATTCGAAAATAGCTTTACCTTATATATCATACTGTCTAACCAGTATCCAAAGCTATACCATCTCTGTCAAGAACCTAACCTGGAAGTATGTAATGAGGAGGGGGTCAGAACATAAGTTCTGGTGACTGGACTTAGAATAAACTTCTGTATAATCCTACATATACCGTTCAGTTATATTTTCTTGCTTATTAGGTTATTCGCGGTATCAGCTCTCTAGACTATACTCATGTCCCACTAGTAGGTTAACTTAATACAACGTATATGTAGATACCCCCAACTTGTCTAATCCTTTCCATGTATATATACATTCCCTTGCCGTATGTCATACGGGCTTCATCATGTAAATCTATACTACTTTAGTGTAGTGCCACCATTCTCGAAATTGTTTGGGCTGCCACTCTCGATCTTGCTAGATTCCGTGTATCATCTAGATCTAATCTAAGGTTTACTATCGAGCGCTTCCTAGATTCAACTAGGGTTTACGCAACCAAGGGCCACTGGGGTTTATGCTACCTATTAAACGCTTCTCGGATTCAGGGTTTACGCGACCTAGGTCCAACTAAGGATTATGCTACCTATCGAATGATGCCCCCTAGTCTAGGAAACACTACCCAGAGTGATATATGTTCCTAGACTTTCCCCACGTACGTGTCGTGAATCGTTATCGATGTCTAGTTGCACATGTCCTCTATATGTGCGGCCCGAGTCCCGTGGCAGGGCTAATCAAGAAACACGGAACTCGGTCGGGAGCTTTAAGTTATCTGCCAACGGAGATGCTAAGGTCTTTTTTAATTTGTGTGTGTGTAATAACCCGAAAATCTGGGCCAGTTTAAAATTTTTATTTTGGCAATTTTAGCGAATTTTGATTATTTAAAATAGGATATTTTAAATAATATCGACGAGAAATTTATTTTGAATATAATTAGAACGTATATATTATACGCGTCGTCGTTAGAATATAATATTTATATATAATTATAAATAGAATTGAAAATGGCGCGGTAGTTCGATAATTCGATTTCAAACTTCAATTGAATGTACCGGGTGCAAAACAATCCGTATTTTAGTGAAACCAAAAATAATGGGATCTAATAGTGAATATCTTTCCAACGAATCCGAAAAATCAAAAGTTCGTAGCGGGAATCAATAGATATGTCCAGTTGAAAATTCTGAATAGTCGCTATGGAATTCAGGCCCTTAAAATGGACATTTTGCAAATGACCTCGGATTTCGACGAAACCAGTTTTGTTGGGTCCGTGATGTCAAGTTATTGCTAGGTTTCAAATTTCATAATTTTTCGAATCAATATGTGAGCGTGGCGAAGGAAAACGCGTTTGACCAGTTTCAGTTGATTTTAATCGACTGGAAAATGGTCATTTTTCAAACGGTCTCAGAATTCGACGAAACTAGTTTTGTTAGGACAGTATCGTCAATACGAAGCTAGAAAATATTTTTCTGTAATTTTTCGAGCTAGTATGTGACCCCGGGAAATTAAAATGTGCGTTCAAATTCAAAATATAAAGGATTTATATTTTGATTTTGATGGAAACTGATCGTAACAGCTGAATTGTCTTGCGATACATATCCCATTGTGTTCGGAATGGGGGTAATTAGCTAGGGGCGACAGTAGGTGGGTTCAAATTGGTGTTCAAAATGAAAAGTAACGTTTAGGAGAAAATAAAATAAAATAAATATATATTTATAACCAACCCCCTCCTTTTTTCCTATTCCTCCCTCAGACCCGAAGTTTCAAAATCAAAAAAAAAAGAAAAAAAAAGGAACCGGCCCTAACGCGGCAAGCTCCAGCCGCCGTTCACCATCGCGGGCCCCCACCACGAGCGCCGCCGCCCAGGTGGGCCACCGCACCCCCTTCCCCTAGCCTCCTCCCTCCCCACGCGAGCCCTAGAGACCCCAACCCCCAAATCGAGCCCCAAATTCACCCAGAACCGCCGCGCCACCGACCACCAGACCGCCGCCATCTTCCCCCCCCCCCCCCCCCCCCCCGAGACCCAAGCCTGACGTGGAACTCCCCCTCCTTCCTCCAATTACTGTAAGCCTTTATGATTTTTATTTTTACATATATGAAATTCAATTTTTATTTACTTATTTACATATATGAAATTAGTATATTTTTATTAAGATAAAGATGATGTTTTTATTAAGGAAAAGTTTATATTTTTGTATAAAGTTTAGATCTTTATATAGGAATAGATTAGATTTATAGTCAAGAAAAAAATATATAATTTTGATATTATAGAAGAAATAAAAATATGATTTTTAAGCTTTATAAAAATATAAATTTTTATAGAGTAGAGATAATTAATTTTTTTTTTTATAGGAAGTGTATAGCGTCATGAAAATTTGATTTCTATAAAGGAAAGGTTAAATTTTTAATCACCATAAAGTTTATATTTTTAATCGCTAGAAAGATAAGATTTTTACTTAAGAAAGATTTGATTTTTGAATGGTAGAAAGATTATACTTTTAATCGAAGAAAGGTTATATCTTTATGAGTAGAAAGGTATGATTTTTGAATATAGGAAAGATATATTTTAACTAAGTAAAAATGTGATAGTTATCTAATCAAGATATGGATTTTAATTATAAGAATGTGATTTTTATACATGAAGCGATATTTTAAAAATGTGATTTTTATATATTGAACTTCGAATCAAAAATTCGATTTTTATATATTGAATAGCATAGTAAAAATTCGATTTTTAAATATATGAAGAGATTATAAAAATATGATTTTTAAATTGAAAGTGAATAAATAAAAATGTGATTTTTATTTTAAAGACATCGAAATATAAAAATGTGTAATTTTTATATATATAGTGACTACGGGCACAAGAAGATGATAAAAAGGCGAGAAGAAAAGTCAAGATGATTGGATAGCTATCGGTGAGAACTTCTCACTCAAATTCTACTTTTCTAGTTATATATATATATATATATATACTAGGATGCAGACGGTGCTTATTAGAAGCACCCGACACCCGTCCACAGACCATGGACTTGTTTGATTGGTTGTGTAGTTGGTTAGATTATTTGATTTGGATTTGATTGTTTTGGTAAAATTGAAATTGATATGATTGATGTGTGAATGGCGTGGGCCTTCACTAGACCGGGGATAAGGCTAGGCCTTGTCCCGTTTCTAGTATCGTGCCGTTATGCCGCCGAAATTTTCTAAAATAAGTTAGAAAAATAAAAATATCATTTTATTTAAAGAATGAATTGAATATAAATTCATAGGTTTAAATAAAATGTTTTATCGTTAAAAATATAATTTTTAACGTGAAGTGAATAAAATAGAATATTCATTTACAAACCAGACGGTTTGTTTATGTACACCTATTTGAATGACATTGATTGGGACGATAAATTTTACACATCGCTCAACTGCACAAATAAAATATGCGTTTGATTGTTTGAAACCCCACACGGGTGTTGGGATGAAATTTGAAGTTTACTCATCCTGATTGATTAAATGTGTCGATCGATTGATTGACAGGCTGTTATAAGCGTTGAATATCTATATTTGATGCTTATACAGTGTAGTGCACTTTGGTTGATGGTTGATTATTTTTCAATGCTATGATATACATGTGTTGTATGAAAATCCACATAATTAACTTTATATGGTAATTGATTGGGCCTCATTCCAATTTGAAAAATAAAGAATATTATAAAATAAAGGTTCATGTGTTGACAGTACTCATCCATTGTGATTGGTCATGTGTTGAACGAAATATTTTAGTAATAAAATTTATATCTTTATCAATATAAAATAAAGGTTCATGTGTTGACAGTACTCATCCATTGAGATTGGTCATGTGTTGAACGAAATATTTTGATAATAACAACGATTTTGAAAAAGAAATATTTGAAATAGAATATTTGAAAATAGAATATTTGAAAATAGAAATTTATGAAGCCGTGTTGATTAGATTGACGCCATTTTGACGTGAACGATATTTATATCGATTTTATTCATCTCGAAATGAAATGAATTGAATTGAAAACGATTTTGAAATGAATTGAATTGAAAACGATTTCGAAATGAATTGAATTGAAAACGATTTCGAAATGAATTGAATTGAAAACGAATTCAAAATGAATTGAAAACGATTTCGAAATGAAATGAATTGAAAACGATTTCAAAATGAATTGAATTAAAAACGAATTCAAATTGAATTGAAAGCGAATTGAAATGAATTCAAATTGAATTGAAATTTGAATTGAATAGAAATGAATTTTAAAACGAATTTATAAAGGAGAATTCAATTTTGATTTGAATTGAAAAAAAAAAAGTTGAAATTGCTTTTGAAACTATTTATATAAGTCGTTTTAAATAGAAATCGACGAAATATATATTATATATATTATATATATAATATAATGGCCTGAATAGAACGCGCCGCGCCGCGGCAGTTCGTGAATTTCGACCATTTATTTCAAGCGGACATTACGGGAGATCCGACCGTCGGATTCTCCTGAAACCGGAACCGTTGGGTTCGTATCGAAAAGAGCTTTCTAACGAATATTAGAAATTGGAAATCTAACGGTTGGATTTGGAATTATGTCCAAATCAAATTTGAAAAAGGTCGCTGTAAGTGCAGTTCGATGGCCATTGATGGAAATCGACTGTACGGGCCTTGATAAAATTATTAAAAATAGTAATAATTTATGTAAAATCATAAGAAATGATTTAGAAAGGATTGGGATGAAAAACTCCATATTTGAAAGGATAAAAATAGATTTTTATCGAAATGAACTAGTTTTGAACTAGAAATATAATTCTATTTATTTTTAAATAAATAAATTGAATTTGAAAAGGGTTTTAAAAATAACCAAAATTTCCAATGATTGCATTGGAGTGGATTTGAATCGAAATTGTCTTCGGAATATTTCGATGTTGGAATTCGTGATTATACAGATGTTGTTATGGAAATTTGAAAGATATATATGTATATCGTTATTTCCAATGCGACATTTGTTAATCGTAGAATTTGATATTGAATATAAGCCGATATATTTTCTATTCAGAGCCTTATATTGAATATCAAATGTGATTTGGGTTTGTCGTGAATGGTGTCTTCACTAACACTGTTCTTGAACCCAGTTGAGAAAAGATTAAATCTTTTTAATTAGATTTAATGAAGTGTACCAATTAAACAATATTTAATTGGAATTGAATTGGTATTGATTTTTGGGTTTATCGTGAACAGTGTTTTAAATAACACTTGTTCTTTAACCCGATAATTAATGAATGTGATTTTGGGTTTATCGTGAACTGTGTTTTAAATGACACTGATTCTTTAACCCAGTTAAAGATTAAAACTAAGTGGAGTTTTAATGAATCTTTAATTAGATTGAAATGATCGAAAATGGAGTATCACCAGTTTTGCTCCAGGCGATAGTTAAATCTTTAATTAGATTTGAACGTGAAATGGTAATTGAATTTACCGATAACACTGTGGTGTTAGATATGAAGTATTACCAGTTTTACTTCATAGGATGAATAGGTTGGGATGGGGAAATTAAAATAAATGATTACTTCGGTAAGGTTCGCTAATCCCGACTAGTTTGAATTGAGATTCAAAAATAGAATAAAGAATAAATTCAAGGAATTTATCTTGGATAAAATTAATGGGAACCTTTCCCTATGAATGTGAAAATCAGAAACTAACTATCGGTTCGCTAAGCAGGATGGTTTTCTGGATATTGATCTGATGTTGGTTTCGGCCTTCGGGGTTACTATTTGGGGAATTATTCTCTTGATTAATTTATGGTTAGTAACTGATGAATTGGAATGAGGCGTATGTTGTGTTTGTGTAACACTTATTTAAAATATACGCGAGTTATTCGGAAAGACCGGGTTTAACCCATTCTGAATAACTGATACGACGATAAGTCGAAGGTGAAGACGGTGGTCGAAGACCAGAAGTCTTCACGTCGTTTGGATAATTACTGATGATCTTGATTGGGCTGTACACCCAAGAAGATGGAAACAGTTGGTGATCGTCCAGACGTACTTGGAGATCGATGGATATGCGGGGTACTAGGTGCCTCCGGTTTCGTTCAGACCCAGAACGGACTTGTAAATGGACTGTGTGTCTGACATTGGATTTTAGTCCGTGTGATTGATCTCTATTAAATATATATCTGCTTGGCGGCAGAGAATTTATTCTCTTGCTTAACGCCCCTCTCTGAGACGTACGAGCTCAGGGGTTATATATTGATGGATATCAAACGCATGGAATGAATTGCCTGTGTGGCATGCCTAAGTGGCAACTGATCGAGGCTTCTGTTGAAAAGCAGAGTCTTGTGGTGATGATCAAAGCACGGCCTTTGTGGCGTAGCTTTGTGTAACGTTTGCTTCGCGAGTTTCACACCCGGTATAAACCAAAAACGGGAGACAGACGTCAGGGAGGGCATGCGTTTCTTTCTAGCTAGAAGTGGCGTCAGTGGTTTTACACGCCCTGACGAGTTTGACTTATGTGGTTGTTGCTGTTGCGAGGCACCTCGGTTATATCGGTTTCGGCCGATGCATTCTGGTCGGCTGACGGACCAGACTTACACCCCATAGGGTGGGGAGACGTAGTGTTTAGGCATAATAATCCACATCGGTGGACCGGCCCTGAGGATCCAAGGGGCAGTTGCGGCTGTTCCTGAGGCTCGGGCTAGACAGTCTCGAATCGGTTGAGGACTATCTTTTGCCTCGGTTCATAGACGGAAATCCAATTTCCAAATACGTGACTTTGCGGTTTTATTTGTAAACCTATATATGGTGACATAGTGGCATGGGACGCTCATGTCGCCTATGATTGATGCTTATGATTTGAAGTTGTTTTATACACTATGCACTTATAATAGTATCAAACGATTTGTTTTAACCGTATCAAGCATTCTTTGGCTGTTATAAGGGAAAACCCTATCCTCGGCTGCGTTGCATTGTGTGATGGGACCTGGGTCTTATAACAGCTTTATTTTTCTTTATTTAGCATTGCGCTGTTTGTTTCATGCACTGGTATTCTTGGGAGGAAACCCGTTCCGTGTTATACGGCGTGGTCCCTTGATTTACCTAATGATTTAAAATAAAGATTAACTGTTTTAGTTCTCACACCAGTCACATGACTGACCTGGAGTTTATTGTTTAACCTAAACTCTGGGTGCCCTTATTTTGACACGGGCAGCTAGTAGTTTTGGTTTTGCAGATTTATATTCACAGGATCCTGATTTACAGCTAGAACGATATCCGGAAAGCTTTGTATCCGTATATCTACTTCTAGTTGTGTATTGTATTATTTTCCGCTGCTATGTATTAAAATGTAATTTAAATCTCTGATATTTCTGTGTAATATTCATTTATACTCTGTATATTCATGTAAACTGATGCATTGTTGTAATATACAATGAAATGTTCTTCTGTATGCGTTCTGTTTTGTCGTGTTCTCAAACGATAGGGCGTTTCGAACGGCCTGGATCGGTTTAGCGACTGGTTCGGACCGAGCGAAATTCCTTGCCGTCACAGTTGGTATCAGAGCTTTGGTTTACAGAGCTCGAGAACAAGACACATTAGAACCATACGAAAGAATTCATCAGATATTGGATTAGTAATATCCAATTAGAATGACTCGTTAGAGATAGGATCAGTAGTATCCTAGAACGAGTGTGAAGAGTATATTTTTCAAATGAAAACAATTTTGTTTTGAAATTTAAACCATTTTAAAACGTATTTGATTATTTATTTATTTTAAATATGGACAATCGAGTATATATAGATTTCGCGTATACGCGTCATGAACGTATATTCGAAGTTTTAATATACTGGATAGATATAGAATCACACTCTAGACACCCGGGGATAATTCTGGTGATGTGGCCACATCATCAGTATCTATGTTCGTGTTTCGAAGGTGTGACTTCTATATATTTCCATTAGACTGGTGTGAGAACCAAAACTAATATAGATAGCTTTATTGTTGTGAATTGGCATCAAAACAAGATTTTCCGTATATATATATATATATATATATATATATATATCAAAATTATGAATTTGAAACGTTAATCCACTAATTGATTGATGTTTGTGTTGTTTGTTTATTTGTTTGCTAATTTTTAACCATTTAGCCTAATTGAATCAAATATCGAACTATATTGAAAATTGGTCGCATTTGCTTGCATATACATACACTTACATTGAACAGGTCGTAGCAAGGAGGCTAGAGCAGAGAATAAAATTTGTTTGCCCGACAAATAGGTACATGTTTACTACATAATTTCCTGTTTTGTTTGGGTGATGATGATTTTGTGAGCCTATTGGCTAGCCGCTTGGCTTTTTCTTTTTCTTTTTGAGATCTGAAGGACCAGGGAAGCTATTTGAAATTCCCCGATGCTCCCGGTGCAGGGGAGGTTATGGCGAAATTTTTCGAAAATTTAGGGTGTTAGCCAAATTTTTGAAAATTTGAAAATTCTCAGAAACTGAAAAGTTGGAGAATGAAAACCAGATCGAACGTAGAGTTAATTAATCAAACCACTTTTGACTTTGTTCCTTTTCGGGGACGAAAAGTTTTAAGTGGGGGAGATTGTAATAACCCGAAAATCAGGGCCAGTTTAAAATTTTTATTTTGGCAATTTTAGCGAATTTTGATTATTTAAAATAGGATATTTTAAATAATATCGACGAGAAATTTATTTTGAATATAATTAGAACGTATATATTATACGCGTCGTCGTTAGAATATAATATTTATATATAATTATAAATAGAATTGAAAATGGCGCGGTAGTTCGATAATTCGATTTCAAACTTCAATTGAATGTACCGGGTGCAAAACAATCCGGATTTTAGTGAAACCAAAAATAATGGGATCTAATAGTGAATATCTTTCCAACGAATCCGAAAAATCAAAAGTTCGTAGCGGGAATCAATAGATATGTCCAGTTGAAAATTCTGAATAGTCGCTATGGAATTCAGGCCCTTAAAAATGGACATTTTGCAAATGACCTCGGATTTCGACGAAACCAGTTTTGTTGGGTCCGTGATGTCATGTTATTGCTAGGTTTCAAATTTCATAATTTTTCGAATCAATATGTGAGCGTGGCGAAGGAAAACGCGTTTGACCAGTTTCAGTTGATTTTAATCGACTGGAAAATGGCCATTTTTCAAACGGTCTCAGAATTCGACGAAACTAGTTTTGTTAGGACAGTATCGTCAATACGAAGCTAGAAAATATTTTTCTGTAATTTTTCGAGCTAGTATGTGACCCCGGGAAATTAAAATGTGCGTTCAAATTCAAAATATAAAGGATTTATATTTTGATTTTGATGGAAACTGATCGTAACAGCTGAATTGTCTTGCGATACATATCCCATTGTGTTCGGAATGGGGGTAATTAGCTAGGGGCGACAGTAGGTGGGTTCAAATTGGTGTTCAAAATGAAAAGTAACGTTTAGGAGAAAATAAATTAAATATATATTTATAACCAACCCCCTCCTTTTTTCCTATTCCTCCCTCAAACCCGAAGTTTCAAAATCAAAAAAAAAAAAAGGAACCGGCCCTAACGCGGCAAGCTCCAGCCGCCGTTCACCATCGCGGGCCCCCACCACGAGCGCCGCCGCCCAGGTGGGCCACCGCACCCCCTTCCCCTAGCCTCCTCCCTCCCCACGCGAGCCCTAGAGACCCC
The DNA here is from genome assembly GCA_030737875.1 of Allium sativum. Taxonomy (NCBI): domain Eukaryota; kingdom Viridiplantae; phylum Streptophyta; class Magnoliopsida; order Asparagales; family Amaryllidaceae; genus Allium; species Allium sativum. Next base: position 121,514,015 of record CM060926.1, on the reverse strand, counting down.
AACCCCCAAATCGAGCCCCAAATTCACCCAGAACCGCCGCACCACCGACCACCAGACCGCCGCCATCTTCCCCCCCCCCCCCCCCCCCCGAGACCCAAGCCTGACGTGGAACTCCCCCTCCTTCCTCCAATTACTGTAAGCCTTTATGATTTTTATTTTTACATATATGAAATTCAATTTTTATTTACTTATTTACATATATGAAATTAGTATATTTTTATTAAGATAAAGATGATGTTTTTATTAAGGAAAAGTTTATATTTTTGTATAAAGTTTAGATCTTTATATAGGAATAGATTAGATTTATAGTCAAGAAAAAAATATATAATTTTGATATTATAGAAGAAATAAAAATATGATTTTTAAGCTTTATAAAAATATAAATTTTTATAGAGTAGAGATAATTAAAATATTTTTTTTTATAGGAAGTGTATAGCGTCATGAAAATTTGATTTCTATAAAGGAAAGGTTAAATTTTTAATCGCCATAAAGTTTATATTTTTAATCGCTAGAAAGATAAGATTTTTACTTAAGAAAGATTTGATTTTTGAATGGTAGAAAGATTATACTTTTAATCGAAGAAAGGTTATATCTTTATGAGTAGAAAGGTATGATTTTTGAATATAGGAAAGATATATTTTAACTAAGTAAAAATGTGATAGTTATCTAATCAAGATATGATTTTTAATTATAAGAATGTGATTTTTATACATGAAGCGATATTTTAAAAATGTGATTTTTATATATTGAACTTCGAATCAAAAATTCGATTTTTATATATTGAATAGCATAGTAAAAATTCGATTTTTAAATATATGAAGAGATTATAAAAATATGATTTTTAAATTGAAAGTGAATAAATAAAAATGTGATTTTTATTTTAAAGACATCGAAATATAAAAATGTGTAATTTTTATATATATAGTGACTACGGGCACAAGAAGATGATAAAAAGGCGAGAAGAAAAGTCAAGATGATTGGATAGCTATCGGTGAGAACTTCTCACTCAAATTCTACTTTTCTAGTTATATATATATATATATACTAGGATGCAGACGGTGCTTATTAGAAGCACCCGACACCCGTCCACAGACCATGGACTTGTTTGATTGGTTGTGTAGTTGGTTAGATTATTTGATTTGGATTTGATTGTTTTGGTAAAATTGAAATTGATATGATTGATGTGTGAATGGCGTGGGCCTTCACTAGACCGGGGATAAGGCTAGGCCTTGTCCCGTTTCTAGTATCGTGCCGTTATGCCGCCGAAATTTTCTAAAATAAGTTAGAAAAATAAAAATATCATTTTATTTAAAGAATGAATTGAAAATTCATAGGTTGAAATAAAATGTTTTATCGTTAAAAATATAATTTTTAACGTGAAGTGAATAAAATAGAATATTCATTTACAAACCAGACGGTTTGTTTATGTACACCTATTTGAATGACATTGATTGGGACGATAAATTTTACACATCGCCCAACTGCACAAATAAAATATGCGTTTGATTGTTTGAAACCCCACACGGGTGTTGGGATGAAATTTGAAGTTTACTCATCCTGATTGATTAAATGTGTCGATCGATTGATTGACAGGCTGTTATAAGCGTTGAATATCTATATTTGATGCTTATACAGTGTAGTGCACTTTGGTTGATGGTTGATTATTTTTCAATGCTATGATATACATGTGTTGTATGAAAATTTACATAATTAACTTTATATGGTAATTGATTGGGCCTCATTCCAATTTGAAAAATAAAGAATATTATAAAATAAAGGTTCATGTGTTGACAGTACTCATCCATTGAGATTGGTCATGTGTTGAACGAAATATTTTAGTAATAAAATTTATATCTTTATCAATATAAAATAAAGGTTCATGTGTTGACAGTACTCATCCATTGAGATTGGTCATGTGTTGAACGAAATATTTTGATAATAACAACGATTTTGAAAAAGAAATATTTGAAATAGAATATTTGAAAATAGAATATTTGAAAATAGAAATTTATAAAGCTGTGTTGATTAGATTGACGCCATTTTGACGTGAACGATATTTATATCGATTTTATTCATCTCGAAATGAAATGAATTGAATTGAAAACGATTTTGAAATGAATTGAATTGAAAACGATTTCGAAATGAATTGAATTGAAAACGATTTCGAAATGAATTGAATTGAAAACGAATTCAAAATGAATTGAAAACGATTTCGAAATGAAATGAATTGAAAACGATTTCAAAACGAATTGAATTAAAAACGAATTCAAATTGAATTGAAAGCGAATTGAAATGAATTCAAATTGAATTCAAATTGAATTGAAATTTGAATTGAATAGAAATGAATTTTAAAACGAATTTATAAAGGAGAATTCAATTTTGATTTGAATTGAAAAAAAAAGTTGAAATTGCTTTTGAAACAATTTTAAAACTATTTATATAAGTCGTTTTAAATAGAAATCGACGAAATATATATTATATATATTATATATATAATATAATGGCCTGAATAGAACGCGCCGCGCCGCGGTAGTTCGTGAATTTCGACCATTTATTTCAAGCGGGCATTACGGGAGATCCGACCGTCGGATTCTCCTGAAACCGGAACCGTTGGGTTCGTATCGAAAAGAGCTTTCTAACGAATATTAGAAATTGGAAATCTAACGGTTGGATTTGGAATTATGTCCAAATCAAATTTGAAAAAGGTCGCTGTAAGTGCAGTTCGATGGCCATTGATGGAAATCGACTGTACGGGCCTTGATAAAATTATTAAAAATAGTAATAATTTATGTAAAATCATAAGAAATGATTTAGAAAGGATTGGGATGAAAAACTCCATATTTGAAAGGATAAAAATAGATTTTTATCGAAATGAACTAGTTTTGAACTAGAAATATAATTCTATTTATTTTTAAATAAATAAATTGAATTTGAAAAGGGTTTTAAAAATAACCAGAATTTCCAATGATTGCATTGGAGTGGATTTGAATCGAAATTGTCTTCGGAATATTTCGATGTTGGAATTCGTGATTATACAGATGTTGTTATGGAAATTTGAAAGATATATATGTATATCGTTATTTCCAATGCGACATTTGTTAATCGTAGAATTTGATATTGAATATAAGCCGATATATTTTCTATTCAGAGCCTTATATTGAATATCAAATGTGATTTGGGTTTGTCGTGAATGGTGTCTTCACTAACACTGTTCTTGAACCCAGTTGAGAAAAGATTAAATCTTTTTAATTAGATTTAATGAAGTGTACCAATTAAACAATATTTAATTGGAATTGAATTGGTATTGATTTTTGGGTTTATCGTGAACAGTGTTTTAAATAACACTTGTTCTTTAACCCGATAATTAATGAATGTGATTTTGGGTTTATCGTGAACTGTGTTTTAAATGACACTGATTCTTTAACCCAGTTAAAGATTAAAACTAAGTGGAGTTTTAATGAATCTTTAATTAGATTGAAATGATCGAAAATGGAGTATCACCAGTTTTGCTCCAGGCGATAGTTAAATCTTTAATTAGATTTGAACGTGAAATGGTAATTGAATTTACCGATAACACTGTGGTGTTAGATATGAAGTATTACCAGTTTTACTTCATGGGATGAATAGGTTGGGATGGGGAAATTAAAATAAATGATTACTTCGGTAAGGTTCGCTAATCCCGACTAATTTGAATTGAGATTCAAAAATAGAATAAAGAATAAATTCAAGGAATTTATCTTGGATAAAATTAATGGGAACCTTTCCCTATGAATGTGAAAATCAGAAACTAACTATCGGTTAGCTAAGCAGGATGGTTTTCTGGATATTGATCTGATGTTGGTTTCGGCCTTCGGGGTTACTATTTGGGGAATTATTCTCTTGATTAATTTATGGTTAGTGACTGATGAATTGGAATGAGGCGTATGTTGTGTTTGTGTAACACTTATTTAAAATATACGCGAGTTATTCGGAAAGACCGGGTTTAACCCATTCTGAATAACTGATACGACGATAAGTCGAAGGTGAAGACGGTGGTCGAAGACCAGAAGTCTTCACGTCGTTTGGATAATTACTGATGATCTTGATTGGGCTGTACACCCAAGAAGATGGAAACAGTTGGTGATCGTCCAGACGTACTTGGAGATCGATGGATATGCGGGGTACTAGGTGCCTCCGGTTTCGTTCAGACCCAGAACGGACTTGTAAATGGACTGTGTGTCTGACATTGGATTTTAGTCCGTGTGATTGATCTCTATTAAATATATATCTGCTTGGCGGCAGAGAATTTATTCTCTTGCTTAACCCCCCTCTCTGAGACGTACGAGCTCAGGGGTTATATATTGATGGATATCAAACGCATGGAATGAATTGCCTGTGTGGCATGCCTAAGTGGCAACTGATCGAGGCTTCTGTTGAAAAGCAGAATCTTGTGGTGATGATCAAAGCACGGCCTTTGTGGCGTAGCTTTGTGTAACGTTTGCTTCGTGAGTTTCACACCCGGTATGAACCAAAAACGGGAGACGGACGTCAGGGAGGGCATGCGTTTCATTCTAGCTAGAAGTGGCGTCAATGGTTTTACACACCCTGACGAGTTTGACTTATGTGGTTGTTGCTGTTGCGAGGCGCCTCGGTTATATCGGTTTCGGCCGATGCATTCTGGTCGGCTGACGGACCAGACTTACACCCCATAGGGTGGGGAGACGTAGTGTTCAGGCATAATAATCCACATCGGTGGACCGGCCCTGAGGATCCAAGGGGCAGTTGCGGCTGTTCCTGAGGCTCGGGCTAGACAGTCTCGAATCGGTTGAGGACTATCTTTTGCCTCGGTTCATAGACGGAAATCCAATTTCCAAATACGTGACTTTGCGGTTTTATTTGTAAACCTATATATGGTGACATAGTGGCATGGGACGCTCATGTCGCCTATGATTGATACTTATGATTTGAAGTTATTTTATACACTATGCACTTATAATAGTATCAAACGATTTGTTTTAACCGTATCAAGCATTCTTTGGCTGTTATAAGGGAAAACCCTATCCTCGGCTGCGTTGCATTGTGTGATGGGACCTGGGTCTTATAACAGCTTCATTTTTCTTTATTTAGCATTGCGCTGTTTGTTTCATGCACTGGTATTCTTGGGAGGAAACCCGTTCCGTGTTATACGGCGTGGTCCCTTGATTTACCTAATGATTTAAAATAAAGATTAACTGTTTTAGTTCTCACACCAGTCACATGACTGACCTGGAGTTTATTGTTTAACCTAAACTCTGGGTGCCCTTATTTTGACACGGGCAGCTAGTAGTTTTGGTTTTGCAGATTTATATTCACAGGATCCTGATTTACAGCTAGAACGATATCCGGAAAGCTTTGTATCCGTATATCTACTTCTAGTTGTGTATTGTATTATTTTCCGCTGCTATGTATTAAAATGTAATTTAAATCTCTGATATTTCTGTGTAATATTCATTTATACTCTGTATATTCATGTAATCTGATGCATTGTTGTAATATACAATGAAATGTTTTTCTGTATGCGTTCTGTTTTGTCGTGTTCTCAAACGATAGGGCGTTTCGAACGGCCTGGATCGGTTTAGCGACTGGTTCGGACCGAGCGAAATTCCTTGCCGTCACAGTTGGTATCAGAGCTTTGGTTTACAGAGCTCGAGAACAAGACACATTAGAACCATACGAAAGAATTCATCAGATATTGGATTAGTAATATCCAATTAGAATGACTCGTTAGAGATAGGATCAGTAGTATCCTAGAACGAGTGTGAAGAGTATATTTTTCAAATGAAAACAATTTTTTTTTAAATTTAAACCATTTTAAAACGTATTTGATTATTTATTTATTTTAAATATGGACAATCGAGTATATATAGATTTCGCGTATACGCGTCATGAACGTATATTCGAAGTTTTAATATACTGGATAGATATAGAATCACATTCTAGACACCCGGGGATAATTCTGGTGATGTGGCCACATCATCAGTATCTATGTTCGTGTTTCAAAGGTGTGACTTCTATATATTTCCATTAGACTGGTGTGAGAACCAAAACTAATATAGATAGCTTTATTGTTGTGAATTGGCATCAAAACAAGATTTTCCGTATATATATATATATATATATATCAAAATTATGAATTTGAAACGTTAATCCACTAATTGATTGATGTTTGTGTTGTTTGTTTATTTGTTTGCTAATTTTTAACCATTTAGCCTAATTGAATCAAATATCGAACTATATTGAAAATTGGTCGCATTTGCATGCATATACATATACTTACATTGAACAGGTCATAGCAAGGAGGCTAGAGCAGAGAATAAAATTTGTTTGCCCGACAAATAGGTACATGTTTACTACATAATTTCCTGTTTTGTTTGGGTGATGATGATTTTGTGAGCCTATTGGCTAGCCGCTTGGCTTTTTCTTTTTCTTTTTGAGATCTGAAGGACCGGGGAAGCTATTTGAAATTCCCCGATGCTCCCGGTGCAGGGGAGGTTATGGCGAAATTTTTCGAAAATTTAGGGTGTTAGCCAAATTTTTGAAAATTTGAAAATTCTCAGAAACTGAAAAGTTGGAGAATGAAAACCAGATCGAACGTAGAGTTAATTAATCAAACCACTTTCGACTTTGTTCCTTTTCGGGGACGAAAAGTTTTAAGTGGGGGAGATTGTAATAACCCGAAAATCTGGGCCAGTTTAAAATTTTTATTTTGGCAATTTTAGCGAATTTTGATTATTTAAAATAGGATATTTTATATAATATCGACGAGAAATTTATTTTGAATATAATTAGAACGTATATATTATACGCGTCGTCGTTAGAATATAATATTTATATATAATTATAAATAGAATTGAAAATGGCGCGGTAGTTCGATAATTCGATTTCAAACTTCAATTGAATGTACCGGGTGCAAAACAATCCGGATTTTAGTGAAACCAAAAATAATGGGATCTAATAGTGAATATCTTTCCAACGAATCCGAAAAATCAAAAGTTCGTAGCGGGAATCAATAGATATGTCCAGTTGAAAATTCTGAATAGTCGCTATGGAATTCAGGCCCTTAAAAATGGACATTTTGCAAATGACCTCGGATTTCGACGAAACCAGTTTTGTTGGGTCCGTGATGTCAAGTTATTGCTAGGTTTCAAATTTCATAATTTTTCGAATCAATATGTGAGCGTGGCGAAGGAAAACGCGTTTGACCAGTTTCAGTTGATTTTAATCGACTGGAAAATGGCCATTTTTCAAACGGTCTCAGAATTCGACGAAACTAGTTTTGTTAGGACAGTATCGTCAATACGAAGCTAGAAAATATTTTTCTGTAATTTTTCGAGCTAGTATGTGACCCCGGGAAATTAAAATGTGCGTTCAAATTCAAAATATAAAGGATTTATATTTTGATTTTGATGGAAACTGATCGTAACAGCTGAATTGTCTTACGATACATATCCCATTGTGTTCGGAATGGGGGTAATTAGCTAGGGGCGACAGTAGGTGGGTTCAAATTGGTGTTCAAAATGAAAAGTAACGTTTAGGAGAAAATAAAATAAATTAAATATATATTTATAACCAACCCCCTCCTTTTTTCCTATTCCTCCCTCAGACCCGAAGTTTCAAAATCAAAAAAAAAAGAAAAAAAAGGAACCGGCCCTAACGCGGCAAGCTCCAGCCGCCGTTCACCATCGCGGGCCCCCACCACGAGCGCCGCCGCCCAGGTGGGCCACCGCACCCCCTTCCCCTAGCCTCCTCCCTCCCCACGCGAGCCCTAGAGACCCCAACCCCCAAATCGAGCCCCAAATTCACCCAGAACCGCCGCGCCACCGACCACCAGACCGCCGCCATCTCCCCCCCCCCCCCCCCGAGACCCAAGCCTGACGTGGAACTCCCCCTCCTTCCTCCAATTACTGTAAGCCTTTATGATTTTTATTTTTACATATATGAAATTCAATTTTTATTTACTTATTTACATATATGAAATTAGTATATTTTTATTAAGATAAAGATGATGTTTTTATTAAGGAAAAGTTTATATTTTTGTATAAAGTTTAGATCTTTATATAGGAATAGATTAGATTTATAGTCAAGAAAAAAATATATAATTTTGATATTATAGAAGAAATAAAAATATGATTTTTAAGCTTTATAAAAATATAAATTTTTATAGAGTAGAGATAATTAAAATATTTTTTTTTTATAGGAAGTGTATAGCGTCATGAAAATTTGATTTCTATAAAGGAAAGGTTAAATTTTTAATCGCCATAAAGTTTATATTTTTAATCGCTAGAAAGATAAGATTTTTACTTAAGAAAGATTTGATTTTTGAATGGTAGAAAGATTATACTTTTAATCGAAGAAAGGTTATATCTTTATGAGTAGAAAGGTATGATTTTTGAATATAGGAAAGATATATTTTAACTAAGTAAAAATGTGATAGTTATCTAATCAAGATATGATTTTTAATTATAAGAATGTGATTTTTATACATGAAGCGATATTTTAAAAATGTGATTTTTATATATTGAACTTCGAATCAAAAATTCGATTTTTATATATTGAATAGCATAGTAAAAATTCGATTTTTAAATATATGAAGAGATTATAAAAATATGATTTTTAAATTGAAAGTGAATAAATAAAAATGTGATTTTTATTTTAAAGACATCGAAATATAAAAATGTGTAATTTTTATATATATAGTGACTACGGGCACAAGAAGATGATAAAAAGGCGAGAAGAAAAGTCAAGATGATTGGATAGCTATCGGTGAGAACTTCTCACTCAAATTCTACTTTTCTAGTTATATATATATATATACTAGGATGCAGACGGTGCTTATTAGAAGCACCCGACACCTGTCCACAGACCATGGACTTGTTTGATTGGTTGTGTAGTTGGTTAGATTATTTGATTTGGATTTGATTGTTTTGGTAAAATTGAAATTGGTATGATTGATGTGTGAATGGCGTGGGCCTTCACTAGACCGGGGATAAGGCTAGGCCTTGTCCCGTTTCTAGTATCGTGCCGTTATGCCGCCGAAATTTTCTAAAATAAGTTAGAAAAATAAAAATATCATTTTATTTAAAGAATGAATTGAACAGAAATTCATAGGTTGAAATAAAATGTTTTATCGTTAAAAATATAATTTTTAACGTGAAGTGAATAAAATAGAATATTCATTTACAAACCAGACGGTTTGTTTATGTACACCTATTTGAATGACATTGATTGGGACGATAAATTTTACACGTCGCCCAACTGCACAAATAAAATATGCGTTTGATTGTTTGAAACCCCACACGGGTGTTGGGATGAAATTTGAAGTTTACTCATCCTGATTGATTAAATGTGTCGATCGATTGATTGACAGGCTGTTATAAGCGTTGAATATCTATATTTGATGCTTATACAGTGTAGTGCACTTTGGTTGATGGTTGATTATTTTTCAGTGCTATGATATACATGTGTTGTATGAAAATCCACATAATTAACTTTATATGGTAATTGATTGGGCCTCATTCCAATTTGAAAAATAAAGAATATTATAAAATAAAGGTTCATGTGTTGACAGTACTCATCCATTGAGATTGGTCATGTGTTGAACGAAATATTTTAGTAATAAAATTTATATCTTTATCAATATAAAATAAAGGTTCATGTGTTGACAGTACTCATCCATTGAGATTGGTCATGTGTTGAACGAAATATTTTGATAATAACAACGATTTTGAAAAAGAAATATTTGAAATAGAATATTTGAAAATAGAATATTTGAAAATAAAAATTTATGAAGCCGTGTTGATTAGATTGACGCCATTTTGACGTGAACGATATTTATATCGATTTTATTCATCTCGAAATGAAATGAATTGAATTGAAAACGATTTTGAAATGAATTGAATTGAAAACGATTTCGAAATGAATTGAATTGAAAACGATTTCGAAATGAATTGAATTGAAAACGAATTCAAAATGAATTGAAAACGATTTCGAAATGAAATGAATTGAAAACGATTTCAAAATGAATTGAATTAAAAACGAATTCAAATTGAATTGAAAGCGAATTGAAATGAATTCAAATTGAATTGAAATTTGAATTGAATAGAAATGAATTTTAAAACGAATTTATAAAGGAGAATTCAATTTTGATTTGAATTGAAAAAAAAAAGTTGAAATTGCTTTTGAAACAATTTTAAAACTATTTATATAAGTCGTTTTAAATAGAAATCGACGAAATATATATATTATATATATTATATATATAATATAATGGCCTGAATAGAACGTGCCGCGCCGCGACAGTTCGTGAATTTCGACCATTTATTTCAAGCGGACATTACGGGAGATCCGACCGTCGGATTCTCCTGAAACCGGAACCGTTGGGTTCGTATCGAAAAGAGCTTTCTAACGAATATTAGAAATTGGAAATCTAACGGTTGGATCTGGAATTATGTCCAAATCAAATTTGAAAAAGGTCGCTGTAAGTGCAGTTCGATGGCCATTGATGGAAATCGACTGTACGGGCCTTGATAAAATTATTAAAAATAGTAATAATTTATGTAAAATCATAAGAAATGATTTAGAAAGGATTGGGATGAAAAACTCCATATTTGAAAGGATAAAAATAGATTTTTATCGAAATGAACTAGTTTTGAACTAGAAATATAATTCTATTTATTTTTAAATAAATAAATTGAATTTGAAAAGGGTTTTAAAAATAACCAGAATTTCCAATGATTGCATTGGAGTGGATTTGAATCGAAATTGTCTTCGGAATATTTCGATGTTGGAATTCGTGATTATACAGATGTTGTTATGGAAATTTGAAAGATATATATGTATATCGTTATTTCCAATGCGACATTTGTTAATCGTAGAATTTGATATTGAATATAAGCCGATATATTTTCTATTCAGAGCCTTATATTGAATATCAAATGTGATTTGGGTTTGTCGTGAATGGTGTCTTCACTAACACTGTTCTTGAACCCAGTTGAGAAAAGATTAAATCTTTTTAATTAGATTTAATGAAGTGTACCAATTAAACAATATTTAATTGGAATTGAATTGGTATTGATTTTTGGGTTTATCGTGAACAGTGTTTTAAATAACACTTGTTCTTTAACCCGATAATTAATGAATGTGATTTTGGGTTTATCGTGAACTGTGTTTTAAATGACACTGATTCTTTAACCCAGTTAAAGATTAAAACTAAGTGGAGTTTTAATGAATCTTTAATTAGATTGAAATGATCGAAAATGGAGTATCACCAGTTTTGCTCCAGGCGATAGTTAAATCTTTAATTAGATTTGAACGTGAAATGGTAATTGAATTTACCGATAACACTGTGGTGTTAGATATGAAGTATTACCAGTTTTACTTCATGGGATGAATAGGTTGGGATGGGGAAATTAAAATAAATGATTACTTCGGTAAGGTTCGCTAATCCCGACTAGTTTGAATTGAGATTCAAAAATAGAATAAAGAATAAATTCAAGGAATTTATCATGGATAAAATTAATGGGAACCTTTCCCTATGAATGTGAAAATCAGAAACTAACTATCGGTTAGCTAAGCAGGATGGTTTTCTGGATATTGATCTGATGTTGGTTTCGGCCTTCGGGGTTAATATTTGGGGAATTATTCTCTTGATTAATTTATGGTTAGTGACTGATGAATTGGAATGAGGCGTATGTTGTGTTTGTGTAACACTTATTTAAAATATACGCGAGTTATTCGGAAAGACCGGGTTTAACCCATTCTGAATAACTAATACGACGATAAGTCGAAGGTGAAGACGGTGGTCGAAGACCAGAAGTCTTCACGTCGTTTGGATAATTACTGATGATCTTGATTGGGCTGTACACCCAAGAAGATGGAAACAGTTGTTGATCATCCAGACGTACTTGGAGATCGATGGATATGCGGGGTACTAGGTGCCTCCGGTTTCGTTCAGACCCAGAACGGACTTGTAAATGGACTGTGTGTCTGACATTGGATTTTAGTTCGTGTGATTGATCTCTATTAAATATATATCTGCTTGGCGGCAGAGAATTTATTCTCTTGCTTAATGCCCCTCTCTGAGACGTACGAGCTCAGGGGTTATATATTGATGGATATCAAACGCATGGAGTGAATTGCCTGTGTGGCATGCCTAAGTGGCAACTGATCGAGGCTTCTGTTGAAAAGCAGAGTCTTGTGGTGATGATCAAAGCACGGCCTTTGTGGCGTAGCTTTGTGTAACATTTGCTTCGCGAGTTTCACACCCGGTATGAACCAAAAACGGGAGACGGACGTCGGGGAGGGCATGCGTTTCTTTCTAGCTAGAAGTGGCGTCAGTGGTTTTACACGCCCTGACGAGTTTGACTTATGTGGTTGTTGCTGTTGCGAGGCGCCTCGGTTATATCGGTTTCGGCCGATGCATTCTGGTCGGCTGACGGACCAGACTTACACCCCATAGGGTGGGGAGATGTAGTGTTCAGGCATAATAATCCACATCGGTGGACCGGCCCTGAGGATCCAAGGGGCAGTTGCGGCTGTTCCTGAGGCTCGGGCTAGACAGTCTCGAATCGGTTGAGGACTATCTTTTGCCTCGGTTCATAGACGGAAATCCAATTTCCAAATACGTGACTTTGCGGTTTTATTTGTAAACCTATATATGGTAACATAGTGGCATGGGACGCTCATGTCGCCTATGATTGATACTTATGATTTGAAGTTGTTTTATACACTATGCACTTATAATAGTATCAAACGATTTGTTTTAACCGTATCAAGCATTCTTTGGCTGTTATAAGGGAAAACCCTATCCTCGGCTGCGTTGCATTGTGTGATGGGACCTGGGTCTTATAACAGCTTCATTTTTCTTTATTTAGCATTGCGCTGTTTGTTTCATGCACTGGTATTCTTGGGAGGAAACCCGTTCCGTGTTATACGGCGTGGTCCCTTGATTTACCTAACTTTAAAAATAAAGATTAATAACTGTTTTAGTTCTCACACCAGTCACATGACTGACCTAGAGTTTATTGTTTAACCTAAACTCTGGGTGCCCTTATTTTGACACGGGCAGCTAGTAGTTTTGGTTTTGCAGATTTATATTCACAGGATCCTGATTTACAGCTGGAACGATATCCGGAAAGCTTTGTATCTGTATATCTACTTCTAGTTGTGTATTGTATTATTTTCCGCTGCTATGTATTAAAATGTAATTTAAATCTCTGATATTTCTGTGTAATATTCATTTATACTCTGTATATTCATGTAATCTGATGCATTGTTGTAATATACAATGAAATGTTCTTCTGTATGCGTTCTGTTTTGTCGTGTTCTCAAACGATAGGGCGTTTCGAACGGCCTGGATCGGTTTAGCGACTGGTTCGGACCGAGCGAAATTCCTTGCCGTCACAGTGTGGATATGGTCCCACTTGACCCCTCCCTCAACTAATGAAAGGCACCCAAGAAAATGAAGAATGAGGACTATACGCAGGCCCCCTATGCCCCACAAACCAATTGGCTAAACCTCACTCATAACTAGATAGCAAGTATATGGTTTGTTGGAGTTCTCCGCCTTTCCGCTTCACATACTCAATTGACTCAAGATGGTAGGTAGACGACGACGTGCTATCACAGGGCTAAACAAGATATTGCCGCCTCACGCTGGTCCATCCTAGTCTTTAGGTTGCTTATATTGCAACCAAGGCATACTCTTGGTTCTTCTAACGCAGACCTTAACCTCTGTAAGACTAGGAGGATCATCTGCAACCTCACAGAGGGATATCAAGAGTAACCTCACGTCCCCTCGAAGCCGCGTGCTTCGTAACCCAGACCGTTGGAGCCTTCTTCATGATCAGATGGACATTCTCTCCTCCTCGTGTTCTACTTTGTTTTCGTGACTAAGGTTTACTACTTAGTTCTCTTAACTAAGGTTTACTACTTAGTTTCGTGAATCGTTCGTTTTCTTAACTAAGGTTTACTACTTAGTTCCCTTAACCAAGGTTTACTACTTAGTTTCTCTTAATCGTTCGTTTTCTTAACTAAGGTTTACAACTTAGTCCTCTTAACTAAGGTTTACTACTTAGTTCTCTTTCTCGTTATTTACGTAGTTCTCTTAACTAAGGTTTATTACTTGGTTCTCTTAACCAAGGTTTGATACTTAGTTTCTGTTACTTAGTTCTCTTTAACTAAGGTTTGTTACTTAGTTCCTTTTAACTAAGGTTTACCTATGAATTCAAGCATGACTTAAGTTCTCTTCCCTAGGATAAGTTTATCTATTATTTAATCTTATCATTCCCCACTTTCCCTTGCTTTGATACTGTTATATTGGTTAAGTTTGCCCATGTGTCCAAGTTGTCTTAACCCCCAATCACGTATTCAATTCAACCCATGCGTCATGTCAAATTGGTTAAGTGTTATCCATCAGTTCATGTTGACTTAACCTACCCATATACCATGTCAAATTGGTTAAGTGTTATCCAGCAGTTCACGTTGACTTAAACCACCCATATATCATGTCAAATTGGTTAAGTGATATCTATCAGTTTGTGTTGACTTAACCTTACCATACTAGCAAGTGTCATTAGCATTAATTAATTATTAATGCCTAACCTCTCACATTAGACCTACTGTTGCGGTCACTGGATGTGCCGGTTGGTTTCGGGCAGGATTACACCACAACTCAATCTAACCTTGGGTTTCAAGCACATTATGACTAACTTCTCACATTAGAACCTATTGTTTGCGGTCACTTGATGTGCCAGGCAGTTCCTGGCAGAATTACATCGCAAACTCATTCTAACCTCGAGTTAGTCATGTTTCATGTTTAGCCTATTGACAAATTCACAAATATGTCCATGTTCTTGTTATGCCACTAGTGTCAATTTTCATGTTATATTTCTAAACTTCCCAATTCATTAACCAATCAAACCCAAATTAAATTAAAACACTCATGCCTTAAATTTCAGGTTTTTGAATTAGATTTCACAATTACATGAGACAGATTAAACCCAAACTTATCCAATTCCGATTAGGTTTCTAGTTTACCTATTTCTTCACCAAATTAGGATTTTTATCTTTAAATCATTTTCCCCAAATCCCCTATTCAAACTTTATTTACCTTTAGCGCAAGTTACTCCAAATTACCAATTTCACGATCCTTTCCCCTTATTTCCTTGAATAATATCAATATATACTCTGCCAATTACCCCAATATTTTCAATAATAATCGTTATGCCACAAACACCAAATTGCATATTATATTCCTCGACTGCATAAAATAGATTATGCCCAATATTTGCAATAATAATCGTTATGCCACAAACCCCAAATTACATATTATATTCCTTGATTGCATAAAATAGATTATGCCCAATAATTGCAATAATAATCATTATGCCACAAACCCCAAATTACAGATTATATTCCTCGACTGCATAAAATAGATTATGCCCAATATTTGCAATAATAATCGTTATGCCACAAACCCCAAATTACATATTATATTCCTCGACTGCATAAAATAGATTATGCCCGATATTCCCATATTCCAACCATACATATGTATAATAAGATTTTGTCTAGGTTCAAGATAACTTAGATCCAAAAATAAAAGGGGGAAGGAGAATAAAAGAACAATTATTATAACATGAATCTTGAACTGAATTTATAACTGGGGAATGATGAACGATAATAATACTATTATACAACAAGTTTATTATAATTCCACTCACCTTGACTGGATTGGGGAAAATAAATGATTTGTTGATGTAGAACGCCGATTTAATCTTCTTATTTGATTGTTGGTGAAGAGCATGAATTGTTGATGAAGAACTTTGCTACTTGATTTGATTAAACTCCAAAATTGATGAAGAACTTGCAAAATAATTTAGAGTTTTGGGGTGGTTGCCATGTTTGGTTCAAGTTTGGTGGCATGGAGACGTCATAAAGAATTTTTATGAATTAGGGTGAGGTCTTGCTACGTATTTGTAGGTGTAGAGAGTGTTTTAGAGCCCTTAGATTGACCTAGAAGCCATCCGACCCGTACAGCACATCAAAACACGTCACAGGAACTGAAATTGCCCAGATCTGGGAATAGGTCGACCCCCATGTGGACCTCCCTAGGGTTAGGTCGACCTCCTGGTCGACCGAACCTCCAGGTCAACCTACCTTGTTTTAGTGGGAAATTTCCCGCCCAGCTGTCTGGGTTGAATTTCGAACTGTTTTGAATTTTTTGTTGAATCTTCTAAATGCCATAATTCCTTCAAACAGAGTCCGATTTATGCAAACTTGGACTCTATTTCAAGAAAAATTTTGGGACGAACGCAATGATGATGTCCGTTTTACTTAATTCTTGATATTTAAATTAAGTATCCTTATTTTATTATCTTTTCCGCTACGCACACTGTTATCAAATTAATTTTTTCTTCTCTTCCATATATTAATTAAATTTCATTGTACATCACCATTATTTACCTATCTATGCATATACACATATTTTTAATTATATTAAAAATGCGGGGTGTTATAGATCTGTTGTGATATTTATTTTGGAAGTTCATGAGCTTATTACTCGAATTATTAACACATTATCAGGATTAAACAATTATATTATGTGTTTATTCGAAATAACTGACTTGAAATAAATTTAATCCTGACTCGGGTGTTTTCTGTATTTTGCATGGGATGCTCGGGTCAGGCCCTAAGTGTTCCAGGTTATAGATATCAGCTCCCAAACAAGAGAGGGCGTGAAGACGCACGCTCACACGCTAAGCCGACAGCAAAGCGTAAAGTTTTATCCATCAAAAATTTATGAACAAATTTATTTATCTTCCGTTGTAAATTTTGTACAACTCTGATGTTTATATAGAAATTTTGTTCCGCTGCAAATTATTGTACTCTGTGATTCTGTACTGATTCTGTTTAACCGTATAAGCCAATAACAATCTGTCGTTTTGATCATTTCGAGTTGGTTTAATTACCGACTTGGAGCGGGCAAAATGCCAGGTCGTTACAACCTATCAGTACAATCAGGTAATCATGGCTATCAAAATGCATGTATTCAAGTACAAATAAACTTTTGAAAAGCATGCAAGCTTGTTCCTATCTATACATTACAGATAGGGGAAAATGGAGATTTTTTTTTGAATAAAATTAAAGCATCTGTTCTGTTTCTCTTAGTGCAGGTGGTAACGTAACCTTAAAATCATTTCAAAATGAAGTCCATGGCTAATTTATCACTACATTAGGAAATATGTGATGTTAACACAAACTATAAAACTACTACAATTTAAGAATTTGTATAAATCCAATAGATATCAAGTTATTACATTAACCATTCTTTTTGCATTCTACCAACAGAGTATAGTGATTGAAAACAATTCAGAAATATTTCATTCTCAATTAATTAGACCGCTTTTCAACTTTCTATGGTTCAGAATATATAATTTATCAAGCTTAGGCATGAATAAACTAAAGTTTGGCTCTCTCTAACATTCTAACTTATTTACCATTAAGATTATGATTTTACATTTGTAGATAGAATTGGCACAAGGTATATAGATAAATGTCCAAAAATGTGTATATGAAGACAAGCCCATGCTAATATAAATACAAGGTATATCTAAACTACTTGCTGTTTTATTTCAGGACCCAGTTTCGCATAACAAAACTACTAGAAAAGGTTGGACAAATGACAATGAGTTTTGAAACTTAAAATTGAGCTAACCACTGTATGTTGTATGCTAAATAGTGAACACTAAAAACCAAACTAAATAATGTGCAAATCGTAATATGACATTGTGCATTGATATATAAATATGAGCCATTGTGAAAATTATTTCATAAGAGTAGCGAGAATTAATGTAACAACCCGGAAAATCAGAACCAATTTAAAAAATTTATTTTAACTATTTTATTGAATTTTGAATAGTTAAAATAATTTATTTTAAATAATAACGAATAAAAATTTATTTAAATCGAAGTTAGAACGAATATATTTATTTTAATTTTAAAAGGAGTTAGAAATAGCGCGGTAGTTTGAAAATTTGAATTCAGACTTTGACTGACTGTACAGGATGCAAAATAAATCGAATTTTAGTGAAACTGAAAATATTTAAATCTGATTAAGAATATCTTTCCAATGAATTTGAAAAATTGAAATTTCATAGCGGGAATCAAAAGTTATGGCCAGTTGAATATTCAGAAAAGTCGCTATAGAATATAAATATATTATATATATATATATGTGTGTGTGTATATATATAGCCCGTATAAATAGCCATTTTGCAAATGACCTCCATTTTCGATGAAACCGCTTTTGTTGGAATCAGAATGTCAAATTATTGCTAGATTCCAATTTTCATAATTTTTGGAATCAATATGTGAGCTTGGCAAAAGAAAATATGTTTTGACAATTTCAATCAATTTCGATCGACGATAAAATGGTCATTTTTCAAACGGTCTCCAAATTCGACGAAATCAGTTTTGTTGGGACAGTATCGTCAAAACATAGCTAGATCTATTTTTCGGGAATTTTTAGGACCAGTATGTGGCCTCGGTAAATTAAAATGTACGATCAAATTAAATAATAAAATATTTCATTATTTAATTTAAAGATAAACATATCGTAACAGCCGAATTGGGTTACAAAACATATCCCATCGTGTCCGGCATAGGGGTATTTAGCTGGGGTCGGCACTCGTTGGGTTTGAATTGGAGTTCGTGTGAGCAAAAGGGTATTTTTGGATTTTAGGATTATTAAATAAATAAAATATAAATATAAGTACCGTATAAAATACGGTATACCATAACCCTAACTCCATCGTATACTGTAGCCGCCTTCTTCAACGATTCATGGCCCGAAAACCACCAATCTTCCTCCATTAAAAACGATCGATCCACACATTGAAACCTTCCACTCCTTAAGGCAATTTCGAAGAGGACCACACCCCCTTGAAATCAGTACGGTCAGATCCTCCCCTAATGGCGTGTATTTCGAGGACCGCACCCCAAATCCACGCCGAACCGACCGCCACCGGGCCGCCAACTCAGCATCGAATTGGGCCCCACACCCACGGTTGGATGCGCCATCCTCCGCCCTTCTTCGTGGCATTCGCTGATCGACACTCGGGCCTCGACAAGCACGAAAAATCAAACCCTAGGTACAAAGATCCATTGAAAAACTGTCGCCTTGGTTCCTGGAGAAGAAAGGTTGACCTTTTTTATTATTTATTATATTAATCAACTTTAAATTGTCATCAACACATAAATGATCATATCTTGTTCGTATTTAATCAGAATTCAACAAAACTGAATGCGTTGGAATCACAACGACGAGATCTACATTTCAGAACTAACCGGAGAATTTTTGGAGCTTGTTACAATTTTAGGCGTCATCAAATCGATGTGAGATTTCTGAAATTAATTAAATAAAATTATATTAGGATGCAGACGGAGTTTAGACACTCCCTACACCCATTGTCCATAAATCATGGACAAATTGTTTGAGTTGTAATTTGAAATTTGGTGAATATTGCGAATGGTTGATTGTTGATTTTGGTTGAAACCAAATAGGATTAGTTTGTGGAAAAATTCGTCTGCGTACGAAATAGATTATTGAAATCCCCCTTGTCAAAAGCTGCGAGGCTTTAAGGTAGCGTGAGGAACCATACATCGGGACGGTGCAGGTTTTAATTACCCTGCCGTTATGCTGTCGAAATTTTCTAAAATATCCATGTGTTAGAAAATATTCATATATGTAATGAAAATTGTTTGAATATTAGAAATCCACATTTTTATTTTGAATGTATATATTATAAAAATGACCATTGTCTGAAAATAGAAATATGATTAACAATAAAAATCACATTTTTATTGTGTAAGAAAAATGTGCATATTTTGAAAACATAAATATGTTTACATTAAAATTCTAATTTTTAATGAAAAATAGAAAGCTAGAAAAATTGATCATATTTTGAAATGGAAATATGTTACATTAAAATTCTCATTTTTAATGTAAGGCAGAAAGCTAGGAAAATGAGCATATTTTGAAAAGAAAAATATGTTGTCATTACAAATCCCATTTTTAATGTAAATGTAGAAATTAGAAAAATAATCATGTTTTAAAAATAAAACAAGTTACTATAAAATATCTCATTTTTAATGCAAAGAAAGAAATTAGAAAAATAATCATGTTTTGAAAATAAAACATGTTTACATAAAATATCTCATTTTTTATGTAAAGAAAGAAATTATAAAAATGTCCATTACTATAGGAAATGTATTTACATTGGGATTTTGCATTTTAATGAATATGAAAACATTAAAATACTACATTACTATATAAAATGTATTTACATTAGATTTTGCATTTTAAATGTTTTATATTAAAATGAACATTGTTATGATAAAATTGTTTTACATTAAAGTTTTACACTCTTATGTAAATAAACCTTTTAAAATGGTCATTGCACTAATAAAAAGTGTTCTCATAGAAATGTATGTTTTAAATGTAAACATTAAATGACCATTTATATCCTACATTAAAAATAGTCATTGGTTAAATAGAAATGCTTTTATATCCAAATATACATTTTTAATGTGATGCAACATTAAAAATAGTCATTTGTCATTTAGAAATGTATTAACACTGAATTTTATATTTATATTGAAATGAAAAATTACATTTTTCAATGTAATCATATATTGAAATGAAAAATTACATTTTTCAATGTAATCATATATTGAAATGAAAAATTACATTTTTCAATGTGATCATATTATGAAGTCAAAAGTTACATTTTTATATGTAAAGGAAGAATGAAATAGGAGATTATATCTTTATACGTAATCAAAGCAAAGAATAGCGATTTACATTTTTCAATGTAAATAAAGATTACATAAAAGTTTACATTTCAATGTAAATAGAATATGAAATAAAAGTTTACATCTCAATGTAAATAGAATATGAAATAAAAATTTACATTTCAATGTAAATAGAATATGAAATAAAGTTTTAGATTTCAATGTAAATAAATATTGAAATAAAAAGTAACATTTTTAATGTAAACATATATTGAAATAAGAGATTACATTTTTCAATGTAATATTTTATTGAAATAAAAGATTACAATTTTAATTCTATGGATGAATGATAAAACATACTTCATTTCCATGTGATATATATATGAATCATATAAAAGATTCAATGTAGAATGAGAATGATATTAACATTAAAAATTTCATTTTTAATGCAATATAGGATTTCATACATAAAAGAAATCAATGTTAATTTGAAAATGGTTCGAAATCATTGAACGGTTTATATTTATATATTTATATATTTATATATAAATATACATTAAAATAAAACGAATCGCGCTGCTGTAATTCGCGTTTTGAAATCATAACTTTAAACGATTATACCGAAAGATCCGACCGTCGGATTTTCCCAAAACTAGAACCGTTGGGTTCGTTTTGGAAAGATCTTTCCAACGATATAACATCTGTTAAGATCCAACAGTTAGGTTGTTAGAAATGTGTAAATCAAATTTTGATGAAAATAGCGCCAGAACCATGTAATGACCCGAAGCGTTGTTTAATTGAAAATGGCTATTTTAAAATAATTAGAAATAGCGATAAATCATTATAAATTAATATTAACGATATGGGATGAAAAGATTGATTTAAATTATATATATTCGAGAATTATTTGAAAAGTCCGAGTTAAATCTCATTTCAAATAGTTATACGATGATTGGAAGTCAAGTATTTAAAGACGGTGATTGAAGACCGGCGATCTTCACATCGAATGGATGACCACTGATTCCCTGGAGGGGTTACAGTGGTAGTTGTCCGGACGTACTTGTTGATTGTCCGGATATGCTCGGTGTCTCCAATTTCAAATAGACCCAGAACGGACTTGTAAATGGATGTATGTCTGAAATTGGATTTTATTTTGTGCTGATTGATTTCTATTTAATACATATCTGTTGGGTGGCGAAGAATTTATTCTCTTGCTTAACACCCCTCTCTGAGACGTACGAGCTCAGAGGTTATATATTGGTTGACCTCAGTCGCATGGCGTGAATTGTCAGTGTGGCATGCCAAGATGCAAAGGATCAAGGCTTATTGTTGAAAAGCAGAGCTTTGTGGTTGACGATCAAAGCATAGCCCATTTTAGGCATAGCTTTGTGTATAGAGGTACTTCACGAGCCTCACAACCCGGTGTGAACCAGAAATGGGAGAAGGACTACAAGGAGGACACACGTTTCTTTCTAGCTAGAAATGGTGTCATGGTTTTACAAGGCCTGACATTTTTACTTATGTGGATGATGGAATGAGGCGCCTCGGTTATTTGAGTCCCTAATGGATCTATTTACGCCCCATAGGGCGGGGAAACGTATTGTTCAGGCATTATTAATCCACTAACATTATTTTTGGACCGGCCCTGAAGATCCAAGGGACAATGTGTTCTGTTCCTGAGACATGGGTTAGATTGTCTCGAATTGGTAAGGACTATCTTTTGCCTTGGTTCATGATGGAAATCCAACTTCCAATATGACACCATGCTGTTTTGATTGTAAAACTAGTATGGTGACATAGTATATGGTAGTTATGCCGTCTATGATTGATATATTATGATTGAAAAATCTTTGGAAACATATAAACACTATTAATAATATCAAATGATTTTATATGTATCAAGTATAATTTGACCATTATAAGGTAAAACTCTATCCTTCGGTTTGCTTTGCATTGCGTGATGGGACTTCAGTCTTATAATGGTTTCATTTTTCTAAAAAGCATTGCGTTGTTTAACGATTTTCTTTAATTTATGCACTGGCAATCCAGTGGAGTAAACTCGTTCCGCATTAGCGGCGTGGTCCTGTGATTAGCCTTATGGTTAAATAGGTTAAGTAGATTTCTCATACCAGTCCCTTGACTGACTCTTAGTTTGTTTCACTTTGCAAACTCGGGTGCCCTCTTTTCCACATAGGCAGCCTTGTATTTAGGTTTAGCAGACTCTTTCTGGATAGCTATGGAGTTGAAAATGGATGCTATCATTCCTATTTTGCTGTTTAGACTTCACTTAGTATATTATGTTTTTATTCCACTGCAGACAATTTATATTAAGCTGAAACTGTATTCTATGCTAAGTATGATCTTATTATGTTGTGTAACTCTGATGATGTATTATTTCCAGTGTAATTTGATGAACTTTATCTGCTGTAATTATCTATTTCTGTTCTGCTGTTACTGTTATGTGTTATATTCCAATGATTATCCTTGCTTTCGTACTACGGAAGTTTGGGGTCATCACAGTTGGTATCAGAGCTTTGGTTAAACTTAGCTCGGGATATAACATATTAACAAACTCATCAGAGATAGAATCAGCAGAATTCAAAAATGAATAACTCGTCATAGATAGGACTAGTAATGTCCTAGAATGAGTAAAAAATACACCTTTATAGATTCATTTACATTTAAAAATATGTCTCTATGTTTTACAATATCTATTCTGTTGGCCTGACTCTTTGTCTGCTATTTGCAGACATAGTAGAAATGAGTGACAGAAACAGAAAAAGTAATTCTATGGTTCGGCAATCTAATGAGCCAGTCATGCTCCCACAACCAGAACCAAATCTAGAAGCTCTTGTAAAGAGGTATCGAAATCTGGGAGGAGAATCATTCTCGGGCAAAGAGTCCATTATTGAAACACAAGCATGGATGCATTCTTCTGAGAAAAATTTTGAAGGCTTAAAGCTGGGAGGTGATCAGAAAAGATTACTGGCATCTTGGGCACTTAAAGGCGAAGCTTTATTATAGTGGGAAACTGTTACTAAGGAGAATCCATAAGGTAATATTACCTGGGATAAATTCAAAGAAATTTTCATAGAAAAATTTATTCCTCTAGGAGAAATTGATCAGTTATATGATGAGTTATACAATCTGAAACAAGGTGAAATGACCATTCGGGGGTATCGGAAGAAATTCGAGGAACTTTCCTGCTTTGCCCCAGAACTAGTCGAAGATCCTTTGTTTGGAGATTTATTTAAGGACTTCAAAGCAAATACATAAATTGGGTAACTATACATGTTAATCTCCCTTTTTCTGAAATGATAGCTATGGCTTGTCGCTACAAGGATCTTGATAAGCAATGTGTTTTGGAAGATGAAGGAGAAGCCAGTTCTAGCAACAAAAGGAAGTTTGAAGCTGATAGCCCTGAGGCAAGTACAGAGCCTGAGGTCAGTAAGAAGCCAAAATCCAATAAGAAAAAGGTTAAGCATAAGGAAGAACAGTTAACGACTGCCATATGCAATAACTACAATAAGCCAGGGCGTTTGCTAAGGAATTGCAAATCTTCAAAGAAACAAAATAATGATGAATCTGAATCCAATAAAATGTTTCAAGACGGTAGAGAATGCAATAAATGCCATCAGAGGGGTCATCTTGCCAAAGATTGCCGGTTTTTGAAAGCGACCAAAGTGGCTCAAGTCAATGAGGTGGAAGAAGCTCCAACACCCTCAGCTAGTCAGGAAAGGCCAGATGTTTTGGAAGGCACTCTTAATATTAAAAATATCTCTGTTACAGTATTATTTAACACAGGTGCATCGCGAAGTTTCATTTCGAGTAACACGGTCAAGAAGCTAAATCTAAAAGTGAGGGATCTTAAAGAATCGATTATTATCCATAATCCGATCGGTGGTTCCCTTGTTCTCGGTTTATATTGCAGAGTGTCGATCTCTTATTCTTGTTACTAGTTCTCTATTAATATGATCATCATGGATTTTTCTAAGTTCGATGTTATTCTTGGGCTGGATTGGTTAACCAGACATGAAGTCGAGGTTAAATGTGCCAAAAGAATCGTTAAGGTCAAATCGAAGCTTGGAAATATTGCTACACCCTGTGTAGGTTCAGATTCAGACAAAAAATAATTTTGGGTTTCTCTTGAGGTCACCCCCACTGCAATTGAAGATATCCCTATCGTTAAGGATTACGCGGATGTGTTTGAAGAAGTTGATAGCTTACCTCCGCATAGATAAATCGACTTCAAGATTGATTTAGTTCCAAATGTAAGGCCAGTTGTGCATTCTATTCGAAGAATGACATGGAAAGAGAAAGAATAATTGAGTAATCAAACTAAGCAGCTTTTATGGAAAGGTCTGATTAGGCCTAGTTTTTCGGAGTGGGGTGCAGCAGTAGCGTTTGTCCCAAAGTCAGACGGTACTTTCAGACTATGTGTGGATTACCGAGACCACAACAAGTAGACGTTCAAGAATAAGTATCCATTGCCCGTATAAATGATTTATTGGATCGTTTAAATAGAGCGAAAGTGTTTTCAAAGATGGTCCTAGCTACAGGTTTCCATCAATTGCATATTGCTGAAGAGTGTGTTCCTTTGACAACTTTCACAGGTCTAGACATATTTTATGAATGGTTAGTAATGCCGTTCGGCTTATGCAATGCTCCAGCCTATTTTGTCGATTTGATGAATCGAGTATTCAGGGATGTTTTGAACAAATTTGTGCTGGTTTTCATTGATGACATCTTAATCTTTTGTAAGTCAACTGCCGAGCATGAGAAACATTTAGAACAAGTTTTGGAAATTTTGAGAAAGAATGTATAAAAAGTCAAGTTTTATAAATGTGTATTCTGGTAAGAAGAAGTGAAGTTCCTCGGTCATGTAGTATCCAAGGAAGGAATTTCAGTGGATCCTAGCAAAATCATGGCAATTCAGGATTGGAAGCAGCCTAGCACTCCTACTGAAGGCAGAAGTTTTCTAGGATTGGCTGGCTATTATCGAAAATTCATCAAAGATTTTTCGAGGCTAGCTTGTCCATTGACGAAGCTTACAAAGAAGCATACAAAGTTTATTTGGACACCTGAATGTGAGGCAGCTTTCCAAGAGCTGAAAAGGTTGACTACTGCTGCAGTGTTGGCTATTATTGATGGCAATCAAGATTTGAAAGTCTGGACTGATGCTTCTAGAGAGGGTATTGGTGCGGTGTTAATGCAAAGAGACAAAGTAGTTGCTTATGCTAGCCGTCAATTGAAACCGCATGAGAAGAAATACCACACTCATGATCTTGAGCTGATAGCCATCGTATTTGCTTTAAAGATATGGAGGCACTACCTTTTGGGTGAGAAGCTCGAATTATATACAGATCATAAATCCCTGAAGTATCCGTTCACCCAAAAGGACTTGAATTTAAGGCAACAACGTTGGGTAGAATTTCTTGCAGCTTATGATCTGGACATCTTGTATACTCCAGGGAAAGCCAACGTTGTAGCAGATGCACTTAGCAGAAAGAATGCGGGCGTCGCCAATCTTTTCATCGCCAATCTTATCATTACACCTACATTGATTGATAAGATCGCTGCTCTTCAGAAGGATGATGAATTTATTCAGAGGATTAGTAAAAGAGTCCGAGAAGGAAAACCCTCCAGTTTTCAAATTGATAACAAGGGAGTTCTGAGGTTGAAAGGCCGAATTTGTGTCCTGAATATCTATGAGCTCGGAAGAGAAGTAATGGATGAATGTCATAAATCCAAGCTTTTTATTCATCCAGGGGTAAGAAAGATGTATCATGATCTCAAGCGTACGTTTTGGTGGAAATCTATGAAAAGAGACATTTCCATTTATGTCAGCAGGTGTTCTACTTGCCAGCAAGTCAAAAGTGATCAGCAAAAACCTACCGGCTTGTTACAACCACTACAAGTTCCAAGTTGGAAATGGGCTCAAATTTCCACTGATTTTATTGATGGCTTGCCCCGAACTAGAAAAGGTAATGACAGTATTTGGGTGATTGTTGATCGTTTCACGAAGTCTGTCCATTTCATTCCTGTCAGATCAACTAGAACAACACAAAGTTTAGCAAAAATTTATTTCAAAGAAATTGTCCGACTACATGGAGTCTCCAGTAGCATTGTAAGTGATCGTGACCCTATATTCGCTAGCAAATTCTGGGAAGCATTCCAAGAAGAGCTGGGGACAACATTAAATCTGAGCACCGCTTATCATCTTCAAACAGATGGCCCGACTGAGAGGGTGGACCGTATACTGCAAGACTTGTTGCGGGCTTGTATTCTTGACTTTGGCAGATTATGGGAAGATCACTTGCATTTGGTCGAGTTCTCTTATAATAACAGTTACCAAGCAAGCTTGAAAATGTTGCCATTCGAAGCATTGTATGGCAGGCCTTGTCGATCTCCCACATGTCGGGTGGAACTAGGCAATAGACCGGTATTGGGTCGCGACATGATTCGAGAAGCTACGAACAAAGTTGATTTTATTAAGAAGCGATTACTAGAAGCTCAGAGACGACAGAAAAGTTATGCAGATGCAAGAAGAAGGGATTTAGAATTTGCAGTGGGCGATTATGTGTACTTGAGAGTTTCTCCATTAAGAGGAGTAGTTCGCTTCGGGAAGACTGGGAAGTTGGCGCCGAGGTTCATTGGTCCATTTCCTATTCTAGTAAGAATTGGAACTCTCGCTTATAGGGTTCAGCTGCCTGACTGGTTGCCAGGGGTACATGATGTATTCCATGTGTCTCGACTTCGAAAGCATGTACATGATCCAGACTTGATTGTAGAGGAAGCTGCATAGCAAGATTTGGAGATAACCCCGAACTTAGCAGTAAGAAGGGGGCCGGTAAAGATCATTGGCAAAGAAACCCGAGTTCTGAGGAACAAAAGAATTCATCTAGTCAAAGTGCAGTGGAGCGGAGATCCTAGAGACTGTACATGGGATACTGAGGATAGCATCAAACAGGCTTATCTCCATTGCAGAGTGGATATCTCTAACTAGCTCTAGTGTAAGGTACATTTACAATATTCTACATTTTCCATTTTGTTTCCTGCTTTACTATTGTTTCCTTTTCGGGGACGAAAAGATTTTAAGTGGGGGAGATTGTAACAACCCGGAAAATCAGAACCAATTTAAAAAATTTATTTTGACTATTTTATTGAATTTTTAATAGTTGAAATAATTTATTTTAAATAATAATGATTAAAAATTTATTTAGAACGAATATATTTATTTTAATTTTAAAAGGAGTTAGAAATAGCGCGGTAGTTTGAAAATTTGAATTCAAACTTTGACTGACTATACAAGATGCAAAATAAATCGGATTTTAGTGAAATCGAAAATATTTAAATCTGTTTAAGAATATCTTTCCAACGAATCAGAAAAATTGAAATTTCATAACGGGAATCAAAAGTTATGGCCAGTTAAATATTCAGAAAAGTCGCTATAGAATTTATATATATTATGTAACACCCCGAATTTCTGTTAATGCTAAAATTCACTAATTATAGAATAAATAATCTCAGACGTGAGAATTGGGGGAAACGGGCTGCGTCATTGCGTTCGTCACGGAAAAATACGCGAAATAGAGTCCGAGTTTTCGAGAATCGGAGTCCGTATGGCCCGGTTATGGCCCAATGAAG
Source organism: Allium sativum (assembly GCA_030737875.1). Classification (NCBI taxonomy): domain Eukaryota; kingdom Viridiplantae; phylum Streptophyta; class Magnoliopsida; order Asparagales; family Amaryllidaceae; genus Allium; species Allium sativum. Next base: position 121,485,557 of record CM060926.1, on the reverse strand, counting down.
TTTACAGAAAATTCAGAGTTCAAAACAGATTTAAAATTCAGGTTCAAATTTCGAAATTGGGGCCATTGGGCGCAGGGGGGAAATTCCCGCCTAGCTACCCAAGTCGACAGCCCTGTCGACTGGGCAGTCGACTTGGCTAGGACCAAGTCGACAGCCTTGTCGACTTGGGTGTCGACAGGGGGTGCTCGGCCAGTTTGGCCTGGTGCACCATTTCAGGGTTTGGGCTGTGTTTTGTGGCTGGTTTCTGGAAGCTTCCGAGATCTGATGGTCCTAATCTAATTTAGGGTTAATCTAATGGCCTAAAACACTTGCCTAATCCTATAAATAAGACCCTAAGCTAGCCCTAAATGATCATAATCCTATACTCTAACTAAACTATGCCAAAATTTTCTATGATCATGGCCTCCACTCAAAGCCCTAGCCTCCATCCTCTTATAAAACTATTTCTATGAAGGCTTTCATGTTCATACAAGCATCTTTGAGTTGTATGAGTGATCATTAGCTTGCATTCATCATCAAGTTGCAAGCTTTATGTTCAAGGCTAGAGTTTTTGGGTGATTTTTGGCAAGGGTTTGCTTATGGGAGTTTAGTGGTGAGTTCTATAGCCATAATAATCAATTGTTAAATTGATTATGATAGGATATGATAAGATATGGCTATGTTTGTGGATAAATGTGCTTATGCAAGTTTAGTATAGTGTATGTTGTGTGTTTTGCAAGTTTTATGCTATATGCAAGTTTAATGCTATGTTTTATGATGCTCACTATGCAAAACACTATGTTGAACATTGATGCATATGTAACATGTTATGCAAACTATATGTGAGATTATATGCAAGTTATATGTAACATGTTATGCAAGTTATGTATTTGGTTTTATGCATGCTAAGTATTTGGTTTTATGCATGCTAAGTATTTGGTTTTGTACATGCTAAGTATTTGGTTTTATGCAAGTTATGATGCAAGTTCATATGCAAGTTATGATGCAAGTTCATATGCAAGTTATGATGCAAGTTCATATGCAAGTTTGCCTCTATGTATGACATAAGTACATGTGCAAGTTCATCCCTTTTAGACCTATGACATGTATACAAGTTGACACCTTTATGATAGGTCTATGACATGAACATTTAAGCAAGTTACCATCTTTATGACATATATGATTCATGCAAGTTTGGGTTGGTTATTTATGCAAGTTGGGTTTATGGTCATATATACAAGTTGACACCTTTTAAACCCATGATAATGCTAATGATATGCTAAGTTGAACCCATTGTGTGTATGATGAATCTTCTCTTTTGAAGTATGTCATGTTAACGTATTTACGTGGGGACGATGGGGTAAAAATTAATGAACACATAAAATTGTGTGAAGTGGGTATGATTAAACATACCGTAAAGTGGATGGACATAATTGGGAATTTACCTATTAAGTTAGGTCTACCCATATTATGGAATTGGGAATTTACCTATTGAGTTAGGTCTACCCATATTCTTAAATATTTGTAATTAATTAGGGATAATTAATACAAATTATGGGGGTGATTAATTAGGTGTAATTAATCTACTAAGACACGAGGTTGGACCCTTTTGTAGCATAAGACTGCCCGGAACCGACCGGCAAATCCAGCGGATACAAATGATTGGCCCAATGTGAGAGGTCTTAGTCATAAACTAAATACGTGACAAGTGTAAAGACACAAGGTTAGACTCTGTTATGGTGTAAGGCTGCCCGGAACCAACCGGCATATCCAGCTGCCATAAAAGACAGTCTAATGTGAGAGGTCTTTACAAAGGTTACGATCTTAATTAATTAAGAAACACTTAACCAAATTAGCATGTAGTGAGGCATGAGGGGTTAAGTGGGTGCCTTGGGTGGCATGTAGTAACTAGTGGGGGTGCCTTGGGTGGCATGAGGAAACTAGTGGGTTGCCTTGGGTGGCAATAGAAAATACGATTAGAATACTTAACCAAAGTGGGACATGTAATTAAACATGATTAAAGGGTTAAGTAAGTGCCTTGGGTGGCATATGGGAATCAAGTAAGTGCCTTGGGTGGCATGTGGAAATCTAGTGGGGGCCTTAAGTGGCAATTGAAATATAATTAAATGACAAGCTTAAGTAGTAGCTTGTGGGGGCCTTAAGTGGCAATTGAAATATAATTAAATGACAAGCTTAAGTAGTAGCTTGTGGGGGCCTTAAGTGGCAATTGAAATATAATTAAATGACTTAACCAAACCTTAACATGTAAGTGGGCATGATTATAAAAGGGGTTAAGTGGGATGCACTAGATAAAATGGCAAGCTTAAGTGGTAGCTTGTGGGGGCCCATTTCAACCAATATCCCAAACGTATCTTTGTGGGCTCGACCCGAGTCGAGGACGGGACACGCATATTGGGCTTGACTATAAGAGGCCAAAACGGGGTAGCGGTGGCAACGCGAGTCCAACGGGTTTCATATGCGTGTGTGGACCCGGGCTGGTAGGTAAGACGTTGTTGCATCGTGTAGATATAAGTCGTGCACCATTGATTATCGGGTTGCCACTTTGGGGAGTGATACACCCCACTGTGGGGCCAGCACGGGTATCTACGGTAGGGAGCCGATCGCTTGGGGAGTAGTGGGTACACCTAGTGGAGATAGGGGCAGACGGCACCTATGTAGTCAGCTAGGGGTACACGAAACTACTGGGTAAAATTACTAAGTACACTTAGTGGGATCAACCTTTAAGTAGGAATTACCCTTGGGTGCGTAGAACTGGTGTGGTGCAGTGTAGGAATTACACTTGGGTGGGTAGATCTGGGGTGGTGCAATCTAGTAATTATCCTTGGGTGGATAAATGCGTCTTTTCGGTTATCTTAGTACATCCTGTGTTTAGTTGGCTACTTAGTGTAGTCATTATCCCCAGAGGTACCGTACCTTGTTTATATCATACCCTAATTACTTTAATGATTGTATTGTTAAGGTTATAGGACTCGCTCAGACTTATGTCTGACCCCGTTGTTTTTATCTTTTTCCCAACCCTCAGGTTATCAGAGTGGGCCTAGCACTAGTGGGATTTGATCAGACTACTTTATCTATCTTTTGGAGCTTGGACCAGGGATGTAAAGCTCAGTTTATCTTTTCTATTATGGCTATTAAGTTATGTAGTGGGATTATGTACTTTTGTTTTATCAGGATGGATAATATGTACTTGACTCTTGTTTATGGTTTTGGTGTAACCAAACATGTTTTACTTTCCGCTGAAATGAAATGATGTTTTAAATTCTCGAGTATTACTTATATCTATCTTGTTGTAATTTTTCTGTTCTATATTCACTTAAAATACTCCACCGATGTTATGGCATTCCCTTAGTGAGTGACCGCAGCGGGTGTGGGGTGTTACACGTGGTATCAGAGCTTAAGGTTACCAGAACAGATAACTTTTTTAGAAAAACTATTTTCTAAGAATATTTTTGGAAGGAGTATTTTCAAAAACATGTCTTTTAAGAGAAAAGTTTTTGAAAGAAAAGCATAATCCCCAATAGCCATATCTATATCTTTCGAATTCTCCGTTTTGAATCTCTTCCTCTCTCGTTTTGAGTTTCCCCTCCGTGTATAGATGATCTTTCTAAGATAGATAAGAATGGAAAACCACTTCAAGGGACTTAGACGTTAGTCAGATTAGAAGTTGGTTCAAGAAGGAAGAGGACTGGTAGGTACCTATTGGATAGACGATGGGAGGAAGGCTCAAATAGTTGTTTGGTTAATGAAGGATGAAACCTCATTGGTGGGAGGTTACGAGTGGAGAATGGGATGAAGAAGGCGAGTAGTTATCCTTTTGGGAGGAATAGGACACCTTATTAGGGTTGTCCAAAGGGGCAAGGGCAAGGTAGGGAATCTTCTGGAGGGTAGTTGTATTCCCTCACGGCTAGTGTACCAGATGGGGATAAGACCGTCTAGGTTGGAATTTGGATTTCTTTATTATCCGGTTCGAACTTTATTTGATTCTGACGCACCGAGTTCGTTTATCTCATCGTTGTTAGTTGAGTCACTACACTTAGACACCAGTTTAGTAGATGATCCCTTAGTTGTTTCAAACCCAATTGGGGGCTCCATGATGTGTTTGGGTTTGAAAGTTTCTATACTTAGCGTTGAGTTTAGATGTGATGCTTTTTGGGCTTCACGGGCTATGGGGTAGTTTTGGGCATGGACTGGTTATCCAGTAATGGTGCCGTTCTTGATTTTGAAGGGAGAGTTGTTAGGCTTATGACCCGCTTGGGTAACACTCTCGAGATCTCTTGTAATCCCATGGAATCTGTTATGCTAAGTTATCTAGAATCGCTTGACACGTCGGTCGAGAGTTTGCGATCTGTTAGAATGGTCCAGGAATACTCGGATGTGTTTGAGGAGGTGAAGGGCTTACCTCCGGAGCGGGAGATTGACTTCCGAATATATCTGGTAGACAATGCCAAACCAGTATCTTGGCCAGTGTGCCACATGGCTCCTCGTGAGAGGAGGGAACTCCATAAGTAAGTAGGTGATTTGCTTGAGAAGGGGTTCATAAGACGAAGTATATCGGAGTGGGGTGCTCCAGTAGTTTTTGCCACGAAGGCGGATGGGTCCCTCAGACTTTGTGTAGGCTAAAGAGAACTAAATAAACTCACAAAGAAGAATAGACACCCATTGCCGAGGATTGATGATCTCTTTGATCAGATAGTTGGCGCCTCAGTATTTTCGCAGTTGGACTTAGCCACGTGGTTTCGTCAGTTGAGAGTGGCTGAGGATAGTATAGAGAACACTTCCTTTAGGACTCCGGATGGTTTTTTTTTATGAGTGGCTGGTGATGCCATTTGGTTTGACGAACGCCCCCGCATACTTTATTGATTTGATGAGAAGGGTGTTTAGGGAGTACCTAAATAAGTTCGTGATGGTCTTTTCTAGGAGCGAAATAAGTTTTCGTATGTGCTCAATAGGTTGAGCAAAGCCAGTTATGGAATAAACGGTGGTTTTCGAGCGAGACTGGCAAGGACATCCAGAGTTGGACAAGGGCTTAATTATTTAGCCGTTTTTACTAGTATCATCTCACGTAGGTCGTCTGAATTCGAAGGAGGTATCCCTTGGGTGTTTGTCTGATATTGGTTTAGGCCTTTGGGGCTTGCATTTGGGGGATGTCGAGTTCGACTAGGGTGGTCTGCGTGAGAGATGGACAGTTGTGATGATTTTGGATGGGATTCTTAGCATCCTATGAGTTTGAGATAGCGTATACCCATGGCAAGGGTAACGTGGTAGCAGACGCCTTAAGTAGAAAAAGGTTGTCCTTGAGTTCATTGTTCGTTGAACGACGGAGCTTAGAGTTTATTTCTATGTTTGACTTTAAACCTTCCGTTGACTTTGTACCCAGTTTGCTAGCCTCCTTGGAGGTTAGGTCTACTCTTTTGGGACGGATTGGCAAGGCACAGCGAGACGACCCACAGTTGGTTGAGTTAGTAGAAAAGCTCATAAGGGGGGGAAGTCGTCCAGCCATTTGAGTAGGTACACCCTAGATGGTAAGGGGTGGTTGCGTAGAGACGGTAGACTTTGTGTACCGCAAGACGAGGGTTTGAGGAGGGCTATACTTGATGATGCACATCGGTCGAAGATGACCATTCATCCCGGTGGGGACACGATGTACCATGACATGAAGCGAGTTTTCTTTTGGGCCGGTATGAAGAAAGATGTGGCCGAGTATGTCGCTAGATGTTGGTGTGCTAGCAAGTGAAAGCGGAGCAGAAGAAACCCGGTGGGTTGCTTCACCCATTGGAGGTTCCGCTATGGAAGTGGAATAGTGTCTCGATGGATTACCGAGATCGAGGAAAGGTAATACGGGAATTTGGGTTGTGGTAGATAGACTTACTAAGAGTGCCCATTTCATACCCGTGAAGAGTAAGAGAACTGCTCCATGGCTAGCTTCAGTTTACATTCAAGAGATTATTAGATTGCATGGTGTACCTTCCAGTATAGTGAGCGATTGAGATCCTATCTTCACTAGAGAGTTTTGGAAGAGTTTGCAAAAGGCGGTAGGGACTCGGTTGTGTTTGAGTACCGCATATCATCCTCAGACGGATGGCCAGACCGAGAGGGTGAATCGTATTTTAGAAGACCTTTTGAGGCTATGTATCTTAGATTTTGGAGGTACATGAGAAGAGCATCTTCCATTGGTGGAGTTGCCCGACAGACTTAGTGGTGTACATGATGTATTCCATGTGAGGAAGTGCCTACATGAGACCGCAGAGGCGGTAGAGCCGAGCTTGCTTAAAGAAGTAAAGGTAGAGCGTGATGTGATTATTCGACGAGCTCCTACCCGCATCCTTGGGTCAGAGATTAGGGAGTTGAGAAACAGAGAGGTTCGACTAGTCAAAGTGAAAAGGGGAGAAGGTGAGAGCAATGCTACTGGGGAGACAGAAGCGAAGATGCGTTCGTTATACCCATTCCTTTTTGAGGGTATGTCCTTTAAACGTCTCCTTTATCGTTTGTCTAGTGCTTATCTTATCTTTAGTATGTCCTCTCATTAGTACCTTTGACCTTTAGATAGGGTAAACCTATGGTTGAAACATGTGTTTGAGACATGTTATGTTTGATGGATGCGTGTGGATGCAAGTGGTTGCTAGTGGTTGCTCGTGGATGCATATACACACACTCTAGACACTAGATCGGCTCAATCACTTCATATTGCATATTGCATATAATTGTGTGTAGGTAGCTATATTTTTGGATGTATAATGATTGTGTTATCATATGGATGATGCATTTTGGTGAATGATTGTGCACTCATGTAGATATTGTATGTGTCGATAGGGTTCTCTCGCATACATAATGGATGCATGGCACTATCATGGTTTGCATATGTTCATACATTAGATAGGGAACATATACACACACTTTTTGCATATGCTCATACATCATTAGAAATTGTTTTAAGGACAATGGATGCCAGTGTTTGATGGATTGAGTAGATGGTTGTTTGGATGGTAGGATATGCATTCTCCTTAGCTTAGAGATTTCGGGGACGAAATCCTTTAAGGAGGGGAGAATGTAACACCCCGAATTTCGGTTAATGCTAAAATTCACTAATTACAGAATAAATAATCTCAGATGTGAGAATTGGGGGAAACGGGCTGCGTCATTGCGTTCGTCTCGGAAAATACGCGAAATAGAGTCCGAGTTTTCGAGAATCGGAGTCCGTATGGCCCGGTTATGGCCCAATGAAGTTTACAGAAAATTCAGAGTTCAAAACAGATTTAAAATTCAGGTTCAAATTTCGAAATTGGGGCCATTGGGCGCAGGGGGGAAATTCCCGCCTAGCTACCCAAGTCGACAGCCCTGTCGACTGGGCAGTCGACTTGGCTAGGACCAAGTCGACAGCCCTGTCGACTTGGGTGTCGACAGGGGGTGCTCGGCCAGTTTGGCCTGGTGCACCATTTCAGGGTTTGGGCTGTGTTTTGGGGCTGATTTCTAGAAGCTTCCGAGATCTGATGGTCCTAATCTAATTTAGGGTTAATCTAATGGCCTAAAACACTTGCCTAATCCTATAAATAAGACCCTAAGCTAGCCCTAAATGATCATAATCCTATACTCTAACTAAACTATGCCAAAATTTTCTATGATCATGGCCTCCACTCAAAGCCCTAGCCTCCATCCTCTTATAAAACTATTTCTATGAAGGCTTTCATGTTCATACAAGCATCTTTGAGTTGTATGAGTGATCATTAGCTTGCATTCATCATCAAGTTGCAAGCTTTATGTTCAAGGCTAGAGTTTTTGGGTGATTTTTGGAAAGGGTTTGCTTATGGGAGTTTAGTGGTGAGTTCTATAGCCTTAATAATCAATTGTTAAATTGATTATGATAGGATATGATAAGATATGGCTACGTTTGTGGATAAATGTGCTTATGCAAGTTTAGTATAGTGTATGTTGTGTGTTTTGCAAGTTTTATGCTATATGCAAGTTTAATGCTATGTTTTATGATGCTCACTATGCAAAACACTATGTTGAACATTGATGCATATGTAACATGTTATGCAAACTATATGTGAGATTATATGCAAGTTATATGTAACATGTTATGCAAGTTATGTATTTGGTTTTATGCATGCTAAGTATTTGGTTTTATGCATGCTAAGTATTTGGTTTCGTACATGCTAAGTATTTGGTTTTATGCAAGTTATGATGCAAGTTCATATGCAAGTTATGATGCAAGTTCATATGCAAGTTATGATGCAAGTTCATATGCAAGTTCATATGCAAGTTTGCCTCTATGTATGACATAAGTACATGTGCAAGTTCATCCCTTTTAGACCTATGACATGTATACAAGTTGACACCTTTATGATAGGTCTATGACATGAACATTTAAGCAAGTTACCATCTTTATGACATATATGATTCATGCATGTTTGGGTTGGTTATTTATGCAAGTTGGGTTTATGGTCATATATACAAGTTGACACCTTTTAAACCCATGATAATGCTAATGATATGCTAAGTTGAACCCATTGTGTGTATGATGAATCTTCTCTTTTGAAGTATGTCATGTTAACGTATTTATGTGGGGACGATGGGGTAAAAATTAATGAACACATAAAATTGTGTGAAGTGGGTATGATTAAACATACCGTAAAGTGGATGGACATAATTGGGAATTTACCTATTAAGTTAGGTCTACCCATATTAAGCAATTGGGAATTTACCTATTGAGTTAGGTCTACCCATATTCTTAAATATTAGTAATTAATTAGGGATAATTAATACAAATTATAGGGGTGATTAATTAGGTGTAATTAATCTACTAAGACACGAGGTTGGACCCTTTTGTAGCATAAGACTGCCCGGAACCGACCGGCAAATCCAGCGGCTACAAATGATTGGCCCAATGTGAGAGGTCTTAGTCATAAACTAAATACGTGACAAGTGTAAAGACACGAGGTTAGACTCTGTTATGGTGTAAGGCTGCCCGGAACCAACCGGCATATCCAGCTGCCATAAAAGACAGTCTAATGTGAGAGGTCTTTATAAAGGTTACGATCTTAATTAATTAAGAAACACTTAACCAAATTAGCATGTAGTGAGGCATGAGGGGTTAAGTGGGTGCCTTGGGTGGCATGTAGTAACTAGTGGGGGTGCCTTGGGTGGCATGAGGAAACTAGTGGGTTGCCTTAGGTGGCAATAGAAAATACGATTAGAATACTTAACCAAAGTGGGACATGTAATTAAACATGATTAAAGGGTTAAGTAAGTGCCTTGGGTGGCATATGAGAATCAAGTAAGTGCCTTGGGTGGCATGTGGAAATCTAGTGGGGGCCTTAAGTGGCAATTGAAATATAATTAAATGACAAGCTTAAGTAGTAGCTTGTGGGGGCCTTAAGTGGCAATTGAAATATAATTAAATGACAAGCTTAAGTAGTAGCTTGTGGGGGCCTTAAGTGACAATTGAAATATAATTAAATGACAAGCTTAAGTAGTAGCTTGTGGGGGCCTTAAGTGGCAATTGAAATATAATTAAATGACTTAACCAAACCTTAACATGTAAGTGGGCATGATTATAAAAGGGGTTAAGTGGGATGCACTAGATAAAATGGCAAGCTTAAGTGGTAGCTTGTGGGGGCCCATTTCAACCAATATCCCAAACGTATCTTTGTGGGCTCGACCCGAGTCGAGGACGAGACACGCATATTGGGCTTGACTATAAGAGGCCAAAACGGGGTAGCGGTGGCAACGCGAGTCCAACGGGTTTCATATGCGTGTGTGGACCCGGGCTGGTAGGTAAGACGTTGTTGCATCGTGTAGATATAAGCCGTGCACCATTGATTATCGGGTTGCCACTTTGGGGAGTGATACACCCCACTGTGGGGCCAGCATGGGTATCTACGGTAGGGAGCCGATCGCTTGGGGAGTAGTGGGTACACCTAGTGGAGATAGGGGCAGACGGCACCTATGTAGTCAGCTAGGGGTACACGAAACTACTGGGTAAAATTACTAAGTACACTTAGTGGGATCAACCTTTAAGTAGGAACTACCCTTGGGTGGTTAGAACTGGTGTGGTGCAGTGTAGGAATTACACTTGGGTGGGTAGATCTGGGGTGGTGCAATCTAGTAATTATCCTTGGGTGGATAAATGCGTCTTTTCGGTTATCTTAGTACATCCTGTGTTTAGTTGGCTACTTAGTGTAGTCATTATCCCCAGAGGTACCGTACCTTGTTTATATCATACCCTAATTACTTTAATGATTGTATTGTTAAGGTTATAGGACTCGCTCAGACTTATGTCTGACCCCGTTGTTTTTATCTTTTTCCCAACCCTCAGATTATCAGAGTGGGCCTAGCACTAGTGGGCTTTGATCAGACTACTTTATCTATCTTTTGGAGCTTGGACCAGGGATGTAAAGCTCAGTTTATCTTTTCTATTATGGCTATTAAGTTATGTAGTGGGATTATGTACTTTTGTTTTATCAGGATGGATAATATGTACTTGACTCTTGTTTATGGTTTTGGTGTAACCAAACATGTTTTACTTTCCGCTGAAATGAAATGATGTTTTAAATTCTCAAGTATTACTTATATCTGTCTTGTTGTAATTTTTCTGTTCTATATTCACTTAAAATACTCCACCGATGTTATGGCATTCCCTTAGTGAGTGACCGTAGCGGGTGTGGGGTGTTACATATTATATATATATAAATATAGCCCGTATAAATAGCCACTTTGCAAACGACCTCCGTTTTCGACGAAACCACTTTTGTTGGAACCGTAATGTAAAATTATTACTAGATTCCAATTTTCATTATTTTTGGAATCAATATGTGAGTATGGCAAAAAAAATACGGTTTGATAATTTCAGTCAATTTCGATCGACCAGAAAATGGCCATTTTTCAAACGGTATCCAAATTCGATGAAATCAGTTTATTGGGACCGTATCATCAAAACATAGCTAGATTTATTTTTCGGGAATTTTTATGACCAGTATGTGGCCTCGGTAAATTAAAATGTACGATCAAATTAAATAATAAAATGTTTTATTATTTAATTTAAAGATAAACATATCGTAACAGCCGAATTGGGTTACAAAGCATATCCCATCGTGTCCGGCATGAGGGTATTTAGCTGGAGAAGACACTCGTTGGGTTTGAATTGGAGTTCGTGTGAGCAAAAGGGTATTTTTGGATTTTAGGATAATTAAATAAATAAAATATAAATATAAATACGGTATAAAATACGGTATACTGTAACACCCCACGTCCATTAATGTCACTCACAAAGGGAATGCATTAACTTCCATGGAGGTTTTAAGTGAATATAGAACAGTAAAATTACAACAAGACATATATAAAATAGTACTTGGAAATTCAAAAACTTTATTTCATTGTAGCAGAAGTCAAAACATGTTTGATTACATCATAACACCATATTCAATGTCAAGTACAATATCTATCTTGATAAAACAAGTACATAATCCCATTACATGAATAGCCATTAAAAAGAAAGATAACAAGCTGGACTTTACTTCAGCAGTCCAAGCTTTCCAGAAGATAAGCGATCCAACTAGACTCCACTAGAACTTGGCCCAACCTGCGGACCTGAAGGGAGAAAAGGATGGAAAAGAGGGGGTCAAACATAAAGTCTGGTGAATATGATAATTATACAATACTATTACCAAAATAACTGGACTAAGGCATAAGCTGGAAAACAAGAAAATGTCTATGAAGAGCAGATTAAGGACATAGACAATCGCTAAAGGCAACGTTATAGGCGCTCCTAAATACTAAAGGATAAACACTATACTGCACCACACCAGTCCCCCTAAAGATTCATCCCACTTAGCTTCACTTAGAAACTTTCCCAATGGCTTTACGTACCCCTAGCTGACTACATAGGTGCCGCCTGCCCCTATCTCCACTAGGTGTTACCCTACTTCCCATTATTCGATCTGCTCCCTAACTCGTAGATACCCGTGCTGGCCCCACAGTGGGGTGTATCACTCCCCTAAAGTGGCAACCTGATACAACGGACATGCACGGCTTATACCTACACGATGCAACAACGTCTTACCTACTAGCCCGGGTCCACACACGCATATGAAACCCGTTGGACTTGCGTTGCCACCGCTCCCTGTTTTGGCCTCTTATAGTCAAACCCAGTATGTGTGTCCCGTCCTCGACTTGGGTCGAGCCCACAAAGATACGTTTTGGGATACTGGTTGAAATGGGCCCCCACTATTTACCACAAGCATTCCACCTAAGCTTGTTCCCATTAGTCCATCCCACTTAACCCACTTAGTCATGTTCATTTACATGTGTGTTTGGTTAAGTCTAATCGTATTTCAAATGCCTCTAAAGGCAACCACCAGATTCCTCATGCCACCCAAGGCACCTACTTAACCCCCATGTCCCACCTTACATGATTATCTGGTTAAGTATTTCTTAGTTCATTAAGGCCATAACCTCATAAAGACCTCTCACATTAGACTGGCATTTATGGCAGCTGGATTTGCCGGGCGGGTCCGGGCAGTCTTACACCATAAAAGAGTCTAACCTCGTGTCTTTACAACTGTTATGCTTTAGTTTGGGCCTAGGACCTCTCACATTGGGCCGACATTTGTGACTACTGGATTTGCCGGGCGGGTCCGGGCGGGTTTACATCACAAACGGGTCCAACCTCGTGTCCTAAGCATTGATTATTAATAACAATCCACTTTCCCCCAATTTTAATAATTCCCTACTTGAATTATTAATTACTTCCAATTTTTAACAATGTCCATAATTGACTCAATTATGGACATCCATTCATGGTATGCAAAATCTTACAAAATTGCACCCAATTTATTAATTCCTAATATTACCCCTACCCCACGTTTGAACGTTTATTCGCAAAATATATGTTAGACTCGAATAGCCTAACTCATATCATAAAAGAGACTATCATAATAACAACATGTATATGTGACCAAATGAATCATAATAAGGGGTGAAACTTGCATATGTCCAACTTGCATAGATTATACATGTCATGGACCTAAAGGTGTCAACTTGTTTAAAATTCACCTAATATAATCTCAATCAATTTTCATAAACTTACATATGAACATGTGTGAATCAACATCATCTAATTTTTTTTTAACAACATGGTTTTATATGGGTACACCTAACTCAATAGGCAAATTCCCATAATCAAGTTTTATTTAATTATAGTTTCAAGTTTATGGGTACACCTAACCTAATAGGCAAATTCCCATAAACAAGATCCATTTAAATTAAGAAAAAAAAAACATAACTTTAAGCATGATCCAACAACATCATGATTTTTCAACATAATATAGCATGATTTATAACATGGCATAGTATGATAGTATAACATAGCTTGACATGATTCTCAACATAGCACGACATAGCATAAGAGAATTTACAACATAGCATGACATAGCATATATAATTTACATCATACGACAACATAATAACATAATAAGAGATCCACAATATATAGAATTTACAATTACAAATCACATCACTTTCTTGTGATCCATTCATAACTGAGTCAAATTAGTTTGTAATAGTCTTGTAAGAATCATCATACTCACCAACAAAAGAAAAGAATTAGAGAAAGAGAGATCTTTTGATTTGATTTTTGTGTAGATTTAGTTGTAGATGATTAGGCTTCCTCTTCTTAGTTTGTGACGGCTATGCTGAACTCCATGGTAGCAGCATGACGGTAGCTTCTCTAATTTTACAAGTGATTTAGGTCTAGGGTCTACCCTCTTATTTATAGATTTTTAGAATTCATTTAGGCCATTAGATTTAACCTAGAAATAACCGCAGCCGTTCAGACAAGATGGGGTTTATCTTGTTGACTCAGCAATGAGTCAGAAGTGACTCAGCAAACACTCAGCATATTAATAAACTTCTATTCATGTCATAAATATATATATATTTTCTACAATGTACATATTAGATACATCCCCCTTTACTTATTATTGTTTTTATATACATATTAGATACATCCCCTCTCTTACACACTTATTAATATTTTTATATTCATATTAGATACATCCCCTCTCTTACACACTTATTAATATTTTTATATTCATATTAGATACATCCCCTCTCTTACACACTTATTAATATTTTAGCAACTTTAGTGTTAATAGAAAATTCGGGGTGTTACATTCTCCCCTCCTTTTAGGATTTCGTCCCCGAAATCTTCAAGTCTGGAAGAATGTATATCCTACCATCCAAACGTCCATCTACTCATCCATCATACACAGGCATCCATTGTCCTTAAAAGACTTCTAATGCTTTATGATCATATGCAAGTGTGTGTACATGTCCTTACCTAATGCGAAATCAGGCGGTCTACTGATTCAGTTGACCTCCTTAATGCAAATTATGTAAGTGTCATGAATCCATTATGTATGCAAAAGATCCTAATTGCTTACATACTACTTCTATATGCGTGCACACCCATTCAACCGAATGCAGCATCCATATGATGGTACAACCATTATACATCCATTATACTAAATACATCCATATATATGCAGTATGCAATATGAAGTGACTGAGCCGATCTAGTGCCTAAAGTGTGTGTATATATGCATCCACGAGCAACCACTAGCAAACACTTGCATCCATTTTGCATCCATCATACATAACATGTCTCAAACACATGTTTCAACCATAGGATTATCCTAACTAAAGGTCAAAGATACTAATGAGAGGACATACTAAAGATAAGATAAGATAAGCTAAGCGATAAAGGAGAAATTAAAAGACATACCCTCAAAAAGAAAAGGGTACAACGAACGCATCTTCTCTTCTGTCTCCCAAGTTGCGTTGCTCTCATCATTTCCCCATTGCACTTTAACCAGTCTGACCTCTCGATTCCTCAACTTTTTGATCTCCGACCCAAGAATGCATGTAGGAGCTCGTCTAATTGTTGCATCACGCTCTATTTCCACCTCTTTAAGCAAGCTCGGCTCTACCACCTCCGCGGTCTTGTGCAAACACTTCCTCAAATGTGATACATGGAATACGTCGTGTACTCCACTAAGTTTCTCAGGCAACTCCACCCTATATGCCATCTTCCCAATCCTGTTTTTTTACAGGAAACGGCCCTACAAACCTTGGTGCTAATTTCCCCACGGACCCAAAGCGAAAAACATTCTGTAACGGAGATACTTTGATAAAAACCATGTCCCCAATGTCAAACTCAAGATCTGTCCTCTTATCAGCATACGATTTTTGCCTATCTTGTGCTGCTTTCATCCTCCTTCGAATCAACTCAATCTTCTCCGAGGTTTCCCTAACCATATCGGGCCCAAGTAGGATTTTATCGGTAGATTCCCACCAACATGTAGGCGAACGGCAAGGCCTTCCATAAAGAGCTTCGAAAGGTGCCATGCCAATACTAGACTGAAAGCTATTATTATATGCGAATTCTACTAACGGAAGGTGCTCTTCCCATGTACCCCCAAAGTCTAGGATACAAAGCCTTAAAAGATCCTCTAGAATGCGATTCACCCTCTCGGTCTGGCCGTCTGTCTGAGGATGATATGCGGTGCTCAAACATAGCTGAGTCCCTACCACCTCTTGTAAACTCTTCCAAAATTCGCTAGTAAAGATGGGGTCACGGTCGCTTACTATACTAGAAGGAATACCGTGCAAACGAACTATCTCCTTAATGTATACAGAAGCCAACCACGGAGCAGTCCTCTTACTTTTCACGGGAATAAAATGGGCGCTTTTAGTAAGTCTATCTACTATAACCCAAATCCCCGTGTTACCCTTCCTTGATCTTGGTAATCCATCCACAAAATCCATTGAGATGCTTTCCCATTTCCATAGTGGAACTTCTAATGGGTGAAGCAACCCACCGGGTTTCTTTTGTTCTGCTTTAACTCGTTGGCACACCAAGCATCTAGCGACGTACTCGGCCACATCCTTTTTCATACCGGCCCAAAAGAAAACCCGCTTCATATCTTTGTACATCTTATCCCCGCCGGGATGAATGGTCATTTTTGAGCGATGAGCATCATCAAGAATGGCCTTCCTTAAGTCTTCG
This sequence comes from Allium sativum, assembly GCA_030737875.1. Classification (NCBI taxonomy): domain Eukaryota; kingdom Viridiplantae; phylum Streptophyta; class Magnoliopsida; order Asparagales; family Amaryllidaceae; genus Allium; species Allium sativum. The sequence continues at coordinate 121,469,494 of CM060926.1, read as the reverse complement.
TCTTGTGGTACACAAAGTCTATTATCCCTTCGTAACCAACCCTTATCGTCTAGGGTATACCTACGAAGATGGCTTGACGACTCCCCCCCTTTGAGCTTTTCTACTATCTCAACAAACTGTGGGTCGTCTCGCTGTGCCTCACCAACCCGTCCTAGAAGTGTAGGTCTAACCTCCAAGGATGCTAACAGACCGGGTACTAAGTCAACGGAGGGTCTAAAGTCAAACATAGAGATGAATTCTAAGCTTTGTCGTTCAACAAACAACGGACTCAAGGACAACCTTTTCCTACTTAAGGCGTCTGCCACCACGTTACCCTTGCCCGGGGTATATGCTATTTCAAAATCGTAGGAGGCTAAGAATTCCATCCACCGTTGCTGCCTTAAATTCAAATCCTTCTGAGAGAATAAGTATTTTAATGATTTATGGTCAGTGAACAGTTCGAATTTCTCACCAAGAAGATAGTGACGCCAAGACTTAAGCGCGAAAACAATTGCGGCTAGCTCTAAGTCATGCGTGGGGTAATTCTTTTCATGAACCCTCAACTGCCTTCCACCATAGGCTATTACTCTTCCCTCTTGCATGAGGACCGCGCCAAGTCCCGTCCCACAAGCATCAGTATAGATGGTAAACGGTTTATTCCCGTCTGGCAGCACTAAGACTGGGGCTGAAGTTAAGGCTCTCTTTAAACGTTGGAACGCATCATCGCAATCTTTGTCCCACGTAAAAACCAGGTTCTTCTTCGTTAACCGTGTTAATGGAGCTGATATTTTTGCGAAGTCTTTGATAAACTTCCTATAATAGCCAGCCAACCCCAAGAAACTTCTTACTTCGGTTGCATTTTTAGGGACCTTCCAATCTTGGATGGCCACCACCTTTGCGGGATCCACTGCTATCCCTTCTTTGGAAACCACGTGCCCTAAGAATCGTACTTCCTTCCTCCAGAAGTGACACTTAGAAAATTTTGCCTTAAGGTTATGCGCTCGAAGGGTTTCCAACACTTCCCTAAGATGTAGGGAGTGCTCTTCTTTATTCTTAGAAAAGACTAAGATGTCATCCACAAAGACTACCACGAATTTGTTAAGGTATTCCCTAAACACCCTACTCATCAAATCAACAAAATATGCAGGGGCGTTTGTCAAACCAAAGGGCATCACTAGCCATTCATAGAATCCGTCAGGAGTCCTAAAAGCAGTCTTATCTATACTATCCTCAGCCATTCTCAGTTGATGAAAGCCAGTGGCTAAGTCCAACTGCGAAAACACTGAGGCGCCAACTAACTGATCAAAGAGATCGTCAATCCTTGGCAGTGGGTGTCGGTTCTTTTTAGTAAGCTTGTTTAGTTCTCTATAGTCCATACAAAGTCTAAGAGACCCATCCGCCTTTGTGGCAAAAACTACTGGAGCACCCCACTCCGATATACTACGTCTTATGAACCCCTTCTCAAGCAACTTCTTTACTTGCTTATTGAGTTCCCTCCTTTCACGAGGAGCCATGTGGCGCACTGGCAAAGATACGGGTTTAGCATTATCCACAAGATAAATTCGAAAGTCTATCTCCCGCTTTGGAGGTAAGCCCTTCACCTCCTCAAACACATCCGGATATTCCCGGACCACTTCTACCGATCGCAGGTTCTCTACCGACGCGTCAAGCGATTCAAGATAACTTAGCATAACGGAATTTATGGGATTACAAAAGATGTCGAGAGCATTACCAAGGCGAGTCACAAGCCTAACTACTCTCCTTTCACAATCAAGAATGGCCCTATTTCTAGACAACCAATCCATTCCTAAAATTAGCCCATAGCCCGTGAAGCCCAATACATAAGCATCACATCTAAATTCAACGCTAAGTATAGAGATTTTCAAATCCAAACATATCATGGTCAAATGAGCCGAACCCCCAATTGGATTTGAAACGACCAAGGGATCCTCTACTAAACTGGTGTTCAAGTGCAGTGATTCAACTAATGATGGAGAGATAAACGAATGAGATGCGCCAGAATTGAATAAGGTACGGACAGGATGATCAAACAGAAAACTAAGCTTTCAACAGAAATTGTTTTACCTCTTTCTTGCAGCGGTGGGGCCGCAATAGCCTGAACTTGCCCCCTTGCCTGCCCTGGTGCCATAAGAGCCTGCACCTGTCCTCCCGAGGTAGACCCTGCCCTCTGCCCCTTCTTTGGACAGTCCTTCACTAAATGTCCTGCATCTCCAAAATGAAAACAACCAGTCTTCTTTTTCTTTCTACAATCTTTGCTGAGATGGCCAGGCGTCCCACAATTGAAGCATTTCTTCTTCCCTTTGCCATTATTGTTTTTACCATCCTTCTTATTTTGCTGTTGGGGTTTCTTCTGATCCCCTTTCTTTTCAACTGCCTTATCCTCATGCATAAGTGCCATTTCTACTAGCTTTTCAAAGGTGGCTCCCATAGGGATGTGGGTCATAGCCAACCCTTGCAACGGTTCATTCAAGCCTCTAACGAACCTCAAAGCTTTCTTCTCTGGCGTGTTCACCAACTCCAAGCCAAACCTTGCTAACTGATTAAACTTATTGACATATTCCTTTACTGATGAGCTCCCTTGCTTTAGTGCCAGGAATTTTTCCATATTTAAGTTCTCCTCTGCCCTTGAAAGAAACTTTGCCTCAAACCTTCGTCTGAAATCCGCCCATGAATCAACTGGACGTTCCCCGTTAGTGACCTCCCACGAAAACGAGGCCTCTCCCTTCATTAACCAAGCAGCTAAACGGACTTTCCTCCCATCTTCCACTTCAAAGATATCCAACAATTCCTCAGTCTCCTTAAGCCAATCTCTGGCCTCCACAAACGTCTCAGTCCCTTGAAAAGTTTTTCCTCCCATAGCCTTGAATTCCTTGCACGTCTTTGCAAAAGTGTCAACACGAGGAGGAGGAGGAGGAATGGGTGCAACTAGGGGTGGAGGAGTATCCGCTGGGCCTGCAGTGGTGGCCCTAGCCTCCAAGTATCTCCTAAACCACCCTGGAATCATCACACCTTCTGGGAGATTAAGATCTTCAGCCATGCTGAAACGAAAAAGGAAAGATTCAAAATGGAGAATTCGAAAGATAAAGATAAGGATATGGCTATTTGGGATTATGTTTTTCATAAAAACTCTCTTTAAATAACATGTTTTTTTTTTTTTTTTGAAAGTACTTCTTCCAAAAATACTTTAGAAAAAAAAATATTTTTCTAAAAAAAAATTTATCTGTTCTGGTAACCTTATGCTCTGATACCACGTGTAACACCCCACGTCCATTAATGTCACTCACAAAGGGAATGCATTAACTTCCATGGAGGTTTTAAGTGAATATAGAACAGTAAAATTACAACAAGACAGATATAAAATAGTACTTGGAAATTCAAAAACTTTATTTCATTGTAGCAGAAGTCAAAACATGTTTGATTACATCATAACACCATATTCAATGTCAAGTACAATATCTATCTTGATAAAACAAGTACATAATCCCATTACATGAATAGCCATTAAAAAGAAAGATAACAAGCTGGACTTTACTTCAGCAGTCCAAGCTTTCCAGAAGATAAGCGATCCAACTAGACTCCACTAGAACTTGGCCCAACCTGCGGACCTGAAGGGAGAAAAGGATGGAAAAGAGGGGGTCAGACATAAAGTCTGGTGAATATGATAATTCTACAATACTATTACCAAAATAACTGGACTAAGGCATAAGCTGGAAAACAAGAAAATGTCTATGAAGAGCAGATTAAGGACATAGACAATCGCTAAAGGCAACGTTATAGGCGCTCCTAAATACTAAAGGATAAACACTATACTGCACCACACCAGTCCCCCTAAAGATTCATCCCACTTAGCTTCACTTAGAAACTTTCCCAATGGCTTTACGTACCCCTAGCTGACTACATAGGTGCCGCCTGCCCCTATCTCCATTAGGTGTACCATACTTCCCATTATTCGATCGGCTCCCTAACTCGTAGATACCCGTGCTGGCCCCACAGTGGGGTGTATCACTCCCCTAAAGTGGCAACCTGATACAACGGACATGCACGGCTTATACCTACACGATGCAACAACGTCTTACCTACCAGCCCGGGTCCACACACGCATATGAAACCCGTTGGACTTGCGTTGCCACCGCTCCCTGTTTTGGCCTCTTATAGTCAAACCCAGTATGCGTGTCCCGTCCTCGACTTGGGTCGAGCCCACAAAGATACGTTTTGGGATACTGGTTGAAATGGGCCCCCACTATTTACCACAAGCATTCCACCTAAGCTTGTTCCCATTAGTCCATCCCACTTAACCCACTTAGTCATGTTCATTTACATGTGTGTTTGGTTAAGTCTAATCGTATTTCAAATGCCTCTAAAGGCAACCACCAGATTCCTCATGCCACCCAAGGCACCTACTTAACCCCCATGTCCCACCTTACATGATTATCTGGTTAAGTATTTCTTAGTTCATTAAGGCCATAACCTCATAAAGACCTCTCACATTAGACTGGCATTTATGGCAGCTGGATTTGCCGGGCGGGTCCGGGCAGTCTTACACCATAAAAGAGTCTAACCTCGTGTCTTTACAACTGTTATGCTTTAGTTTGGGCCTAAGACCTCTCACATTGGGCCGACATTTGTGACTACTGGATTTGCCGGGCGGGTCCGGGCAGGTTTACATCACAAACGGGTCCAACCTCGTGTCCTAAGCATTGATTATTAATAATAATCCACTTTCCCCCAATTTTAATAATTCCCTACTTGAATTATTAATTACTTCCAATTTTTAACAATGTCCATAATTGACTCAATTATGGACATCCATTCATGGTATGCAAAATCTTACAAAATTGCACCCAATTTATTAATTCCTAATATTACCCCTACCCCAAGTTTGAACGTTTATTCGCAAAATATATGTTAGACTCGAATAGCCTAACTCATAGCATAAAAGAGATTATCATAATAACAACATGTATATGTGACCAAATGAATCATAATAAGGGGTGAAACTTGCATATGTCTAACTTGCATAGATTATACATGTCATGGACCTAAAGGTGTCAACTTGTTCAAAATTCACCTAATATAATCTCAATCAATTTTCATAAACTTACATATGAACATGTGTGAATCAACATCATCTAATTTTTTTTAACAACATGGTTTTATATGGGTACACCTAACTCAATAGGCAAATTCCCATAATCAAGTTTTATTTAATTATAGTTTCAAGTTTATGGGTACACCTAACCTAATAGGCAAATTCCCATAAACAAGATCCATTTAAATTAAGAAAAAAAAAACATAACTTTAAGCATGATCCAACAACATCATGATTTTTCAACATAATATAGCATGATTTATAACATGGCATAGTATGATAGTATAACATAGCTTGACATGATTCTCAACATAGCACGACATAGCATAAGAGAATTTACAACATAGCATGACATAGCATATATAATTTACATCATACGACAACATAATAACATAATAAGAGATCCACAATATATAGAATTTACAATTACAAATCACATCACTTTCTTGTGATCCATTCATAACTGAGTCAAATTAGTTTGTAATAGTCTTGTAAGAATCATCATACTCACCAACAAAAGAAAAGAATTAGAGAAAGAGAGATCTTTTGATTTGATTTTTGTGTAGATTTAGTTGTAGATGATTAGGCTTCCTCTTCTTAGTTTGTGACGGCTATGCTGAACTCCATGGCAGCAGCATGACGGTAGCTTCTCTAATTTTACAAGTGATTTAGGTCTAGGGTCTACCCTCTTATTTATAGATTTTTAGAATTCATTTAGGCCATTAGATTTAACCTAGAAATAACCGCAGCCGTTCAGACAAGATGGGGTTTATCTTGTTGACTCAGCAATGAGTCAGAAGTGACTCAGCAAACACTCAGCATATTAATAAACTTCTATTCATGTCATAAATATATATATATTTTCTACAATGTACATATTAGATACATCCCCCTTTACTTATTATTGTTTTTATATACATATTAGATACATCCCCTCTCTTACACACTTATTAATATTTTTATATTCATATTAGATACATCCCCTCTCTTACACACTTATTAATATTTTTATATTCATATTAGATACATCCCCTCTCTTACACACTTATTAATATTTTAGAAACTTTAGTGTTAATAGAAAATTCGGGGTGTTACATATACCGTAACCCTAACTCCATCGTATACTGTAACCGCCTTCTTCAATGGTTCATGGCCGAAAAAGCACCAATCTTCCTCCATTAAAAACGATTGATCCACACATTGAAACCTTCCACTCCTTAAGGCAATTTCGAAGAGGACCACGCCCTCTTCAAATCAGTATGGTCAGATCCTCCTCTGGTGGCGTGTACTTCGAGGACCGCACCCCCAAAGCCATGCTGAACCGACCGCCACCGTGCACCAACTCAACATCGAGTTGGGCCCCACACCCACGGTTGGGTGCGCCATCCTCCCCCTTTCCTCGTGGCATTAGGTTATCGACACCTCGGGCCTCGACAAGCACGAAAAATCGAACCAAAGGTTCGAAAAACCATTGAAAAACTGTCGGCTTGGTTCCTGGAGAAGAAAGGTTGACCTTTTTTATTATATATTATATTAATCAACTTTAAATTGTCATCAACACATAAATGATCATATCTTGTTCGTATTTAATTAGAATTCAACAAAACTGAATGCGTTGGAATCACAACGACGAGATCTACATTTCAGAACTGACCGCAGAATTTTTGGAGCTTGTTACAATTTTAGGTGTCATCAAATCGATGTGAGATTTCTGAATTCGAATTAATTAAATAAAATTATATTAGGATGCAGACGGAGTTTAGAAACTCCCAACACCAGTCGTCCATAAACCATAGACGACTTGTTTGACTTGTGATTTGAAATTTGGTGAATATTACGAATGGTTGATTGTTGATTTTGGTTGATTTTGATTGAAACAAAATAGGATTAGTTTATGGAAAAATTTGTTGTGTATGAAATAGATTATTGAAATCCCCCTTGTCAAAAGCTGCGAGGCTTTAAGGTAGAGCGAGAAGCCGTACATCGGGACGGTGCCGGTTTTAATTACCCTACAGTTATGCTACCAAAATTTTCTGAAATATCCATGTGTTAGAAAATATTCATATATGTAATGAAAATTGTTTTAATATTAGAAATCCACATTTTTATTTTGAATGTATATATTATAAAAATGACCATTGTCTGAAAATATAAAAATGATTAACAACAAAAATCACATTTTTATTGTGTAATAAAAATGTACATATTTTGATAACATAAATATGTTTACATTAAAATTCTCATTTTTAATGGAAAATAAAAAGCTAGGAAAATTGATCATATTTTGAATTGGAAATATGTTACATTAAAATTCTCATTTTTAATGTAAGGCAGAAAGCTAGGAAAATGATCATATTTTGAAAAGAAAAATATGTTGTCATTGCAAATCCCATTTTTAATGTAAATGTAGAAATTAGAAAAATAATCATGTTTTAAAAATAAAACAAGTTAGCATAAAATATCTCATTTTTAATGCAAAGAAAGAAACTAGAAAAATAATCATGTTTTAAAAATAAAACATGTTTACATAAAATATCTCATTTTTAATGTAAAGAAAGAAATTATAAAAATGTTTGTTACTATAGGAAATGTATTTACATTGGGATTTTGCATTTTAATGTATATGAAAACATTAAAATACTACATTACTATATAAAATATATTTACATCAGATTTTGCATGTTAAATGTTTTATATTAAAATGAACATTGTTATGATAAAATGATTTACATTAAAGTTTTACACTCTTATGTAAATGAACCTTTTAAAATGGTCATTGCACTAATAAAAAGTGTTCTCATAGAAATTTACATTTTTAATGTAAACGTTAAATGACCATTTATATCCTACATTAAAAATAGTCACTGGTTAAATAGAAATGCATTTATATCCAAATATACATTTTTAATGTGATGCAACATTAAAAATAGTCATTTGTCATATAGAAATGTATTAACACTGAATTATACATTTATATTGAAACGAAAATTTACATTTTTCAATGTAATCATATATTGAAATGAAAAATTACATTTTTCAGTGTAACATATATTCAAATGAAAATTTACATTTTTCAATATGATCATATTTGGAAGTCAAAAGTTACATTTTTATATGTAAAGGAAGAATGAAATAGGAGATTACATCTTTATATGTAATCAAAGCAAAGAATAGTAATTAACATTTTTCAATGTAAATAAAGATTACATAAAAGTTTACATTTCAATGTAAATAGAATATGAAATAAAAGTTTACATTTCAATGTAAACAGAATATGAAATAAAAGTTTACATTTCAATGTAAATAAATATTGAAATAAAAAGTTGCATTTTCAATGTAAACATATATTGAAATAAGAGATTACATTTTTCAAGGTAATATTTTATTCAAATAAAAGATTACAATTTTAATTCTACAGATTAATGATAAAACATATTTCGTTTCCATGTGATATATATATATATATATATATATGAATCATATAAAAGATTCAATGTAGAAAGAGAATGATATTAACATTAAAAATTTCATTTTTAATGCAATATAAGATTACATATATAAAAGAAATCAATGTTAATTTGAAAATGGTTTGAAATCGTTGAACGATTTATATTTATATATTTATACATAAATATAAATTAAAATAAAACAAATCGCGCTGCTGCAGTTCGCGTTTTGAAGTCGTAACTTTAAACAATTATACTGAAAGATCCAACCATCGGATTTTCCTAAAACTGGAATCGTTCAGTTCGTTTTGGAAAGATCTTTCCAACGATATAAAATTTGTTAAGACCCAACGGTTAGGTTGTTAGAAATGTGTAAATCAAATTTTGATGAAAACAACGCCAAAGCTGTGTAATGACCTGAAGCGTTGTTTAATTGAAAATGGCTATTTTTAAATAAATAAAAATAGCGATATGAAAGGACCCGTTACTTCCCCGTGAAGGAAAGAGCGGATACTTCGAGGGGAGAGGGGGTCGCGCTGCGTTCGAGGTGGAGGAGAGGGGCTTGCGCAGGGGGGGTCTGGGATCTGTGGCGTCGGTTGTGGGTTAGTGGCGAATGCGGCTAGGTCCTGGGTTTTGGGAGGAAAAAGGGCTGCAAAGAAAGGAGGAAGGGGTAGAGAAGAAGATCGGAGAGGAGGAAAGGGAAGAGAAGAAGATCGAAGAGGAGGGGGTTCATCGGAGGGCGCGGCACCTGGCGCCTCCGCCTGGTGCGGTGGGAGCGTCGGAGAATTCCTTCGATTTGGAGGAATCGGGCCTAGCCCCTTTCTAGACATCGAGGAGGAAAAGAAAATAAAATGGGAAAATGAAGGGGGGGTATTTAATTATATATATATATATATATATATATATATATATATATTATTTTAAGTTCTAAAAACAACTTTTTATTTTAAACTCGAAATCGAACCCACCGACTGTCGTCCCTAGCTAATTACCCCCATTCCGAACACAATGGGATGTGTATCGTAGGCTGATTCGATCGTTTCGATCAGTTTTCGTCAAAATCAACATATAACTCTATATATTGAATTTGAACGCGTATTTCAATTTACTGGGCCCACATACTAACTCGAAAAATTCCTGGAAAATATTTTCTAGCTTCGTATTGACGGTACGGTCCTAACAAAACTAGTTTCGTCAGATTCTGAGACCGTTTGAAAAATGGCCATTTCCCAGTCGATTAAAATCAACTAAAACTGGTCAAACGCGTTTTCCTTTGCCACGCTCACATATTAATTCGAAAATAATGAAATTTGGAATCTAGCAATAACTTTACATCCCGGATCCAACAAAAGTGGTTTCGTCAAAATCCGAGGTCGTTTGCAAAATTTCCATTTTTAAGGGCCTGAATTCTATAGCGACTATTCAGAATTTTTAACTGGACATATCTTTTGATTCCCGCTATGAAATTTTGATTTCTCGGATTCGTTGGGAAGATATTCTCAATTAGATTCTAATAATTTTGTTTCACTAAAATCCGGTTTATTTTGAATCCTGTACATTCAGTTGAAGTTTGAAATCGAATTATCGAACTACCGCGCCATTTTCAATTCCTTTTATAATTATAAATAAATATTTATATTCTAATGACGAACTATATAAATATATTCGTTCGAATTCTATTCAAAATAAATTTCTCATCGTTATTATTTAAAATAATTCATTTTAAATAATCAAAATTCGCTAAAATTGTCAAAATAAAAATTTTAAACTGGCCCAGATTTCTGGGTTATTACACGATAAATCGTTATAAATTAATATTAACGATATGGGATGAAAAGATTGATTTAAATTATATATATTCGAGAATTATTTGAAAAGTCCAAGTTAAATCTCATTTCAAATAATTATACGACGATTGGAAGTCGAAGATTTGAAGACGGTGATTGAAGACCGGCGATCTTCACATCGAATGGATGACTACTGATGCCCTGGATCGGTTAGCTCCCAGGAGGGGTTACAGTGGTAGTTGTCCAGACGTACTTGTTGATTGTCCGGATATGCTCGGTGTCTCCAGTTTCGTTCAGACCCAGAACGGACTTGTAAAAGGATGTATGTCTGACAATGGATTTTATTCTGTGCTGATTGATTTCTATTTAACATATATCTGTTGGGTGGCGGTGAATTTATTCTCTTGGTTAACACCCCTCTCTGAGACGTATGAGCTCAGAGGTTATATATTGGTAGACCTCAGTCGCATGACGTGAATTGTCAGTGTGGCATGCCAAGATGCAAAGGATCAAGGCTTATTGTTAAAAAGCAGAGCCTTATGGTTAATGATCAAAGCACAACCCATTTTAGGCATAGCTTTGTGTACAGCGGTAATCCGCGAGCCTCATACCCCGGTATGAACCAGAAACGGGAGAAGGACTGCAGGGAGTATATACGTTTCTTTCTAGCTAGAAGTGGTGTAATGGTTTTACAAGGCCTGGCATTTTTACTTATGTGGATGATGGAATGAGGCACCTCGGTTATTTGAGTCCCTAGTGGCTCTATTTACATTCCATAGGGCGGGAAACATATTGTTCAGGCATTATTAATCCACTAATATTATTTAAGGACCGTCCCTAAAGATCCAAGGGACGATACGTTCTATTCCTGAGACATGGGCTAGATTGTCTCGAATTCGGTAAGGACTATCTTTTGCCTTGGTTCATGATGGAAATCCCACTTCCAATACGACACCATGTGGTTTTGAATGTAAAACTAGTATGGCGACATAGTATATGGTAGCTATGTCGTCTATGATTGATATATTATGATTGAAAAATCTTTTTAAACATATAAACACTATTAATAATATCAAATGATTTTATACGTATCAAGCATATTTTGACCATTATAAGGTAAAACTCTATCCTCCGGTTTGCGTTGCATTGTGTGATAGGACTTGAGTCTTATAGTGGTTTCATTTTTCTAAAAAGCATTGCGTTGTTTAACGATTTACTTTAGTTTATGCATTGGCAATCCAATGGAGTAAACCCGTTCCGCGTTAGCGGCGTGGTCCTGTGATTAGCCTTATGGTTAAATAGGTTAAGTAGATTTCTCATACCAATCCCATGACTGACTCGTAGTTTGTTTCACTTTGCAAACTCAGGTGCCCTCTTTTCCATACGTGCAGCCTTGTATTCAGGTTTAGCAGACTCTTTCTGGATAGCTATGGAGCTGAAGATGGATACTATCATCCCTATTTTGCTATTCAGACCTCACTTAGTATATTATGTTTTTATTCCGTTGCAGACATTTTATATTAAGCTGAAACTATATTCTTTGCTAAGTATGATCCTATTATACTATGTAACTCTGATAATGTATTATTTTCAGTGTAATTTGATGAACTTTATCTACTGTAATTCTCTATTTCTGTTTTGTTGTTACTGTCATGTGTTATATTCCAATGATTATCCTTTCTTACGCACTACGGGAGTTTGGGGTCATCACAAATAAAGGCGGATAGAACAAGAATAGCTATGCAATTAATTACATGAAAACCCTTATGTTCATTTTTGTTCTCCAAGAAGAACTATTTTTCCCAGAAATTATACAAATTTCTAAATTTTAGTTCGAGAGAGACCTTTATGTTTATATGTATTATAAGTTCAATGAAAAATATCTAATAACATTCATAATCAATGTTATACAAAATTTCATTGGTTAATAAGTCATATAGCACTATGTAGATTATATTATGTTCTTAATTATATTTATAAATTTGTAATATTGTTCTGAAGTTCAGCAACTAAGTAGACTATTGTTCTGAAGTTCATAATGCAATTTGAAAAATCAATACGGTCAAGTGACTTCGAGTAGGATCGAATTATATGGAATATGCGGAGGTGTATATGATAATCTAAATTGTCTTATACAATAGTTATGTAAGTAAATACTAAATAATATAAGATATCACAGATAAGTAATGCAGTAGATAAAAATGACACTATGGATTTTTATACTAGTTCGGAGCACCCTACGTCCAGTCCCAGACTCCTTCTGGAATTCAACATCAACACCCTCTCTTCACCGGGAGGAACGGCTTCACAACGCATCCGAGCAACCGAACGGTATTTTCTCTACCTAAACAACTGAACATGACTTTCACCAATACAATAAGAGTTTGACTTTGATTGTGTTCTTGAATAACACTGAATAGCCAACAGTTTGAGTACACCCTTCCTATAATCTTATCCTCAAGTATGTAACGTGTGTGTGTGAAGGTTTGAAGAAAGTTTATTGCTTATGAATCAAGAGATATAAAATATATTCAAAGATTCAAAAGAAATTTGAATGTTTGAGTAAGCTTTTAGAATGCAAGAGAGTATAGAGTTTAAGATCAGATAATATAAGAAGATTCAGTTATTTGTAAATCATGTTTGTGATGTATATATAATGATTAAAGAGATGTCAACTTTCATGAAGAGTTTCAGGGAAGAGAAGAAACCTTTCTATTAGAAATGAAGAGGATTCTATTCATGAAAGATGGTGACTTTTCACCAATACGGTTGTTACTGTCGAGTCAATTAACTGGTATAAAAATCACTAGTCAACTGGTAGGAAATATAAAATGTACATATATATATATATATTTGAATAACGACAGAAAATAGCCATTACTGGGCATTTTTTCCTTTACCATTCGACTGGTAGTAAATAGACCAATAGATTGGTCCAGGGGCAAAATCCCAGTAATGGCTATTTCATGCCATTTTCATATATATATATATATATATATATATATATATATATATTTGTGTGTGTGTGTTTATGTGTTTTGTGCATTTGTGTTATAATAAATGAAGATAGATTTTAACAATAATCTAACACACTAAACACATACACACACATATGTGTGTGTGTATAAATTAACTCTTCAATCGATCTTCATTTCTTTGTTATCATGGATAAAAAATCTCACGAATCAACATTCTCTCCCTTTTTTGGTTGATAACATCCTCTTGAAGTCTTGTAAAAAGTTTTATTTTTTACCCCTGAATGTATGGTTGCACAAATTTTTCTCCCCTTGAATATATGCTTGCATAAATTTTTCTCCCCCTAAATATAAAGCTTCTCTACAACAATTTGTTATCGTAAAATATATATATACTTAAAAATTTTTGCTTTTCTACAACAAAATGTTAGTGCATAATATATATATATATATATATATATGTGTGTGTGTGTGTGTGTGTGTGTGTGTGTGTGTGTGTGTGTGTGCGTGCTCACTATTTCCTCCCCATTTATCTTCGATTAAAAAGGATATATGTCATGATAAAACAATAATTGAGCGTAGTAGAGAAAATATAAATAATTAAAGCACCTTCAGGAGATACTAGATCAAGTGCTTTTCGAAAAACTGAATTTTGTTTTCACAAATATTTAGAGATACTGAAAATAGCCTTATTTTTGTTGTGGTGTACCTGCAATAAATATGATATATATACTTTGGTACCCACTTCCTTTGTTAGGGTCCAGGGGTTAGATGGAAAGTAACTATACCCAAGAGGGTTTAATGGAACCTTTAAAAATGAAATTTTCATTATTAACTACTAAATTAAAGTAATCATCAATATATTTTTCTCTGATTTTCCAATTTACAGGAACCCAAATACTTAAATAACTTCTATTGGTATTTTCTTTTGTAATTCTAGATTTATTATAAATATCTCTTGTCATAGAAGTATTCGAATTTCTATAATAATTGGATCTTGGATGTGCGTTAGTACTAGCAGTGATATTTTTATTGTACATAAAAGCATATCTAATACTATTTCTATGATTAGTTTTATTATATCCTAAACCACTTTTGTCATTTAAAGGTCAAGATCTAGATAAAATCATATTTGAATCATTTTGACCTTTATTAAATTTTGTGAACTAACTTGTACATTTATCAAAGAGGGATTACTTTTAAAGGCCAAGCTTAGCATTTTTCTTTGTGAAAAGTATGCTAAGTTTGGATTTGAGGGAGAAAGGCACTATTTAGTGCAAAAGTGAAAATCAGGGGGCCCATTGTCATTTCCACTTTTGCACTAAATTTGCCTTTCCCAAATTTCCAAACTTAAGCATATTTTTAACCAAAAAAAATGTTAAGTTTGGCCTTCTCACTATTTTCCACTTTATCAAATTTGATTCCGACGTCGCGATTGACATTTTCAAAAGATATTTGTTATTTTTTAAATCATCGATTTCCTTATTTAATTCAGAATTCTTCCCTTTTAAAGTACCATTCTCAGTTTTGAGACCAAAATTTTGAGATTCTGAATTATCTAAAGTAGATTGTAATTTTTTGAAATTATCTTTTGAGTCAAAATTTTCATTTTGCAAAATATTATTATTAACCTTTAAAATCTCATATTCTTTAGATAATTCTAAATTCTTTTCAGTTAAAGCTTCATTCTCTTTCTACATTCTAGACCATCGATTTCCTTTAAAACATCATTGTTTTATCTATTAATCGCTTATTTTCTTTTTGAAGGAAATCCTTTTGAAAAACAAGCACTTCTAAGGTATCTTCGAAATATTTAGTTTGTTTTACTAAAAATTTATTTTCCTCTTTCGACTTTGAAATTCTTTCTCACAATCTTTTGACTTAGCCAAAATAACTATATTAGGTTTACCCAAAGTTTTAAAATCTTTCAATAATTTTTCATGGTCTAACCGAAGGTCTTCATATAGTGATTCTACACATACCGATTGTGATCTGACTTTAGCCATGAAATATTTGCTCTCTTGCTCTGTTGATTCTGCATTGTTATTCTTCCACTTTCTAATCTCTTGACTAGACTTCTTTATTGCCATTTGTTCTAGGATGTTGTTATGATCTTTAGAACGACAGGCTTTAATACCAATTCAAAAATCAATATAGTCAAGTGACTTTGAGTAGGATCGACTTATATGGAATATGGGAGGTGTATATGATAATCTAACTTGTCTTACACAATAGTTGTGCAAGTAAATACTAAATAATATAAGATATCAAATATAAGTAATGCAGTAAATAAAAATGACACTAGGGATTTCTGTACTGGTTCGGAGCACCATCCTACATCCAGTCCTAGACTCCTTCTGGAATTCAACTATGAATACCCTCCCTTCACCTAGAGGAACAGGTTTACAATGCACCCGAGCAACCTAACAAGATTTTCTCTGCTTGAACAACCGAACAGGACTTTCACCGATACAACAAAAGTTTGACTTTGATTGTATTCATGAATAACACCGAATAGCCAAACGTTTGAGTACACCCTTTGTGACACCCCACATCCGTTAATGTCACTCACGAAGGGAGTGCATTAAATTTCGTGAAGCGTTTAGGTAAACAGACACAGAATATTACAAGATAGATATAAAAAAATTTGCAGCGGAATATAACAACTTTATTAATCATCAAAATACCATGGTACAAAGTATCATTTGTCTGAAATATAAAAACCCATTACAACATAAAAACCACTGTCTTGTACTTTAGAAATATCAGAGTACATAAAAGAAAGAAAATTCCCTAATAACAAAATATAGCCATTGCAACGAGAATAGGAGCTTGATCCATACATATCAGCAGCTCCAGAAATGAAGCAAAGTCACGGTCAAGCCTGAGTGTTTCCTCCCTGAGAACCTAGGGGGAACGGAAGAGAGAAGGAAAACAAAAGGGGTAAGACAAAAAGTCTGGCGAGTCTAATAACTTTTAGCTAGTAAATAAATAAAGTTAATCATGATAGGCATAAAGTGGATAAGAGAGATCACTATACAAATGGAAGGTGTGACAAGGCAGATAAGGTAGGGTGTATACATGCTTCACTAATAACTACTCTACACTATTACCAATATAATTTAACATGAGATGATCACTTCCACTATAAGTTAATAGACTTAGGGCATACATCCGAGTGTACCCTAACCACTACCCTAATTGACCGGCTCCCTACTCTGTATATACCCTGTGCTGGTCCCATGGTAGGGGGTATCACTTCCCTAAAGTGGCAACCCAAGAGGTGCACAGTCATATCTACTGGTGTCACGGTCGTCTTGTCCCCCTCTGCCCGGCCCATGCACGCACATGTTCCCGGTCCTCTTGCACGGTCTACACCCCCTCCCCGTCAGGTTTTGGATCTCTTATAATCAATCAGTAAGCGTGCCCCTTTTCCGCCTAGTACGGAGTTCCCTACTCTGATACCGAATACGGGTTACTGATTGAAATGGGTCCCACACAATATGATACAAGCTCTCCCCTTTTGCCTTGTATCCCCACTAGGTTTTCCACTGACTATATATACCCTAAAGGGTGATCTTTAATTACATAGCCCTATACCAGTTATGCTTACCCTAAAAGGGTGATTTTAATTACATAACTTTACCGGGTTAAGTTTGTGGGCCTATATATATAAATATTACCCACCCCCTTCAGTTATACTTAACCCACCCACTATCCAATCCATTTTACTTAACCCTAACTTATGTTCATAATCATATAGTTCTTATGGATTAAATTAGGTTAAGTAGTCCTTTCTCATTACCATGTTCAATTATGGTTTATATTGGGCTAGACCTCCCACATTAGGCCTACAACGTGTGGATGCTGGATATGTCGGTCGAGTCCGGGTAGTCTTATTCCACAGTTGGGCCTAACCTCGTGTCTTAGCCCGAGTCGTATTTACACACTTAGGCCTCTCACATTAGGTTCAACATTAGTGGCTGCTGGATATGCCGGTCGGGTCCGGGCAGACTTCCGCCACTAATGTAACCTAACCTCGTGTCATAAATGTTAATATAATTCCTAATTATAATTGCTAAACATTCCATTTATTAATTAATTTACCAATTAAGTAATCTAACCTTTTTGGGTGTTATTGCCCATTCTATCAACAATTTGAATTACTAGTCCAAAAATGTTTATTTTCCAATTATGCCAATATTTACTTTTTCCCCCGTTTCTAACTAACGTCCTCACAAAATTAACGGCATGCCTAGGCTAACTAATTATCCTAGCCATAAGCGATGAAAAGGAAAGATAATAGGTATGTAACACAAGTGATCATTGAATATGATTTAGCATAACATAGATTAACATAGTCATAAGGTTGTCATATGGAACTTATGACAATTTCTATGATGTCAAAGTGAACAAAAATGAGATCTAAACTAATCAGTTAAATATCCAGCAATTCAGATCTAGCATAGTAAGGGTGACATAGTAGCATGTTTAGATCTAAGGATAAATTCACATGTCCAATTTTATAGCATATCCAGATTTATCACAATATGACTGGTGAAAGGATATTTACATAAAGAACCAAATCTAATCAATGTCGTAACTTGTCCAAATTAACATATTCACCTTTTCCATAATAAAATTACAAGTCAAGATCTACATAGGCAACATCATAGAATAACCACAATTATTTCAGATCTAGGGAAATAGGCCTATCAAGATCTACGTAGGCAACATCATAGAATAACCATAATTATTTCAGATCTACATAGTTTAAGATTTAATACTGGCATAGATTCATACTTTACAACATATCCAATTCATTGTCTTTCACGATTCACTGTCATTTATTTAAACCTAAAAGTGACTAGAAACTCACAGCATTAGGTTTAGAAAGTAGAGGGATAATAAATCTGAATTCTGAATTTGATTAGCTAAACCGCTGTTGTAGGATTTGATTCTGTTTCGGTCTGCAACCCGACAGCATATGGCTCCCATGATCTCCAATGAAGAAAATAAGAGAATATGGGACCATATATATAGCCTAGAACCAACGAGACCCAGAATCAAGTCCAGGTACGTAAAACGAATTCTGCCCAGATCTGCCCCCGGGGGGGGGGGGTCGACATGCCCTAAGTGGGGTCGACACCCACAGCAGGAATTTTCCCGCTCAGCTAGCTTTGGTTGGATTTTGATTTTTGAACGGTTTTGAAGGTTCTGGAATTATTATATATATTCTTCCTTATGCATATACAGACTTCCAAAGCATATAACTTCTTCATACGATATCCGATTTTCGTAAACCCGGACTTTATTCCAAGCAGAATTCCGAGATGAATGCAATGGCGCAGCCTGTTTCCCTTAATTCTTCTTCTAATAATTAGTATTCTTTAATCTGTTAATTTTAAAATTTTGGGGTGTTCCATTCTCCCCTCCTTAAAGGATTTCATCCCCGAAATCTTCAGGTTAAGAAGAACGTATCCTACATCCATCATCCATCTACTCATCCATCATCCACAAGCATCCATTGTCTTAAAAGATTTCTAATGCTTATATGAGTATATGCAGAGGTGTGTGTATATGTCCCAATACTAATGTGAAAATCAGGCGGTCTACTGATTCAGTTGACCTCCTTAATGCGATGTATTATTAGTGCCATGAATCCAATATGTACGCAAATAATCCTATTATAGTATGTAAGTTATATATGTGTGCATGTCCATTCGTCCAAGTGCAACATCCATATGCTAACTCATCCATTTTCATCCATAAAAGAAAAGAAAATGCAGACGCATCCATATGTAGTATGAGAGAGTGATTGAGCCGATCTAGTGCCTAATGTGTGTGTGTATACGTCCACATGCAACCACTAACAAACACTTGCATCCACTAGCATCCATCTAACATAACATGTTTCAAACACATGTTTTCATCCATACGACTCCTATCTAAAGGTCGAAAACACTAGGGATAAGATATGCTTGATTGACAAAAATAGGCACAAATAAAGCTTTGGAAAAGGGAGTTAAGAACATACCCTCAAAAAGGAAAGGGTACAAAGCACGAATTCTATCTTCGGTTTCCCAAGTTGCATCTTCTGGGTTGTCTCCCCATTGAACCTTTACCAACTTGATTTCTTTGTTGCGCAACTTCTTAACTTCCGATCAAAGAATACGGGTAAGGACTCGTCTGACTGTCGCCTCCCGTTCCACGTTCACTTCTTCCAACATACTCAACTCAACAACTTCTGCATGTCATGTAGGCACTTCCGTAGATGAGAAACATGAAAGACATTATGAACACCAGACAAATTCTCTGGGAGTTTTACTTTACAGGCCATTTGGCCAATTCTCTCGGTTATGGGAAAGGGTTCCACAAACCTAGGTGCCAACTTCCCTACTGAACCGAAGCGGACCACATTTCTCAGAGGTGATACTTTGATGAAAACTAAGTCTCCCACTTCAAACTTGATGTCGGTTCTCCTCTTATCTGCAAAGGACTTCTGCCTATCTTGAGCTGTTTTCATTCGCCGTCGAATAAGGTCAATCTTCTCAGATGTCTCCCTAGCCATATCAGGCCCAAGTAACAGTCTTTCTGTAGATTCCCACCAACAAGTTGGAGACCTACAGGGTCGCCCGTACAATGCTTCGAAGGGTGCTATACTGATGCTGGCTTGATAGCTATTATTATAGGCAAGCTCTACTAAAGGGAGATGCTCTTCCCAAGTCCCTCCGAAGTCTAGGATACACAGCCTCAGAAGATCTTCTAGAATTCTGTCCACCCTCTCCGTCTGCCCATCAGTCTGAGGATGATAATCGGTACTCAAACACAACTGTGTACCCAATGCTTCTTGCAAACTCCTCCAAAATTCGCTGGTAAAGATGGGGTCATGATCACTCACGATGCTGGAAAGAACTCCGTGGAGACGAAGTATCTTACGAACGTAAATTGCTGCCAACCATGGTGTCGTCCTTTTACTTTTAACAGGAATAAAGTGAGCACTCTTAGTGATTCTATCCACTATCACCCAAATACTGGTATTACCTTTCTCCGATCTAGGAAAACCATCTATGAAATCCATAGAGATGCTCTCCCATTTCCACTGCGGAACCTCCAACGGATGAAGTAATCCACCGGGCTTCTTTTGCTCAGCCTTGACTTGCTGGCAAACCAAACATTGAGAAACAAATTCGGTCACGTCCTTCTTCATCCTAGCCCCAAAGAAAACCCTCTTCATGTCTCTGTACATCTTGTCACCGCCTGGATGTATGGTCATCTTAGAATAGTAGGCTTCTTCTAGGACTGCCTTTATCAAGCTTCCAGTTTAAGGAACACAAAGTCTTCCATCTCGTCGCAACCATCCCTTTTCATCTATGGCATACCTACTGAGGTGACTATAAGTCTCCCCTCTTCTAAGCTTATCCATGATGTCTAGAATATGTAGGTCACCTTGTTGCGAAGCTCCTATCTGCTCCACAAGAGTCGGTCGTATCTCCAAGGATTCAAATAAATCAGGCAAAACTTCGATGGAGGGTCTAAAATCAAAAGCTGATATGAACTCCAAGCTCTTTCTTTCCAAAAACAGAGGACTCAGGGCCGCCCTCTGCCTACTTAGTGCGTCTGCCACCACATTACCCTTGTCAGGGGTATAAGTAATCTCAAAATCATATGAAGCTAAGAAATACATCCATCGCTGTTG
This sequence comes from Allium sativum, assembly GCA_030737875.1. NCBI lineage: Eukaryota > Viridiplantae > Streptophyta > Magnoliopsida > Asparagales > Amaryllidaceae > Allium > Allium sativum. The sequence continues at coordinate 121,448,498 of CM060926.1, read as the reverse complement.
CCTTAAGTTGAGATCCTTCTATGAGAATAAATACTTGAGAGATTTATGGTTAGTGTACAGCTCGAACCTTTCTCCAAGAAAATAATGACGCCATGTCTTTAATGCGAATACTATGGCAGCTAACTCTAAATCATGGGTGGGGTAGTTCTTTTCATGAACTCGCTACTGCCTACCCCCATAACATATTACCTTCCCCTCTTGCATTAGAACCACACCAAGCCCTGTACCACACGCATCAGTGTAGATGGTAAATACCTTACTTCCATCGGGCAAGGTCAAGACTGGGGCTGTTGTCAGAGCCCTCTTCAGTCGTTGGAAAGCAACATCACAGTCTGTATCCCATGAAAACACCAAATTCTTCTTTGTTAGCCTGGTGAGAGGGGTTGATATCTTTGCGAGGTCTTTAATGAACTTCCTATAGTAACCGGCCAACCCAAGAAATCTTCTCACCTCGGTTGCATTTTTAGGAATCTTCCAAACTTGCACTGCAAACACCTTCACAGGATCTACAACAATCCCTTCTTTGGAGACTACATGCCCCAAGAATCTCACTTCCTTTCTCCAAAAGTGGCATTTGGAGAACTTTGATTTAAGTTAATGGTCACAGAGAGTTTTCAAGACTTCTCAAATGTTGGGCATGCTCTTCTTCGTTCTTAGAGAAGATCAAAATGTTATCAACGAAGACTACGATAAATTTGTTTAGGAATTCCCGAAATACCCTACTCATTAAATCAACAAAATAGGTGGGTGCATTTTTCAGCCTAAAAGCCATCACTATCCATTCAAAGAAACCGTCCAGAGTTCTAAAAGTAGTTTCATTTATGCTGTCTTCAGCCACCCTCAGCTGATGGAATCCTGTAGCCAAATCTAACTGAGAAAACACCATGATACCAACAAGCTGATCAAATAAATCAACAATCCTCGGAAGCGGGTGCCTATTCTTCTTGGTGCGTTTATTCAACTCTCTGTAGTCAACACACAAATGAAGCAAACCATCCGCCTTAGTTGCGAATACTACTAGAGCACCCCATTCGGATATGCTTCGTCTGAAAAACCCTTTCTCAAGCAGCTCCTTTACTTACTTACTTAGCTCCCTCCTTTCCCTTGGAGCCATGTAGCGCACGGGTAATGCAACTGGTTTTGCATTGTCCACTAGATATATACGAAAGTCGATCTCGTGCCTCGGAGGTAAACTCCGTACCTCATCAAAAACATCAGGAAAACCTCGGACTACTGGTACAGGTTGCAAATCCTCTATAGATGCATCAAGAGATTCTAATAAACTAAGCATAACAGACCCTTTGGGTCACAAGAAACTTCGAGGGTCCTCCCATGACAAGTTAGGAGCCTAATAACCCTCCTTTCACAATCCAGAATGGTCTCATACGTAGTAAGCCAGTTCATTCCTAGAATCAACCCATAGCCCATAAACCCGAGCACATAAGCGTCACATTCATATTCGACGCCTAACACAGATAATTTCAGACCCCGACAAATCATTGATAAAAGAGCCGAACCACCAATGGGGTTTAAAACAACTACGGAATTTACTACCATACTAGTAGTTAAGTGCAAAGATTCAACTACAGAACTAGATATAAATGATTGTGAAGCACCAGAATCAAAAAGTGTTCTAACTGGATGATTTGAAAGAGAAACTAAACTTTCTTCGAAAATCTTTCTACCACTTTCAGGAGCACTGATCACGAGAGCATGCACCTACCCTCCAGAAGTTCCAGCTCTTTGACCTTGTCCCTGCGGTCCCTGTTTCTTTAGGCACTCTTTAGAGTAGTGTCCAAGCTCTCCACAATTAAAGCAGCTGATCTTTCTTTTCTTACAATCTTTAACCAAGTGACCTTCCTTCCCACAATGGTAACATTTTCTCTTATCCCTGCCTTTTCCATTCTTCCCTCCTTTCTTCTGCTGTTGTTGTTGCTGCTGCCATTGATGCTGCTGCCGCCCCTTCTTCGGTCAAACCTTCTTATTTTGCGATGACTCCACAGGTTTTACTTCCTTTTTTCTCCCTTGTCCTCCTCATGCATTAGGGCCATATCAACAAGCTTTTCAAACGTGGCCCCCCTTGGAAGATGGGACATAGCTAAACCATGTAGAGGTTCATTCAGCCCCTTAACAAACTACAAGGCCTTTTTGTGCGGTGTGTCTACCAACTCTAGCCCGAACTTTGCCAACTGGTTGAACTTGTTCACATATTCCTCACTATCAAATTTCCTTGTTTGAGTGCTAAGAATATTTCCATCTGTATGCTTTGCTCCGCTTGGGAAAGAAATTTTATTTCGAACCTCTATCTAAAGTCTTCCCAAGTCTCTACTGGACGTCCAGATTGGGTGACTTCTCACCAAAATGAGGCTTCGTCATTTAACAGCCAAGCAGCTAATTGAATTTTCCTTAGGTCCTCCACTTCAAAGATTACGAATAAGTCCTCGGTCTCCTTAAGCTAATTCCGAGCTTCTATGAATGTTTTGTTCCCATGGAATGGCTTACCTCCCATAGCACGGAAGTCCCTGCAGATCTTTGCGAAGTTATCAGCTCTTGGAGGGGGAGGAGGAATGATTGGCGCAGCTGGGGGAGGAACGTCTCTTTGGCCTTCGGCAGGTGTCGTGGCCTCCAAGTACCTACGGAACCATCCGGGGATAGTGACGCCCTCTGGGATATTAGGGATGTTTTATTCCCCAAACATGCTGGAAAAAAGGAAAAGGAAGAAATTTAGATAAAGGACCGAGGGATGCTACATATGGCTTTTTGGGGACTGTTTTTCAAAACAGACTTTTCTTTTTGAAAAAAAGATGCTTTCTTTAAAACCTTTTTGAAAATAATTTTCAAAAACTTTTATCTAATCTGGTAACCTTCAGCTCCGATACCAAGTGTGACACCCCACGTCCATTAATGTCACTCACAAAGGGAATGCATTAAGTTTTGTGAAGCGTTTAGGTAAACAGACACAGAATATTATAAGACAGATATAAAAAAAATTGCAGGAGAATAAAACAACTTTATTAATCATCAAAATACCGTGGCACAAAGCATCATTTATTGGAAATATAAAAACCCATTACACCATAAAAACCACTATCTTGTACTTCAGAAATATCAGAGTGCATAAATGAAAGAAAATTCCCTAATAACAAAATATAGCCATTGCAACGAGAATAGGAGCTTGATCCATACATATCAGCAGCTCCAGAAATCAAGCAAAGTCACAGTCAAGCCTGAGTGTTTCCTCCTTGAGAACCCGGGGGTGAAATGGAAGAGAGAAGTAAAAACAAAAGGGGTCAGACATAAAGTCTAGAGAGACTAATAACTTTTAACCAGTAAATAAATAAAGGTAATCATGACAAGCATAAAGTGGATAAGAGAGATCACCATACAAATGGCAGGTGTGACAAGGCAGATAAGGTAAGGTGTATACATGCTTCACTAATAACTACTTTGCACTATTACTAGTATAATTTAAAATGAGATGATCACTTCCACTATAAGTTGGTAGACATAAGGCATACATCCGAGTGTACCCTAACCACTACCCTAATTGATCGGCTCCCTACTCTGTTGATACCCTGTGCTAGTCACACAGTAAGGGGTATCACTTCCCTAAAGTGGCAACCCAAGAGGTGCACAGTCATATCTACAGGTGTCACGGTCGTCTTGTCCCCCTCTGCCCGGCCCATGCACGCACAAGTCCCCGGTCGATTTGCGCCGTCTACACCACCCGTCACGTTTTGGATCTCTTATAATCAATCAGTAAGCATGCCTATTCTCCGCCTAGTACGGAGTTCCCTACCCTGATACCGAATATGGGTTACTGACTGAAATGGTCCCACACAATATGATACAAGCTCTCCCCTTTTGTCTTTTATCCCCACTAGATTTTCCACTGACTATGTATACCCTAAAGGGTGATCTTTAATTACATAGCCCTATACCAGTTATGCTTACCCTAAAAGGGTGATCTTTAATTACATAACTTTACCGGGTTAATTTTGTGGGCCTATATATATAAATATTACCCACCCCCTTCAGTTATACTTAACCCACCCACTATCCAATCCATTTTACATAACCCTAACTTATGTTCATAATCTTACAGTTCTTATGGATTAAATTAGGTTAAGTAGTCCTTTCTCATTACCATGTTCAATTATGGTTTATATTGGGCTAGACCTCCCACATTAGCCCTACAATGTGTGGATGTTGGATATGTCAGTCGGGTCCGGGCAGTCTTATTCCACAGTTGGGCCTAACCTTGTGTCTTAGCCCGAATCGTATTTACACACTCAGACCTCTCACATTAGGTTCAACATTAGTGGCTGCTGGATATGCCAGTAGGGTCCGGGCAGACTTCCGCCACTAATGTAACCTAACCTCGTGTCATAAGTGTTAATATAATTCCTAATTATAATTTCTAAACATTCCATTTATTAATTAATTTACCAATTAATTAATCTTACCTTTTTGGGTGTTATTGCCCATTCTATCAACAATTTGAATTACTAATCCAAAAATGTTTATTTCCCAATTATGCCAATATTTACTTTTTCCCCCGTTTCTAACTAACGTCCTCACAAAATTAACGGCATGCCTGGGCTAACTAATTTTCCTAGCCATAAGCGATGAAAAGGAAAGATAATAGGGATGTAACACAAGTGATCATTGAATATGATTTGGCATAACATAGATTAACGTAGTCATAAGGTTGTCATATGAACTTATAACAATTTCTATGATGCCAAAGTGAACAAAAATGAGATCTAAACTAATCAGTTAAATATCCAGCAATTCAGATCTAGCATAGTAAGGGTGACATAGTAGCATGTTTAGATCTAAGGATAAATTCACATGTCCAAATTTATAGCATATCCAAATTTATCACAATATGACTGGTGAAAGGATATTTACATAAAGAACCAGATCTAATCAATGTCGTAACTTGTCCAAATTAACATATTCACCTTTTCCATAATAAAATTACAAGTCAAGATCTACATAGGCAACATCATAGAATAACCACAATTATTTCAGATCTAGGGAAATAGATCTATCAAGATCTACATAGGCAACATCATAGAATAACCATAATTATTTCAGATCAACATAGTTTAAGATTTAATATTGGCATAGATTCAAACTTTACAACATATACAATTCATTGTCTTTCACGATTCACTGTCATTTATTTAAACCTAAAAGTGACTAGAAACCCACAGCGTTAGGCTTAGAGAATAGAGAGAGAACAGATCTGAATTCTGAATTTGATTAGCTAAACCGTTGTTGTAGGATTTGATTTTGTTTCAGTTTGCAATCCGACAGCATATGGCTCCCGTGATCTCTAATGAAGAAAATAGGAGAATAGGGGACATTATTTATTGCCTGGAACCAATGAATCAGACTCAGAATCAAGTCCAGGTACGTAAAACAAATTCTGCCTAGATCTGCCCGGGGGGGAGGGGGTCGACACCCCTATAGGGGGGTCGACACACCCGTCAACCTCCCTTAAGGGGGGTCGATACCCACGAGCGGGAATCTTCCCGCTCAGCCCGCTTTGGTTGGACTTTGATTTTTGAACTGTTTTGAAGGTTCTGGAATTATATATATATATATATATATATATATATATATAAATATATATATATATATATTCTTCCTTATGCGTATATAGACTTCTAAAGCTTATAACTTCTTCATACGATATCCGATTTGCGGAAACCCAGACTCTATCCCAAGCAGAATTCTGAGACGAATGCAATGGCGCAGCCCGTTTCCCTTAATTCTTCTTCTAAAAATTAAGTATTCTTTAATCTGTTAATTTTAATATTTTAGAATTACGAGGTGTTGCACCCTTTAACAACCGATTTTGACAAAAGCATATATATTTTGTTAATATATATTTTATAGTTCTAAACAATTGTTATATTATTCAAATCAAATTCAAAATTACGAGGTGTTGCACCCTTTAACGACCGATTTTGACAAAAGTATATATGTTTTGTCAATATATATTTTATAGTTCTAAACAATTGTTATATTATTCAAATCAAATTCAAAATTCGACTTAAGATTATCAAGTTAAGATTTCAAACGATTATATCAAATCAAATTTGTCAAATTATAAAATTCTGTTTTGATTCGACAAATTGGTTAGACACTAAAACTTGACAAAACTTGTTTATTTTGTTGATTCAAGAGATTTTTTATTCATGACAACCAAGAAATGAAGATCGATTGAAGAGTTAGTTTATATATGTGTTAAGTATTCTTTAATCTGTTAATTTTAATATTTTAAAATTACGAGGTGTTGCACCCTTTAACAACCGATTTTGGCAAAAGCATATATATTTTGTCAATATATATTTTATAGTTCTAACCAATTGTTATATTATTCAAATCAAATTCAAAATTCGACTTAAGATTATCAAATTAAGATTTCAAACGATTATATCAAACCAAATTTGACAAATTATAAATTTCTATTACGATTCGACAAATTGGTTTGACATTAAAATTTGACAAAACTTGTTTATTCTGTTGATTCATGAGATTTTTTATTCATGACAACAAAGAAATGAAGATCGATTGAAGAGTTAGTTTATATATGTGTTAAGTATTCTTTAATCTGTTAATTTTAATATTTTAAAATTACGAGGTGTTGCACCCTTTAACAACCGATTTTGACAAAAGCATATATATTTTGTCAATATATATTTTATAGTTCTAAACAATTGTTATATTATTCAAATCAAATTCAAAATTCGACTTAATATTATCAAATTAAGATTTCAAACGATTATAAAAAATCAAATTTGCCAAATTATAAAATTCTATTTCGATTCGACAAATTGGTTAGACACTAAAATTTGACAAAACTTGTTTATTATGTTGATTCATGAGATTTTTTATTCATGACAACAAAGAAATGAAGATCGATTGAAGAGTTAGTTTATATATGTGTGTGTGTGTTCAGTGTGTTAGATTATTGTTAAAATCTATCCTCATTTATTATAGCACAAATGCACAAAACACATAAACATATATATATATATATATATATATATATATATATGAAAATGGCATGAAACAGTCGTTACTGGGCTTTTGTCCCTGGACCGGTCGACTGGTTCATTTCCTACCAGTAGACAGGTAAAGGACAAAATGCCCAGTAACGGCTATTTTTTGTCATTATTAAAATATATATACATTTTATATTTTCTACCAGTTGACTGATCCAACAGTAACAGCTATATTTTTGAAAAGTCACCATCATTCATAAAGAGATTTCTCTTCATTTCTGATAAAAAAAATGGTTGCTTTCTTTCGCTAAAACTCTTCACGAAAGTGGACTACTCTTCAACCACTATATATACATCATAAACATGATCTACAAATCACCGAATCTTCTTATATTTTCCGATCTTAAACTCTATACTCTCTTGCATTCTAAAAGCTTACTCAAACATTCAAATTGCTTTTGAATCTTTGAATATATTTTATATCTCTTCATTCACAAGTAATATACCTCATTCAAATCTTCACACACACACGTTATATACTTGATGATAAGATTATAGAAAGGGTATACTCAAACTATTGGTTATTCAGTGTTATTCATGTAACGTCCCGTATTTTTACGGTATAATAATTAATTAATTTAATTATTTAAATAGTGATTTAGAGATTTAAATGGTTGTTTAATTAAATAATATTTAATATTTAATTAATATAAATAATAGAATAATATATTTATTTCTGAAATAGTCGGAAATAGTGAAATTCGCAATATTGCGTGAATTGTATTATTTGTAAGATTTAATTCAGTTTAGAACTGAATTATAATAATGAATTTATTATTTAAATGAAGTTTGAACATATAATTATATTTTAAATCAAGCATGTAATGGCACGGTAGTTCGTAATATTGAGTTTTGAACTTCAATTGAATATACAGAATCCGTTTTAAGTCATATTTCTGTGAAACAAGAAACATTCGAATCTGTTGAATGAAAATTTTCTAATGGAAGAGAAAATTTGAGATTTCGTCGCGTATATTATTAGTTATGATCAAATCAAATTTTTAAATAGTCGCTATGGAATTCGTTTATAATTTATAACGATTTATTTATATTATAAAAGGATTTTTAATATAAATGGAATATCGATTTAACTTGGATTTGAGAATACTGAGTTATAAATCCACGAGTTTTTATTTTGTAGCTGTATAATATTCTACGTGAATATATATCAATTTTCGTGATTTTTGGAGTTAGTATATGGCCGTACGGGATTTAAATGTGAAAAACAGTCAATAATTCGACTTTAAAAACATGCTGTGTGAGAAAACGGATTCAAAATTCGACGAAACAAGGTTCGTTGAGTCTATAATGTCGAAATATAACTTCATGTCCATTTTCGTCGGATTTGGATATCGTATGTGATCATATGGATTTTTAGAAGACAAATACGAATTACGATAACTATATAAATTAATAAAATAAAAAATGTAGCTTACCCTATAAGCTATCTAACTCTATATAAATACCCTAACTTATCCTTGACCCTAGAATTTTTCACTTCTACAGTTAAACATTTTCCGCCGCCAGTTTCTTCATTTCAATCGTAAATACGGATGTTCAAAAATCTCCAGAACTCAAAATAAAATTTCATAAATTATGATGTACATATATTTGAATTGGCGAGAGAATCATCCTCATCTCGGCCTTATAGATCTCGACGTTCATTTTTCCCTTTGGCTTAAGGACGGCATTAATTATGGTTCAAGGTATAAAAAAAATAAGGCATTAATTCAAGTTTTTGTGATTTGTTTTGAAATAAGAGCATCGAATGGGGTTTGTATGTGAATTTTGGGAATGTTCAAACTAAAAAAGGTGCGTTGTCTGTATTTGAAGGGCCTCGCGGTGCTGTCGATCGCGCCTGAAATGATGAAGTCGAGTTCGACAATAAGGATATGGGGAGGAAGAGATTGAGGAGATGGGAATTTTGGTAATTTTTGTTTAATTTATCATGTTATGATAAAAGAGTAGCTATGGGAAGTTTTTGGGCATGGATGCTGTGGGTTCGAGAGTTTGCCTGGTAGAAGAAAAGGAATTAGCAGAGGAGAAAGTGATTTAGGATATTAAGGTTAATTATATATTTAAATATATATAGTTAATGACTTTAAAATGTTTACAATCTTATAAAATTCATAACTTTATCATACGTGACCCGAATTTGATAAAACATGATCCTTTGGAACCGTATGGACGAGGGCTACACAATGGAACTGATTGGGAGTGAATTGGAGCTCGTTACAATTTATAGCGAAATAAATTGCCTGATCTGAATCAACACCAGTTTATCTTTATTTAACGATAAACGAACCAAGTGAGTAATACTCACTAACTCTGCCCGGTAATATTTTTAGAATTGATAAATGATGGTTGATTGTTGTGTGTTGATTATTTGGATGAACTGCTAATTTATTTGGTTAAGATTATAGATCTAGTTATGTATATAACATTAATTAAATATTGATTCAGTGTATCAGAATATTTCATATTCAAAAGAAAGTGATGTCATTTATATTGTTAAACATTTGTGGATGCAGGGAAGCAGGTTGGAGGGATCCAACAGGATCCCTCAATATTTATAATACGGTTTTTTTTTCATATATTGTGATATGCGATGTGATACATATTCTGTGATTGATTATGATGACATTGGTCTTGTTATTTGTATTTTAAATACCATAGGAAATACTAGAATGTAAAAAGGGAATTTTCAAAGTGTATATTAAAAATAAAATATTTATATAAAATAAATGGATTTTATAAAAAGGAATCATTTGGGAAATTAAATAAGAACTTCTATATTGAAATTATTAACAGTTATATGGAAGATTTAAAAAAGGTCGTTTTGGTATAAATACTTAATGAAGGTAATAAGAGGTAAATTAATGAGTATATGGAGTAAATATAATATTCGGTAAATTTATAGAACTTAAAAAAAGGGAACTACCAGTTATAAAAGAATTATGGGAAAATTGATTTAAAGTAAATATTTAATAGAAATCTGTTTTTAACAGATAAATTGAGAAGAATAATTTATGAACGGTGTTTATAAATTAAGAAAAATATTTATCATTTGATAAATTGAATACGTAAGTCTGAATTTATATAGAGAAGTGAAAATCGGTTTTAACACCTTAAAGCCTCGCAACTTTTGATAATGGGAATTTTCAATATCTAGTTCGTACGTAGACGAATTTTCCCATATACTAATCCTATTGGGATTTCAACCACAATCATTTATTTCAAATACACCATTCATGATATTCACCAAATTTTCACATCAACCAATAATCCAAACAATATCACAGCCAATATATATCGTCCAAGGTCTATGGACGAGGGGAGTGTATATATATATATATCGATTTCATTTCAATATCACTTCAATTCATTTCAACATATATATTATTTTTTCAACGCATATATAACTTATACATCGAACATTCAACTTATACAATGCTTATACATGTGGTGTACAACGCTTATATAACTCATACTTCGACTATATAATTTATACATCGTCGTTTTCCATATCGTTTATAATTTAGAAATCTCACTTTGGGTTCCACTCCACCAAAAATAGCAGAAAGCTCAGAAAAATATCCGGTCTCTTCTAGAATGTAGAAGACGTCCGCACGAGTCCACTGTCTCTTGTTTCACTGAATTTCGTCTACGTAGCAAAACGATATGATTTTTAAATGGAAAACAAAATTAGCAACGCATAAAAGTGTTATTTTTGTTTCAAAGAAAACAAGGCAGTTACCTTCCCTAAGCGTTCAAAACTAGGTTTAGATTTTAATCCCAATCCGTAGCACTAGGTGGAAATCGAGTTGTACCACGTCGTAGGGGGTCGAAGGGCGCACGGATCGAGGGTGGTGCGGTTCTGATCGATGGCGGATCCTGGACTTGGCGGCGCTCCAAACAGCAGGACTTCCTGGGCCTCAATCGATCTCAATCCTCCACGATAAATACCAAATCAGGTATGGATTTGAAGGCCTTAAGGAGCTCTTCAAAATACTCCAAAGGAGCGTTGGGTTTCGATGAGTGTGGGAGGAGAAAAATAGGAGAGAACGAAGAAGAAGAAGCCGCCGATTGTTTTAGGTGCTTACGGGGAGAGAGTGATTGTGTTAGCCAATGAGATATTTTTTTTATATTTATATATTTTAAAAATCCAGAAATACCCCTCTTCACATACTAACACCAATCCAAACCCAACGACTATCGTCCCTACCCAAATACCCCCATTCTGAACACAAAGGGATATGTTTCGTAGGCCCATTCGACTGTTTTAGTCGGTTTTTATTCAAATTAAAATATAAAACATTCAATATTTAATTCGAACGTACATTTCAATTTGCCGGGGCCACATATTGATTCTAAACATTCCCGAAAAATACATCTAGCTATGTTTTGACGATACGGTCCCAATAAAACTAGTTTCGTTGAATTCTGAGACCGTTTGAAAAATGGCCCTTTTCTGGTCGATCCAATTTAACAAAAATCGACCAAACACATTTTCCTTTGCCACGCTCACATACTAACTTCAAAAATTATGAAATCTGAAACCTAGCAATAATTTGACATCCCGGATCCAACAAAAGTGGTTTCGTCGAATTCTGAGGTCGTTTGCAAAATGGCCATTTTCAACGGCTATATAAACTCTATAGCGACCGTTCTGAAAATTCATTTGGACATAACTTTTGCTTCCCGCTACGAAACTTCGATTTTTCAGATTCGTTAAAAAAGATATTCGCTAACAGATTTAAATATTTTTGGTTTCACTAAAATCCGTTTTATTTTGCACCTGGTACAGTCAGTCAAAGTTTGAATTTAATTTTTGAAACTGCCGCGCCATTTCAGGCCTTGTTTATAATTCAAAGTAATTAGATTTATTTTCAAATGTCGATTCAAACACAATTTTCTTCGTTATCATTTAAAATATTTATTTTAAATATTTAAAATCCACCAAAATAGCCAATTTAAAATTTTCAAACTAGTTCAGATTTTCTGGGTTGTTACATATATAGATACTGATTTTATTTTAAAGTTATGTTATATAATATATTTATTTGTTCCACTGTGAGATTCGTGTTTACTCTGATTCTTTTGTTATGTTCTTCTTCTATCCTATTTTTCTATCTTTCTATTTCTCACCCTCTAACTTCTTTCAATTAATAATTTGGAATGTTCAATGCCTGGATAGTCGACATGGGTTTTATGTTGATTTTCTGGATCAAAACTTCTGGGCCATTACAGTGGTATTAGAGCTGAAGGTTAAGTGATTACCTTGGCTCTGTGGCGTGACTCGATAGAGATGGGGTTAGTAATAACCTAGATTGAGTTTGAGTGTATATAAATGAGCACGTATTTGTTATTTGATAAAAAAATAGTTTTAAATTGTGGAGATTCATTGGTTAAGTTGTTTATGAATTATGGTCGATCAGTTTGATCCACTGTATCGAAAATGGTTTTTAAATACGATGAACCGACACAATATGTTTTGAAAAGAGGATAAATGAAATAATTTTATCCAAGATATATTTTGATATATAGAAAATATATATATTGGAAATATTATAGTATATTGGATGTGTTGGTTTATATTATAATTAAATAAGATTACAATTGAAATGATTTTTAAATAACTAATCCTAAATCGTATAAGTGTTATGAAATGAATTAAATCTGAAATTAAAATCAGAATTGGAATTAAAATTCCTAAAAGTGGGAAGGGTGTTTGTAAATGGATTTGAATTGAATAATGAGAATTTTAAAATCCTGGGAGATTTTAAATTGTTTTACGAACATTGAGAATGATATTTTGAATTGATTTTAAAATGGAGGTGTTTAAGATATGAGTTTTGGAAAGTGATATAGTATTGAGCTCACTTCAGTAGCTGGGAGATAACTCTGATGATACTAGCCACATTATCAGTGTTGATTTTCGAGTTTGTAAGTGATGAATTACTACCAAAGATATTGTTTTTGAATTTTTGAGGAAACGAGTTGTTTTTTATACTGAAAAGGAAAGTTTGATTTTTGATATGGTAAACTATTTAAAATTCCGAGGAAGAGATTGTTTAAATTAAAAACAAATTAAATGGAAATTTGTGAACGCAAATTGAAATTAAAATAAAACTAGTTAAGCAGTGATTGAATTGAATTATAATAGAATGATGCCAAGTAAAGTTGGATTTCGGTATATAATTGGACTCGGGTAAGTAAATGGTTTGATTCTCTAAATAAAACCATATTACAGTTATGAGATGAAAGTAACTGATTAGAGAAATTATTTAGTTAATGGAATGTGGGAATGAAATTTGGTTAAGTATATTGGATTGATGAGTTGAGAGCTTGGAATCGAGAATGGAACTCGAGTTTGAAATGGAATTTGGTTGGGTTATAAAAGAATGATTGTGTTGAGAATGAATTGACTAGAAATTGATTGGGAATGCATTTGTAAACGCTGAATCGGTAGCAGATGGAAATGATATAATGATATGCCCGACAAAAAGGCACAAGTTTATTTTTATATGAGTTTGGTGATTTATGAGCCTATTTAGCAAGCCGCGTGCGTGTTTGTGTAACACCCCTTTCAAAAAGCTAACACAAAGATCTTTTAGCACAGTGGTTAGTGCGCGGTGTTGCTTTCCAAGAGGTCGGGGGTTCGAATCCGGGTTCTCACATTTGGTATCAGAGCCTATACCCAGCCGGAATTGTGTGTGTAAAGCTGCGGATGTCAGTCAGTGTGGTACTGATGTGGGTTACATGCACAACGCCTGGGTGGTGAGTAATATGAGCCAAAGAGGACGTTGGGCTCTTTAAGGGGGGTAGTCTGTAACACCCCTTTCGAAAAGCTAACACAAAGATCTTTTAGCACAGTGGTTAGTGCGTGGTGTTGCTTTCCGGGAGGTCGGGGTTTCGAATCCGGGTTCTCACAGTTTGATTTTCTTTTGGATTGGAGAAGGCCTTGAGAGGCGAATTGTAGTTGCACCAATTGAGCTGAACAAAGGAGACGCTGGCGAAATTTATCAAAAATTAAGGTGTTAGAAAAATTTTATGATTTTTGAAAATTTTCGTTAATAAGAATGAATTAATATTTAATTGAAATTAATTGGTATAGTGAAACTGAAATTTAAGAAGTAAACAAATAATTTTTAACCCAGTTAATAGGGTTTGTTTTCTACCTTAGAAATATCGAGGACGAAACCATTTTAAAGGGGAAAGAATGTAACATTCCATATTTTTACGGTATAATAATTAATTAATTTAACTATTTAAATAGTGATTTAGAGATTTAAATGGTTGTTTAATTAAATAATATTGAATATTTAATTAATGTAAATAATAGAACAATATATTTATTTTCGAAATAGTCGAAAGTAGTGAAATTTGCAATATTGTGTGAATTGGATTATTTATAAGATTAAATTCAGCTTAGAATGAAATATAATAATGAATTTATTATTTAAACTGAGTTTGAACATATAATTATAATATAATTTAAATCGAGCTCGTAATGGCGCAGTAGTTCATAATATGGAGTTTTGAACTTCAATTGAATATACATAATCCGTTTTAAGTCGGATTTCTGTGAAACAAGAAACGTTCGAATCTGTTGAACGATATTTTTCTAATGGAAGAGAAAAATCGAGATTTCGTCATGTATATTGTGAGTTATGATCAAATAAAATTTTCAAATAGTCGTTATGGATTCGTTTATAATTTATAACGATTTATTTATATTATAAAAGGATTTTTTATATAAATTGAATATTGATTTAACTTGGATTTGAGAATATCGAGTTATAAATCTAAGAGTGTTTATTTTATGGATGTATAATATTTATGTGAATATATACAGTAATATTAATATTAATATTAAATTTAATTATTTTTAAATATATTAATATTTAAATTAGTTTATTTAGACCTTAGAAGATGGCCATTTTTGCAAACGACCTCCGTTTTTGACGAACTTAATTTTGTTAGATCCGGAATATTAAATTATTGTTAGATTTCAATTTTCGTGATTTTTGGAGTCAGTATGTGGCTGTAAGGGATTCAAATGTGAAAAACAGTCAATAATTTGACTTTAAAAATATGTTGTGTGAGCAAACGGATTTGAAATTCGACAAAACATATTTCGTTGGGTCTGTAATGTCGAAATATAATTGCATGTCCATTTTCGTTGGATTTGGATATCGTATGTGATCATATGGATTTTTAGAAGACAAATACGAATTACGATAACTATATAAATTAATAGAATAAAAAATGTAGCTTACCCTATAAGCTATCTACCTCTATATAAATACCCTAACTAATCCTTGACCCTAGAATTTTTCACTTCTACAGTTAAACATTTTCCGCCGCCAGTTTCTTCATTTCAATCGTAAATACGGATGTTCAAAAATCTCTAGAACTCAAAATAAAATTTCATAAATTATGATGTACATATATTTGAATTGGCGAGTAGATTCTCTTCATCCTCATCTCAGCCTTATGGAGCTCGACGTTTATTTATCTTGCTGGTTTAAGGACGGCATTAATTAGTGTTCAAGGTATACAAAAATTAAGGCATTAATTTAAATTTTAGTGATTTGTTTTGGAATGAGAGCATCGAATGGGGTTTGTATGTGAATTTTGGGGATGTTCGTACTAAAAAAGGTTCGATGTCTGTGCTTGAAGGGCCTCGCGGTGTTGTCGATCGCACCTGATATGATGAAGTCGAGTTCGGCAATAAAGATATGGGGAGGAAGAGATTGAGGAGATGGGAATTTTGGTAATTTTTGTTTAATTTATCATGTTATGATGAAAGAGCAGCAAAGGGAATTTTTTTGGCATGGATGTTGCGGGTTCGAGAGTTTGCCGGTACAAGAAAAGGAAATAGCGGAGGAGAAAATGATTTAGGATATTAAGGTTAATTATATATTTATGTATATATGGTTAATGACTTTAAAATGTATACAATTTTATAAAATTCATAACTTTATCATATGTAATCCGAATTTGACAAAACATGATCCTTTGGAACCGTATGGACGAGGGCTGCACAATGGAACTGATTGGCAGTGAATTGGAGCTTGTTACAATTTATAGCGAAATAAACTGCCTGATTTGAATCAACAACAGTTTATCGTTATTTAACGATAAACGAACCAAGTGAGTAAAACTCACTAACTCTGCCCAGTTATATTTTTAGAATTGATAAATGATAGTTGATAGCTGTGTGTTTATTGTTTGGATGAACTGCTAATTTATTTGGTTAAGACTATAAATCTAGTTATATATATATATCGTTAATTAGATATTGATTCTGTTTATCAGAATATTTCATATTCAAATGAAATTGATGTTATTTATATTGTTAAACATCTGTGGATGCAGGGAAACAGGTTGGAGGGATCCAACAGGATTCCTCAATATTTATAATAATTTTTATTTTCATATATTGTGATACGCGATGTGATATATAATCTGTAATTGATTATGATGACACTGGTCCTGTTATTTCGTATTTTAAATACCATAAGAAATACTGGAATGTAAAAATGGAATCTTCAAAGTGTATATTAAGAATAAAATGTTTATATAAAATCAATGGATTTTATAAAAAGGAATTACTTGGGAAATTAAATAAGAACTTCTATATAGAAATAATTAACAATTATATGGAAGATTTAAAAAAGGCTGTTTTGGTATAAATACTGAATGAAGGTAATAAGAGGTAAATAAATGAGTATATGGAGTAAATATAATATTCGGTAAATTTATAGAACTTCAAAAAAGGGAACTACCAGTTATAAAAGAATTAAGGGAAAATTGATTTAAAGTAAATATTTAATAGAAATCTGTTTTTAACAGATAAATTGAGAAGAATAATTTATGAACGGTGTTTATAAATTAAGAAAAATATTTATCATTTGATAAATTGAATACGTAAGTCTGAATTTATATAGAGAAGTGAAAATCGGTTTTAACACCGATATCTAAAAATGGAATATAAACTTAACCTTTATAAAGGGAAATATAAAGGATGGAATATGAAATTTGAAAAGGGGAAAAACTATTTTTAAAATAGAAATGGAATTTCGAATGGGCTAGAAATAAGTAACTTGTTTAATAATGAAAACAAGTAATGTTATTTATAACAATGTTTATAAATGAAATAAAAATAATTATCAATGGATAATTTGGATTGTATTCAGCATTAAATTTTAAACGAGAAATTGGGAATTGTTTTAGAAAAGGAGACGATGGAATTTATTTTTGAAGTTCGAAATGCGGATAGGATTAAAATAAAATCCATAAAGATTTGTAATTAGAATTCAGCTAAGCCAAATGTTATAAAATAATTTGTTTAAGAAATTATATATTGAATAAATCGAGTTTGACAAGATAATTAATATATGGCTGGAAACTGATATTTTATCGAATATAAAGGTGATAGAGAATTATAAACTTATTTAAATAAAATGGAATGTGAATAAGAAGTTATAAAATGACTCGATAATTGGAATTTGAACCTATGTTTGTATTTAAATTATGAAATCAAGTTTTGATTTGATAAAACAAGTCCAGATTTCTGTATAGGAATAATATTCATGTTTTAAAGTGAATAATGGTTTTTAAAGCAAACGTTTTTTGCAGATTAAATGGTTATAAAATGGAAATTGGAAATTGTTGGGAAGTGCTAAATTCAAAAATGAATTTAGAAATTTAGTTGACCTGAAATAAAAGTAATTCGAAGAGAGTTAATCGAATATAAGTTATTTGAAGAGAGTTAATTGAATAAGTTATTCGAAGAGAGTTAATCGAATATAAGTTATTCGAAAGAGAGTTAATCGAACAATGATTATTTGAAGGAGAGTTATCGAATAGAGATTGTTCGAGAGAGAATTACTCATTAGATTTCGACTGTGTCGAATGTAGGAAAGTACTATTTACTTTCCGGTTTTTAAACCAATATTTATTTATTTAATAAATTTATTAATTATTATTTATTCAAATTAATGAATCAAAATTATATTTGAAGTTAGATATTTCGAAAGTAGGGATTATAACGTTATCGTTATAACCAATGTTTTTATAAAAGAAGTGGAATCGTAAACCGAATCTGAGAGTTGCATAAGCAATGATTTGATAAGAGGTTAATAAACAGAGTTAAGGAAATTAGAAATTGAAAAGAAATTGGTTAAGTTGAATGACTTTCTGAGTATCGATCTGATGTTGGTTTCGGCCTTCGGGGTTAATATTCAGGGAATTGTCCTCTTACTAGTTTACAGTTGGAGATTGATAGATGTGGAAGGATAGTGATGCGTGAATAAGAAATGGAAACTTTTCCCAATGTTAATAACGTATGTTTTCTTGATTTAAAAAATAAGGATTTAAAATATATGGAAACATGAGTTGGGGAAATGAATAAATTCATGATAAATTAATTTAAGGGAAAATTGTTGATTGACGATAGATCAATAAAATTTCCATTTGGAAATGAGACCATTGTGTGTGTGTTGTTTTCCTTTGATAGTAACAGACTATCAAAGTTTTGACCATTTTTCCGTCGTCAATACGGTGATACCGGGATCAGATTTACTGTCTGAAAACCACTCCTTATGGGCATTAGCGTTGCGAATCAACTATGATGAAGATAATTGAAGACGGGGTTTATGCAATCGCTGTTTTGGAAAACCCTAGGTAGAAATTGCCTAAGATGGGTTTACAGAATAGTGCCTTCGGTTTGTCCAGTACCAGGACAACTTGTATGGAAGAATGTCTGACAGAGTATATTTAATAGATCGCGTAAGTTGATCTCTTCAAACGTATTTACATATGGTGGTGGAGGAATTCATTTCTCTTAGCTGTATACCTATAGTATTTTTGGAGAAATAAATTTGTGATTTAGAGAGTATGACGATGTGTCATCCAAAGTGAACAAAGATGTGATCTGTCAGAGATAAGTGTGGCTTCAAGCCTCACAACCAAGAAATGGTAAAATCGGGTAGGTCACATGGCTAAGTGGATAGCTCCTAATTAGGGTGTATTGTCCCCTGATCTAGAGAAATTTCATTTACTTCTCTAACCTATTTCGATGCTGACCCTTTCGGGTAACGGTTGCAGATCCCAACCGTGGGTAATAATACATTTGGTATACTCAAGCGTAATGAGTGACCGGTCATGTTTAGCCTGGGTTACAAGATGTTCTTGTCAAACCCGGTGTATTCCTCTTTAGAGATACACTGTCGAAAGGTGGTCCCATACCTTGCCAGTTGGAATCCATTACCCAATAAGCGCCTGTGGTTTTTGATTATATGTTATATATGTGGAACGTGAGATGAAAGCGTTCCACTATATTTCTATTTATTTGATTTAAACATTATTATAATATCAGAAGAGTACTGATATTAAAGAATGGTTTGGTTATGGTAAGGTAAAAACCATCTGTGTTTATGTGTGGATTGGTCTTATGATTATTCTTTATTTTAAAAGGATTTTAAAAGTTAAATAAATGGTTGGAGTTAACTCACACTAGTCACATAACTAACCCAAAGTTTATTTTGTTTTGTTTTCCCTAAACTTTTGGGTGCCCAATTTTGTACGGGCAGTCAAGTAGTCGGGATTTTACAGATATGCTTGGAGAGCTTTGAGCAGGAGGCTTCAAGATTATATAGCTATTGTTTATTTCCATTATGTTGTAAGTATTGTACTCCAATAATGGTATTGTATACAGATACTGATTTTATTTCAAAGTTATGTTATAAAATATATTCATTCGTTCCGCTGTGAGATTCGTGTTTACTCTGATTCTGTTGTTATATTCTTCTTCTTCTATTCTGATTTTCTATCTTTCTATTTCTCGCCCTTTAACTTCTTTCTATTAATGATTTGGAACGTTCGGTGCCTGAATAGTCGACATGGGTTTTATGTTGATTTTCTGGGTCGAAACTCCCGGGACGTTACAGTGGTATCAAAGCTGAAGGTTAAGTGATTACCTTGGCTCTGTGGCGTGACTCGATAGAGATGGGGTTAGTAATACCCTAGATTGAGTTTGAGTGTATATATATGAGCACGTATTTGTTATTTGATACAAACATAGTTTTATATTGTGGAGATCCATTGGTTGAGTTGTTTTTGAAATCTGGTCGATCAGTTTGATTTACTGTATCAATAATGGTTTTTAAACATTTGAATATGATGAATCGACACAGTATGTTTTGAAAAGAGGATAAATGAAATAATTTTATCCAAGATATATTCTGATATATAGAAAATATGTATACTGGAAATATTATAGTATATTGGATGTGTTGGTTGTTATTATAATCGAATAAGATTATAATTGAAATGATTTTTAAATAACCAATCCTAAATCGTATAAGTGTTATGAAATGAATTAAATCTGAAATTAAAATCAAAATTGGAATTAAAATTCCTAAAAGATGGAAGGGTGTTTGTAAATGGATTTGAATTGAATATATGAGAATTTTAAAATCCTGGGAGATTTTAAATTGTTTTACGAACATTGAGAATGATATTTTGAATTGATTTCAAAATGGAGGCATTTAAGATATGAGTTTTGGAGAGTGATATAGTATTGAACTCACTTCAGTAGCTGGGAAATAACCCTGATGATGCTGGCCACATCATTAATGTTGATTCTCGAGTTTGTAAGTGATGAATTACTACCAGAGGTATTGTTTTTGAATTGTTTTGAGGAAACGAGTTGTTTTGTTTACTGAAAAGGAAAATTTGATTTTTGATATGGTAAACTAATTAAAATTCCCAGGAAGAGATTATTTAAATTAAAAACAAATTAAAAAGAAATTTGTGAAAGCAAATTGAAATTAAAATAAAACCATTTAAGTGGTGATTGAATTGAATTATAATAGAATGATACTGAGTAAAGTTGGATTTTGGTATATAATTGGACTCGGGTAAGTTAATGGTTTGATTCTCTAAATAAAACTAGATTACAGTTATGAGATGAAAGTAACTGATTAGAGAAATTATTTAGTTAATGGAATGTGGGAATGAAATTTGGTTAAATATATTGGATTGATGAGTTGAGAGCTTGGAATCGAGAATGGAATTCGAGTTTGAAATGGAATTTGGTTGGGTTATAAGAGAACGATTGTGTTGAGAATGAATTGATTGGAAATTGATTGGGAATGCATTTCTATATGCTGAATTGGTAACAGATGGAAATGATATAATAATATGCCCTACAAAAAGGTACAAGTTTATTTTTATATGATTTTTGTGATTTCTGAGCCTATTTGGAAAGCCGCTTGGTTGTTTGATTTTCTTTTGGATTGGAGAAGGCCTAGAAAGGCGAGTTGTAGTTGTACCGATTAAGCCGTACAAAGGAGACGCTAGCGAAATTCTTCGAAAATTAAGGTGTTAGAAAATTTTCAAGATTTTTCAAAATTTTCGTTAATAAGAATGAATTAATATTTAATTGAAATTAATTAGTACAGTGAAACTGAAATTAAAGAAGTAAACAAATAATTTTTAACCCAGTTAATAGGGTTTGTTTTCTACCTTAGCAATTTCGAAGACGAAATTATTTTAAAGGGGAAAGAATGTAACGTCCCATATTTTTACAGTATAATAATTAATTTACTTAATTATTTAAATAGTGATTTAGAGATTTAAATGGTTGTTTAATTAAATAATATTGAATATTTAATTAATATTAATAATAGAATAATATATTTATTTCCGAAATAGTCGGAAATAGTGAAATTCGCAATATTGTGTGAATTTGATTATTTATAAGATTTAATTCAGTTTAGAATCGAATTATAACAACAAATTTATTATTTAAACTAATTTTGAACGTATAATTATAATATAATTTAAATCGAGCTCGTAATGGCGCAGTAGTTCGTAATATGGAGTTTTGAACTTCAATTGGATATACAAAATCCGTTTTAAGTACGATTTCTATGAAATAAGAAACGTTCGAATTTGTTGAACGATATTTTTCTAATGAAAGAGAAAAATCAAGATTTCGTCGTGTATATTGTGAGTTACGATCAAATCAAATTTTCAAATAGTTGCTATGGAATTTGTTTATAATTTATAATGATTTATTAATATTATAAAAGGATTTTTAATATAAATGGAATATCGATTTAACTTGGATTTGAGAATATCGAGTTATAAATCCAAGAGTGTTTATTTTATAGTTGTATAATATTATATGTGAATATATATATATGATAATATTAATTTATTTATATTAAATTTAATTATTTTTAAATATATTAATATTTAAATTGGTTTATTTAGACCTTAGAAAATAGCCATTTTTGTAAACGACCTCCGTTTTCGACGAAATTAATTTTGTTAGATCTGCAATATTAAATTATTGTTAGATTTCAATTTTCATGATTTTTGCATTTAGTATGTGGCCGTACGGGATTTAAATGTGAAAAACAATCAATATTTTGACTTTAAAAATACGTTGTGTGAGCAAATGGATTCGAAATTCGATGAAACAAGTTTCATTGGGTAAGTAATGTCAAAATATAGCTGCATATCCATTTTTGCTGTATCTGGATGTCGTATGTGATCTTATGGATTTTTAGAAGACAAATACGAATTACGATAACTATATAAATTAACAAAATAAAAAATGTAGCTTACCCTACAAGCTATCTACCTCTATATAAATACCCTAACTTTTCCTTAACCCTAGAAATTTTCATTTCTACAGTCAAACATTTTCCGCCGCCATTTTCTTCATTCCAAACGTAAATACGGATGTTCAAAAATCTATAGAAATCAAAATAAAATCTCAAAAATTGTGATGTGCATATATTTGAATTGGCGAGTAGATTCTCTTCATCCTCATCTCAGCCTTATGGAGCTCGACGTTCATTTTTTCCGGTGGTTTAAGGACGGCGTTAATTAGGGTTCAAGGTATACAAAAATTAAGGCATTAATTCAAGTTTTCGTGATTTGTTTTGGAATGAGAGCATCGAATGGGGTTTGTATGTGAATTTTGGGGATGTTCGAACTAAAAAGGGCTTGCTGTTT
Organism: Allium sativum; assembly: GCA_030737875.1. Taxonomy (NCBI): domain Eukaryota; kingdom Viridiplantae; phylum Streptophyta; class Magnoliopsida; order Asparagales; family Amaryllidaceae; genus Allium; species Allium sativum. The sequence goes on along the minus strand of CM060926.1, from coordinate 121,425,375 downwards.
GTGCTTGAAGGGCCTCACGGTGCTGTCTATCGCACCTGAAACGATGAAGTCGAGTTCGACAATAAGGATATGGGGAGGAAGAGATTGAGGAGATGGGAATTTTGGTAATTTTTGTTTAATTTATCATGTTATTATGAAATAGCAGCAAAGGGAAGTTTTTGGGCATGGATGTTGCAGGTTCGAGAGTTTGCCTAGTAGAAGAAAAGGAATTAGAGGAGGAGAAAGTGATTAAGGATATTAAGGTTAATTATATATTTAAGTATATATAGTTAATGACTTTAAAATGTATACAATCTTATAAAATTCACAACTTTATCATACGTGATCTGAATTTGACAAAACAGGATCCTTTGGAACCGTATGGAAGAGGGCTACACAATGGAACTGATTGGGAGTGAATTGGAGCTCGTTACAATTTATAGCGAAATAAATTGACTGATCTGAATCAACAACAGTTTATCGTTATTTAACAATAAACGAACCAAGTGAGTAAAACTCACTAACTCTGCCCAGTTATATTTTTATAAACATATTTTTAGAATTGATAAATGATGGTTGATTGCTGTGGGTTGATTGTTTGGATGAACTGCTAATTTATTTGGTTGAGATTATAGATCTAGTTATATAAATCGTTAATTAAATATTGATTCTGTTTATCAGAATATTTCATATTAAAATGAAATTGATGTTATTTATACTTTTAAAATCTGTGGATGCTGGGAAACAGGTTGGAGTGATCTAACAGGATTCCTCAATATTTATAATACTGTTTGTTTTCATATATTGTGATATATGATGTGATATATAATCTGTGATTGATTATGATGACACTGATCTTGTTATTTTGTATTTTAAATACCATAAGGAATACTGGAATTTAAAAACAGAATTTTCAAAGTGTATATTGAGAATAAAATATTTATATAAAATTAATGGATTTTATAAAAAGGAATTATTTCGGAAATTAAATGAGAACTTCTATATAGAAATTATTAACAATTATATAGAAGATTTAAAAAAGGCCGTTTTGGTATAATTACTGAATGAAGGTAAAAAGAGGTAAATAAATGAGTATATGGAGTAAATATAATATTTCGAAAATTTATAAATTTAAAAAAAAAGGGAATTGCCAGTTATAAAAGAATTATGGAATAATTATTTAAAGTAAATATTTAATAGAAATCTGTTTTTAACATATAAATTGAGAAGAATAATTTATGGATGATGTTTATAAATTAAGAAAAATATTTATCATTTGATAAATTGAATATGTATGTCTGAATTTATATAGAGAAGCGAAAATCGGTTTTAACACCGATATCTGAAAATGGAATGTAAAATTTAACCTTTATAAAGGGAATTATAAAGGATTGAATATGAAATTTGAAAAGGGGAACAATCTATTTTTAAAATAGATTTGGAATTTCGAATGGGCTAGAAATTAACTTGTTTAATAATAAAAACAAGTAATGTTATTTATAAACAATATTTATAAATGAAATAAAAATAATTATCAGCGGATAATTTGGATTGTAAATTCAGCAGTAAATTTGAGACGGGAAATTGAGAATTTTTTTAGAAAAGGAAACGATGGAATTTATTTCAATGTTCGAAATGTGGATAGTATTAAAATAAAATCCATAAAGATTTGTAATTAGAATTCGACGAAGCCAAATGTTATAAAATAATTTGTTTAAGAAATTATATATTGAATAAATCGGGATTTGACAAGATAATTAATATTTGGCTGGAAACTGATATTTTATCGAATATAAAGGCGATAGAGAATTATAAACTTATTTAAATAAAATGGAATGTGAATAAGAAGTTATAAAATGACTCGATAATTGGAATTTGAACCTGTGATTGTATTTAAATTATGAAATCAAGTTTTGATTTGATAAAACAAGTCCAGATTTCTGTAAAGGAATAATATTCACGTTTTTAAAGTGAATAATGGTTTTTAAAGCAAATGTTTTTTGCAGATTAAATGGTTATAAAAAGGAAATTGGAAATTGTTGGGAAGTGCTAAATTCAAAATTGAATTTAGAAATTTAGTTGACCTGAATTATAAGTTATTCGAAGAGAGTTAATCGAATATAAGTTATTCAAAGAGAGTTAATCGAATATAAGTTATTCGAAGAGAGTTAATCGAATATAAGTTATTCGAAAGAGAGTTAGTCGAATATAAGTTATTCGAATGAGAGTTATCGAATAGAGATTTTTCGGGAGAGAATTACGCATTAGATTTCGACTGTATCAAATGTAGGAAAGTACTATTTACTTTCTGGTTTTTAAACCAAGATTTATTTATTTAATAAATTTATTAATTATTATTTATTCAAACTAATGAATAAAAGTTATATTTGAAGTTAGATATTTCGAAAGTAGGGATTATAACGTTATCGTTATAACCAATGTTTTTATAAAAGAAGTGGAATCGTAAACTGAATCCGAGAGTTGCGCAAGCAATGATTTGATAAGAAGTTAAGAAATAGAGTTAAGGAAATTTGAAGTCGACAGGAAATTAGCTAAGTTGAATGACTTTCTGAGTACCGGTCTGGTGTTGGTTTCGGCATTCGGGGTTGATATTCAGGATATTGTCCTCTTACTAGTTTACAGTTAGAGATTGATAGATGTGGAAGGATAGTGATGCATGAATAAGAAATGGAAACGTTTTCCAATGTTAATAACGTATGTTTTCTAGATTTAGAAAATAAGGATTTAAAATATATGTAAACAGGAAATGGGGAAATGAATAAATTAATGATAAATTAATTTAAAGGGAAAAAATGTTGATTGATGATTGATCGATAAAACTTCCATTTGGAAATGAGATCATTGTGCGTGTGGTTGTTTTCCTTTGATAGTTAAATAACAGACTATCAAAGTTTTGACCATTTTTCTGTCGTCAATACGGAGAGATCAGGATCAGATTTACTATCTGAAAATCACTCTGTTTGGGCATTAACATTGCGAATCAACTATAATGAAGGTAATTGAACACGGAGCTTACACTACAAAAGAATCTTGAATTACCTACGCCAATTTGACGTTGGGACGTCGTAGGGAATCGAATTTCCCTACGCCATCCCTATAAATCAGAATTTTTGAGTACAAGATTTATTTTTCTATATACAACGGAATTCAAAAATAGTTTGAATACAATAAAAATAGTTACTGGTTTTAAAACTTCAGAGTGCACCGTCTTCGGAATCCCCAGCTTCGCCAGTCTTCGAATCTCAAACTGAAACTTTAAATCTGTAACGCTCAGGGTCTGACCCGAGCGTTCCATGCAAAAACATAAAACACTCGAGTCGGGATTAAATCATAGTTCAAGTAAATCAACCTTCAATATAAACTAAAATATAACAGTTAATCCTAACATCGATGTTAAATATATAAAATAACCAGTTATGGTATTTATTCATATCATTTCCATCTAAATCAAGTGTGGTATCTATTCAAATCAGTTATATATATTCCCATGAACGAACGATCTCATGAGCTTGCGTATGCACGCGTGCATATATATATATATATATATATATATATATATATATATATATGCACACACACACACACACATGTGCACCGCCACAGCGTCCCGAACTGAATATTTATAATAATATGTGAAATTTCGAGGAGCTTGCGTATATACACGTGCACACTTGTACACGTGTATATCGCTACCGCGTCCCGAAAACAGAACACGAATGCTTGATGTCAGTATAATGATAGTCATGGGTTCAATATGGCAAACCCGCACACAAGGGAGCAAAGCAACAACTCAATGGACCATATAAACTTCAATGCTACTTATACATATACGGTTCAGGTGACATGTAAGAGAATAGGATGTATTTCGATCATAAATGGGAAAACATGTTCAGGAACAAGGTGATAGTAAAATTTGTTAAAGGAAATGTATCCTGGCAGAGTCCAAGCATCTACATACACCGCATATATCATCAAATAGGCGAAGGAAACCTGAGCCAATTTGTCCCATTACTAATATTTTTTTCTTTTCTTTTAACAGACCAATATGAACAATATGACGGATAGTTGCTGACATATACATATGGGTTCAGGTTACATATAGTTTTAATATGTTAGCACTTGTTGTAACCAAAACCACACGACAAGTTCCAGCAAAATGATTCAAAAAGAGGAGCCACATTCATGTCTAAATAGCATTACATGAACAAACATGTATATAGTATACACAGTATTTGTGCCATAATGTTAAAATATATATCAAGTACTATGCAATAGTGGAAATTACGCCACCATTTCAAAATATCTTCAAGTGTAATGATCAGGCAAAAACGCATGACATGCCTCACATAAAAAAAACAATGCTTTCAGGAAAGGAAACATGTTTCATGATTTACCCCAAACCTTTATCAACATAGACCTGTTTAACTTGGCATATTTCAGATGTTGAAAACGGCTAGCCAAAATGAATATAGTATACTCTTCTCCTTATAAAACAGTGACCACATGTGTGAGGCGTGCAAGGGACATGACCAGCAAATGCGAGATATGTGACAATAGCTTTCAACAGCAATCAATATTAACCTATGTAAGACCCCCCTTAAATCTAACTCTACTTTTTATCACTTGCATTGCTTTCTTAGATCATGGCAATATCTTTTCTTTTTTAAAAAAATTTGGACTTCTTAATCATTGCGTTGATATTTAGATACTTAGATTCATTTGAACGACAATTTTCCAACAATAAATTGTTTACATAAATAATTCCAACTTTAGTAAATAATCTTTATAGTAATTTATGTCATACTGTGTACCAAAAGAAAAAATGAAACTGAAAACCATATCAAACATCATTTTCTTCTCTTGTTGGATTTAGATGACACAAATATTTTAGATGCTAAACAAACAACAAAGACTCGGAATAACAGACATAAAAATTAATTTCTTCCCTAATTCAAAACTAAGCTATTTTTGTAGCCCCCGTATGCTGTTAAGGCTATGTTGTGTAATGACTATGTCATTTTCTTTTATTTGTTACATTTGTTTTACAAGTTATCCGGCATACATTTTTGTCCATGCCCATACAAATGGAAACAACCATTCAGATTATGATTCACATAATTTCAGCAAGAGAATACACTTATGTTATAGATCATACATAAAAAAATGTCTTTGTTTCTAAGAACAGTGTCATATCTGCCTATGTTTGAAACAAGATTCTGAATCAATACCCTTTCAACTACAAAATTATTTAATCCACTCACATGGTAGAAGTGGAGCAGACATGCATTTAGATTTTTTTTTTTTTTTTTTTGTTCTTTTGCAGATGTGGATATCATATTGGGAGATTGTTCCTTTTTATTTTACTAACTTTTACAGTAACATATATATATAAATCAAAACTAAACTATAACAAAAAAAACCAGAAAAATGATAAGTCATGTTCAAAGGACTCGTACATGAACCCATACAGATAAAACGATAGGTTGAATACAAAATGTGTCTATCTACTTGTGTTCAAAGACTCGCACAAGCCTATCTGCAAAACTCCAGAACAGGTCATAGTCCATGTCTCTACATCGCAAACCCTCAAGATACATTTCTTTAAGTCTAAAGATGCAACAAATAGAAACCAAAGCATTTGAATAAATGGACACAGTTCATCCAACGAAAAATTTACTGATCAACATACCAAATAGTAGCATCTTACCTATGACATACACATCATTTCTGGTACAAAAATGGGTAAAAGAACTATTGCCAAAAATCCACACAGCAAGTAGTACAGTGCAGCAAACAAGATGAAATGAGGTTTCAAGCAAATGGAAAGGGAAAGACCGAACAAATCATGGCAAGTTCAAAAGGGGTATGCACAATATAGCAGACAAGTCCTACCTAAGGCTCAAACTAAAGTCAACACACATGCAATCCTTTTAGGTCAGTGTAACCTATTTAGGTATCCAAACCACAAATGTGAACCCACCAATGCAACTTCTAATATTAGATTCTAGTAAAATATTGATGTTGACGGTCTTGAAATAAATTGAATCGTGAGCCAAGACTCACCTTTTCAGCAGCGACAGGTAACGACATGAGGTGATGCTGGAACCGAGTTCACGGCTGGGGCTGCCTCTGATTGGAGACGAGGCGGGTCTGAAGTGCTCGAGCATGAGGAAACAGAGAGGAGGTGAGGCGGCTCAGCTATTTCAAAGGCGGCGTACGGTGGTGGCTACTGATAGAGGACGGCTTCAGGTGGTGCTTGCGGGTGGCTTCGATCGACGATGGAAGTGATGGAAATTGGCCAAAGTGAAGAGGGTTTGATTTGGAGGCGATTGCGGCTTTAAACACGGGAGAGCTTCGATTTGGCGAAGAATGATTAGGAGTGGTGGGTGCGACGACTTTGATTAAACGAGGGGAATCAGCATAGACATCGATGGTGATTTAGTTTTATAAGAGGCGAAGGTAGGGTTGGAGATTCGTAGGTTGCCATTACAAAGGATTTGGGGATTTTCTTCTGAAGCAATGAAAGGAGAGGGTGTGATTCTTTTATAAATGTAAAAAACGTGGTTAGCACTTTTCCGTGGGAGCCAAGGAATTTATTGTGTGTGAAGGAAGGAACCTGGCAACGTTATATTTTATTTATGGTTCCTTGAATGTCTACCGTAAATATTTTTAACTTTTTTTTCTTGAACCGCTACAAACGAATCCCCATCATGATGGAAATCTACATACCGTCACGCTTTGACACTCTGCATCTAATAAAATTAGACTGGTCGTAGTCTGACTCCGTTCGTATACAATGTTAATTTATTTTCAACTTATCTATCGGTCTACTGATTTAATTTCGTTTGTCTACTTATAAATCCGTTAGCTTTCAAATTTGAAATGTTATATTTAATTATATATATATATACGAATAGTCGAATATCCAAGCCATTTTTTTCATATATTTTTAACAAATGAAATATCCAATTCATTTATCGTTTATTTTCAAAATCAATCATTTATATCTTTCAATCGAATTTTAGAACTATCCAAATTTAATTCAAATATCCAACAGTAAATATTTGATCATCTACCCATCATTCTGAATTTGAATTCAATTCATACACACAACCATATATTTGGTTTTTTTTATCAAAGTATCAGTACACAAATTGATTATCAATAGTTAATTCTCTCATTATTCCCATATCCCAGTTGTCTAAATTTCTGGGATATTACAATCTTCTCCCCTTTAAAACTTTTTGTCCTCGAAAAGGAGAGATTATTAGAGTTATACCAATATATACTTCAATTTCATATTTGTGTGAAATTTCCAACAACTAATTTAAATATCGACTTTTAAGTCATCGATCCTCTTTATACACCCACCATATCCAATTTACTCTTATAGTTGGATATCAATTTTTCTTTATCTTCCCAATTTTCATGTTCCTTTACTATATTAAATTTCCTAGACCATTTTTTTATTGTCTTGAGATATCTTCCAATTTATTATCTAATCTTCAAAAGGATTCAAAATCATTTGATTTCATCCAAAACCAATCTCTTTTTAAATTTCAATTCCTACATAAATTGGATTCACACATCCCCAAATTACTCCAAATTCAACCAAATCTCCTTACATTCAATCCGTTTGATCTTTTCCAACACCCATCGAAGAATGTAAATGACATTCAAGTCACAAATTATTGACTTGAAAATTTTCGAAAATCTGAAATCTTTTATATAACCCCTTTATATGTATACGAGATTTATGTAAAAATATTTGTATTTTTTATTTCAAAATTATCGGTTAGAAAATAGTATGAAATCCTCTTTCTTAACTTATTAAGTCATGTTAATTTCAAATAATTGGTTTGAAAATATTTGATAACTTGAAGTCTGATAAGTCTATTGTCGTTCTTACAGATGTTAGGCATGCGTTGGCCAGACGCACGACTAAAATCTACAAGTACTACATATTCTTGCTTCAACTTCTAGTGAAAATATTTCAAAAACTCTCTTTAAAAACAAATACGGAAAGTACCAATATGATATTGATATGTTGAATGTTCATGAATCGCACACAATGGTTTCGTCTGAATCCCCCAGAAAACATCTGTATCCGTAGGAAATCACTTCCCTGCGAATTTCGTCATGGACAGATCAACAGAAGATATTTAAGAATCAAACACAATCTGAGGTCATTGAACGTTGGTTGCTCTATCTCAGAATCAAGAAATCAATTATCAAAAGAAATTTACTCAAGTGGTGAGGACCAATCAAGTCACGAAGACAAATCCAGTCACAAAGACAAACTGTTGCATTAACAGGTGGCTCACTATCACTAAGATATTTCAAATACTGTGGACCGCAGGTACACAATGGTTATGCCTGTGTCCCCCAGGAAACATCCGTACCCATAAGCTTTCACAGCTCTGTGGATTACGCCCTTATAATTTGACTGTAGATTGCAGCATTCACAATGGTTACGCTTGGTTCCCCCAAGAAACATCCGTCCGCCGTAGGCTATCTGCAGCCCTACGAATTTCGCTACACGATCAAATTCCAACGACTCTAGATCGCAGCGATTACAATGGTTACGCCTGATTCCCTCATGAAACATCCAACCGCCGCAGGCTATCTGCAGCCCTGCGAATTACGCTAGCAATCGTGCTCAATGGCAACTCATGAGTTTTATGTTCGGACAACCTACTGCCACCAGCAGCATATTTCAGCTAAGCTCGAATTTCAAAGGAAGAGGAAGGTATTTTCCTTATTTTGCTTTGTAAACATATAATACTATAGTACTTTATACTCATAAATCATATTTATATTAACATACATAAGATTTTCATTTCAAATCATAGTTTCAAAACATCTCATCCTTATAAATTTTGTCATATAAGACTTTATTTCAATCCGTTACCTTCTAAATCAATAGCTTCTGAATTCTCTACATTCTTATATATATTTTTCCCATATAAGTTTCTAAAACTTCAATCTCCAATAAATAAAATCAAATTTCCATTCAAAATTAAAATTTCAGTTTCGCTCTCAATCCATTCGGATCTTTTCAAACACAAATTTATAAATCTATTGGTTATAAACCAATTTTTTCTTTCAAATTTCCGGTTATTAAGTTCACCACTTAATTCAAATTCTTATATTCTCAAAATTTCAGAATTTTCCATTCTTAACAAATTTCACGTTCACGCATTATTACTCTTCTATCTTCACATCATTCGGCCGTAAATCAGCAAGCGAACAACTTCCTAAGTATCAACCCCGAAGGTCGAGACCAACATCAGATCAACGCTCAGAAAATCATTCAACCTAACTAACTATTAGTCAATTTCTACTTTCCTTAATTCTATTTCTAATTTCTTATCAAGTCATCGCTTACAATTTCATCTCTCTTACCATCTGCCCGCTCTTCGTTTTCGACATGTGGCTCTTTGTTCTTCAGTTCTCACCATTTTGATTTGTCAAAACCCGTTAATTTCTCAGAATCCTTGAAAAACAATTCATACTCATTTCTAGAAGATCTCTTATTACCATGGAAAACATTTCCATATATTTGCAACCCTTTAATTTCAATAGAAATATACTTGTTTCTCAGGGGGAAACATTTCTACATTTGTTATTTGAATTAAAAAAGATATTAAATAAAATATCGTTATTCCACTTAACTGTTAACACTCATTTTCTTATTTCACTTAACCAGCTCTTGCTATCGAACCTTAACTATTTCTCAGTCAACAATGAAGTCAGTCAAGTTGGGTATATCTACCTCCCAGACCTGAACAACATCATTAACTTTGAAATAGATAAAATTCACAACTTCGAACATCAATAAAATATTCATTCTCGAAACTTTCAAATTCAAATTAAGAATTTTCTTCTTTCACAAAAATTGTTGATTATTACGATAGTTCATGCTTCCGAAATATTAAACTTTAACATACTCTTTATTTATTAATCTGAATACATAATAATTAATTTATTATATATTAAGTTTTTGATTTAAAGTAAATTCTACTTTTATGGAATAAGACATAGTCGACTTCCATAAATAACTTCCTCTCTAATAATTTGTTGTTCGATACCATATTCCGAACTTCGGAAAAATCTCACTTGATTTACATTCTGAACTTCAGAATAATCTCACAATATTGGTCACTTCATTTCCTTTACCCTTCATTTCATTTACAACATTTTTCTTTCAAACGTTATTTACTTCTAAAATTAAATATTGTTCCTTTTATCGAAATCCGAACTCATCGCATAAAATTTTGATATCATTAAATATAGGTTTTTATCTATCAAAAAAAAATTCCATTCATACTTTACTTCACTTACAATTCTCGTTTACCATTCAATTAACAAGTTTACAACTTATTCTCGGATTCATATATTCGATCATACCTTACTGGTTTGAAACCAATTGTATAAATTATCTTACCATGTTCTGAATCATTTAAATAAAATTTCACATAATCAAATTCCAGTTATAACCTTTTCCGATTTTATTTTCATTAATTTGTATTTCGAATGTCAAAATAAAATTCATCGTTTCATTCTCAAAACGATTTCAAATTTCTTTTCTCATTTCATTTATCATCTGAACTCTTATTTTCAATAGATTTCAATTGTCTTTGATACAATTAGAGAAACCGATTCGTTGATTCTCCTATACCTATCTTCTTTTGTTACCAAGATGGATTCGAAACTCAAATCTAAAGGGGAACTTATCGAAGATTAGCGCTTGCAAGCCTGGATCCGAAGATTTACAAAGACTGGGGATTCTGGAAAAATTTAAATCTCAAAATAATTTTTTTTGTTTCCGCTGTATCAATTCCAAAATACAAATTTCAAAATAATTTTTTCTTTTCAAAATCTATTTTTAAAAATATTTACACTTTAAATTTTATTTTTCGAAACCCTTTTAATTTCAAGATCTGTTTTTAAACTTAATTAGCTAAGCTTTGAATGAACCAAAGTTCTGATACCACTTGTAACGTCCCGCCTTTTTGACCGCTTCAAATTGGAAATTTAGCCAACTTAAAGCGTTCAATCGACAGATCGTTATTTAGCTTATAGAGTGTAAAACAGAATCAACATAGAAAATACATAATAAATAATTAACACAGTATTGAACAGCGAATTGAACTTTTATTTATAAATCAGAATTTTTGAGTACAAGATTTATTTTTCTATATACAACGGAATTCAAAAATAGTTTGAATACAATAAAAATAGTTACTGGTTTTAAAACTTCAGAGTGCGCTGTCTTCGGAATCCCCAGCTTCGCCAGTCTTCGAATCCCAAACTGAAACTTTAAATCTGTAACGCTCAGGGTCTGACCCGAGCGTTCCATGCAAAAACATAAAACACTCGAGTCAGGATTAAATCATAGTTCAAGTAAATCAACCTTCAATATAAACTAAAATATAACAGTTAATCCTAACATCGATGTTAAATATATAAAATAAACAGTTATGGTATTTATTCATATCATTTCTATCTAAATCAAGTGTGGTATCTATTCAAATCAGTTCTATATGTTCCCATGAACGAACGATCTCATGAGCTTGCGTATGCACGCGTGCATATATATATATATATATATATATATATATATATATATATACACACACACACACACATGTGCACCGCCACAGCGTCCCAAACTGAATATTTATAATAACATGTGAAATTTCGAGGAGCTTGCGTATATACACGTGAACACTTGTACATGTGTATATCGCCACCGCGTCCCGAAAACAGAACACGAATGCTTGATGTCAGTATAATGATAGTCACGGGTTCAATATGGCAAACCCGCACACAAGGGAGCAAAGCAACAATTCAATGGACCATATAAACTTCAATGCTACTTATACATATACGCTTCATGTGACATGTAAGAGAATAGGATGTATTTCAATTATAAATGGCAAACATGTTTAGGAACAAGGTGATAGTAAAATTTGTTAAAGGAAATGTATCATGGCAGAGTCCAAGCATCTACATACACCGCATATATCATCAAATAGGCGAAGGAAACCTGAGCCAATTTGTCCCATTACTAATATTTTTTCTTTTCTTTTAACGGACCAATAAGAACCATATGACGGATAGTTGCTGACATATACATATTGGTTCAGGTTACATATAATTTTAATATGTTAGCACTTGTTGTAACCAAAATCACACGACAAGTTCCAGCAAAATGATTCAAAAAGAGGAGCCACATTCATGTCTAAATATCATTACATGAACAAACATGTATATAGTATACACAGTATTTATGCCATAATGTTAAAATATATATCAAGTACTATGCAACAATGGAAATTACGCCACCATTTCAAAATATCTTCAAGTGTAATGATCAGGCAAAAACACATGACATGCCTCACATAAAAAAAACAATGCTTTCAGGAAAGGAAACATGTTTCATGATTTACCCCAAACCTTTATCAACATAGACCTGTTTAACTTGGCATATTTCAGATGTTGAAAACGGCTAGCCAAAATGAATATAGTATACTCTTCTCCTTATAAAACAGTGACCACATGTGTGAGGCGTGCAAGGGACATGACCAACAAATGCGAGATATGTGACAATAGCTTTAAACAGCAATCAATATTAACCCATGTAAGACCCCCCCCCCCCTTAAATCTAACTCTGCTTTTTATCACTTGCATTGCTTTCTTAGATCATGGCAGTATCTTTTCTTTTTAAAAAAAAATGAACTTCTTAATCATTGCGTTGATATTTAGATACTTAGATTCATTTGAACGACAATTTTCCAACAATAAATTGTTTGCATAAATAATTCCAACTTTAGTAAATAATCTTTATAGTAATTTATGTCATACTGTGTACCAAAAGAAAAACTGAAACTGAAAACCATATCAAACATCATTTTCTTCTCTTGTTGAATTTAGATGACACAAATATTTTAGATGCTAAACAAACAACAAAGACTCGGAATAACAGACATAAAAAATAATTTCTTCCCTAATTCAAAACTAAGCTATTTTTGTAGCCCCCGTATGCTGTTAAGGCTATGTTGTGTAATGACCATGTCATTTTCTTTTATTTGTTACATTTGTTTTACAAGTTATCCAGCATACATTTTTGTCCATGCCCATACAAATGGAAACAACCACTCAGATTATGATTCACATAATTTCAGCAAGAGAATACACTTATGTTATAGGTCATACATAAAAAAAATGTCTTTGTTTCTAAGAACAGTGTCATATCTACCTATGTTTGAAAAAAAATTCTGAATCAATACCCTTTCAACTACAAAATTATTTAATCCACTCACATGGTAGAAGTGGAGGAGACATGCATTTAGATTTTTTTTTTTTTTTTTTGTTCTTTTGCAGATGTGGATATCATATTGGGAGATTGTTCCTTTTTATTTTACTAACTTTTACAGTAACATATATATATATATATATATATAAATCAAAACTGAACTAAAACAAAAAAAACCAGAAAAATGATAAGTCATGTTCAAAAGACTCGTACATGAACCCATACAGATAAAACGATAGGTTGAATACAAAATGTGTTTATCTACTTGTGTTCAAAGACTCGCACAAACCTATCTGCAGAACTCCAGAACATGTCATAGTCCATGTCTCTACATCGCAAACCCTCAAGATACATTTCTTTAAGTCTAAAGATGCAACAAATAGAAACCAAAGCATTTGAATAAATGGACACAGATCATCGAACGAAAAATTTACTGATCAACATACCAAACAGTAGCATCTTACCTATGACATACACATATCATTTCTGGTACAAAAATGGGTAAAAGAACTATTGCCAAAAATCCACACAGCAAGTAGTACAGTGCAGCAAACAAGATGAAATGAGGTTTCAAGCAAATGGAAAGGGAAAGACCGAACAAATCATGGCAAGTTCAAAAGGGGTATGCACAATATAACAGACAAGTCCTACCTAAGGCTCAAACTAAAGTCAACACACATGCAATCCTTTTAGGTCAGTGTAACATATTTAGGTATCCAAACCACAAATGTGAACCCACCAATGCAACTTCTAATACTAGATTCTAGTTAAATATTGATGTTGACGGACTTGAAATAAATTGAATTGTGAGTCAAGACTCACCTTTTCAGCATCGACAGGTAACGACATGAGGTGATGCTGGAACCGAGTTCACGGCTAGGGCTGCCTCTGATTGGAGACGAGGCGGGTCCGAAGTGCACGAGCATGAGGAAACAGAGAGGAGGTGAGGCGGCTCAGCTATTTCAAAGGCGGCATACGGTGGTGGCTACTGATGGAGGACGGCTTCAGGTGGTGCTTGCGGCTGGCTTCGATCGACGGTGGAAGCGATGGAAATTGGCCAAAGTGAAGAAGGTTTGATTTGGAGGCGGTTGCGGCTTTAAACACGGGAGGGCTTCGATTTGGCGAAGAACGATTAGAAGTGGTGGGTGCGACGTGTGAAAACCCGTAACTTCCCCGTAAAGGAAAGCGTCGGATAGTTCGAGAACAAACCACAACAGAACGCATACAGAAGAACATTTCACTGTTATATTACAACAATGCATCAGATTACAAGAATATACAGAGTATAAACAAATAAATATTACACAGAAATATCAGAGATTTAAATTATATTTAAATACATAGCAGCGGAAAATAATACAATACACAACTAGAAGGAGATATACAGATACAAAGCTTTCCGGATATCGTTCCGGCTATAAACCAGGATCCTGTGAATATAAATCTGCAAAACCAAAACTACTAGCTGCCCGTGTCAAAATAGGGGCACCCAGAGTTTAGGTCAAAACAATAAACTCCAGGTCAGTCATGTGACTGGTGTGAGAACTAAAACAGTTAATCTTTATTTTTAAAGTTAGGTAAATCAAGGGACCACGCCGTATAACACGGAACGGGTTTCCTCCCAAGAATTCCAGTGCATAAAACAAACAGCGCAATGCTAAATAGAGAAAAATGAAGCTGTTATAAGACCCAGGTCCTATCACACAATGCAACGCAAGCCGGGGGATAGGGTTTTCCCTTATAACAGCCAAAGATGCTTGATACGTTTTAAAACAAATCATTTGATACTATTATAAGTGCATAGTGTATAAAACAACTTCAAATCATAAGTATCAATCATAGGCGGCATGGGTACCATATATCATGTCGCCATACTAGGCTCTACAAATAAAACCGCAAATGTCACGTATTTGGAAATTGGATTTCCGTCTATGAACCGAGGCAAAAGATAGTCCTCAAACGATTCGAGACTGCCTAGCCCGAGTCTCAGGATCAGAACGCATCGACCCTTGGATCGTCAGGGCCGGTCCACCGATGTGGATTAAACTTAAATCCTGAACACTGCGTTTCGCCGCCCTTTGGGGCGTAAGCGAGCCAACGAATGACTCCATCGGACCCGGATCGTCCGATCTAACCGAGGCGCCTCGCAACAGCAACAACCACATAAGTCAAACTCGTTAGGGCGTGTAAAACCACTGACGCCACTTCTAGCTAGGAGGAAACGCAGGCCCTCCCTGAGGTCCGTCTCCCGTTTTTGGTTCATACCGGGTGTGAAACTCGCGAAGTAAACGTTACACAAAGCTACGCCACAAAGGCCGTGCTTTGATCATCACCACAAGACTTTGCTTTTCAACAGAAGCCTCGATCAATTGCCACTTAGGCATGCCACACAGGCAATTCACTCCATGCGATTGATATCCATCAATATATAACCCCTGAGCTCGTACGTCTCAGAGAAGGGCGTTAAGCAAGAGAATAAATTCTCCGCCGCCAAACAGATATATATTTAATAGAGATCAATCACACGGACTAAAATCCAATGTCCGACACACAGTCCATTTACTAGTCCGTTCTGGGTCTGAACGAAACCGGAGGCACCTAGTACCCCGCATATCCATCGATCTCCAAGTACGTCTGGACGATCACCAACTGTTTCCATCTTCTTGGGTGTACAGCCCAATCAAGATCATCAGTAATCACCCAAACGACGTGAAGACTTCTGGTCTTCGACCACCGTCTTCATCTTCGACTTATCGTCGTATCATTTATTCAGAATGGGATAAACCCGGTCTTTCCGAATAACTCACGTATATTTTAAATAAGTGTTACACAAACACAACATACGCCTCATTCCAATTCATCAGTCACTAACCGCAAATTAATCAAGAGAATAATTTCCCAAATATTAACCCCGAAGGCCGAAACCAACATCAGATCAATAACCAGAAAACCATTCTGCTTGGCTAACCGACAGTTAGTTTCTAAATTTCACATTCATAGGGAAAGGTTCCCATTAATTTTATCCAAGATAAATTCTTTGAATTTATTCTTTATTCTATTTTTGAATCTCAATTCAAACTAGTCGGGATTAGCGAACCTTACCGAAGTAATTATTTATTTTAATTTCCCCATCCCAACCTATTCTTCCCATGAAGTAAAACTGGTAATACTTCATATCTAACACCACAGTGTTATCGGTAAATTCAATTACCATTTCACGTTCAAATCTAATTAAAGATTTAACTATCGCCTGGAGCAAAACTGGTGATACTCCATTTTCGATCCTTTTAATCTAATTAAAGATTCATTAAAACTCCACTTAGTTTTAATCTTCGACTGGGTTAAAGAATCAGTGTCATTTAAAAACACGGTTCACGATAAACCCAAAATCACATTCATTAATTATCGGGTTAAAGAACGAGTGTTATTTAAAACACTGTTCACGATAAACCCAAAAATCAATATTGATTCAATTCCAATTAAATATTATTTAATTGATACACTTCGTTAAATCTAAACAAAAAGATTTAATCTTTTCTCAACTGGGTTCAAGAACAGTGTTAGTGAAGACACCATTCACGACAAACCCAAATCACATTTGATATTCAATACAAGGCTCTGAATAGAAAATATACCGGCTTATATTCAATATCAAATTCTACGACTAACAAATATCGCATTGGAAATAACGATATATATATATATATATATATATCTTTCAAATTTCCATAACAACATTTGTATAATCACGAAATCCAACATCGAAATATTCCGAAGACAATTTCGATTCAAATCCATTCCAATGCAATCATTGGAAATTTTGGTTATTTTCAAAACCATTTCAAATTCAATTTATTTATTTAAAAATAAATAGAATTATAATTCTAGTTCAAAACTAGTTCATTTCGATAAAAATCTATTTTTATCTTTTCAAATATGGAGTTTTTCATCCCAATACTTTCTAAATCATTTCTTATGATTTTACACAAATTATTACTATTTTTAATAATTTTATCAAGGCCCGTACAGTCGATTTCCACCAATGGCCATCGAACTGCACTTACAGCGACCTTTTTCGAATTTGATTTGGACGTATCTCCAAATCCAACCATTAGATTTCAAATTTCTAACATTCGCTAGAAAGCTCTTTTCGATACGAACCCAACGGTTCCGGTTTTAGGAGAATCCGACGGTCGGATCTCCCGTAATGTCCATTTGAAATCAATGGTCGAAATTCACGAACTGCCGCGGCGCGGCGCGTTCTATTTAGGCCATTATATTATATATATAATATATATAATATATTTCGTCGATTTCTATTTAAAACGAATTATATAAACAGATTTAAATCCATTTCAAAAGCAATTTCAACTTCCATTTCAATTCAATTCAAAATTGAATTCTTCTTTATAAATTCGTTTTAAAATTCATTTCTATTCGATTCAAATTTCAATTCAATTTGAATTCATTTCAAAATCGTTTTCAATTCAATTCATTTCGAAATCGTTTTCAATTCAATTCATTTCGAAATCGTTTTCAATTCAATTCATTTCGAAATCGTTTTCAATTCAATTTATTTCGAAATCGTTTTCAATTCAATTCGAATTCATTTCTATTCAATTTCAATTCGAATTCATTTCTTTTTAATTTCAATTCGAATTCATTTCTTTTTAATTTCAATTCGAATTCATTTCTATTCAATTTCAATTCGAATTCATTTCTTTTTAATTTCAATTCGAATTCATTTCTTTTTAATTTCAATTCGAATTCATTTCTATTCAATTTCAATTCGAATTCATTTCTTTTCAATTTCAATTCGAATTCATTTCTTTTCAATTTCAATTCGAATTCATTTCTTTTCAATTTCAATTCGAATTCATTTCTTTTCAAAATTTCAGATTTTGAAATCACTTTCGATATTCATTATAAAATGAATAAAATCGATATATATATATATATCGTTCACGTCAAAATGGCGTCAATCTAATCAATACGGCTTCATATATTCCTATTTTAAAATATTCTATTTCAAATATTTCTTTTTCAAATATTTCTTTTTCAGAACTGGAATGAGGCCCAATCAATTACCATATAATGTTAATTATATGGATTTTCTACAACACATGTATATAATAGCTTTGAAAAATAATCAACCATCAACCAAAGTGCACTACACTGTATAAGCATCAAATATAAATATCTAACGCTTATAACAGCCTGTCAATCAATCGATCGACATATTTAATCAATCAGGATGAGTGAACTTCAAATTTCATCCTAACACCCGTGTGGGGTTTCAAACAATCAAACACAGATTTTATTTGTGCAGTTGGGCGATGTGTAAAATTTATCGTCCCAATCAATGTCATTCAAATAAGTGTACATAAACAAACCGTCCGGTTTGTAAATGAATATTTATTTATTCACATTCACGTTAAAATTTTTATTTTTAACGATAAAACATTTTATTTCAACACATGAATTTCTATTCAATTCATTTATTCAATAAAATGGTATTTTTATTTTTCTAACTTATTTTAGAAAATTTCGGCGGCATAACGGCACGATACTAGAAACGGGACGAGGCCTAGCCTTATCCCCGGTCTAGTGAAGGCCCACGCCGTTCACACATCAATCAAATCAATTTCATCTCACCAAACAATTCAATTCAAACAAATAATTCAACTAACCTATGCAACCAAACAAACAAGTCCATGGTCTGTGGACGATTGTGTCGGGTGCTACTAAGCACCGTCTGCATCCTAGTATATATATATAACTAGAAAAGAAATTGAAAGGTGAGAAATTCTCACCAAAAAGCTATCCTAGCTCCACGACACTTCATTGATAGAAATCTTCATCGCTACCGCATCTTCGTCATCTTCGTTGTCCGCTTTCACTACCTATGTAAAAATCGAATTTTTACTTCGCTATTCCATATATAAAAATCATATTTTTATTTCGAAGTTCAATATATAAAAATCTTATTTTTATTTCGAAGTTCAATATATAAAAATCATATTTTTATTTCGAAGTCAATATATAAAAATCATATTTTTATTTCGAAGTTCAATATATAAAAATCATATTTTTATTCGCTATTCAATATATAAAAATCGAATTTTTATGGTGCTATCACTTATTTAAAAATCGAATTTTTTAATTCAACTTCATATAGAGAAAAATCCGACCTTTAATATAGATAAAAATCCTTATCTTTGTTAATTTAAAAATCTAAACTATACTAATTTAAAAATATAACCTTTTATACTTTATTCATATATAAATATCGTATTCCTAAAACAAAGATCATATTTTTACTAAAATCTTTTCTATAAAAATCATAATAACTTATATAAATGAAAATCAGAGTTTATATACAATAAAAATCAGATTTTAAAGGCATATAAATTTAGAAAAACTTACATTGTTTGTCGGAGGAAGGGGGGAGTGCGCTGTTGAGGCCCGCTGGCGGCCTGATCAGCGGCGGGGTGGTGGTCGGACTGGGCGCAGCGGTCGGATCTCGTCAGGTGATGGAGGCGGCTTCAGGTGGGGTCGGCTTTGGGTCCGGTGCGGTCGCGAGATGGTGGGGATTTCGGGATTCAGAGGAGAGGGAGAAGAGAGAGTCGCGAGGGGCCTGGTGGCTGCCCCCACGGCGGCGGCGTCGTCTCCTCGTCGGAGACGCGACGAGATGGTGAGGCGACTTGGCAGACGAAATCGCGGCGGTGTTTTTTTTTTTCTTGAAACTGAAATGAACGGGGGAGATAAGGTTTGGGGGGGTGAGGGTGTTTATAAAAATATATATATTAATATTTTATTTAATTTATTTTCAAAGAGGGGTTGACTTTTTGTTAGGACTCCAATCGAGACCCAACGACTGTCGTCCCTAGCGTAATACCCCCATTCTGAACACAATGAGATTTGTTTTGTAACCCAATTTGGCTGTTACGATCAGTTTCCGCTCAAATTAAAATATAAATCTGTATATTCTCAATTTGAACGTACATTTCAAATTACCGGGGCCACGTACGAACTCTAAAAATTCCCGAAAAATTATTTCTAGCTTCGTATCGACGATACGGTCCTAACAAAACCAATTTCATCGAATTCTGAGATCGTTTGAAAAATGGCCAATTTCCAGTCGACTAAATTTAACTAAAACTGGTCAAATGCGTTTAACTGCGCCACGCTCACATATTGATTCAGAAAATTATGAATTTTGAAACCTAGCAATAACTTGACACCACAGACCCAACAAAACTGGTTTCGTCGAAATCCGAGGTCATTTGCAAAATGTCCATTTTTAAGGGCCTGAATTCCATAGCGACTATTCAGAATTTTCAACTGGACATATCTTTTGATTCCCGCTATGAAATCTTGATTTTTCGGATTTGTTGGAAAGATACTATCAATTAGATCCTAATGTTTTTGGTTTCACTAAAATCCGGATTGTTTTACACCCGGTATATTATATTGAAGTTTGAAATCGAATTATCGAACTACCGCGCCATTTTCAATTCTATTTAAAATTATATATAAATATTTATATTCTAACGACGACGTATATAATATATACGTTCGAATTATATTCAAAATAAATTTCTCGTCGATATTATTTAAAATAATCTATTTTAAATATTCAAAATTCGCTAAAATCGCCGAAATAAAAATTTTAAACTGGACCAGATTTTCCGGGTTATTACAATCTCCCCCACTTAAAACTTTTCGTCCCCGAAAAGGAACAAAGTCGAAAGTGGTTTGATTAATCAACTCTATGTTCGATCTGGCTTTCATCCTCCAACTTTTCAGTTTCTGAGAATTTTCAAAAATTTCAAAAATTTGGCTAACACCCTAAATTTTTGAAAAATTTCGCCATAACCTCCCCTGCACCGGGAGCATCGGGGAATTTCAAATAGCTTCCCCGGTCCTTCAGATCTCAAAAAGAAAAAGAAAAAGCCAAGCGGCTAGCCAATAGGCTCATAAAATCATCATCACCCAAACAAAACAGTAAATTATGTAGTAAACATGTACCTATTTGTCGGGCAAACAAATTTTATTCTCTGCTCTAGCCTCCTTGCTATGACCTGTTCAATGTAAGTACAAGTATATGCAAGCAAATGCGACCAATTTTCAATACAACTCAATATTTGATTCAATTAGGCATAATGGTTCAAATATTGCCAAACAATTAAACAAACAACCAAACATCAATCAATTAGTGGATTAACGTTTCAAATTCATAATTTTGGTATATATAAAGAAAATCATGTTTTGATGCCAAATCACAACAATGTATTCTAGCTATATTAGTTTTGGTTCTCACACCAGTCTAATGGAAATATATAGAAAATCACACCTTCGAAACTCGAACATAAATGTTGATGATGCGATCGCTATCATCAATATCATCTTCGGGCGACTAGAGTGTGATACTATATCTATCCAAGATATTAAAACTTTGAATACACGCGGATCAGACGTATATGCAAAATCTATATATACTGGATTGTCCACATCAATATAAATAAATAATCAAATACGAATAATTGATTTAAATTTTCAAAACAAAATTTGTTTTCATTTGAAAAATATACTCTTCACACTCGTTCTAGGATACTACTGATCCCATCTCTAACGAGTCATTCCCGTTGGATACTACTAATCCAATATCTGATGAATTCTTTCGTACGGTTCTAATGTGCCATGTTCTCTGCTTTGTAAACCAAAGCTCTGATACCAACTGTGAAAACCCGTAACTTCCCCGTAAAGGAAAGCGTCGGATAGTTCGAGAACAAACCACAACAGAACGCATACAGAAGAACATTTCACTGTTATATTACAACAATGCATCAGATTACAAGAATATACAGAGTATAAACAAATAAATATTACACAGAAATATCAGAGATTTAAATTATATTTAAATACATAGCAGCGGAAAATAATACAATACACAACTAGAAGGAGATATACAGATACAAAGCTTTCCGGATATCGTTCCAGCTGTAAACCAGGATCCTGTGAATATAAATCTGCAAAACCAAAACTACTAGCTGCCCGTGTCAAAATAGGGGCACCCAGAGTTTAGGTCAAAACAATAAACTCCAGGTCAGTCATGTGACTGGTGTGAGAACTAAAACAGTTAATCTTTATTTTTAAAGTTAGGTAAATCAAGGGACCACGCCGTATAACACGGAACGGGTTTCCTCCCAAGAATTCCAGTGCATAAAACAAACAGCGCAATGCTAAATAGAGAAAAATGAAGCTGTTATAAGACCCAGGTCCTATCACACAATGCAACGCAAGCCGGGGGATAGGGTTTTCCCTTATAACAGCCAAAGATGCTTGATACGTTTTAAAACAAATCATTTGATACTATTATAAGTGCATAGTGTATAAAACAACTTCAAATCATAAGTATCAATCATAGGCGGCATGGGTACCATATATCATGTCGCCATACTAGGCTCTACAAATAAAACCGCAAATGTCACGTATTTGGAAATTGGATTTCCGTCTATGAACCGAGGCAAAAGATAGTCCTCAACCGATTCGAGACTGCCTATCCCGAGTCTCAGGATCAGAACGCATCGACCCTTGGATCGTCAGGGCCGGTCCACCGATGTGGATTAAACTTAAATCCTGAACACTGCGTTTCGCCGCCCTTTGGGGCATAAGCGAGCCAACGAATGACTCCATCGGACCCGGATCGTCCGATCTAACCGAGGCGCCTCGCAACAGCAACAACCACATAAGTCAAACTCGTCAGGGCGTGTAAAACCACTGACGCCACTTCTAGCTAGGAGGAAACGCAGGCCCTCCCTGAGGTCCGTCTCCCGTTTTTGGTTCATACCGGGTGTGAAACTCGCGAAGTAAACGTTACACAAAGCTACGCCACAAAGTCCGTGCTTTGATCATCACCTCAAGACTTTGCTTTTCAACAGAAGCCTCGATCAATTGCCACTTAGGCATGCCACACAGGCAATTCACTCCATGCGATTGATATCCATCAATATATAACCCCTGAGCTCGTACGTCTCAGAGAAGGGCGTTAAGCAAGAGAATAAATTCTCCGCCGCCAAACAGATATATATTTAATAGAGATCAATCACACGGACTAAAATCCAATGTCCGACACACAGTCCATTTACAAGTCCGTTCTGGGTCTGAACGAAACCGGAGGCACCTAGTACCCCGCATATCCATCGATCTCCAAGTACGTCTGGACGATCACCAACTGTTTCCATCTTCTTGGGTGTACAGCCCAATCAAGATCATCAGTAATCACCCAAACGACGTGAAGACTTCTGGTCTTCGACCACCGTCTTCATCTTCGACTTATCGTCGTATCAGTTATTCAGAATGGGATAAACCCGGTCTTTCCGAATAACTCACGTATATTTTAAATAAGTGTTACACAAACACAACATACGCCTCATTCCAATTCATCAGTCACTAACCGCAAATTAATCAAGAGAATAATTTCCCAAATATT
Source organism: Allium sativum (assembly GCA_030737875.1). Classification (NCBI taxonomy): domain Eukaryota; kingdom Viridiplantae; phylum Streptophyta; class Magnoliopsida; order Asparagales; family Amaryllidaceae; genus Allium; species Allium sativum. Next base: position 121,401,559 of record CM060926.1, on the reverse strand, counting down.
AACCCCGAAGGCCGAAACCAACATCAGATCAATAACCAGAAAACCATTCTGCTTGGCTAACCGACAGTTAGTTTCTAAATTTCACATTCATAGGGAAAGGTTCCCATTAATTTTATCCAAGATAAATTCTTTGAATTTATTCTTTATTCTATTTTTGAATCTCAATTCAAACTAGTCGGGATTAGCGAACCTTACCGAAGTAATTATTTATTTTAATTTCCCCATCCCAACCTATTCTTCCCATGAAGTAAAACTGGTAATACTTCATATCTAACACCACAGTGTTATCGGTAAATTCAATTACCATTTCACGTTCAAATCTAATTAAAGATTTAACTATCGCCTGGAGCAAAACTGGTGATACTCCATTTTCGATCCTTTTAATCTAATTAAAGATTCATTAAAACTCCACTTAGTTTTAATCTTCGACTGGGTTAAAGAATCAGTGTCATTTAAAAACACGGTTCACGATAAACCCAAAATCACATTCATTAATTATCGGGTTAAAGAACGAGTGTTATTTAAAACACTGTTCACGATAAACCCAAAAATCAATATCGATTCAATTCCAATTAAATATTATTTAATTGATACACTTCGTTAAATCTAAACAAAAAGATTTAATCTTTTCTCAACTGGGTTCAAGAACAGTGTTAGTGAAGACACCATTCACGACAAACCCAAATCACATTTGATATTCAATACAAGGCTCTGAATAGAAAATATACCGGCTTATATTCAATATCAAATTCTACGACTAACAAATATCGCATTGGAAATAACGATATATATATATATATCTTTCAAATTTCCATAACAACATTTGTATAATCACGAAATCCAACATCGAAATATTCCGAAGACAATTTCGATTCAAATCCATTCCAATGCAATCATTGGAAATTTTGGTTATTTTCAAAACCATTTCAAATTCAATTTATTTATTTAAAAATAAATAGAATTATAATTCTAGTTCAAAACTAGTTCATTTCGATAAAAATCTATTTTTATCTTTTCAAATATGGAGTTTTTCATCCCAATACTTTCTAAATCATTTCTTATGATTTTACACAAATTATTACTATTTTTAATAATTTTATCAAGGCCCGTACAGTCGATTTCCACCAATGGCCATCGAACTGCACTTACAGCGACCTTTTTCGAATTTGATTTGGACGTATCTCCAAATCCAACCGTTAGATTTCAAATTTCTAACATTCGCTAGTAAGCTCTTTTCGATACGAACCCAACGGTTCCGGTTTTAGGAGAATCCGACGGTCGGATCTCCCGTAATGTCCATTTGAAATCAATGGTCGAAATTCACGAACTGCCGCGGCGCGGCGCGTTCTATTCAGGCCATTATATTATATATATAATATATATAATATATTTCGTCGATTTCTATTTAAAACGAATTATATAAACAGTTTTAAATTCGTTTCAAAAGCAATTTCAACTTCCATTTCAATTCAATTCAAAATTGAATTCTTCTTTATAAATTCGTTTTAAAATTCATTTCTATTCGATTCAAATTTCAATTCAATTTGAATTCATTTCAAAATCGTTTTCAATTCAATTCATTTCGAAATCGTTTTCAATTCAATTCATTTCGAAATCGTTTTCAATTCAATTCATTTCGAAATCGTTTTCAATTCAATTTATTTCGAAATCGTTTTCGATTCAATTCGAATTCATTTCTATTCAATTTCAATTCGAATTCATTTCTTTTTAATTTCAATTCGAATTCATTTCTTTTTAATTTCAATTCGAATTCATTTCTATTCAATTTCAATTCGAATTCATTTCTTTTTAATTTCAATTCGAATTCATTTCTTTTTAATTTCAATTCGAATTCATTTCTATTCAATTTCAATTCGAATTCATTTCTTTTCAATTTCAATTCGAATTCATTTCTTTTCGATTTCAATTCGAATTCATTTCTTTTCAATTTCAATTCGAATTCATTTCTTTTCAAAATTTCAGATTTTGAAATCACTTTCGATATTCATTATAAAATGAATAAAATCGATATATATATCGTTCACGTCAAAATGGCGTCAATCTAATCAATACGGCTTCATATATTCCTATTTCAAAATATTCTATTTCAAATATTTCTTTTTCAAATATTTCTTTTTCAGAACTGGAATGAGGCCCAATCAATTACCATATAATGTTAATTATATGGATTTTCTACAACACATGTATATAATAGCTTTGAAAAATAATCAACCATCAACCAAAGTGCACTACACTGTATAAGCATCAAATATAAATATCTAACGCTTATAACAGCCTGTCAATCAATCGATCGACATATTTAATCAATCAGGATGAGTGAACTTCAAATTTCATCCTAACACCCGTGTGGGGTTTCAAACAATCAAACACAGATTTTATTTGTGCAGTTGGGCGATGTGTAAAATTTATCGTCCCAATCAATGTCATTCAAATAGGTGTACATAAACAAACCGTCCGGTTTGTAAATGAATATTTATTTATTCACATTCACGTTAAAAATTTTATTTTTAACGATAAAACATTTTATTTCAACACATGAATTTCTATTCAATTCATTTATTCAATAAAATGGTATTTTTATTTTTCTAACTTATTTTAGAAAATTTCGGTGGCATAACGGCACGATACTAGAAACGGGACGAGGCCTAGCCTTATCCCCGGTCTAGTGAAGGACAACGCCGTTCACACATCAATCAAATCAATTTCATCTCACCAAACAATTCAATTCAAACAAATAATTCAACTAACCTATGCAACCAAACAAACAAGTCCATGGTCTGTGGACGATTGTGTCGGGTGCTACTAAGCACCGTCTGCATCCTAGTATATATATATAACTAGAAAAGAAAATGAAAGGTGAGAAATTCTCACCAAAAAGCTATCCTAGCTCCACGGCACTTCATTGATAGAAATCTTCATCGCTACCGCATCTTCGTCATCTTCGTTGTCCGCTTTCACTACCTATGTAAAAATCGAATTTTTACTTCGCTATTCCATATATAAAAATCATATTTTTATTTCGAAGTTCAATATATAAAAATCATATTTTTATTTCGAAGTTCAATATATAAAAATCATATTTTTATTTCGAAGTCCAATATATAAAAATCATATTTTTATTTCGAAGTTCAATATATAAAAATCATATTTTTATTCGCTATTCAATATATAAAAATCGAATTTTTATGGTGCTATCACTTATTTAAAAATCGAATTTTTTAATTCAACTTCATATAGAGAAAAATCCGAACTTTAATATAGATAAAAATCCTTATCTTTGTTAATTTAAAAATCTAAACTATACTAATTTAAAAATATAACCTTTTATACTTTATTCATATATAAATATCGTATTCCTAAAACAAAGATCATATTTTTACTAAAATCTTTTCTATAAAAATCATAATAACTTATATAAATGAAAATCAGAGTTTATATGCAATAAAAATCAGATTTTAAAGGCATATAAATTCAGAAAAACTTACATTGTTTGTCGGAGGAAGGGGGGAGTGCGCTGTTGAGGCCCGCTGGCGGCCTGATCAGCGGCGGGGTGGTGGTCGGACTGGGCGCAGCGGTCGGATCTCGTCAGGTGGTGGAGGCGGCTTCAGGTGGGGTCGGCTTTGGGTCCGGTGCGGTCGCGAGATGGTGGGGATTTCGGGATTCAGAGGAGAGGGAGAAGAGAGAGTCGCGAGGGGCCTGGTGGCTGCCCCCACGGCGGCGGCGTCGTCTCCTCGTCGGAGACGCGACGAGATGGTGGGGCGACTTGGCAGACGAAATCGCGGCGGTGTTTTTTTTTTTTTTCTTGAAACTGAAATGAACGGGGGAGATAAGGTTTGGGGGGTGAGGGTGTTTATAAAAATATATATATTAATATTTTATTTAATTTATTTTCAAAGAGGGGTTGACTTTTTGTTCAGACTCCAATCGAGACCCAACGACTGTCGTCCCTAGCGTAATACCCCCATTCTGAACACAATGAGATTTGTTTTGTAACCCAATTTGGCTGTTACGATCAGTTTCCGCTCAAATTAAAATATAAATCTGTATATTCTCAATTTGAACGTACATTTCAAATTACCGGGGCCACGTACGAACTCTAAAAATTCCCGAAAAATTATTTCTAGCTTCGTATCGACGATACGGTCCTAACAAAACCAATTTCATCGAATTCTGAGATCGTTTGAAAAATGGCCAATTTCCAGTCGACTAAATTTAACTGAAACTGGTCAAATGCGTTTAACAGCGCCACGCTCACATATTGATTCAGAAAATTATGAATTTTGAAACCTAGCAATAACTTGACACCACGGACCCAACAAAACTGGTTTCGTCGAAATCCGAGGTCATTTGCAAAATGTCCATTTTTAAGGGCCTGAATTCCTTAGCGACTATTCAGAATTTTCAACTGGACATATCTTTTGATTCCCGCTATGAAATCTTGATTTTTCAGATTCGTTGGAAAGATACTATCAATTAGATCCTAATGTTTTTGGTTTCACTAAAATCCGGATTGTTTTACACCCGGTATATTCAATTGAAGTTTGAAATCGAATTATCGAACTACCGCGCCATTTTCAATTCTATTTAAAATTATATATAAATATTTATATTCTAACGACGACGTATATAATATATACGTTCGAATTATATTCAAAATAAATTTCTCGTCGATATTATTTAAAATAATCTATTTTAAATATTCAAAATTCGCTAAAATCGCCGAAATAAAAATTTTAAACTGGCCTAGATTTTCCGGGTTATTACACGACGACTTTGATTAAACGAGGGGAATCAGCATAGACATCGATGGTGATTTAGTTTTAAAGTGGCGAAGGTAGGGTTGGAGATTCGTAGGTTGCCATTACAAAGGATTTGGGGGTTTTCTTCTGAAGCTATGAAAGGAGAGGGCGTGATTCTTTTATAAATTTAAAAACCGTGGTTAGAACGTTTCCGTGGGAGCCAAGGAATTTATTGTGTGTGAAGGAAGGAACCTGGCAACGTTATATTTTATTTATGGTTCCTTGAATGTCTACCGTAAATTTTTTTAACGTTTTTTTTTGAACCGCTACAAACGAATCCCCATCATGATGGAAATCTACGTACCGTCACGCTTTGACACTCTGCATCTAATAAAATTAGACTGGTCGTAGTCTGACTTCGTTCGTATACGATGTTAATTTATTTTTAACTTATCTATCGGCCTACTGATTTAATTTCGTTTGTCTACTTATAAATCCGTTAGCTTTCAAATTTGAAATGTTATATTTAATTATATATATATATACGAATAGTCGAATATCCAAGCCATTTTTTTTCATATATTTTTAACAAATGAAATATCCAATTCATTTACCGTTTATTTTCAAAATCAATCATTTATATCTTTCAATCGAATTTTAGAACTATCCAAATTCAATTCAAATATACAACAATAAATATTTGATCATCTATCCATCATTCTGAATTTGAATTCAATTCATACACACAAGCATATATTTGGTTTTTTTATCAAAGTATCAGTACACAAATTGATTATCAATAGTTAATTCTCTCATTATTCTCATATCCCAGTTGTCTAAATTTCTGGGATATTACACCAACTTCCCTACGCCAAGTTCCCTACGTCATCCCTATGTCGAGTTCCCTACGCCATTCCTACGCCAGGTTTCTTAGACCATCCCTACATCGTATTCCTACGCATTCCCTACACCAAGATTCATACGCATCCTTACCTATTCCATACGCATTCCCTACGCCACATACACCAAAATTCAATATGGTTATTTTATATTTACCTTTATCTACCCTACAACATATCATAATAAAACTGAGCATAGGCAAAATCATAACAATATATATCAATAAAAACATTGATGTATAATGAATACAATGGTTAAATTGCCATAAACTTGCTACAAATGTATTTAAAACAAATCATGTCCAATAAACAATAAAATAAAGTTGCTACACAACTCAAACATGGTCGTTTCATCTAATTCAAACATCGTGTAATGTACCTTATACAAACTGAACTTCAAACCCACCGCAATAATAATAGAACTCATGAAGTATGTCATATCTCTGACTCTTGCCTCAATCCTGGTGTAAACTCTTGCACATAACTCATCTGTTCCTGCATGGAACCTAAATCCCCTTGTAGTTTGTTAATTGTGACAATTATTTCTTGATTTTTACGCTAAGCTCTTCTACTTTCTTATATCTGCACATAAATTTCATAACCCAATTAGCATGATTAAATTTGCATAGTACTAACTTACATTAATCAAACTGAATCATGACCAGGCAAACATAGAAGATCATAAATCATCCTCAAAAGAACTCAACAACAATGGGATATTTCATAATACTAATAGCTATTGAATCATCAATCACTGAGCTGTGAGGCTTGACTCGCTGAGCCGAACGACTCAGTTTGAAGTAAGCCTTACGCTCAGCGAACTGAGCCGTGAGGCTCGGTTCCTGCTGAGCCAAACGACTCGGTTTTTACTGAGCCAAACTGCTCAGTTTTTACTGAGACGTAAGGCTCAGTTCAGTGAGCCTCGGCTCGGTTAAAACTGAGCCGTATAGCCACTATCATGATGAGTTAATAATATTTTAAAGTAACAATAAGTTCCATAAATGATAATAACTGTTGGTTATTCCTCAAAACGTGGATAGCATAAAATACGCATGGATACACAAACATAAAAAGATTTCGTAGTAAACCCAGTTCTGAAAAGGGGCATGTGATTTGTGTTAAATATTGCTCAAAGGTAGCTTTTAAATTCACTAGAATTAAAGACAATTTTTAGCTGTGTTAAAAAAAAGTTACAGTTAGCACCTGAGAAATTATGACAACTTCTACCTCCATTTACCTGCCAAATAAATGAATAGCCGAATTTCATGTGCATAACAGCCTTCATAGTGAATACAAAAATGGAAAAAATCTGATTTGGAAGTTGAGGAAGCCTACCAACCAAATAAAGAGAGTAATGTTAAATAAAGAACAGTTAAATGCATTACTTGTTCTTATTTACATAGACCTCGCATGCATCTCTTGTACTTCGCACATGCCACTTTATCCCAAACACCAAGATCTAAAATAAGGAAAAATTTAGTTAGGTAAACATAACAATTTGAATAGCATGTTTAAAGTGATGGAGTATATTAGTTTGAGTTCTAAGAGAGAGTTGCACAAATATCTTCATTGGTTAAGAGAAAAGTGGCAACCTCAATGCTCAAACAGCAATAATGTTTATGGCCAATAAAGAACTAGTGTTAATACATTAAATTATGAGGTTTCTTTCAAGCTTAATGTATACAAAATTTAGGCTACAAAATGCATTGCATCATCTAGTGCAGATCTCATTGGAAAGCTATAAAAATAAAGGTAGCATTATTTAACGAAGTAGTAGAGATATCATTATTTTTATTAGCTTTAAACTTGTTACGACAAGATACTTTGCTAACTCATTTGACTAATCAGGGATTCATGGACCCTAAAGCAGTGAAGACGCTGGAGAAGCATAAAAGAATAACATCAATAGCAAGTTAGCGACATATTTCCTAAGAAAACATTCTTTCTTGCTAAGATCTGTGATGTGCCAAAGGGATATCTCACACTTTGTGGGTGTAGGAGATGAGATGAAGAAGTTTTTAGTCCCTATGAAATATTAATAAGGCTTAGTTCACTGAGCCTTTCGTCTTTTTAGTGCATACCCCATGTTGGACTTATGCATCATGTTTTTCCCAGCCTTACAAATATATTTATCAAATTCATCATGTTGACTTATGCAAACTTCTCAACTTATTCTCAAATTTTTGAGTAGATGGTCATTTAGATTTGATTGGATCTTTATTATATTCTGGTTCACTTTACTACATTTTACTTCACCGATATTCTATAATATCCACTAAGTTTGAGTCTTTTTAGGCTTATGCAGCTAATGATTTTTACATAAAAATTGTTATGTATCAAAATAAGAGAGTGGCTATTTTGTATTATTCTTGCATTAAAAGTGAAAAATAAATGTTAAAATTCACAAAATATCACTTTTTTGTCTGAGTTTTTTGTTTTCCATTAAATTTAGCAGGTGTTCCTCAACCTTTTTAATTGCTAAAATCCGTTTTTGACTCATCTATTTTTATTTCCATCACTTACAGGTGCTGCTCAGTGAAGTAGCTCCACTGTTAACAGGTGTTGCTCAGCAATTTATTCCAATAACCTTAGCAGCAACTTATGGATAACTCCAACAGAGAGAGATTTTGAAAGCCAAATTCAAAGAGTACAAGGAAAGAAGCCAACACAACACCAATTTACGCACGTTTGCTTAAGAAATGGTACTTTTGCTTAATTGTATTAACTCACGTATGCCGAACCCTCAATCAAAAAGATTGTATTCAATTATTTACTCTCAAAACCATTTATATATGTAAAATTATTAATTCCTGATCTTTTAAGGCTAGACTTTATAGGTTCTCGAATTCAATTTCACCTCGGAGAGGGACGGCGGAAGAGGGACAGGGCAGCGGCTCGGCGATGCGTCTGAAGGCCCAGCAGCGGCTCGGCGGCGCCTGAAGATAATTTAGGGTTTTTTTTCATTTGAATGTGATTAAATGATGGAATGAACAATGGGAAAAGGGTTAATTTGATTAAACGGTTGAATAGAAAAGTTCCACCATATTAAAAAAGTTGCGATTGCAGTTAATTTTCAGACCCAATTTAAAAATTTCCAACCTAGGTAAAGGCGTAGGGATTGAGTAAGAAAATTTCCAAACCAGTCCTTACGCCATTCACATATTTTCACGTATTCCCTACGCCGCGTAGGGATGGCGTAGGGATTCTGAGTTGGAAAATGACCCCTTTTTGTAGTGTTATCCAACGGCTGTTCTAGAAAATCCAAGGTAGAAATTGCCTAAGATGGGTTTACTGAATAGTGCCTTCAGTTTATCCAGTCCCAGGACAACCTGTATGGAAGAATATCTAACAGAGTATATTTAATAGATCGCGTAAGTTGATCTCTTCAAACGTATTTACGTTTGGTAGCGGAGGAATTCATTTCTCTTAGCTGTATACCCGTGGTATTTTTGGAGAAATCAATATGTGATTTGGCGGGTATGACGATGTGGTGTTCAAAGTGAATAAAGATGTTATCTATCAGAGATAAGCGTGGTTTCAAGCCTCACAACCAGGAAATGGTAAAAATCGGGTACGTCGCATGGCTAAGTGGGTAGCTCCTAATTAGGGTGTATTGTCACCTAATCTAGAGAAATTTCATTTACTTCTTTAACCTATTTCGATGCTGACTCTTTCGGGTAACAGTTGCTGATCCGAACCGTTGGTGATAATACATTTGGTATACTCAAGCGAAATGAGTGATCGGTCATGTTTAGCTTGGGTAACAAGATTTTCTTGTTGAACCCGGCGTACTCCTCTCTAGAGATACACTGTTGGAAGGTGGCCCCATACCTTGCCAGTTGGAATAAATTACCCAATAAGCGCCCACGGTTTTTTATTATATATTATAAATGTGGAACGTGAGATGAAAGTGTTCCACTAGATTTCTATTTATTTGATTTAGACATTATTATAATATCAGAAGGAGTATTGGTTAAAAGAATGGTTTGGGTTATCATAAGGTAAAAACCATCCGTGTTTATGTGTGGATTGGTCTTATGATTATTCTTTCTTTTAAAAGGATTTTAAAAGTTAAATAAATGGTTGGAGTTTACTCACACCAGTCACATGACTGACGCAGAGTTTATTTATATTTTTGTTTTCCCTAAACTCTTGGGTGCCCAATTTTGTATGGGCAGTCAAGTAGTCGGGACTATATAGTTATACTTGGAGAGCTTGGAGCAGAAGGCTTCAGGATTATAAAGCTATTGTTTATTTCCACTGTGTTGCCAGTGTTGTACTCCGGTAGTGGTATTGTATACGGATACTGATTTTGTTTCAAAATTATATTATATAATATATTTATTCGTTCCGCTGTGAGATTTGTGTTTACTCTGATTCTGTTGTTATGTTCTTCTTCTTCTATTTTAACTTTCTATCTTTCTATTTCTCACCCTTTAACTTCTTTCTATTATTGATCCGGAATGTTCGATGCCTGAATAGTCGACATGGGTTTTATGTTTATTTTCTGGGTCAAAACTCCTGGGACGTTACAATTCAAGAACACAATCAAAGTCAAACTCTTATTATATTGGTGAAACTCATGTTCGGTTGCTCAGGCAGAGAAAATCCCGTTCGGTTGCTCGGGTGCATTTTGAACCTGTTCCTATGGGTGAAGAGAGGTTGTTGATAGTTGAATTCCAGAAGGAGTATGGGACTATACGATGGACGATGCTCCGAACCAGTATAACAATCCCTCATGTCATTTTTACTGCATTACTTATCTGTTATTATATTATTTAGTATTTGTTTGCACAACCATTGTATAAGACAAGTTAGATTATCATATACACTTCCGCATATTCCATATAAGTCTACTCTAAGTCATTTTACCGTGTTGACTTTTCTTATTCAACTTATTTAACATTTAAAAATAATTATTTTAATTTATTCCCTATATTTAAAATACATTTATATTTGACAAAAGACCATGTTAACAAAATAGCTTTATAAATATGTTTTGACAAATTCGTGTGGGGAAACTGACAAATTCTTACTTAATATTTTACTGTGATATTTTTACAGAATAAAATATTTATTATTATTACTTAAATTATATTGAAAATTCTAGTTTTATATTCAAAACTCCGGTTTTAAATTGGTTAAAAATTCTGGTTCATTACAGAACCATTACATTTGATTTTATAAAGATCATTTCATTTATATAAACTTTTATAATATATAACCTTATAACTCTAGCCACCACGCTGCATGTATCGACCAAGTGGTCGATACAGCGATCGACCACTTGGTCGACCCAGTAGTGAGGTGGCAGGGAAAATTTATTGCTAGATATATACAATATCTCATTTAATTTATTTTCCATCCGTTTTTGTTTTTCGTCTGTAACTTTTTCATACAGACCCGCTCGTGAAGTTCCAAACATGAAAGTACGTGAAGTTTCATACAGACTACGTTCGTCACATTCCATTATTTGCGAAAATTTCATTTCTTGAGATCTAATTAAATAACTAAATTAATTATCGCTAAAATTCCGGGTTATTACACGGCTGGTGAGAACCTACGTCCACTTTGAAGATTTAGCACTTTATTCACTATTTTCAACTTTAAAGGAATGGGACCGATATTCCCAAGTAGGTACAATAGCGATGGTGGGAAAAGTCTAAAAAGTCCAAGGAGGAGATGAATTACTTTTTTTCGAAGTGTCAAAGTGCCAAGGTGCGACCAAGAGTCAAAGATTCCCAAGTTCCATCAAGGTGCCAAAGGTCCAAAAGTCTAAAACATTGCCAAGGAGCCAAAAGATCTCTTCTCAATGCTGACTGGGGGATATTTATAGGCGGAGAGGTAGAGGGAAGGTGAGCAGGTGCATGGGAGGTGGACTAAGGAGGCAACACAAAGCCCAAGACAAGATATGGACGATATCGGTGCCGAACCCCAATGCCCTCTCTTTTTCAGGATTTGGGTTGATGGACATCTTGCTCTTGCTTCACTTCTTCTTTGGTTGAATTTTGATGGGAAGTTACTTTGTGGATCGGGATTCCCAAGGATTTGAAGGCAGGAGTAAAATGGTGGAGATCCGGGATTCATACTAATCCCATGTAGTTCTCGTGATTCACATCAAATGTAACGACCCGGAAAATCAAAACCAATTTAAAAAATTTATTTTAGAAATTTTAATGGATTTTAAATATTTAAAATGATTTATTCTAAATAATAACGACAAAAAATTAATTTAAATCGAAATTAGAATGTAAATTTTTATTTTAATTATAAAAGGAGTTAGAAATAGCGCGGTAGTTTGAAAAATTGAATTTGAACTTTGACTGACCGTACAGGATTCAAAATAAATCAGATTTTAGTGAAACCAAAAATATTAGAATCTATTTAAAAATATCTTTCCAACGAATCTGAAAAATTGAAATTTCATAGCGGTATTCAAAAGTTATGCCCAGTTTAAAATTCAGAATAGTCGCTATAGAATTTATATATATTTTTTAATATTAAAAATAGTCATTCTACAAACGACCTCCGTTTTCGACGAAACCACTTTTGTTGGATTTGGAATGTCAAATTATTTCTAGGTTTAAATTTCCATAATTTTTTAAATTAATATGTGAGCGTGGAAAAAGAAAATGTGTTTTGTCAATTTCAGTCAAATTGGATCAACCAGAAAAAGACCATTTCTCAAACGGTCTCCAAATTCAATGAAATTAGTTTTGTTAGGATTGTATCATCAAAATATAACTAGATATAATTATTCTGTAATTTTTAGAGTCAGTATGTGGCTCCGGTGAATTTAAATGTACGATCAAATTTAATAATAAAATGATTTATATTTTAGATTATATACAAGCGGGCTGAAACGATCAAATGGGCTGACGGGACCTAGTCCATTGTGTCCGGAATGGGGGTATTTGGCTAGGGACAACTCTTGTTGGGCTTAATTTGGAGTCTGTCAATTAGCGGGCCCTAACTAAAAATTAGAGCATTAAATAAATAAATTATTATAAATACCCTATCTAATTTCAAACCTAACCCAAATCTAAAATGAACCAGCCGCCTCCATTGGAATCCAAGTCCCTCGTGCTCCCATCTTCCTTCCTTCCATTCTCGAAATTCCCTCAATGAAATCGCAAACCCCAAAACCCAAATTAAAGTGCGTTGCCAGATCTTCAAAATAATCGGTGGAGATCGGAATTAATGGGGTAAAGTGCACAGAATTGCTCCTACAAGGCGCTGCGTTTACACGCAAATCGAGGCAGGATGAGGAGGCCGAGCTTCTCCATGCTCACGGCGGTGGCAACTCCTGCGAAGGGGAAGGACGTGGCACCTTCAGACCGATGGTCGGCAGCTCGTACAGGCGTGCGTGGGTGGCTGTTTTCAGGCAGTGATGGGTTCGTGAATACACCTGTAGGAAGAAGACGATGAGTATCTAATTGGGCGGCCTAATCATGCTTAGGTGATAATTAAAATAATTAATTATATATTTAAGTGATTTTTGTAATCCAATGTTTAAATCAACGTAACTTTGTTAAATAGAAGCGGAATTACACGAAACTGAAAATGCTTGAATCGTGAAAGTGAGATCTACGCTATGAAACAAGCCAGATCTGAAATGGAGTAGATCAGATTTTGGACAAAATTAAAATCAATGTGAGAATTCTATTTTACTTCTCTTTCTTTAGTAATCAAAAATTAATCATGATTGTATATGATTGTATTATCACCAATCTACTTTTAATTTCTATTTGTTATGGTACGTGATTTGATCCGTGATTGCTGCGTTATGTAAATATGTTGACTTGATCACATTTTGTTAATTAGAATAGAGGAATCAAGAATTATCATTTTCGATTTATTAGAATAGTTGAATTAAAAGAATTAGCATTTTGTTAATTAGAGTAATTGGACAAAACTTATCAAGTTTGTCAAATTTGAATCATTAGATCAAACTTATCATTTTGTCAAAATTTGAATAGTTGAATTGGGATTGTCATTTCTGTCAATATAATTGTCGAAGCAAAATTATCATATTTTTTATATAATTTGTCAAAACAAAAATGAACAACTTTGTTTAAATAAAATTGTTAAAGTATAAAAATGAAATATAGGTTTTGTCATTTTGTTGAACTAGAGTTTTCAACAAAAATGAAATATCAAGTTTTGTCATTTTTGTTGAATTGGAATTTTCAACAAAAAAAAAATATTCATTTTTGTCATTTTGTTGAATTAGAATTTTCAAAAAAAAATGAAATATCAATTTCTATCATTTGGTTGAATTAGTATGATAATAGAAAAGGTTCACGTTTTAAAATTAAAACATGATTACATAACAAAATTCACATTTTTAATGTCATGTTAGAAAATAGGAAAAAAGTTCATGTTTTAAAGTTAAAACATGATTACATTAAAATTTTACATATTTTAATGTCATGTATGAAATTATAGAAAAGGTTCATGTTTTAAAATAAAAACATAATTACATTAAAGATTCACATTTTTAATGTAATGAAAATAATATAGGAAATGTTCATGTTTTAAAATAAAAACATGATTACATTAAAAATCCACATTTTTAAGGTAATGCAATAAACTAGGAAAAAGATTAAACATTAAAAATTCATTTTTAATGTAGCAAAGTTTTCAATAAAAAAATAGTAGAATTAAAAGATATATTTTTATTGTCATTTTAGTTACATAAAAAGAGTAGAATGAAAAGATATATTTTTAGTGTCATTATAGTTTCAATAAAAAAGTAAATAGAAAGATATGTTTTTATTTGTCATTTAGTTGCAATAAAAAAATTGGTTATCAAAGAACATATTTCTACCATAATTTTGTTGCAATAAAAGGATTAGTTATTTAAGGTCATGTTTTTATTTTCACTTTGTTTAAATAAAAAGAAGTAACATGAAAGATTATATTTTTATTGTTAATAGTTATAAATAAAAAGATTTAACATAACAAAAATTAAATTTTTGTTAGATAAGATTAGAGCTAAACAAAAATTACATTTTTGTTAAATAAACTTGAATTATAACAAAAATCACATCTTTGTTAAATAGACTTGAGTTATAACAAAATGACACTTTTGGTTAAATAGACTTGGGTTTGAGCAAAAATATTAATTTTTTCAAACCAGAATTTTTCAACATAAATGTCACTATCACTTGTAATCATTTTGTTAAACTAGATTTGTTAACAAAATGAAATTTGTCACATTTATCAAGTTATAAAAGTTGAAACCAAAACTTTTATTTTTATCGAGTTATAAAAGTTAAAACCAAAATTGTTACTTTTATCAAGTTATAAAAGTTGAAACCAAATTGTCACTTTTATCGAATTATAATAGTTGAAACCAAATTTGTCACTTTTGTCAAATGTAATAGTTGAAATAAAATTTTCCTTTTTGTCAAAATATAATTGTAGAGACAAAAATGAACATTTTTGACAAGTGGAAAATAGGCATAAGGACAAACTTTGGAAAAAATTAGTTTGAAGGACGTCAAGTTTTATTTTTAGGCTGAAGGATAAACTTTGAAAATAATTAGGCTGAAGGACAATGCTAAATATAATTAGCATTTTCTGCAGTGTAAAACTGAATAATGCTAGTTAAAACTAGCATTTTCGTGTAGTATAAAAAACTGAATATAATGCTAATTACATTTAGCATTTTTAATCAGTTTAATTTTGATTCAAAGTTTGTCCTTCAGACTGAAAATTAAACTAGGTGTCCTTCAGCCCAATTTTTCTGCAAAGTTTGTTTTTCTCCCTAGTTACCACTTTTGACAAATTAGAATAATTGAATTAGAAATATACATTTTTGTCAAAATATACATTTTTGTCAAAATATACAAATTTAGCCAAAAAAGATTGATTGAAACAAATACATCATATTTGTTGAAAACAAATAGCTGAGATGAAAAGAACATTTTTGTCAAAATATATTAGTTGAAATAAAAATGTACATTTTTCCAAAATAAGATGGTTGAAAACAAAATTTACATTTTTGGTTAAATAAAAGTGTTAAACATTACAACAAAAATATTCATTTGGATAAAATAGAATTGTCAGCAAAAGAGGTGTATCACTTTTTATACATTTTGTTGAAATATAATTTATATGCAAATATAAGAATCATTTTTATTTGCATAACATACATTAGAATTTATATGCAAATATAAGAATCATTTTTATTTGCATAACATACATAAGAATTTATATGCAAATATTAGAATCATTTTTATTTGCATAACATACATTAGAATTTATATGCAAATATAAGAATCATTTTTATTTGCATAACATACATTAGAATTTATATGCAAATATAAGAATCATTTTTATTTACATGACATACATTAGAATTTATATGCAAATATAAGAATCATTTTTATTTGCATAACATACATTAGAATTTATATGCAAATATGAGAATCATATTATTGGTCAAAATATACAATAGAATTTGTATGCAAATCCAAGTGACAGTTGTATTGTCAAATTTTACATTAGAACTTGTGTAAGGAATAAAAAGGCATTTCATATGTTATGATTTGAAACTATACAGATAAATAAAATATTTCTTTTAATTTGTTAAAGTTTAAAATAGAAATTTGCATACAAATAAAGGAAAATAAAAATTATCTTTCCATTTGTCATCAGCAATAACGTCATATAAATAAATTACATTTTACTAGACATTAGATACATGTAGGGAAATCATGCGAGTAAAATACATTTTTATTCGGTATTAGGAATATAATAACATGTTTTGTTCATTATCATCAACATGTTAACGGAATTAAAATTGGTTAAATTCATTAACCAATTTTTTATTTAGATGAACTGCTGTTGGCTGAAAACCCCACACGGGTATTGGGATGATATTTGACTTACAAAAGTCCCAATATTCAGTTGAATGTCAATCGTTGGATTGACAAGCTGCGATAAGCTTTATTTATTTTAATGCTCACCCAGTGTAATTTTCGACAACAATACATAACCCGTATCACTTGCCAAAAACCCAAGTACTGAAACCCAGGTTATTAATAGAATGAAGTTAGAGGGTAAGAAAAGAAAGAAAGAAATATTAGAATAGAAGAAAGAAGAAGAACACCACATCAGAATCTCACAGCAGAACGAATAAAATATAATATCAAATCTCTTTATACAAAAGAAAACTGGATACACATACCAATCATTAGTGTACAACATACATCAATCACAGCGGAATAATAACTTTATATATCTAGCGGTGAAACCGCCTGCTTCCAGCTCCTGAAATTTCAAGCGAAACCTAACCCGGAACATACTCGGTCTGACCCGAGCACATTTGAAGCAAATCAAAATACACCGGGTCAGTCTGGAATACTTTCAGTGATAAATTCATAGAACCAACAACTTGTTTAACTTTCGAAAATTCTTTATGAAATCAAAGGATAATAGTAAGACCAGCCCACACATAAACATGGATGGTTTTTACCTTACTATAACATAAAACGTTTTGAAATTATAACTTATTCTGATATTATCATAGTGTCTAAATACAAATAAATAGCAATCTAGCGGAACGCTTACATCTCACGCTCCACATATATAATATACAATCAAAAACCGCAGGCGCTTATTGGAAATTGGATTCCGACTTTGAAAAGGTATGGGACCACCTGCCAATAGTGTATCTCTAGAGGCGAATACATTGGGTTCAACAAGAACGTCTTGCAACCCAGCCCACACATGACCGACCACTCATTTCGCTTGAGTGTATCGAATGTATATCACCGACGGCTGGGATCAGCAACCATCTCCCAAAAAGGGATAGCATCGAAATAGATTAAAGAAGCAAATGGAATTTCTCTAGATAGGTGATTATACACCCTAATGGGAGCGACCCACATAGCCATGTTGCCTGCCCGATTTTTGTCATTTCCCGGTTGATGAGGCTAGAACTTAACTTTAAAACTTCTGGTTATCATTCACTTTGAATGCCACATTGTCAGATCCATCAAATCACTAATTGACGTCCACAAATGTACTCTGGGTATAGAAGAAGTGCCCCTCTTCGCCGCCAACTTGGTATATTTGTAAAAATCAACGTACGTGGTTTTAAGGAAATACTCTGTCATACATTCGTCCATACAAGTCATCCAGGAACAGGATGAACCGAAGGCACCCTCTTACTACATCCAATATAGGAATCACCCCATGGATCAGTAGCGAGTAGTCCTTGCAATCCGTAAAATCTCAACCACGAAAGAATCACGTTAGAATAACTCTGGTTGCAACACAGAGAATATTCGTTAAGTAATCCTTCCGCTTATGAAGATCCACGGTCTTCACTTGCTCCATCTTCAATTACCATCTTCACGAATTTGTTGGTCGGAATGGTTTTCAAATATAATTCAATCCCGAACTTTCCGTACCAACAATCGTATTGGTCAGGTTTGATAGTCGCTGATTTAACTATCAAATAACAAATGTGTGAATAAAATGAGTTTACTGATTCAGTACTTGGCACTACTTGGTCTATTTAAATTTAACAAACGGTAAATCAACTTTTAAATCTTCCAATATATTGAAAACATTATCTTTATTCTTATTTATAATAAAAACTATGTTAAATACTTTAGAGCATATATACATATGTACACCCAACTTTCCATTTCTTTTGGAAATATCGATATATTTCTTCAAGACATCTTTCCCCCTTTTCTTTATATTCGAGCATCACACGATATTCATATATGTATATACTTAATAGTATAAACCAAATTACCCATTCCTGATATGATAAATCAAATGTCAATTTATATAATTTAAAATCAATTATTCTTATTTGCCTTGTACTAACTTTATATTCAAAAACCTCGTATCCCTGTTCAATATTCCTCGTATAGGATAGTTAACCAATTATGACGCCTTTCCTTCGTTTCAAACTAATACCATTCTTCGATAATCGCGAAGCCGTTCAAGCTTGGGTATTTAATTACCTCTCAGACCTTGATCGACCCCGTTCTCACCTTAGAATAATATTAGTTTAACCATTGATATTAAAATCCCACTTACCCTCTTGATTTCAAATCTGGTTTTAAAAGTCGTTTCTTATATTTGAAATCCTCGTTGAATAATATGTTTACTTAATCCCTTTGATTAAGTAAATATTCATTAAAACATAACCTTTCACTTAAAGCATTATATCACTTATGAATTTTGGGTTTTAATGAAATCCCACGTCCCATAATCAATTTCCATTTATTCGTCATTTTTAAAATAAAACTTTATGTTGGATTTTATAACTAAAATCCGTTTATCCCCCTTTTCACAATAAAACCTTTTTACTTGGATTTTATTTCTAAAATCCATTTACCAATATTTAACACATCCAATTGTGTATATTTTTCCTTTACATTTGAAATCCTTATTTCAATCACAACATTTCGCTCAATTTATTGCTTTAACCTTTAAGTCACCGGTTTGGTTTTAAACCCCTTTTCCGACCTTGCTTGGATTCCTTCCAAATTGATTATTAATCTGCTCAGACTCTTATAACAACTTCTTAGATTTATTCTAAAACTATTATCATTCTGCTTTATTATTCCCCTTGGAAGTTTTATTCCATTTGAATTTCCTTTACTTAATTGATAATTAAGAATAGTCTTATTTAAATTTTTGAATCTCCTTTCAAGTCCTAATTACCAATCTCGTTTGGAAACCGGGATTTATAAATCCCTTTATAAACCCTTATTTGACTTTGATCGAGCTTATCGACGCTTAAACACTTCAAATGGAATTCCAATTAAAAGCCATTTCTTTGATTATTATCAATTAAAACAAAAAATCAACTTTAACATTAACTATATTAAAAATAGTTAACTCAGCTATTAGTCAAAAACAGAATAATTATCACTTTTCAAAAAAACTTATTAATTATATTAACGCCAAACAATTCGATAATTACTTTAAATTATAGTAAATCAAAGATTAACTAATATTTAACTCCATTTGTTAAATTTAATGTATATCTAGGAAACCCAACTAATTCCATTATTAATTTAATTCCAATTTCAATTTGAATCCATTTTCAATTTGAATTAAACACGGTTGATTTTGTCAACCGTACATCTCAGTTAACCATTAACTGAATTCCATTTGTCATTTCCCTTTTTAAATTAATTAACTAACTTAATTAATTTAACATCACTATTTAATTGTTTTAAAAACAATTATTTTATTTTACCAACCCGTAGGTAATTTCTTGGGTTTTTCTGCTTTTGGATCTTGCATAAATCACAAGATTAAATTATATTTTCTTATAACCTTGGTTAATTAATTTCTTTTATAACTCCATTTAAAATATATATTTATACATTTCTAATTTAATAACTTATATAAAATCATTGAAAAACTTTAATTTAGTTATAAAATAATTTATAACTTTAAACCACGTCAATCCACCTGACGGTAGACCGATGGTTAAAACTATATATTTTTGGCCATTTCCTGCCAATTACCCAATCAACACTGTCGATTAATTTCAATCACAACAATGATGAATATATATATTCAACCACAAACATTCACACTGGTTTTGGTGTCAGTTAGTGTGAACGATTCATATATAAATAATATGCACCACAAATAAAATACAGTTTATTTGAGGAATCCGGTGGGATCCCTCCAACCTGTCATTCTCTGCATCACAGATAACAGTTATACGAATTAAATTTCAATAAACTATTATTTTAAACTGATAGGTTTAAATAACAACAATCAATCAAACAACCAACAACATCCATAGCAGCCAATCAACCAATTTCTACTGTTAACGATCAATTATATTTTTCTATGAATGTACCACATCACAGGATTCCAGAAGGTGTGAGAATTAACTCACCAGATTTATACGGTTGACGGTTGACGCGTTTGTTGCATTTAATTTGAAACGAACGTTCAACATTAGCAGAAATTTCAACTGTGTCAGATCAGTGCCTAGTCAGTGCCATCACCTAGGCCTCGTCCCTGCGATCCCAACTGATCCAGTTTCGTCAGATTTCGTTAACGTATGAGTAAGATACGCTAAATTAAAGTTTGTATATAATATACGATTTTAACTTAACTATTAATTAATAATTTAAATAAATAATTGGACTAAATACCTTATTAATCCTGGCCACGTCAACCTTAATTACCGTTAACCAGCCACGTTAGCGTGGTATTAAGTTTTCATGCGTTATTCCTCCTCCTCAGCAAGAAAACGCGATGCCCTCTACTCCCCCAACCTCGAACTGAAAGCACAACCTCCTCAGATCCCTATTGCGCCACCACTACCCCGCGTGAGACCGACCTGAGACCTTCGCCAGAGCCGCCACTCCACGCTCCTCCTTCACCAGAAACCCCGGCCGCCAAAACCCCCGCCTCCACCTGATTTTTCCATTACGCCCAAATCCGTTCATCCCCCAAATTTCGCCACCACTAACGCCAATCGATGACAGGACCTCCGCCATACTGACCAGCTCGCCACCCCGCTTCATCAACGTTCGGACCCCTGACACCCACGACCACCAGATCCATCGGAATAGCCCAATTTCCGACCGCCAGTTTTGAAAATACCCCAAATTTGTCAGCTCCGTTCATCTCCTAATCACCGCCACCATGGCCAACTTCAGGTCATCGACCCAACGAAGAAAATGACCGCCTCCTTGTCCTCTACAACTTCAGCTTTGAACCCAACATCACTCGACAGCTCAAACTCCGCCAAAACCAAGAAAAATGAAAATCAAAACTCATGGTTTTAGGCCGATTCCGACCACCACATTCGTCCGTTCCACCCCAACTTTCTCCAGTAGCTAGATAACACCCCGATCTATCACTTTCCTTCAGATTGCCATAACAAATTCCTTTTAGATTTGGAGATATAAATTGTTTTATGATTGAGGGGTTTTCTGCAAAAATGATGGACAGAGATGCAAGTTTGGCTGGAAGTTCTGATGTAGGGGGTTTATATAAGGTGGAAAAATATATTTTAAGTTGATGTGACGAGCGACGTTGACTAGCGATATTTTATTTCGTGTCTATCGCAATTTCGAACGTCGTTTATTCGCTTCTGTGCTCACATACAAACTCCATTCGAGATGCGAATGGACAACGTAGTATATTTTGACGATACGGTCCTAATGAAACTTGTTTCGTCGAATTCCTAGTCTGTTTGCTCAAATGGCGCTCGTTTACGTCCAAATGATCTGTTTTATTTGCATTTTATTTTGCCATGCTCACATAATAACCCCGTTTTGCGTGCAAATTGAAAATCTAGCAATAATTTACTGTTACGGTCTCAACAAAATTAAATTCGTCAAAAACGGAGGTTGTTTGAATAAAGTCCCTTTTAAAATGCCCAATTTGAATTAAAATAAATTAATTTTTAAATACTTCAATATAATATCAATAAAATATTGCAGTTGGCCATACACGATTAGAATTCTATACACTACCAGAATAAAATATCCCGGGGTGAATTCCAAGCCAAATCAATACTTAAAATATTTAAAAACCATTTATTCCATAAAAATAATCGATATAATATATATACAGGAATTCCATAGTGACCTTTTCAAAATTTGATTTGGACATAAAATAAAATTTACGCTATGAAAACTGGAATTTTCTCTTCCATTAGAAAGATATTACCCAACAGATCCCGACGTTTCTTGTTTCGAGAAAATCCGACTTAATTTGGATCCTGTACAGCCAATTGAAGTTCAAAATGCCAAATTACGAACTGTCGCGCCGCTGCAGCTCGTTTTATATTTAGATTATATATATATATATATATATATATATATATATATATATATTCAATCGTCGTTTTATAACGAAATCGCCACTATAACTCTAGCAGAATAAATTTTAAACCATTTCAAATGCCCGATCACAATACATTGCCAATTCCACATTTTCCAATATTTCGGAATTAAAATATTATTTTATTATTTATTATAAATAATTATTCAAAAGAAAATGTTTAAGTCCAATTATTTAAATTCAAACCACTATTTTAAATAAATAAAATAATTAAAATAATCCAAATAAATAAGCAGAAAATACGGGTCGTTACATTCCTTCCCCCTTAAAAAAATTTCGTCTTTGAAATTGCTAAGGAAGAAGAACGTTATGACCCATTATCTCTTTGCAAAAATATTTAATTTAAAACTCGATTTTATTTTCAAACTTACCCAATTGGTTTTAAAACCAATTTATTCCAAATAAAAGAATTTTCCAAAAATCTTCAAAATTTTCTAACGCCTTAAATTTCGGAAAAATTTTGGCGGAGTCTCCCCTGTACGGAGGACCATCTGCAATATCGCAGGTTCAAGAAATAAATATACCTCGACCAACACGGTCGGAAAAATCAAAATCCAAACTCAAAACCCAAATAAAAACCAAAATTTCATATTTCCGTAGGCGTACCTTTTTGCGAGCGTTATTATGCGATAAGCTATAATTTATATTTGAGCTTACTCGATTGTTATGCAACTCTATTCAAACTGGATACGATTTACTCCAGAATTTCTCTCTTGGATGGATTTTAAAGCTGAATTGGCTATTTAGCACCTGTTCTCAACTCAAACGAATTCATCAGTCACCACAACAATGCCAGTTATGTTCAAAACATCCATACCATTCATATCAACCCATTTTACACGCAATTCAATCCATACGAGGTTATTATTATTTATTATCACTTCATTTATTTCTTTAATTATCCATTCAAATTTATTTATCTGAATTGATTTATTTGAATTATTTATTTCGGATTGGTTTTAACCAAGTCGATTCAGGTTCAGGTTTATATCCCTGAGATCGAGCACACCATCCAAATATATCACACAATCAACATTAACAAATCCAAATAATTTGACCATATTATAATAATTTGAGAAAAGTATTACTTCATTATTTTATAAAATAAATTGGGCAAAACAAATTTCAAAAATAATTTTATATAAAATACAAATACACGCTCTCATATATTTATATCCAAACTCAATCTAGGGTATTGCTAACCCCATCTCTATTGAGTCACACCACAGAGCCAAGGTTATCACTAAACCAATAGCTCTAATACCACGGTAACGACCCGGGGAAAAATTCGATGCTCGAATTTTCGACAACAATACATAACCCGTATCACTTGCCAAAAACCCAAGTACCGAACCCCAGATTGTCAATAGAATGAAGTTAGAGGGTGAGAAAAGAAAGGAAGAAATATTAGAATAGAAGAAAGAAGAAGAACACCACATCAGAATCTCACAGCGGAACGAATAAAATATAATATCAAATCTCTTTATACAAAAGAAAACTGGATACACATACCAATCATCAGTGTACAACATACATCAATCACAGCGGAATAATGACTTTATATATCTAGTGGTGAACCCGCCTACTTCCAACTCCTGAAACTTCAAGCGAAATCTAACCTGGAACATACTCGGTCTGACTCAAGCACATTTGAAGCAAAGAAAAATACACCGGGTCAGTTTGGAATACTTTCAGTGATAAATTCACAGAACTAACAACTTGTTTAACTTTGGAAGATCCTTTATGAAATCAAAGGATAATAGCAAGACCAGCCCACACATAAACACGGACAGTTTTTACCTTACTATAACACAAAACGTTTTGAAATCATAACTTATTTTGATATTATCATAGTGTCTAAATACAAATAAATAGCAATCTAGCGGAACGCTTGCATCTCACGCTCTACATATATAATATACAATCAAAAACCTCATGCGCTTATTGGAAATTGGATTCTGACTTTGACAAGGTATGGGACCACCTACCGATAGTGTATCTCTAGAGGCGAATACACTGGGTTCAACAAGAACGTCTTGCAACCCAGCCCACACATGACCGACCACTCATTTCGCTTGAGTGTATCGAATGTATATCACCAACGGTTGGGATCAGCAACCATCTCCCGAAAAGGGACAGCATCGAAATAGATTAAAGAAGCAAATGGAATTTCTCTAGATAGGTGATTATACACCCTAATGGGATCGACCCACATAGCCATGCTGCCTGCCCGATTTTTGTCATTTACCGGTTGATGAGGCTTGAGGCTAGAACTTAACTTTAAAACTTCCGGTTATCATTCCCTTTGAATGCCACATTGTCAGATCCATCAAATCACTAATTGACGTCCACAAATGTACTCTGGGTAAAGAAGAAGTGCCCCTCTTCGCCACCAACTCGGTATATTTGTAAAAATCAACGTACATTGTTTTAACAAAATACTCTGTCAAACATTCATCAATACAAGTCATTCAGGAATAGGATGAACCGAAGGCACCCTCCTACTACATCCAATATAGAAATCACCCTATGGATCAATAGCGAGTAGTCCTTGCAATCCGTAAAATCTCAACCACGACCGAATCACGTCAGAATAACTCTGGTTGCAACACAGAGAATATTCGTTAAGTAATCCTTCCGCTTATGAAGATCCACGGTCATCACTTGCTCCATCTTCAATTACCATCTTCACGAATTTGTTGGTCAGAATGGTTTTCGAATATAATTCGATCCCAGACTTTCTGTACCAACAATCGTATTGGTCAGGTTTGATAGTCGGTGATTTAACTATCAAATAACAAATGTGTGAATGAAATGAGTTTGCTGATTCAGTACTTGGCACTACTTGGCCTATTTAAATTTAACAAACGGTAAATCAACTTTTAAATCTTCCAATATATTGAAAATATTATCTTTATTCTTATTTATAATAAAAACTATTTTAAAAAAATTAGAGCATATATACATATATATACCCAGCTTTCCATTTCTTTTGGAAATATCGATATATTTCTTCAAGACCTCTTTCTCCTTTTCCTTAATATTCAAGCATCACACGATATACATATATGTATATACTTAATAGTATAAACCAAATTACCCATTTCTGATATGATAAATCAAATGTCAATTTATATAATTTAAAATCAATTATTCTTATTTGCCTTGTACTAACTTTATATTCAAAAACCTCGTATCCTTGTTCAATATTCCTCGTATAGGATAGTTAACCAATTACGACACCTTTCCTTCGTTTCAAACTAATACCATTCTTCGATAATCGCGAAGCCGTTCAAGTTGGGGTATTTAATTACCTCTCAGACCTTGATCAACCCTGTGCTCACCTTAGAATAATATTAGTTTAACCATTGATATTAAAATCCCACTTACGCTCTTGATTTCAAATCTGGTTTTAAAAGTCGTTTCTTATATTTGAAATCCTCGTTTAATAATCTGTTTACTTAATCCCTTTGATTGAGTCAATATTCACAAAAACATAACTTTTCACTTAAAGCATTATATCACTTATGACTTTTGGGTTTTAATGAAATCCCACGTCCCATAATCAATTTCCATTTATTCGGCATTATTAAAATAAAACTTTATGTTGGATTTTATAACTAAAATCCGTTTATCCCCCTTTTCACAGTAAAACCTTTTTTCTTGGATTTTATTTCTAAAATCCATTTACCAATATTTAACACATCCAATTGTGTATATTTTTCCTTTACATTTGAAATCCTTATTTCAATCACAACATTTCGCTTAATTTATTGCTTTAACCTTTAATTCACCGGTTTGGTTTTAAACCCCTTTTCAAACCTTGCTTGGATTCCTTCCAAATTGATTATCAATCCACTCAGACTCTTATAACAACTTCTTAGATTTATTCTAAAACTATTATCATTCTCCTTTATTATTCCCCTTGGAAGTTTTATTCCATTTGAATTTCCTTTACTTAATTGACAATTAAGAAAAGTCTTATTTCGATTTTATTTCCATTTCAATTAAGAATTTCCTTTACTTAATTCAAACCAATATTTTAAATAAATAAAATAATTAAAATAATCCAAATAAATAAGCAGAAAATATGGGTCTTTACAATGATTATTTATTGTTATTTTCATATACATGCAATGTATGAAATCCATATAACTGAAATAATATGGTAACTGATTGAGTCGCATTCCGATTCAGAATGTCTTTTAAAATAGAGAATATTTTAAAATAAAGGACATTGTAACATAAAGAATATTTTAAAGTAAAGAATATTGTCATATAAAGAATATTTTTACATAAAGAATCTTTTTAGATAAAGGATAATTTTAAATAACGAATATTTTAAAATAATATTCAACGAAGGATAAAATGATGATTTCTATGTCCGTTTTGGATGGACAAAAGATAAAATATATTTTTATCAAAATGAACTAGTTATTAACGACAATAAATCTTTTAAATTAAGATTTAATGAAGTCTTCCAATTAATTAATATTTCAGTGGAATTAAATAAAAGAATTTGACTTTGGTTTGTCGTGGATGGTGTCTTAAATAACACTGTTCTTAAACCCCGTGTGTAAGAATAAATCTTTTAATTAAGATTATTAGAGTTCCAAATTATATTTAGTAAATGGAATAAAAAGATATGTGAATTGGGTTTATTGTGAACTATGTTTTAAACGAGATTTGTTCTTTAACCCAAATTAACAGTGAAAATATGATTTAGAATTTATAAATCTTTTTATTTAGATTTAAAAAGAAATTTTCTAAAGTCAAATTTTCCAATTTAATATATTAAATTGGAATTGAGTGGAAATTCGATTTGATAATAGTCGAGATAGGCTTCTGTAAAGGAAGACTGTTACTATATATGCAGTTTAAAGGGCTTTATCGTTATTCCATTTATATTATTAGTCGGATATGGAAATTTATATCGATTATATATTGATTTGATTTCTGTGAAAATTCCATATTTAATGGAAGATGATTTTGGGTTTATCGTGAACTGTGTTTTAAATGACATTGGTTCTTTAACCCTGTTAAAGACAAGATTA
Organism: Allium sativum; assembly: GCA_030737875.1. NCBI lineage: Eukaryota > Viridiplantae > Streptophyta > Magnoliopsida > Asparagales > Amaryllidaceae > Allium > Allium sativum. The sequence goes on along the minus strand of CM060926.1, from coordinate 121,373,986 downwards.
AGTTCTTAAAGGTTGAATAATTATAAAGTAATGATTTTTGATATTAAAACCAAATTTGAATTTAAATGAATCTTTAAAAAGAAGATTAAGTAATAAATTTAAAGAATTTATCTATGATAAAATTGATGGGAACCTTTCCGTAATAATATGAATATTTTATTAAAAGAATATTCTGAATTGCAATGAGGCATATGATGTGTCTTTATAGCACTTGATTTTTGATTATAAAATATGCGAGTTATTCGGAAAGACCGGGTTTAACCCATTCTGAATAATTACTATGACGATTAAAAGTCGAAGATATTGAAGACGGTGATTGAAGACCAGCGATCTTCACATCGAATGGGCGACTACTGATGCCCTGAACTAGGTCGCTCCTAGGAAAGGGTTAAAGTGGTAGTTGTCCGGACTACTTGTTGATTTCCAGATATGCGAGCACCTCTCTCCCGTATTGGACATACGGGACGAGGAATAAGGTGTCTCCGGTTTCATTCAGATCCAGAACGGACTTGTGAATGGATGTGTGTCTGACATTGGATTTCATTCCATGTAAATTAAATCGATTTCTATTTAATATATATCTGTTGTGGCAGAAAATTTATTCTCTTGCTTAACACCCTTCTCTGAGATGCACGAGCTCAGAGGTTATATATTGGTGGTTATCAATCGCATGGCATGAATTGTCAATGTGGCAGGCCAAGATGCAAATGATCAAGGCTTTTGTTGAAAAGCAGAGCCTTGTGGTTGATGATCAAAGTATAGCCTATTTCGGCATAGCTTTGTGTATAGCATTACCTCGCGAGCTTCACACCCCGGTATGAGTAAAAAACGGGACCAGGGAACGCAGGGAGTGCACACGTTTCTTTCTAGCTAGAAGTGGTATCAGGATTTTGCATGCCCTGACAATTTACTTATGTGGATGATGGATTTTGAGGCCTCTGATTTATTGGTCGATTGTGACAATTTTATAGGTTCAATAGGACCGGAAAGCGTGTGTTCAGGCATAACTAATCCACTAAAGTATTTGTGGACTGGCCTTGCACTATCCAAGGGTTCGCCAGAGTCCGAATCCTGAAACAATGCTAGAGTGTCTCGAATCAGTTAGGAGATCGTCCCTAGCCTTAACTCTTGATGGAAATCCAACTTCCAATACGACACCATGCGGTTTTGATTGCATAACTAGTATGGCGACATAGTATATGGTAGCTATGTCGTCTATGATTGATACATTATGATGGAAATGTTTTTGAAACATATTGTAACAACCCACAAATTCTGAACCAATTTAAAAAAATTATTTTAGAAAATTTTAATGAATTTTGAGGATATAATATAATTTATTATTAATAATAATGGCTAGAATTCATTTTTATCAAAGTCAGAACGAATAAATTTAATTTAAATATAAATGGAGTGAGAAATGGCGCGGTAGTTTGAAAATTTGATTTTGAACTTTAACTGAATGTACATGACTCAAAATAAACCAGAATTGAGTGAAACCAGAAATATTTAAATCTGTTTAACCATATCTTTCTACCGAATCTGAAAAATTGAAATTTCATAGCGGAAATCAAAAGTTATGGCCAATTCAATTTTTAGAAAGGTCGCTGTAGAATTTATATATATATATATATATATATATATATATATATATATAGCCTAACCTAACCTCAGACATCTGGACTTGGACAGACTCGGCTGATGGTCATTACTCCACCCTCTCGGCTTGGAATAGTATAAGGTCAAGACATGAAGTGAAGGACTGGGCAAACTCCGTCTGGAATAAATCTAACTGCCCTAAAATGGCCTTCACGACCTACAAAGCAATAAATTGCAGATTACCAACTTCAGATCGCTTGGCCAAATGGAACCTCAATGTCAATCTTACTTGCAATTTATGCAATATCACGCATGAATCGCATTCTCATCTGTTTTACGAGTGCAGTTACAGCAAAGACATAATCAACGAGACTCGGAAAAAATGCGAAATTTATTTTAATGGCAACCTTGAAGATGAACTACATTACCTGAGTCTGCAAAGCCTCTCGCCATTCCGCCTGCAATTGATTCAAATAGCACTGACCACTTCAATACACCACATTTGGAAAGAACGAAACCGCCGTGTGTTTGAGCAGAAAAGAAGAAACACCAAATTAGTCAATTCACTCATACAATCAGATGTCAACATACTTATCAGACGCATTAAGAGGAAGGCGGATACCAGAAATGCCCAGGAAGAAGATAGCATCGCCGAGAACTGGTGCTTTCGGCCTCCATGACTGATGCCCTATCTAAATTAGGATAAAAGTTTGAGGCCTATACTACTGTGTTTCACGCCGTTATGGCAATTCTCCTGGTTGGTACACGCAATCATTGCGTTTCGTACTATCATTGGCTACTGTTGTTTGTATGGGCTGAATCTATATGTGTTTTCGGCTTGGGCTGATTTTGGCCCAATGCATCAATGAAATCTTTAACCTCCTTCAAAAAAAAAAAAAAAAAATATTATATATATGGCCCGAAAGGCTACTTTTCACATATGAAGGAATTTCGACTCGAAACCACTTCCATTAAGTTCGGAATGACATTTCTGCATTGAAAAACAGTAAACACTTATATATTTTGAGTTTCGGAAATTATTTATTTAAAAATGTATTTTTAATATTAAATATATTGGCCTTGAAAATAGTCATTTTTCAAACGACCTCCGTTTTCGAAGAAACCACTTTTGTTGGAACCGGAATGTCAAATTATTGCTAGATTTCAATTTTCAGAATTTTTCGAATTAATATGTGAGTGTGCCGAGAGAAAATGTGTTTTGACTATTTTAGTTAAATTTAAACGCCTTAAAAATAGCCATTTTTCAAACAGTCTCAGAATTCGACGAAAATAATTTTGTTGGATTCGTATCGTCATAAGAAAGCTAAAAATATTTTTTTTAGAATTTTCTGAGGTCATATGTGGTCCCGGCATATTTTAATGTACGGTCAATATTTAATTAATTAATTTTTAATGAAATTTTAAATAAAAATCATATAGATTTTGGAATTGGGCCACGGGACCTATCCCATTGCGTTCAGAAGGTGTCAAAACCTTAAGAACGACAGTAAGCAGGCCCAAATCAGAGAAAGACCGAAAATCCACCTTTTAAGCACAATTTTCGAGATTTAATATTAAAATATTCTGGCCGAAACCCTAACCCTAATTTCAGCCGCCACCTAAACAGAAGGCCAGAATTTCTCCAATTTCAAACGCTCATAACTTTTGATCCGCTCAACGAAAATCAACAAACTTGGTACCAAATCGAAGCTTTCGGAGAGATCTTTCAATCCATACGGTCAAGATCGGGTTTTGGTTCACGGATTTCACGAATTCTGGGCCGAAACGTGGCGGGTTCGATTTTTGAGACGAGGTGGAGGCCGAGTTGGGTGGCCTTCTGGGCGTTGGTGGCTCGCGGGCGGAGCGTCGGAGTGGCGGGGTTTGATCGGCGGTCGGTGGCTCGGAGGGTGGCGCGCGCAGAAGGGTTGGAAGACGAAGTTGGGTTCGGCTGAAGCGTCGTGAACACGAGGAAGAAGGTCTTCTTTCTTTTATTATTATTTTATTAATTTAATATTTAATTTATGCGATCTTTAGAAATCAATATCTCTTTCATACGAGGTCCGATTGACGAACCGTCAATTGCGTTGGACTCTTCTTTCCGAGAGCTTCGCGATGGCGCAGACCAGAGCTGATTCCGAGATAGTGAAATTTTCATCAAAAATCAATGTGAGAATTCTGAATTTTATTATTTAATTAATCATAAATTATTTTCTTGCGTTAAAAATAATTGTATTATGATGTAATTCAGATCTGTAATGTTCTGTGATTGATGAATGGTTGATTTGTGGTTGGTGGTTTGTTTTGTTGTGGATGATATGCTAGATCGGCGTTGAATTTAATATATGGATGAATTTTATTTGTAATTAGAAAATAAATCTAAATTTAGATTTAAATCATATTTTATTCAGATCTGTTTATTCTAGTTTATTTAAAAAAATATTATTTTTATTATTCTGAGATGAACCATAGAATTTGATCGACAAATAAAAACTAATTTTTATTTGTTGGTATTACAATAGTATTTGATCGACAAAATAAAAACTTTACTTTTGTTTATTTGTTTACTTTGCAACAGAAAATGAACAACAAATAAAACCTTACTTTAATTCGTTTACTTTGCAATAAGATTTGAGCGACAAATAAAATATTCTTTTTATTTGTTTATTTACAATAGAATATGAACAACAAATAGAATATATTTTTACTACGACAGAATTTGGCTAACTAATAAAAATCCTATTTTTATTTGTTTACATTTGGAACACGGTTTATGAATTACAATAAAAACATAAAACGTTCATTTGTTTGAATTGAAACCTTGTTAACGATAAAATTTACATTTTTACCGTATATATAGATTAGGTTAAAAATGTTCATCTATTTGGAATGAAAACATGAAACATTGAAAAATCTCATTTTTAATGTAAAGAATGATTCATATGAAAATTGTGTATGGTAGAATTGTCGAAAAACAAAGTTATCCTTTTTATTTGTTTTGGTTGAAATGTTATAAATAAATCAAAAAGATTACATTCTCAATGTAATTAGAAATAAATTAAAAATATTACATTCTTCAATGTAATCAAAATTGAAATAAAATGATTACATTTTATTTAATGTAATTAAAATTGAAGTAGAATGATTACATTTTCAATATAATTAATATTGAGATAGAAATAACATTTTGGTTAAAGCATAAGTATTGGAAAAAAAAAGATCACATTTTTGGCCAAACTTTATTAGTGAACATTTTTGGCCAAAACTTTATTAGTGAAATGAAAATATCACTTTTGTCAAAACTTGACTATTGAATTGAAATTTTCATTTTTGTCAAAATCTGATTATTGAATTGAAAGTATCATTTTTGCCAAAACTTGATTACTGAAAATAAAAGTAACAATTTTGTTTACATTTTTATGTAAATAAGAAATTATTTTCAGAAGTTACATAGTAAATAAAGTTTGTTCTTTTATTTGGAATTACCTATGCAAATATAACTTGAAAATAAAAGTACATTTTTATTTGTGCTCGATAACACAAATAAAACTAAAAAATAAAACATATATTGAAAATAAAGTTTTGTTCTTTATTTTGTGTTCAAAAATGTAAATATATTTTGAAATTAAAATTTATTCTTTTATTTGCACTCACCAATGCAAATACATACATATATTGAAAATAAAGTTTATTTCTTTCATTTGCATTTATCAATATATATATGCATTGAAATTAAAGTTTATTCTTTTATTTGCATTTATCAATGCAAATATTCAATGAAACTATAGTCTATTTTCTTTATCTATAATTACCGATACAAATCTACACACCTTTATACATTTAACAGAATTTGTTTAAATTATACTTTGAAAATAAATTTTGTTCTTTTATTTTTATTCACTAATGTAAATATAATTTAAAAACAAAACTATTCTTTGATTGCATTCATAAATGCAAATACTCTTTTTTTAAATAAAATTTGTTTCTTTTATTTACATTCAATAATGTAAATACACTTGGGAAATGAGGTTCTTTTTACATTCACTCAATATACCTTTAAATAAAAGTAAAAGTTTCATTTGTTATTTGCATTCCTTGTTGCAAACAAAACCTTAAAATAAAGTTCATCTTTGTTTGCAATTCATTAATGCAAACAAACCATCAGATTTAAAATTTTATTCTTGATTTATAATTTTGAAATGAATAAAGATTGTTTGAATAAAGGTTAGAACTTAAAAGTTACATTTTAATAACTAAACATCTACATTTTTATCATTAGAGTAAAATAGACAAAAACACTCATTTGTCTAAATTAAAAGAATAAAACAAAATATAGCATTGGCATATTTTATTAGAATTGAAAAACAAATTATTCATTTCGGTAAATTTATATTAGTTAAAAACAATTATTCATTTTTGTTAATTTACATTAGTTAAAATAATTATTCATTTTAGTCAATTTATACTAGTTAAACCAAATTATACATTTTGTCAGAAATATTCATTTTTGTCAAAATGAATTAGTTGAGGCAATTATATATATATATATATATATATATATATATTTGGCAAGATATATACTTGTCAAGATAGGTTAGTTAAATCAAAATATTTATCATTTTGCCTCATTAGAATTGCCAAAACAAAATAACCATTTTTGTTTAGAGTTTAAATTAGCAAAATAGAAATTGTCAATAGGGACAAATTTATTATGCTTATTCATTCATTGCAATAGAGATATTTTCTAGTCATCATTATATGTATTGTGTATTACACTTCCATTCACAAGTTACCCGACTTGTGTATGTGATTGGGACGATAATTTTCACATATCGCCCAAGTGCACAAATTAGTTTATCATTTGTTTGTTGATTGAAACCCCACACGGGTGTTGGGATGAAAATTTATATACAATAATCCCAATATTTAATTGTTTGTTGATCGTTAGATCGACAGGCTGTGAGGAGCATTATTATTTAATTTTAACGCTTACACAGTGGAATTTACACTTTGGATGTAAATGGATGATTTGATGATGTGTGTGAAATCCATGTAACCCAATTTAGATGGTAAATGTTTGAGTCGCATTTCGATTCAGGTGTTCTTTTAAATAAGAATATTTTTACATTAGAAATCCTTTTTATATAAAGTATATATATTTTCAAAATATAGATTGTTAATTAAGTATATGTTAAAACAAGGAATATTTGTAAAAGATAAAGAATTTGTAATATAAAGATCCTTTCATTTAGAGTCTTTATATAAAGAATATTTTTATGATTATTAAAAAAAATATGTTTTTAAAAGATTACTAGCATTTGCAATTATATTTTGTGATATGAAATAAATTGAGGTGTGAAGTGGATTTATCGTGGACGACGTTTTAAACGACACTTGTCGTTTAATCCAATTTACATTGAAATTATTATTTGGAACTTATGAATCTATTTTATAGATTTAAAAAAGGCATTTTCTAAAAATCAAGTTTTTCAATTTAATATATTAAATTGGAATTAAGTGGAAATTCGATTGGTAATAATCGAAATGGACTTCGGTAAAAGAAGACCGATATCATATATGGAATTTAAGAGGCTTTGCCGTTATTCCATTTATATTATTAGTCCGATACCGAAATTTATATCGATTATGTATTGATTTGATTTCTGTGGAATTCCATATTTTGGAAACTGATTTATAGATTTTATTTTTAGAGTTTATCTTTGATAAAATTAATGAGAATCCTTTAAAACGAATATCTTATTAAAAGAATACTCGGAGTTGGAATGTGGCGTAATGTGTGATTTTCCAATATTTGCTTTTTAATCCCAAAATACGCGAGTTATTCAGAAAGACCGGGTTTAACCCATTCTGAATAATCATCACGACTATCAAGAGTCGAAGATGAAGACGGTGATTGAAGACCGAAGGTTTTCACGTCGTTGGGATGATGATGACTGGTATCTTGAATTGGGATTGGCCTTCCAAGGCAAGATATTTGGTAATGTTCGTCCAAACGCATTTGGAGATCGACGGACACGTTGTTTAGCTCAGACCCAGAGCGGACTTGTAAATGGATTGTGTGTCTGACATTGTATTCCTTCCTGCTGTATTTGTTGAACGCTACTGATTATATATTTCTGTTTGGTGGTGAAGAATTTATTCTTTACTTATCACCCTTCTCTAAGACGTATGAGCTTAGAGGTTTTATATATATATATATATATATATATATATATATATATATTGGTAGATGATCAATAATATGGTAGGGTCTGACAATGTGACATGCTAAGATGCAAATGATCAAGGCTTTGTTGAAAAGCAGGCCTTGTGGTTGATGATCAAAGCACAGTCTCCTTAGGCATAGCTTTGTGTATATCGTGACTTCGCGAGCCTCACACCCCGGTATGAGTCAAAAACGGGATTAGGACTGCAGGGAGTGCACATGTTTCTTTCTAGCTAGTGGTGTTTGGGTTTTAACACGGCCCGACATTTTACTTATGTGGATTTCGGATTGAGGTACCTCAGGTTTTTATAGGCCGGAAGTGGTCATACTATAGGTTCATAGGAACCGGGAAACGTGTGTTCAGGCATAATTAATCCACTACCGTTAGGTGGGGACCGGCCCTGAAGATCCAAGGGTTCACTGCGGGGGATCCTGGGGCATTTGCTAGAGTGTCTCGAATCGGAAGAGGACGATCTGTTGCCTCGATTTCATGACAGAAAACCAATTTTCAATACGACATTACGATTTTGAATGTAAACTTATATATGGCGACATAGTATATGGTACCTATGCCGTCTAAGATTAATACATTTATATTGAAATGTTTTAAATATATATATACACACTAATAATAATATCGTTTTTACGTATCAAGCATCTTTTGACCATTATAAGGTAAAACTCTATCCTCTGGTGTGCGTTGCATTGTGTGATGGGACCTGGGTCTTATAATGGTTTCATTTTTTCTAAAAAAAAGCATTGCGATATTTGACGATTTACTTTATTTATGCACTGGCAATCCAATGGAGTAAACCCGTTCCGCATTAGCGGCGTGGTCCTGTGATTAGCCTACTTATTAGATAGGTTAAGTTAAGAATTCTCACACCAGTCCCACGACTGACCTGTAGTTTGTTTCACTTTGCAAACTCGGGTGCCCTCTTTCCACATGGGTAGTCGAGTGGCTTTTTGCAGATATAGTTAAGCAGGATCCTGGATTGAAGTCTGAAGCTGGGTCCAGAATATTGATGGTCTTCCGCTGAGATTAGTTCCGCTGCAATGTATTTAATTTATTGTAAATGTATCTTCCGCTGTATTATTTATTTATGTACTCTGATATATTCTGTACTTTGATGTAAGATTTATTATTGATGTTATAAAAGTCTGTGTTGTTGTTTCTGATGTGTTGTATGCCCAAAGTTAACGTACGCGGGTTTTGAACGGTCTTAATCGATCTTGCGATCGATTGGGGTCGGGCGAAATTCGGGTCGTTACAGTTGGTATCAGAGCCAGGTTAGCTCAAATCTTTGGGGTACAACTCGTTAGAACTAAATAGAAGACTCATCAGAGATTGGATTAGTAATATTCAATAGGAATACTCATTAGAGATAGGAACAACAGTATCCTAGAATGAGAATACTCATTAGAGATGGGATTAGCAATGCCCTAGAATGAGTCAGAGTGGAAAGTTTATAATTAACGTACTTGTTATTATATATAATTCGATTTTAGAAAATATGATTTTTGAATATATAAAAGTTATATATTTTTGAAAATTTAATCAACTAATTGATTGATGATTGTGTTGTGTGAATATGAATTCGACTAATAAAATTATTAAACAATTAGAGAATGAAAATTAAATTAGTTGAATAAACAACTTTAGCTTCATTTCCTTTTTGAGGACGAAAAGATTTTAAGTGGGGGAGATTGTAACAACCCGCAAATTCTGAACCAATTTAAAAAATTTATTTTAGAAAATTTTAATGAATTTTGAGGATATAATATAAGTTATTATTAATAATAATGGCTAGAATTCATTTTTATCAAAATCAGAACGAATAAATTTAATTTAAATATAAAAGGAGTGAGAAATGGCACGGTAGTTTGAAAATTTGATTTTGAACTTTAACTGAATGTACAGGACTCAAAATAAACCAGAATTGAGTGAAACCAGAAATATTTAAATCTGTTTAACCATATCTTTCTAACGAATCTGAAAAATTGAAATTTCATAGCAGAAATCAAAAGTTATGGCCAATTCAATTTTTAGAATGGTCGCTGTAGAATTTATATATATATTATATATATGGCCCGAAAGGCTACTTTTCACATATGAAGGAATTTCGACTCGAAACCACTTCCATTGAGTTCGTAATGACGTTTTTGCATTGAAAAACAGTAAACACTTATATATTTTGAGTTTCGGAAATTATTTGTTTAAAAATGTATTTTTAATATTAAATATATTGGCCTTGAAAATAGTCATTTTTCAAACGACCTCCGTTTTCGACAAAACCACTTTTGTTGGAACCGGAATGTCAAATTATTACTAGGTTTCAATTTTCAGAATTTTTCGAATTAATATGTGAGCGTGGCGAGAGAAAATGTGTTTTGACTATTTTAGTTAAATTTAAACGCCTTAAAAATAGCCATTTTTCAAACAGTCTCAGAATTCGACGAAAATAATTTTGTTGGATTCGTATCGTCATAAGAAAGCTAAAAATATTTTTTTAGAATTTTCTGAGGTCATACGTGGCCCCGGCATATTTTAATGTACGGTCAATATTTAATTAATTAATTTTTAATGCAATTTTAAATAAAAAATGTACAGATTTCGGAATTGGGCCACGGGACCTATCCCATTGCGTTCAGAAGGTGTCAAAACCTTAAGAACGACAGTAAGCAGGCCCAAATCAGAGAAAGTCTGAAAATCCACCTTTTAAGCACAATTTTCGAGATTTAATATTAAAATATTATTAAAATATTCAGGCCGAAACCCTAACCCTAATTTCAGCCGCCACCTAAACAGAAGGCCGGAATTTCTCCAATTTCAAACGCTCATAACTTTTGATCCGCTCAATGAAAATCGACAAACTTGGTACCAAATCAAAGCTTTCGGAGAGATCTTTCAATCCATACGGTCAAGATCGGGTTTTGGTTCACGGATTTCACGAATTCTGGGCTGAAACGTGGCGGGTTCGGGTTCGATTTTTGAGACGAGGTGGAGGCCGAGTTGGGTGGCCTTCTAGGCGCTGGTGGCTCGCGGGCGGAGCGTCGGAGTGGCGAGGTCTGATCGGCGGTCGGTGGCTCGGAGGGTGGCGCGCGCAGAAGGGTTGGAAGACGAAGTTGGGTTCGACTGAAGCGTCGTGAACACGAGGAAGAAGGTTTTCTTTCTTTTATTATTATTTTATTAATTTAATATTTAATTTATGCGATCTTTAAAAATCAATATCTCTTTCATACGAGGTCCGATTGACGAACCGTCAGTTGCGTTGGACTCGCCTTTTCGAGAGCTTCGCGATGGCGCAGACCAGAGCTGATTCCGAGACAGTCAAATTTTCAGCAAAAATCAATGTGAGAATTCTGAATTTTATTATTTAATTAATTATAAATTATTTTCTTGCGTTAAAAATAATTGTATTGTGATGTAATTCAGATCTGTAATGTTCTGTGATTGATGAATGGTTGATTTGTGGTTGGTGGTTTGTTTTGTTGTGCATGATATGCTAGATCGGTGTTGAATTTAATATATGGGTGAATTTTATTTGTAATTAGAAAATAAATCTAAATTTAGATTTAAATCATATTTTATTCAGATCTGTTTATTCTAGTTTATTTAATAAAAAATATTATTTTTATTATTCTGAGATGAACCATAGAATTTGATCGACAAATAAAAACTAATTTTTATTTGTTGGTATTACAATAGTATTTTATCGACAAAATAAAAACTTTACTTTTGTTTGTTTGTTAACTTTGCAATAGAAAATGAACAACAAATAAAACCTCACTTTTATTTGTTTACTTTGCAATAAGATTTGAACGACAAATAAAATATTCTTTTTATTTGTTTATTTACAATAGAATATGAACAACAAATAGAATATATTTTTACTACGACAGAATTTGGCTAACTAATAAAAATCCTATTTTTGTTTGTTTACATTTGGAACACGGTTTATGAATTACAATAAAAACATAAAACGTTCATTGTTGGAATTGAAACCTTGTTAACGATAAAATTTACATTTTTACCGTGTATATAGATTAGGTTAAAAATGTTCATCTATTTGGAATGAAAACATGAAACATTGAAAAATCTCATTTTTAATGTAAAGAATGATTCATATGAAAATTGTGTATGATAGAATTGTCGAAAAACAAAGTTATCCTTTTTATTTGTTTTTGTTGAAAGGTTATAAATAAATCAAAAAGATTACATTCTCAATGTAATTAGAAATAAATTAAAAAGATTACATTCTTCAATGTAATCAAAATTGAAATAAAATGATTACATTTTTTTTAATGTAGTTAAAATTGAAGTAGAATGATTACATTTTCAATATAATTAATATTGAGATAGAAATAACATTTTGGTTAAAGCATAAGTATTGAAAAAAAAGAGATCACATTTTTGGCCAAACTTTATTAGTGAACATTTTTGGCCAAAACTTTATTAGTGAAATGAAAATATCTCTTTTGTCAAAACTTGACTATTGAATTGAAATTTTCATTTTTGTCAAAATCTGATTATTGAATTGAAAGTATCATTTTGTCAAAACTTGATTACTGAAAATAAAAGTAACAATTTTGTTTACATTTTTATGTAAATAAGAAATTATTTTCAGAAGTTACATAGTAAATAAAGTTTGTTCTTTTATTTGGAATTACCTATGCAAATATAACTTGAAAATAAAAGTACATTTTTATTTGTGCTCGACAACACAAATAAAACTAGAAAATAAAACATATATTGAAAATAAAGTTTTGTTCTTTATTTTGTGTTCAAAAATGTAAATATATTTTGAAATTAAAATTTATTCTTTTATTTGCACTCACCAATGCAAATACATACATATATTGAAAATAAAGTTTATTTCTTTCATTTGCATTTATCAAAATATATATGCATTGAAATTAAAGTTTATACTTTTATTTGCATTTATCAATGCAAATATTCAATGAAACTATAGTCTATTTTCTTTATCTATAATTACCGGTACAAATGTACACACTTTTATACATTTAACAGAATTTGTTTAAATTATACTTTGAAAATAAATTTTGTTCTTTTATTTTTATTCACTAATGTAAATATAATTTAAAAACAAAACTATTCTTTGATTGCATTCATAAATGCAAATACTCTTTTTTTAAATAAAATTTATTTCTTTTATTTACATTCAATAATGTAAATACACTTGGGAAATGAGGTTCTTTTTACATTCACTCAATATACCTTTAAATAAAAGTAAAAGTTACAATTGTTATTTGCATTCCTTGTTGCAAACAAAACCTTAAAATAAAGTTCATCTTTGTTTGCAATTCATTAATGCAAACAAACCACCAGATTTAAAATTTTATTCTTGATTTATAATTTGGATATGAATAAAGATTGTTTGAATAAAGGTTGGAATTTAAAAGTTACATTTTAATAACTAAACATCTACATTTTTATCATTAGAGTAAAATAGACAAAAACACTCTTTTGTCTAAATTAAAAGAATAAAACAAAATATAGCATTGGCATATTTTATTAGAATTGAAAAACAAATTATTCATTTCGGTAAATTTATATTAGTTAAAAACAATTATTCATTTTTGTTAATTTACATTAGTTAAAATAATTATTCATTTTAGTCAATTTATACTAGTTAAACCAAATTATACATTTTGTCAGAAATATTCATTTTTGTCAAAATGAGTTAGTTGAAGCAATTTATATATATATATATATATATATATTATATATATATATATATATATATATATATGTTTGGCAAGATATATACTTGTCAAGATAGGTTAGTTAAATCAAAATATTTATCATTTTTCCTCATTAGAATTGCCAAAACAAAATAACCATTTTTGTTTAGAGTTTAAATTAGCAAAATAGAAATTGTCAATAGGGACAAAGTTATTATGCTTATTCATTAATTGCAATAGAGATATTTTCTAGTCATCATTATATGTATTGTGTATTACACTTCCATTCACAAGTTACCCGACTTGTGTATGTGATTGGGACGATAATTTTCACACATCGCCCAAGTGCACAAATTAGTTTATCATTTGTTTGTTGGTTGAAACCCCACACGGGTGTTGGAATGAAAATTTATATACACTAATCTCAATATTTAATTGTTTGTTGATCGTTAGATCGACAGGCTGTGAGGAGCGTTATTATTTAATTTTAACGCTTACACAGTAGAATTTACACTTTGGATGTAAATGGATGATTTGATGATGTGTGTGAAATCCGTGTAACCCAAATTAGATGGTAAATGTTTGAGTCGCATTTCGATTTAGGTGTTCTTTTAAATAAGAATATTTTTACATTAGAAATCCTTTTTATATAAAGTATATATATTTTCAAAATATAGATTGTTAATTAAGTATATGTTAAAACAAGGAATATTTGTAAAAGATAAAGAATTTGTAATATAAAGAATACCTTTCATTAAGAGTCTTTATATAAAGAATATTTTTATGATTATTAAAAAAAAATGTTTTTAAAAGATTACTAGCATTTGCAATTATATTTTGTGATATGAAATAAATTGAGGTGTGAAGTGGATTTATCGTGGACGACGTTTTAAATGACATTTGTCCTTTAATCCAATTTACATTGAAATTATTATTTGGAACTTATGAATCTATTTTATAGATTTAAAAAGGGCATTTTCTAAAAATCAAGTTTTTCAATTTAATATATTAAATTGGAATTAAGTGGAAATTCGATTGGTAATAATCGAAATGAACTTCTGTAAAAGAAGACCGATATTATATATGGAATTTAAGAGGCTTTGCCGTTATTCCATTTATATTATTTGTCCGATAGAGAAATTTATATCGATTATGTATTGATTTGATTTCTGTGGAATTCCATATTTTGGAAATTGATTTATAGATTTTATTTTTAGAGTTTATCTTTGATAAAATTAATGAGAATCCTTTAAAACGAATATCTTATTAAAAGAATACTCGGAGTTGGAATGTGGCGTAATGTGTGATTTTCCAACATTTGCTTTTTAATCCCAAAATACGCGAGTTATTCAGAAAGACCGGGTTTAACCCATTCTGAATAATCATCACGACGATCAAGAGTCGAAGATGAAGATGGTGTTTGAAGACCGAAGGTTTTCACATCGTTGGGATGATGATGACTGGTATCTTGAATTGGGATTGGCCTTCCAGGGCAAGGTATTTGGTAATGATCGTCCAAACGCATTTGGAGATCGATGGACACGTTGTTTCGCTCAGACCCAGAGCGGACTCGTAAATGGATTATGTGTCTGACATTGTATTCCTTCCTGCTGTATTTGTTGAACGCTACTGATTATTTATTTATGTTTGGTGGTGAAGAATTTAATCTTTACTTATCACCCTTCTCTAAGACGTATGAGCTTAGAGGTTATATATATATTGGTAGATGATCAATAATATGGTAGGGTCTGACAATGTGACATGCTAAGATGCAAATGATCAAGGCTTTGTTGAAAAGCAGGCCTTGTGTTTGATGATCAAAGCACAGTCTCCTTAGGCAT
Source organism: Allium sativum (assembly GCA_030737875.1). NCBI lineage: Eukaryota > Viridiplantae > Streptophyta > Magnoliopsida > Asparagales > Amaryllidaceae > Allium > Allium sativum. Next base: position 121,358,617 of record CM060926.1, on the reverse strand, counting down.
AGCTTTGTGTATATCGTGACTTCGCGAGCCTCACACGTCGGTATGAGTCAAAAACGGGATTAGGACTGCAGGGAGTGCACACGTTTCTTTCTAGCTAGTGGTGTTTCGGTTTTAACACGGCCCGGCATTTTACTTATGTGGATTTTGGATTGAGGTCCCTCGGGTTTTTATAAGCCGGAAGTGGTCATACTATAGGTTCATAGGAACCGGGAAACGTGTGTTCAGGCATAATTAATCCACTACCATTAGGTGGGGACCGGCCCTGAAGATCCAAGGGTTCACTGCGGGGGATCCTGGGGCATTTGCTAGAGTGTCTCGAATCGGAAGAGGACGATCCCTAGCCTCGATTTCATGACAGAAAACCAATTTCCAATACGACATTACGATTTTGATTGTAAACTTATATATGGCGACATAGTATATGGTACCTATGCCGTCTAAGATTAATACATTTATATTGAAATGTTTTAAATATATATATACACACTAATAATAATATCGTTTTTACGTATCAAGCATCTTTTGACCATTATAAGGTAAAACTCTATCCTCTGGTGTGCGTTGCATTGTGTGATGGGACCTAGGTCTTATACTGGTTTCATTTTTTCTAAAAAAAGCATTGCGATATTTGACGATTTACTTTATTTATGCACTGGCAATCCAATGGAGTAAACCCGTTCCTCATTAGCGGCGTGGTCCTGTGATTAGCCTACTTATTAGATAGGTTATGTTAAGAATTCTCACACCAGTCCTACGACTGACCTGTAGTTTGTTTCACTTTGCAAACTCGGGTGCCCTCTTTCCACACGGGCAGTCGAGTGGCTTTTTGCAGATATAGTTAAGCAGGATCCTGGATTGAAGTCTGAAGCTGGGTCCAGAATATTGATGGTCTTCCGCTGAGATTAGTTCCGCTGCAATGTATTTAATTTATTGTAAATGTATCTTCCGCTGTATTAATTATTTATGTACTCTGATATATTCTGTACTCTGATGTAACATTTATTATTGATGTTATAAAAGTCTGTGTTGTTGTTTCTGATGTGTTCTATGCCCAAAGTTAACATACGCGGGTTTTGAACGGTCTTAATCGATCTTGCGATCGATTGGGGTCGGGCGAAATTCGGGTCGTTACACATATATTCACTAATAATAATATCAAATCCATTTTATCGTATCAAGCACTTTTGACCATTATAAGGTAAAACTCTATCCTCCGGTTTGCGTTGCATTGTGTGATGGGACTCGAGTCTTATTATGGTTTCATTTTTCTAAAAAGCATTGCGTTGTTTAACAATTTATTTTATTTATGCACTGGCAATTCATTGGAGTAAACCCGTTCCGCATTAGCGGCATGGTCCTGTGATTAGCCTTATTATTAGATAAGTTTGGAAAGATTTATCATACCAGTCCCACGATTGACTTGTAGTTTGTTTCACTTTGCAAACTCGGGTGCCCTCTTTTCCACACAGGCAGTCGATTAGCTTATTTTGCAGATATATTGAGCAGGATTCTGGATTGAAGCTTAAAGCTGTGTCCAGAGCAATGATAGACTTCCACTGTGTTAGTTTATATTTCCGTTGTGTAGTGTATTATATTTATTGTAAATTATCTTCCGCTGTATTTTATCGATGTACTCTGATATATTATGTACTCTGATATAACATTATTATAATGTTTATAAAAGTCTGTTGTTATTTGTTTTGATGTGTTGTATTCCCAAAGTTAGTGTATTCGGATTTTTGAATGGTCTTAGTCAATTTTGCGATCGATTAGGTCCAGGCAAAATCCTGGTCGTTACAGTTGGTATTAGAGTTTTGGTTAGCTCAAATCTTTGGGGTACAACTCATTAGAACTGAACAAAGACTCATCAGATGTAGGATTAGAAATGTCCTATAAAAGAATACTCATTAGAGATAGGATCAGTAGTATCCTAGAATAAGAAAACTCGTTAGAGATGGGGTTAGCAATGCCCTAGAACGAGTTGAGAGTGACAAGTTATAATTAACATATTTGTTATTATATATAATCTGATCTTAGAAAATATGATTTTTGAATATATAAAAGTGATATATCTTTGAAAAGTTAATCAACTAATAAAATTATTGAAACTAATAAAAGAATGAAAATTGAGTTGGTCAGTTAAAACAACTTTTAGCCCCGTTCCTTTTCGAGGACGAAAAGATTTTAATGGGGGACATTGTAACGACCCGGACAATCTTAACCAATTTAAAATTTTTATTTTAGAAATTTTAATGGATTTTAAATATTGAAAATGATTTATTTTAAATAATAACAACTAAAAATTTATTTAAATCGAAGTTAGAACGAAAAATTTTATTTTAATTATAAAAGGAGTTAGAAATAGCACAGTAGTTTGAACTTTGACTGACTGTACAGGATTCAAAATAAATCGAATTTTAGTAAAACAAAAAATATTAGAATCTATTTAAAAATATCTTTCCAACGAATCTGAAAAATTGAAATTTCGTAGCCGGAATCAAAAGTTATGCCCAGTTTAAAATTCAGAATAATCGCTATAGAATTTATTTATTTATTTTAATATTAAAAAAAGCCATTTTACAAACGACCTCCGTTTTCGACAAAACCACTTTTGTTGGATTCGAAATGTCAAATTATTGCTAGGTTTAAATTTCCACAATTTTTGAAATTAATGTGTGAGCGTGGCAAAAGAAAATATGTTTTGTTAATTTCAGTCAAATTGGATCGACTAGAAAAAGGTCATTTCTCAAACGGTCTCCAAATTCAACGAAATTAGTTTTGTTAGGACCGTATCATCAAAACATAACTAGGTATAATTTTTATGTAATTTTTAGAGTCAGTATGTGGTTTTGGTGAATTTAAATGTATGATCAAATTTAATAATAAAATGATTTATATTTTAAATTATATAAAAGTGGGCTGAAACGATCAAATGGGCTGACGGGACCTAGTCCATTATGTCCGGAACGAGGGTATTTGGCAAGGGACAACTCTCGTTGGGCTTAATTTGGAGTCAGTGTCAATTAGCGGGCCTTAACTAAAAATTAGAGAATTAAATAATTAAACTATTATAAATATCCTATCTAATTTCAAACCTAACCCTAATCTAAAATGAACCAGCCGCCTCCATTAGAATCAAAGGCCCTCATGATCCCATCTTCCTTCCTTCCATTCTCGAAATTCCCTCAATGAAATCGCAAACTCCAAAATCCAAATTAAAGAGCATTGCTAGATCTTCAAAATAAGCGGTGGAGATCGGAATTAATGGGGTAAATTGCTCAGAATTGCCCCTACCAGGCGCTGCGTTTACACAAAAATAGAGGACAGATAAGGAGGCTGAGATCCTCCATGCTCACGGCGCGGGCGACTCATGCGAAGGGGAAGGACGTGGCACCTTTCAGATCGATGGTCGGCAGCTCATACAGGCGTGCATGGGTGGTTGTTTTCAGGCAGTGATGGGTTCGTGAATACACCTGTAAGAAGAAGACAATGAGTGTCTAATTTGGCGGCCTGATCATGCTTAGGTGATAATTAAAATAATTAATTATTTATTTAAGTGATTTTTGTAATCCAATGTTTAAATCAACGTAACTTTGTCAAACAGAAGCGGAATTACACGAAACTGAAAGCACTTGAATCGTGAAAGCGAGATCTACGCTATGAAACAAATTAGATCTGAAATAAAGCAGATCAGATTTTGGACAAAATTAAAATCAATTTGAGAATTCTATTTTATTTCTCTTTCTTTAATAATCAATAATTAATCATGATTGTATATGATTGTATTATCACCAATCTACTGTTAGTTTTTTTTTATTATGGTACGTGATTTGATCTGTGATTGCTGCGTTATGTAAACATGTTAACTTGATCACATTTTGTTAATTAGAATAGTTGAATCAAGAATTATCATTTTCGATTTATTAGAATAGTTGAATTAAAAGAATTAGCATTTTGTTAATTAGAGTAATTGGACAAAACTTATCAAGTTTGTCAAATTTGAATCATTGGACAAATCTTATCATTTTGTCAAAATTTGAATAGTTGAATTAGGACTGTCATTTCTGTCAATATAATTGTCGAAGCAAAGTTATCATATTTTTTATATAATTTGTCAAAACAAAAATGAACATCTTTGTTCAAATAAAATTGTAAAAGTGTAAAAATGAAATATATGTTTTGTCGAACTAGAGTTTTCAACAAAAATGAAATATCATGTTTTGTCATTTTTATTGAATTGGAATTTTCAACAAAAATAAAATAACCATTTTTGTCATTTTGTTGAATTAGAATTTTCAAAAAAAAAAAAAGGAAATGAAATATCAATTTCTATCATTTTTTTGAATTAGTATGAAAATAGAAAAGGTTCACGTTTTAAAATTAAAACATGATTACCTAACAAAATTCACATTTTTAATGTCATGTTAGAAAATAGGAAAAAAGTTCATGTTTTAAAATTAAAACATGACTACATTAAAAATTTACATATTTTAACGTCATGTAAGAAATTATAAAAAAAGGTTCATGTTTTAAAATAAAAACATAATTACATTAAAGATTCGCATTTTTAATGTAATGAAAATAATATAGGAAATGTTCATGTTTTAAAATAAAAACATGATTACAATAAAAATCCACATTTTCAATGTAATGCAAGAAACTAGGAAAAAGATTAAACATTAAAAATTACATTTTTAATGTAGCAATGTTTTCAATAAAAAAATAGTAGAATTAAAAGATATATTTTAATTGTCATTTTAGTTTCATAAAAAGAGTAGAATGAAAAGATATATTTTTAGTGTCATTTTAGTTTCAATAAAAAGAGTAAATAGAAAGATATGTTTTTATTTGTCATTTAGTTGCAATAAAAAGATTGGTTATTAAAGAACATATTTCTACCATAATTTTGCTGCAACAAAAGGATTAGTTATTTAACTTCATGTTTTTATTTTCACTTTGTTTACATAAAAAGAAGTAACATGAAAGATTATATTTTTATTGTTAATAGTTTTAAATAAAAAGATTTAACATAACAAAAATTAAATTTTTGTTAGATAAGATTAGAGCTAAACAAAAATTACATTTTTGTTAAATAAACTTGAATTATAACAAAAATTATATCTTTGTTAAATAGACTTGAGTTATAACAAAAATGACACTTTTGGTTAAATAGACTTGGGTTTGAGCAAAAATATTTATTTTGTCAAACCAGAATTTTTCAACATAAATGCTACTATCACTTGTAATCATTTTGTTAAACTAGATTTGTTAACAAAATGAAATTTGTCACTTTTATCAAGTTATAAAAGTTGAAACCAAAATTGTTATTTTTATCGAGTTATAAAAGTTGAAACCAAAATTGTTACTTTTATCAAGTTATAAAAGTTGAAACCAAATTTGTCACTTTTATTGAATTATAATAGTTGAAACCAAATTTATCACTTTTGCCAAATGTAATAGTTGAAACAAAATTTGCCTTTTTGTCAAAATATAGTTGTTGAGACAAAAATGAACATTTTTGACAAATTAGAATAACTGAATTAGAAATATACAATTTTGTCAAAATATACATATTTGTCAAAATATAAAAAATTTAGCCAAAAAGATTGGTTGAAACAAATACATCATATTTGTTGAAACCAAATAGCTGAGATGAAAAGAACATTTTTGTCAAAATATATTAGTTGAAATAAAAATGTACATTTTGCCAAAATAACATGGTTGAAAACAAAATTTACATTTTTGGTTAAATAAAAGTGTTAAACACAAATAGCATTTTTGTTAAATAGGTTTGTGTTACAACAAAAATATTCATTTGGATAAAATAGAATTGTCAGCAAAATTGATGTATCCCTTTTTATACATTTTGTTGAAATATAATTTATATGCAAATATAAGAATCACTTTTATTTGCATAACATACATTAGAATTTATATGCAAATATAAGAATCATTTTTATTTGCATAACATACATTAGAATTTATATGCAAATATAGGAATCATTTTTATTTGCATAACATACATTATAATTTATATGCAAATATAAGAATCATTTTTATTTGCATAACATACATTAGAATTTATACGCAAATATGAGAATCATATTATTGGTCAAAATATACAATATAATTTTTATGCAAATCCAAGTGACGGTTGTATTGTCAAATTTTACATTAGAACTTGTATACGGAATAAAAAGGCATTTCATATATTATGATTTGAAACTATACATATAAATAAAACATTTCTTTTTTTTGTTAAAGTTTAAAATAGAAATTTGCATACAAATAAAGGAAAATGAAAATTATTTTTCCATTTTTCATCGGCAATAATGTCATATAAGTAAATCACATTTTACTAGACATTAGATACATGTAGGGAAATTATGCGAGTAAAATACATTTTTATTCGGCATTAGGAATAACATGTTTTGTTCATTATCATCAACATGTTAACGGAATTAAAATTGGTTAAATTCATTAGCCAATTATTTATTTAGATGAACTCTTGTTGGCTGAAACCCCTCACGGGTATTGGGATAATATTTGACTTGCATTAGTCCCAATATTTAGTTGAATGTCAATCGATGGATTGACAGGCTGTGATGAGCATTATTTATTCATTTTAATACTCACCCAGTGTAAATTTCACTCTGGATGTGAATGGATGATTTAATGATTATTTATTATTATTGTCATATACATGCAATGTATGAAATCCATATAACTGAAACTATATAGTAACTGATTGAGTCGAATGTCGATTCAGAATGTCTTTTAAAATAGAGAATATTTTAAAATAATGGACATTGTAATATAAAGAATATTTTAAAGTAAAGAATATTGTCATATAAAGAATATTTTTACATAAAGAATCTTTTTAGATAAAGAATATTTTTAAATAACGAATATTTTAAAATAATATTCAACGAAGGATAAAATGATGATTTCTATATCCGTTTTGGATGGAAAAAAGATAAAATATATTTTTATCAAAATGAACTAGTTATTAACTACTATAAATCTTTTAAATTAAGATTTAATGAAATCTTCCAATTAATTAATATTTCAGTAGAATTAAATAAAAGAATTAGATTTTGGGTTGTCGTGGATGGTGTCTTAAATAACACTGTTCTTAAACCCTGTGTGTAAGAATAAATCTTTTAATTAAGATTATTAGAGTTCCAAATTATATTTAGTAAATGGAATAAAAAGATATGTAAATTGGGTTTATTGTGAACTATGTTTTAAACGACATTTGTTCTTTAACCCAAATTAACAGTGAAAATATGATTTAGAATTTATAAATCTATTTATTTAGGTTTAAAAGAAATTTTCTAAAGTTAAGTTTTCCAATTTAATATATTAAATTGGAATTGAGTGGAAATTCGATTTGATAATAATCGAGATAGGCTTTTGTAAAGGAAGACTGTTACTATATATGGAATTTAAAGGGCTTTGCCGTTATTCCATTCATATTATTAGTCGGATACGGAAATTTATATCGATTATATATTGATTTGATTTCTGTGAAAATTCCATATTTAATGGAGATGATTTTGGGTTTATTGTGAACTGTGTTTTAAATGACATTGGTTCTTTAACCCAGTTAAAGACTAGATTAAGTTCTTAAAGGTTGAATAATTATAAAGTAATGATTTTTGATATTAAAACCGAATTGGAATTTCAATGAATCTTTAAAAAGAAGATTAAGGAATAAATTTAAAGAATTTATCTTTGATAAAATTGATGAGAACCTTTCCCTAATAATATGAATATCTTATTAAAAGAATATTCTGAATTGGAATGGGGCGTATGATGTGTCTTTATAGCACTTGATTTTTGATTATAAAATGCGCGAGTTATTCGGAAAGACCGGATTTAACCCATTCTGAATAGTTACTACGACGATTAAAAGTCGAAGACATTGAAGACGGTGATTGAAGACCGGCGATCTTCACATCGAATGGGCGACTATTGATGCCCTGAACTGGGTCGCTCCTAGGAAAGGGTTAAAGTGGTAATTGACCGGACATACTTGTTGATTGTCCGGATATGCGAGCACCTCTCTTCCGTATTGGACATAAGGGATGAGGAATAAGGTGTCTCCGGTTTCGTTCAGACCAAAATGGACTTGTAAATGGATGTGTGTTTGACATTGGATTTCATTCCATGTAAATTAAATCGATTTCTATTTAATATATATCTGTGGTGGCGGAGAATTTATTCTCTTGCTTAACACCCTTCTCTGAGACGCACGAGCTCAGAGGTTATATATTGGTAGTTATCAATCGTATGGCGTGAATTGTCAGTGTGGCATGCCAAGATGCAAATGATCGAGGCTTTTGTTGAAAAGCAGAGCCTTGTGGTTGATGATCAAAGCATAGCCTATTTCGGCATAGCTTTGTGTATAGCGTTACCTTGCGAGCCCCACACCCTAGTATGAGTCAAAAACGGGACAAGGGAATGCAAGGAGTGCACACATTTCTTTCGAGCTAGAAATGGTATCAGGGTTTTGCAAGCCCTGACATTTTACTTATGTGGATGATGGATTTCGAGGCCTCGGATTTATTGGTCGATTGTGACCATTTTATAGGTTCAATAGGACCGGGAAGCGTGTGTTCAATAGGACCGGGAAGCGTGTGTCCGAATCCTGGGACATTGCTAGAGTGTCTCGAATCGGTAAGGAGATCGTCCCTAGCCTTCACTCATGATGGAAATCCAACTTCCAATACGACACCATGCGGTTTTGATTGTAGAACTAGTATGGCGACATAGTATATGGTAGCTATGCCGTCTATGATTGATACATTATGATGGGAATGTTTTTGAAACATATAAACACTAATAATAATATAAAATCCATTTTATTGTATCAAGCCTTTTTGACCATTATAAGGTAAAACTCTATCCTCTGGTTTGCGTTGCATTGTGTGGTGGGACTTGAGTCTTATAATGGTTTCATTTTTCTAAACAGCATTGCATTGTTTAACGATTTATTTTATTTATGCACTGGCAATCCAATGGAGTAAACCCGTTCCGCGTTAGCAACGTGGTCCTGGGATTAGCTTTATTATTACATAAGTTAGGAAAGATTTCTCATACCAATCCCACAACTGACCTGTATTTTGTTACACTTTGCAAACTCGGGTGCTCTCTTTTCCACATGGGCAGTCGAGTAGCTTATTTTGCAGATATATTGAGCAGGATTCTGGATCGAAGCTTAAAGCTGTGTCCAGAGCATTGATAGACTTCCGTTGTGTTAGTTTACATTTCCGCTGTGCAATGTATTACATTTATTGTAAATTATCTTTCGCTGTATTTTATCGATGTACTCTAATATATTTTGTATGTCGATGTAATATTATTATAATGTTTATAAAAATCTGCTGTTATTTGTTCTGATGTGTTGTATGCCCAAAGTTAGCGTATTCGGATTTTTGAACGGTCTTAGTCGATTTTGCGATCGATTAGGTCCGGGAAAAATCCTGGTTGTTACATCAAACCTGCAACACACCATGATTCTTACCAATCCCCGAATGTCTCCCATGATCCACACCAATCCCAACATCTCCCCAAGATTCTTACCAATCCAGCGACACTTAGAGATTTCTTGGTGATTCTGGAAATTGTACTGAGCTCTGTATTCGGGGAGTTGTACCGATCTCTGATGTATTCAGGGAGTTCTAATGATCTCGAATGACTTGGATATTATGTCAAGCAGCTTAGAATGTGGGGATACATACTGATCCCTGAAGGTAGTTTATACCTGTCCCCAAACACTTAGCCATGGAGAGCTGTTTTGACAAGCTAGGATAGCCATACATGCATAACTCTGTCTATACTTAACTTCTAGATGTTTACAATATGATTCTGAGTTATTTAACCATGCGGTGGTCGAGTTGTTCGGTCTGGGGTGCTTCTATTAGCCGAGCCAATGGTCGAGTGACAAATATATGTTGAAAATTTGAATTTCTATTAAAAATAAAGAAGGACTTGGTTATGGTAAAGCTGAACCTGTGCAGTCAAAGTGCTCAACATATCCAATGCGGATGAGATGCAAAAAGTTATAACGGAGACAAAGCGAGGAAATAGCGGGATATAGCAGATGACACTAAAATAGCATACAAAATCAAACTTAATGCTTTCACAAATATAAAAATAATAAATAAATGAAAAATTAACATTCAATTTAATTATACTTGGTATATTCTTAATTTTAAATAAAAGCATGTGTAAATATAAGTAAATAAATGTAAACATTTATTTAGCTTGATTTAATTTAATAAGATATTATAGTATTGTCTATTCTAGAAAAATATATGTTAAAATATTCCATTAAAAACCTAATTTTATCAATTTTATAATGTATAAATATCATTTTCCAATTCATTTCTTTTATATAAGATATAGCGAGAATAGCATAATATAGCTGAAATAATGGGATATATCAGGAATATCGGAATATAGCAAGGCTTAAAGCGGAAAGGCTATTTTAGAGGCTATTTGCAAATAGCGTAGCACTAGAAATCGTTACATAATATAGGGGGATATAGCGGGGAATATCGGGGTATCAACTGCACAGAGTTGAACAAATTGAAAAAGGAAATTTTGACAATTTCAATTAGTCTTCAAAATGCTAGTTAGGTGGAAAATTTAGGCATGATCAAGATATGTGTTGGTTTAGAAACAAAAGCAATCCAATTGAAAGAATGTGGGTCTCAAAAACTAAAAGGATGAATTTGATTAAATTTAAACAAGTTTGGACTCTTGAAAATCCTAACGGATTATTGCATAAACAAGTTTGGAAGCCAAAATGTACAAACAAATTTAAGAATGTATCTATATCTTTTGTTAGAACACTCGATCGCTTATATATTTAGGAATTAAAGCTGGTTAACAAATAACTTCGAAAGAGATAGAATTCAAGTTGTTTTATACCATTATTGAAGAAAATTTTCATTTCTCCCTAGCCTAGAATGCTGAGTTGGAGATTCCAAAGTTCACAAATCAAATATAAGTCAGGAATGATCTCTAAACTCTGATTATATTTTTCTGTTGATGTTATTTCATGTTATTGTTGTAGTATTCCTGCCATAACTTGATCTTAACTTAAATTTACAAAATTCAAGATGTTCTGGAAAAAATACATTGAAATTTCTATAAGTTTTATGTTTTGTGTTTTTCCAGAATCTAAACTTTAACCGATGAGAAATTGTAATTCATTTGAAATGTTGTTTATAAAAAGTTTTTAGAACTTTTTGACAAACTGTATTGTTCTGGTCATATCTGGAACAGTTTTATCCCACTTTTTAAAATCCTTAAAGTTATGAAAAGCTAAAAAAAATATTCTGCAACTTCAATTTTTTTAAGGATTTTTCTAATTCAATTTGCAAAATCTTGAAAAATTACACTCAGTTCAGTGTATTGCTTAAAAAATAGTTTTAGTCTACGTAAACAAGTTGTGTTAATCTTGTACAACTTTTGATTGACTATGTAGGTCTGATTTAATATAGCTTTCAATTATTATCATTTTTTAAAATCTTAAACTTTCATATTTTGACTCAATTTGAATTCTGAAATTTAAGCTTTCAAATGAACTAATTCAGAAAACTGTCATGAAACATCAATCAACACTTGATTACGTCATTGTAATTGATAAATTATGATTAAAATTCTCTTGTGTGCTTTAACCTGATATAGAAAATATTGTATTGCTTAATATAATTAGATTTATTTGAAATTTTGAGTAACTATTAGGACTATGCAACAAGTTGCATGAAAAATCAGTGCCTGAGTATATCACTAGAGGTAGTCGGAGTACAATGGTATTAGTTATCATCCCATTACATGAAACTGAATGATCATTGCAAATGACTTTCAACTTGCACATTTTTCACAAAATCCCTCTTGTAGAAAATTGACCTTCACATATTTTTAATTTTAACAAAATTCTTAATTGTTTACTCAAAAAATAATTTGTTGATTAATTAAACCATTTTGGAACTTATCAAAATTATTCATGGATTTTGGAATTGTGATGAGTAATGATTATATTATATTTCAAAGTAAGAGGAAGTATTATTTAAAATTTCATGAAGATTGAACAAATTTTATAATATCTAGTACTTATTACATGATTATTTCTTTCACTGCCATCTTTCTTATTTCCATGCACCACAATTTTATATGATGTGAAGATTTCGGTTTTTTGAGAAATAAGGAAATATTTTTTAAAAAAATGTATATAATTTTTGTCCTAAGGTATTCACTCTCATTTAAAAGCCATCTCGGTTATGCATTGGTGAATTACCTTAATCTCTATATATGTGCTTTCATTATTATTTGAATGCCATCGTAGTTACGTATGGCTAAAACTCATATATGAAAGAGATAAAAGTCTAAATATTTTTAATCTCATTTAAAAGTGCTTATGGCTATGCATGATTAGAAAATATTTGGCAATTTTTAAACTAATACTGACCACATTCAAAAATTATAATGATTGTTCATGGTTAAAAAGTCCATAAAATGGTCAAAAAGTGCTTAAGTTTGTGTATAATTGTTAATTAAAGATTTTGAACTCTCATTCTTTTATTTAAAATTGACAAACTCTTATTATCATAAAAAATTAACCATAATCGTATCATTCTTTTGAAAGTGAAATTTGCTCCTAGTTAATGAATTTATTATGATTTTTATTTGATTAATTTGAACTTGCATTATATATTTTCTCTTCTTGATTTGGTTTTGTAATTTCTAATCAAAATTCATAACTATTTCAATTGCTATTTTTTCTTTTTATGATAGTAAAAACAGAGAGATGCTAAAATTTTGATGGATGAGTAAATATTTAAGAAGGCTTTTTATTATTCAAAATTCAAATTTTTTGAAAATTACTTTTGAATAACAATTTCTCCTTTTCAGCCAAGGCCAACCGGTTTTTAAAGTGGGTCATCCACTTTTTATTACAATAAGTAATAAAATATGAGTATAGGGCTTAGACAGTTTGTCTAGCCACTAGATTCTAGTTTGAAGTGTCAGAACACTGAAACCTAGCTTGAAATGCCAGGATGCTATACATATGCAAACAGGAGAGAAGCCGAGTGCTTCTACTACTAAAAAGTGACATAAGGTTCCACCATAACAAGGGAACAAGCGCCTAAAACAATGGAAGGCATCATATACTCAATAAACTCATCAAAAAGACACGCAAGTCCCGCCTTGCAATCTATTGAGTCCTTGTCATAAAGGAAATTCCTATCCCATGTGTCATATTGTAAAATTATTTCATTCGCTTTACCACCCTCACCCCACAAAACCAATTCATCTCTCAAAGGTTGGTAAAATGGTCTTTTATACTCTGCGTGCCCTCCTATGAGTATTTAAAAATGAAATTCTAAGTTATACCCAATCCCCAAACTCAAATGCTCCCTTTCTTTCTCATCGTCGTTCCATCTAATAATAGGCTCAACCAAAATATTCTAATCAATCACAAGATCCGAAGAGGGCCATGATCAACCACTTTGGAAACTCATCTTCTAGCAGAAGGCCTAGGCAGCGGAATTTTCTCTCTTGAGAGCTCATTAGACTTTATAGAACGTTTCTCAGTGGAGTGACCAAAAGATTTGTAGGTAAAGCAAATATCCTATTTCAACTTATATGTCAAATACACATAAATCTCATGATCGTTTATGCAAATTTTTAGTTTAGAGGAAAGAGGCCTATCAGGAGTGATCTCAATAAGAGCTCTAGCCTATACAAGGTTTTTTCTCGTTGTATTAGTATCAAAACATTTTAGCTTACCAATGTTACACGCCAGCCAGTTAAGGCCAATCAGCGGTTTAAGGGCTGAAGGAATGTAGGTAAACTGAGTCCAAATCGGAATAGACAGAACCTGCTCCCTGTCTCTACCCACTGAAACACCCCAACTTGTAATAATAAAGGTTTACCACCAATCATAGACAGTGCAGCTTCCAACGCTCTAAGTCTCTCTTCGAAAGTGTAACACCCCTAAGTCCCACATGGTGGAAGCCTGTGTGAAGTGGGTACTTATATAGTAAGCCCATCTCTTACTAACGCTGAGGCCTAGTGATGAAAATCCCTACACCTGAGAGGTGGCAAAGTAGGGACAATATCGGTGTTAGTAGGGAGGTTGGCTCAGCCTGTGTGGCAACGCCATGTGTTGGTGGATCTCGAAACTTAGCCGAGGCCTTTTGAGGAACAAAACCCCACACCTATATGGTGGCTAAGTTGGGGACAATATCTTGCGTGAACGGAGGTGCGGGTTGTTACAGTGGTATCAGAGCCAATACCCAGTCGGAATTGTGGCTCTTGTGTGGACCACAGCGCTTGGGTGAGGTGTTTGTGAGCCAACGGGGACGTTGGGCTCTGTAGGTGGGGAGGATGTAACACCCCTAAGTCCCACATCGTGGAAGCCTTTGTGAAGTGGGTACTTATATAGTAGAGCCCATCTCTTACTAACGCCGAGGCCTGGTGATGAAAAACCCTACGCCTGAGAGGTGGAAAAGTAGGGACAATATCGGTGTTAGTAGGGAGGTTGGCTCAGCCTGTGTGGCAACGCCATGTGTTGGCGGATCTTGAAACTTAGCCGAGGCCTTTTGAGGAATAAAATCCCACACCTATACGGTGGCTAAGTTGGGGACAATATCTTGCGTGAACGGAGGTGCGGGTTGTTACAGAAAGAAGAAAATTTCAAATAGTACATACCATCAACAAGAGTTATGCGAAAACCTCCCTTGAAATTCCACACACTTTGACAAGCAGCACGCATGCTAAAGTAAGGTAATTTAATATCTAAGAAAAATCCGATGAGCTGATCTTTCCACACAAAAAAAAAATCTCAGCATCACTTAGTGTTTCTAGAGGCGACTTCTAACTATGGTCAAAAACTGGAATTGTGAAGTCAATGGGTTCAAACACTCCAACTACGTTAGGAAGGGAATAAAATGAGGTCCATCTAGCCATTTGAGGTGCAGCAGCTAAATAGGCGTTTCCACGAATATGTGGCGTGTATGTTGAATTTTCAGAAACGTTGGAAGTCGACACTAAAGACGACCTCAAACCAACCAGTACAAGCTCAACCAAACCATCAAAACACCCACGACAATCACAATATCCTTTTGTAACTACACCCACAACCAAACAGCTGAGGGAAAATTATCATTTTCATTCGTTGCATTTGAACCCACCAAAACACTACGCAGGTTGTTACCCGTAAGAGAGGGTCATTCCATTGACGTAGAAGCAAGCAAAAGGGGAAATTGGTGATGGACCTAAACTAAGCACAAAATTGACCGTCTTAATAGCATTGGAAATGTCAACGATGAGGGACGCCACAATGTCAGTTAACCTAGGCAATGGCATTGACGAATCCAAGCTCCCTAAGGCCGATGCTGAAGCGTGCATCGTAGACGTGTCTTAGTGGCCAGATCTGGTAATGGAATTGGGAGTTCAAGCTTCAAGATAGCCTTGAAACCGATCTTTGTGCTTTCTATTCTTTGTCATTCAAGAGTTCAAATGTGAAAGAGGAAAAATGGATGAGATTGAGGAGTGGATGGAGTTAGATGGCGGATAAAGGAAGAAGAATGGAGAACCATCAACGAAACAGATCTAACACCATCTTTTGTTTGAGTTTTACTGCTCCGTATGGTGATCGATTTCTCATTTTCAAATACGTGCATCTGTGCATGGGGAGTTTGGTTATAAAAGGAGCTTATAAATAAGGGAAGCATAATCACATCACGTCAAATACATTTACTCACAGTTCAAAATCTTAATATATGCTTGTTATCATCAAAAGGGGTAGATTGTTTAGTATATTGGTATTATTTTTTGATTTTTATTTGATGATAATTAAAACACACACACACACACACATATATATATATATATATATATATATATGTGTGTGTGTGTGTGTGTGTGTAAGAAGCGACTATTTGAACATAAACTGATGACACAAAATTAAATACACAAATTGTATACTATTGTATTTGTTTGTCTTTACATGAGAGGTGAAATTCAGACGGAGATTCAATGGTTCACAATTTGTATATCAAATTTTATGCCACCAATTTGTGTTCAAATAGACTTTCTTTTATATATATACACACACATACATATATATATATATATATATTGAAAATTGGTTCACTTTATTACTAAAACCAATAAAACCTCCTTTATAAGCCTCGTCAAAACCATGTAATCCCCCTATAACGACCTAAGGATTTTCGCCCCCGAAAATCAACATAAATACAATTCTATATCTCATGCCGATCTTCCAAGCACCGAGAACACTGGATAGTTATTAGAAAGAAATTAAAGGGTGAGATAAGAAAAAAAGAAATATTAGAATAGAAGAAGAAGAACCAACACAACACAGAGTCTCACATCGCAGCGGAACAAAATATAATACAGAAATAAATCTTTGATGAGAGCCTTTAAAGATACTTACAATATCAGAGTACATCACACATCCGGACAGTCATAATAATCTGTCCTCATACACAACACACAGCGGAATAAATACTGGATACAATACGTCTGAGCACCTCCAGCTCGTCTCTGGACTTCGCAGCATCCGATAACCTGGACCTGTACACCTTGGTCTAACCCAAGCATTTACAAAACACCGGGTCAGTCTGGTGAACCAGAGTGAGAAAAACTCGCGCAGTATTAAGGGAAATCATCCAACTTGATTTTAAAGTTCAAAAAAAAATTCAAAAGAAAAGGGTAATCGTAAGACCAAATCCACACATAAATACGGACGGTTTTTACCTTACGATAACCCAAAACATTTTTGAAATCAATATCTTTTCTGATATTATAATAGTGTCTAAATACAAGTAAATATCAATCTAGCAGAATGCTTGCATCTCACGCTCCACATATATAGTATACAATCAAAACCGTGGGCGCTTATTGGAGATTGGATTCCGACTATGACAAGGTATGGGACTACCTGCCGATAGTGTATCGCTAAAGGGGAATGAACTGGGTTCAACAAGAACGTCTTGCAACCCGGCCCTCACATGACTGACCACTCATTTCGCTTGAGTGTATCGAATGTATATCACCAACAGTTGGGCTCAAACCACTATTTCCCGAAAAGGGACAGCATCGAAATAGATTAAAGAAGGAAATGGATTTTCTCTAGATAGGTGATTATACACCCTAATGGGAGCGACCCACATAGCCATGTTGCCTGCCCGATTTTTGTCACTTCCCTGTTGATGAGGCTTAAGGTCAGAATTTATCTTCTGGAACATCTGGTCACCATTCACTTTGAATGCCACATTGTCAGATCCGCCAGATATCACTAATTGACGTCCACAAACATACTATATTTGGGAGCTACCCAGGTACGTTTGAAGAAATCAACGTACTTGATACTTTTGTAAATACTCTGTCATACATTCGTCCATACAAGTCATTCAGAAACAGGATGAACCGAAGGTACCCTCCTACTGCATCCTAGGAATCACCCTACAGATCAGTAGCGAGTAGTCCTTACAATCCGTAGATTCCAACCACGACAGAATCACAACTTATCTCTACTTGCAAGGCAGAGAATCTTAGTGGTTCTTCCGTTTATGAAGATCTACGGTCTTCAACGCTCCATCTCGATCTTCTTCTTCATATCTTCACGTATTTGTTGGTCTAATGGTTTTCGAATATAAATTTGATCCCGGTCTTTCCGTACCAACAATCATATTGGACAGATTTGATAGTCGGTGATTTAACTATCAAAATAAATAGTGTTTCAATCATGATAATCCAATGAGTTCACTGGTTCAGTATTCAGCACCACTTGGCCCTTTAATTAAAACAAATGTAAATTTAAAACTCCTAAATCTTTCAATATTATAAATATTGTTTTCTCGCTTCTTATTTAACATAAGATTTTACTTTAAACAAATTTATTTTAATACTGAGGAAGGTCCTATATCATATCCGGTTTATCTATTTTCACTTTCAAAACATTGGCCACGTTATTATCTAATATTATGAATTCAATTTAACTTATTTTCCATAAAATAGCGTTATGAAATAACTTTTATTTCACTACTTAAAAACAATAACCCATACTTATCTTCCTAGAATAGAACTCATCTTTATGTTTCCTTTCTAATTCAAAAATATCATTTCAATTTCCCATAATTCCTTTTTGTTTCCCTTTTACTTTGGAATCCTTATTATATATATATTTCCAAATTTCCACCAAAATGTTGTGTTATTATTTCTCTAATGAAATAATAAATTTCACTAACCTCCTTTACCATTACAACTTATATCATCCTCGGATAATCCTAAAGTCGTTCAAGTTGGGGTATTTTAATTATCTCTCAGACCTTGATCAACAACGTTCATATCTAAAGATAAATATAAGTTGTAATCCAAAAACTGATACTTCATTCCAATATCAATACAAATTCCATTTCACTACTTTATTCAAAATATGGTTTCATAAAACCTTCTTACTCTTTGAAAATCTCTTTCTTGGATATGCCCGATCTTTCTGAATTAAATAACTTCTTTATAAAGCATCACTTTTAACTCGACCCCTTTAACCAAGCTCATTTATAATTTGGATTTGGTTATCAAATCCTACGACCCGCTTCTTTCACCAAATTCACCTTTTACTAATTTCTTTTCAGATCCATTCAACCATTTCTGCTTTGGAAATCTCATTTCAATTTCTCACTTTTACCTAATCCCATTTTTAAGTAACGTTAATTTAAAATTAACGATATAACACCTTAAACCTCTTTTATGTAAATCCTGGTTTATCATAAACTCTTTTTCTTAATTTACTTGTACTTAATTTAGATAATTAAGTAACATTTATTTTAAACTATCATATTCGCTTAAAATTATCTTCATAACTTTGTTATACAAATTCGGGTTTTGAAATATAAAACCCGTTCATAATTCCCTTTCACCATTCAAGTATATTTCATTTCAATTCCGATTACTTTTTAAATGAATTTCAATTAAAAAGTAATTCCCTAAATTATTATTAATCAAGATAATAATTTTCCTCGATCATTAACTACTTTAGTAGTTAATTTCTTTATTAACTAAAATAAATAGTAAATCCTTTTAAAACCCTTATTTAAATTTAAACAATATTCATTAAACTATTTTATTCAACACACTAATTTAATAATCAATCTCACTTAAAAACGGTCGATTTAATTAACTTAAAACGCGGTTATTCCATTAACCGATTTCAATTAGTTCTCCCTTTAAATTAATTAATAATATAATTAATTTAAATAATTCCCTTTATATATTTATCAACAAAACACTTATCCAATTCAACGGTTGGGTTAATTTCTATTCACGAGTTTATAGATCTAATTAACATCAGAAGTTTACTTTATAAAATCAATTAATAATAAATAATAAATATCTATTTTCCTTTTAATAAACTTTCATTCAAAATAATTATATTTCAAAATTTATCACCAGTTATAAAATATCGATTCACCTGACGGTAAATCAATATAATCAAACCAATTTATTCTTAGGCCATTTACTGTTGATTACCCAACCAATATTGCCCATTGGTTAAAACAAAATACAGTTTGAAATTCCAGACAACTATCAACAATTAAACCAATTACCCAATCAGGACAATTCATATATTGATAATATATGAAAATAAATAATATATTTGAGGAATCCCGTTGGATCCCTCCAACATGTTCTTCCCTGTATCCAAACAGTTAAATCAAATCATTCCATTTCCATTTAACTGATATATAACAATTCAGTCAGATCAAACAATTCAAATCATTAAACACGTTTATTTTATAAACGTGACCAATAAGGTAAGTTTCCTTTTTTGGAACCAATCGTTAGAATAACGATTTGGTATTTCACTGAAATTAAACGACGGTTTAATTTCATCAGTTAAATCAGCAATTAAATATATAATTAGCAAACAGTCAACCATAGCAAACAGAGCACACACAAAAAAAACCAATTTATACAAAATATAAATGGGGAAACTGAGTGAGTTTAACTCACCTTGAGTTGATTTGCTGTTGAAACGGTTCGTTTACAGTTAAATTAAACAGACATTTAATTTAACTGTGAATTCCTACTGTATCCAGCTCGGTGGAGATTAGTTCCATAATGTTGTATTCTTCATCCCGATCCCATTGAAATTTGTTTTGTCCGATTCTGTTAATACACGAACGATTTATACAATTATAAGCATCCATGATTATATTAAGTAATTATTTCTTTTAATTAAACTAAATTTCTTAAGATCTAAGAAGTCCACAAATTTTCTTCGGTTTAATGGGGTCGGCTTCCTTGACTATTTCGGTAAAGGTAATATAAAGGCCTAGTAGATACTAACCTATACACTAATTATCGATATCTTATTAACTTTAATTACACTAACATTTTAATAGGACTGGCAAAATTTCTTAGCTAGACTCTTATCTGGGCTAGTCACGGTACTTAAAAGATGGTTGACCTATAATAAAAAATATTTAGTCCCATTAAAATTATTACTAGGCATATCTAATAAATTATTTACCACATTATAGTGCTTCCATCTTGCCTGATTCCTATTTCATTCCTCCCAGTTTTTCTTACGTCCGCCTCATTTCTTTTTTTTTCTTTTTGATATTCCCTGAGGCCCATAGCCCTGCTCCTCTTTCGGCCCACTTCAAAAAAACTGTCCTGCAGCGCTACAAAATCCCTTCAGACCCGGTTACTTCACACAAATCCAAAACACGATCCCTTTCTCACACAAATCATCCGCCTCCAATTTTTCTTCCATGGCCGACATCGGATCCTCCGTACCCTAAGCCAACCACCCTGCCTCCTTCCCCTATCGGAGCACACCCTATGCCAGCAACAACGACTCCCCTGGAATCCCCCTCTAGCCAGAAAACGCTCGGAAGCTGCTCAAATTCGACCCAAAATCCAGTCGCTGTGGATGATTTCAGAACATCGGACCACCTCCCATAGCTGCGCCACCTTCTCCTCTCCTACTTCCTTCAAACAACCCCTCCTATCAACACCCCTATGGCCAGCAAACCGTAACCCTAGTCCTACAGTTCGAACAAATTCCATCACAAACTCCTCAACAAAAATACCTAGTTGAAGAGGGTGCATCCGCAGATTTAGATAAGTATTTTATTTGATTTTCTTTAGTGGTTCGAATGATTTTCTTTACTGTGTTGATTCGTTTGGTTTTCTGAAAATGGTGAGATCCTTGTGCGTGGATACACATATTTATAGTGTGGTTTGGTTTAGATAGGATCAAAGTCCATCAGAGTCTAGTTTAGATAGATTTAACTACTTAGTTCTTAGGCCATTGGGTTTTATTTCCCTTTTTCCGATCATGTGTACTATGATGGGGGTCTGATGGATAAGTGATGGTTTTACAGAGATTTTTTTTGTTGAATTTTTGTAATGTGTTCAGTATCTTTGGTCTGCTCAAAGAAAGACAAGGATTGAACTTGTGAGGCTTAGGCTGAGTTGTTAATTCCATTCAGAGATTTGAAACTGTAATATAGATTTTCTGTTTGGATTTTATATGTATGAAAACAGTCCATGTCATGCATTTGTAAATGAATTTACTGTGTATATGTATATATAAATAAGTTGCTCGATTTGTTTATAGATTTGATGTATAAAATATGTACATATCAATTTTCTTAGCTGTTCTAGTACTACTTCTACCCGTCCCTACCCTGCTTCATTAGCTTTTTTTTTCAATTTCTTTACAGGTATACTTTGGGTACATGATCGAGCTGTCATGTAGGTTGCTGCGCTATACTTTATAGAAAATTTTGGAGAGTTCATACTGGATTTAATAGGCTATTGTCAGCTATGATGTATACAGAGTAGGTGGTGTTTAGCGAAGGCTATTTGAATTGTCTATTCATTGTAAAGATTTGAAACGTGATTTGTATATCCTGTATTTGAATGTATGGCAGAACATCTCTTGAGTGGATTTGTACATGAGATTTGGTTTGTACTTATACATATAAATATATACTTAGCTGTTTCGATTAATGGAGGTATATATTTATTATTTAGCTGTGCAATTTACTGTTTTTTTTATAGTTGTTCATTCCCCTGTTTCTTTAGCTATTCATTTTATATATTTTTTTTAGTTTTTTTTTAGCTGTTGAATCCCTGCTTCCTTAGCTTCTATAGCTGTTCGAATGATCTGTTCAAGTTGTCTATGTACATGAAGCTTTTGATTTGTTTATTCTTTTCCTTTTCTCTTCTTCTTTTGCGTTGTTGAATTACTATTTTCTTGAGTTTTTGTTTTACTGTTTCAATGGAGAAAACTTGTGCTACCGTTTTCTACTGAAAGAAACAAGACGTGTTGGTGGACTTGAATTCGAATTGAAATGTTTTTGTCCATTTTGTTTTGCGTTAGTACAGGCTAGAACATGAATATATGTCGTTTTTCTTTGCATTAAAATATAAACTGTATGTAGGTCGTACACAGGCTTTTAAATTGGGTTATTTTTTTTAAATCTTATACAATGTAAATGTAAATTAAATCCAAACAACTAAATATAATGACAATAAATTAATACCATCATATTTATTAAAACAAACAGCTTTAATTACAATTAGTATAGAATTTAAAACTAACAAAAAAATCTGAGTTTTATATAATATTCCATTATAGAGAAGTTCCTTTTATATTTATAAATAAATCTATAGAATTTAAAAACAATTCCATAGCGACTATTTTAAAATTTGATTTAGCCATAACTAACAATTTATAACACGAAATCTGGATTTTTCTCTTCCATATGAAAATTATCATCAGCACGACTCCAACGTTTCTTGTTTCACAGAAATCCGACTTATATCGGATTCTGTATATCCAATTGAAGTTCAAAACTCCATGTTACGAATTGCCGCGTCATTTCGAGCTTGATTTATAATTATATAAATATATAACGTTCAAACTTCGTTTGAAATAACGAATTTAATATTAAAATCCATTAATATTCCAAATATAATATTTAAAATAATAATTTAAATAAAATATTTGACTACCAAAAATACGAGACGTTACACCCCCTAATCTAGATGGGTGTCTTACAGGGGAAAAGAGTACTTATAAATTTGGTATGCAAGCATAAAACAACATCTAAAATATTTGATTACAACAACAACACACACACACACACACACACACATATATATATATATATATATTTGCGCTAAATTTATGTGTTTATTATCGCACTGTTTAATTTTTATAAAAATAAATAAATATTTGCAGAATAAAATAATCAAATTCTAAAATTTGTTTTTTAACAGATATATTATGTAAACAAATATTTTATTACAAATTTGAATGATATACTTCTACTTTCACTATATCAAATTTCTATGCAAACTCTCATGTTATCACATACACATCCTCTCTACACATTCATACACAAAACATACATATCTTCCCCACACACTTATACACAAAACACTCACTCATACTTGATTTTAAGTCTTCATTTGGTTGCTCCAGTAATTGCCCAGCCATCGGTTATACTTATCAAATAAAACATTGTAGTAAATCGAAAAAGAAATAAATTTAAATTGCAAATACAATTTAAATTTTTATTTGACCTAATATTTTGATGTGTTCCTCTACACGTTCTAGACAGCGACAAATATGTGTATATAAATGCTCGAACAGCTTATAATATTTACTGTAATACAATGTAAAAGCCATAAGGCCAAACACAGTATCACCCTCACAACAATTGCAAAGATCAAGCCTGGTGGCCCAACTAGGTGTAAGCGAGTACGAGTTCAAATTCAAAATATTCGAATTCAATTCGAGTGATATGCGGCCAGAACCCAAGTTTTTCAAAGCCACAAGTTCAGATAGACCAAGCGAACACAAACTGATCGACCAACATAAACACATTGACAATCAAGTTCAACAACACACGTTCATATAAACCAAGCGTAGCAATCAGCAAATTCAAAGCTGGTACGACAGGTTAGAACCAAAACAAAAATCAAGAAACTCAAAAGGACACAAGATAGGGTGCAACATACAACAGTTCACAAGGCACCAGGAAAGCTGACACCAATTGATTCAAACATAGTGCACAACACAATGAAAATCAAGTTCAACAACACGTTCAGATAAACCAAGTGAAGTAATCAGGTAATTCAAAGCTAGTACAACAGATCAAAACCAAAACAGAAAGGCTAATTCTAAATTCTATTTAAACCAAGATAAATGTTGAGTTCACCCAGCAAAAATAATGATCAAACTACCCATATTTGGCTATATTTTTATTTTTTATTTTTAGTATACCTGGTAGAGATCCTACGAGGTTCTCTAGGTAACCTCGTAGTGATTCTACGAGGAATCTTTAGGATACCTCGTAGAGCTCTACGAGCTACACTAAAGACACCTCGTAGAGGCTCTACGAGATTACCCAGGGAACCTCGTAGGATCTTTACGAGGGAGGATAAAATTGGATTTTTTTTTTAATATTACACGGGTGAACTCAACAAAACGTTGGATTCCCTCCGTTTTTCCGGTTTTTGTGGCTAAACTCAACATAACTATGGGTTTAAATAGAATTACCCAAATAAAAATTAAAAAAACTCAAAATGACACAGGACATGATGCAACATACATCAGTTTACAAGACACCAAGAAGCTGACACAAACTGATTCAAACATGGTGCACATACAAAGACAAACAGAAGGCATACAAGGAACGTATAATCGCAACACACAACACGTATCAACAAAAGAGTTCAAGGAGCTACAACACAAACCAATACAACACAATCACCACATATGTAAAGAAACTGCTTCAACGCTAGGAACATAAGTGCACAAAAACAAGAGCATGTGTAGTATCTCAAGTTCAACCAAATACGCAAGGGGTAGTTCAACATGCATGTGCACTGGATCAAGAACATGAAGAGAACAAGAAAAGAAGCGTGAAAAATGATCAATCAATATCAGACTACAAACTTTAAAACAGGAGCACGCGTAGCATCCATACAAATGCAAACACATACACAAACTATATGTACACAGTAGCATGTACAAGTCAAGTTGATCAATGCCAACATACAACAATACTGAAACAGGTACAAGGGACAAGTGCAAATGCACGCACACTCAACTCGACTCAAAAAGGAGGATAAGCAAGGAGCTAACTCAAGAGCACAAATTTCAGCTCAGACGAAACATATCAAACAAGAGCAAATGCACATTCTTGATCAATTTACACAGTTCAGGAGAAATGATGCAGTGTAGACAATAACAAATATAACAAGAAAATTTATACATTTCAAGAATGTACACTAGAATGTCAAATGCATGGCGCATGACATGGTTATGCCCGACACAAATATAACAACCCAGCAAATATAGCACATCTAGTTCGACCCACTGCAAAGCAAGAAAAATGAAGACAGTGCAACACAATCAATAACTCAAACCAAAATCAAATCAATCCAGATCAAAAACATTTGACCCAAATATTGAACATGGCAAATGATTCCAGAATCAAGTTATAGTTTGAATAAATCAAAAAAAAAAAAAATACCAACAAAACAAACCAAAACCAAACATATAATTATTTTGATCAAATCAAAATATTCAAATTTATCACGTATTGTCTTAGTCAAAAAGGCTCAACAAATTCGAGCATATAATCAGAGAAACATACGAAAGAATACTGACACATTTTCTATTCGAAAAATCAAGGAAATATACGAAAACCAACAGCCAAGATCAAAGCAAAATAAGAGAAATATAGAAATTTAATTCCTATAAACACACCCAATTCATCATTAACGTAAGTTGTGAAAATTCAACATCGAAATTGAGCATAATTAAATCGTAAAGAGACTAAATCGTAAAGATCGTTAATGCAATAATTCTCTACAACGAAGCATCCACAACCAAGTGCAATTAAAGAAGAGATCGATCAATGAGAAAATCAAGTAAAAGCAAACTATATTCGATCAAAAAAAAGAGGGAATGCCGACTTCAATTTCACAAGAGAAAACCCCAGTTGGAGCAATAAAAAGGAAATATGGCAAACAAAGATTAAAAGAAGATACGACCAGAGTTTTTGAATGTAGGATACATGAGCGAATGGCGCAAGTTTACAGTGCGTATAAGCATCATACCGTTTAATTCCTATTAGAAACCTTAAGTGCAACAGTAAACATGGTTTTGCCAAAGCTGAGTGAACTCTATGTGTTATTTATTTTCCGTAATTACAATTTTGAAATCTAAGTTAGCAAATTTATTATTATTATTCAATGAAATATATAATGGACTTTATTTACCACCCACACAACCCTCCCCTCCTTTTTTTCTAGAGTTAATTTGATCATACACACTTAGGGCACATGTTAACATTATATATATATACATGTGTGTGCGTGTATATATATATATATATATATATATATATATATATATATATATATATATATATATATGGGAAATGTTTTGCTACACCTCTTAGGCTACACCTTTATCTCCCAATGAATTCCAACCACTCATTTCGTTTTTAATATTCATTATTTCTCTCTCCGATTGAATTAAATAATATAGTGTAGTGGAAAGAGAGAGAGAAAATTAATATTAAAATCGAAATGAGTGGTTGGAATTCGGTGGAAGGGGGGAGATAAAGGTGTAACAGAACATTTCCATATATATGTGTGTGTGTGTGTGCGCGCGCGCGCGCGCATATGAGGGTTATATGGCACCCCTCTTTCATTACATCCCTTTTGCACCTCAATAATAGCCACTTATTTATAATTAAATAAGTTAGTGGAGGAGAGAGATACCACTCACTCCTCCCCACCTTTTTTCTAAGGTTAATTTGATCATACACCATTAGGGCACATGTTAACATTTTATGTATACATACACATACATATACATGAGAAATGTTTCGCTACACCTTTATCTCTCCATGAATTTTGACCACTTATTCCATTTTTAATATTCATTATTTCTCTCTATATATGTATGTATGTATATATGTATGTGTGTGAGTGTGTGTTTGTGTGCACGCGCACGCATGTGTGTGTATGTATGTATATAAGGGTTATATGGCACCCCTCTTTCATAACATCCTTTTTGCACCTCAATAATAACCACTTATTTATAATTAAATAAATTAGTAAAGGAGAGAGTTAATGGAAGAAGAGAGAAACAAATGTATGGTGGAGAGGAAATTAAGGGGACTATGGAGGTGTCGCACTATTTGTATCGTTTCTCTCTCTTCCCACTAACTATTTCTCCCCTACCAACTTATTTAAATATAATTGAGTGACTACAACTAGGGTGCAAATGGAGTGTTATATAGTGTGCTTCGTGTGTGTGTGTGCGCGCGCGCGCGCGTGTGTGTGAAATGTTCCACTACACCTTTATCTCTCTCTGAATTCCAACCTCTCATTTCGAACTATTTTGGCACTAAATTAGACACAAACTAAGAAACACAAAATTTTAAATGTTGGATCTTTTTATCCTTATATGGAGGGGTTGAATTCAAGGGGCGATCTCATGATAGAGATCAATTGTGTCAAAATTTTGGGTCAGAGCAGACTTTACCATATTTATATTTATGATTAATAAATAGAAGTTGGATATTTAAAGTAGTACAGGGAAATAGTGTGAAGGACAAAATAAACAAAAAAAATAGTCCAAAGGCAAAAAAGTTAGCCATAAAAACAAATTTTAATGTAAAATATTAAATTATAGTGGGGCCCCTGAATTTCTCTCATTACACTAAAAATGGTCCTTAAGGCTAAAATTTTAGACTTTTGTCCTTATTGCTAAATTTTTGATTGACTTTGTCCTTGTACCTAAAAATCCCTTTGAAGTATTTACGTATCCTTGAATATTATAATAACACTAAGACATAAAAGGGATTATTATGTCACTATAGGCTACAAGCCCCCACTAAGTTCAATTAGTCGATATAATAACAATCACATGTTCAACTTTTTAATTATTAATTAAAATTCAAAATCAAATAACTTATTATATTATAAATAATATAATAGTGTTAGCCTTTTTTTATTATAAAAAACATACGTATTTTTCGATGAAGAACGAAAACAATGGCTTGAATTTCATATACATTCATGCATACATATATGTGTGTATAGAGAGAGAGGTGTTATAATGTTTTAAGTGCAATGGAATGCTCCAAAATAAAATATTCTAGATATACTACGGAAATTTTCATATATATACATACACACACATATACATACATACATACACACACACACATACATACATACATATATATATGTGTGTGCGCGCGCGCGCGTATGCATATAGAGAGAGGTGTTACATTGATTGAACTGCAATGGAATGCTCCTAAATAAAACATTTTAAATATACTATGGAAAATAAGCATAACATATCTCAATACAAGTGCAGAATAAAAAAATCTACAATATTTAAAAATGAAGTACTAACGTTTTATCATATTCCATACAATTTTCAACGGTATTCATAATTTATTATAAGAATGCATCGAGGATAAATGAAGGACACTTGCAAACTTTTTTAATCTCAAGCACAGGGTCTTCAAAATCTAGTCATAAAGACATGTAAGAAATGAAACTATACAGGATCACTATATGAAAATGTTATGCAAAACTAATACCATACACATTGTCCTTCTCACCAAATTTTTGTTTTTATGGTACATTTAGTTGAAAATTTTGTCCTTCTCACAAAAAATTTGAGAGCACGTCCTTATGACTAAAAAATTGATGAATTTTGTCCTTTAAACTATTTCCCTATTTAGAATTTATCTTTCTACAGAAACGGACAAACACAACATATTTCATCGATCCATCAAGTTCTCTTAAAGTATATTAAAAAAAGTGGAAAATAGGGAGAAGGACAAACTAAACAAAAAATTTGGTGAGAAGTATGGAAAATTTAGAATTTAGTGGGAAGGCCAAATGAAAGTGTAAATGGAAAAAGGTTAGTAGGCCCCATGAATACCACCTTTAGTGTAAATGTGTCTTTCTCCCTTATTTTGAAACTTCCCATACTTTTCACCAAAAAATTTCCAAAGTTTGTCCTTTAAAAGAAAATCCTCTTAAAAAAAACAAAACTATAGGCATGATCCTTGTCAAAAGCACTATTAAAGTGTTTTATGTTTTCATTGTCATATAAAACGTGCATGTTTTGTGCCGAAACCAAATAGGATAACAATGAATGTCATCCATTATAATAGTAACTCGGCTGGGCTCCAGGAATCAATGTTATATGGTGTTATAAGGTGGGTTCCGGTTCACACATCCAGCTGAGTTCAAATCTCGTGACACAGAGGCAGATCTTTCCATCAGTACAGATAAAAATTTCTTTTGCCAAGGAAATAAAGACAGTGGGACAACCACTAAGAATCAAAAAACTACCAACTGTATCTGAAGTTCGGTTATGCACCTACTGGATAATGGAATGTCGACAATAAAATCACCTTATCTAACATCCATACCCAACTAAAAATAACCCATTAGGCAACCAGTGCCAATGACATACCGATAAAAAATAATGATTCCAATCTACGCTCTTCCAAAACTTTATTTAACCATGCATAAAACATTACAATACTATATTACAAACCTAATTCCCATAATCCATTTCAACTTACTTCTAACCTCCAGACAGAAAATTCTTTTTCAGATAGATATGCGTATTTACATGGAAAGATAACCTATAGCATCATACATATATATTTACATGAAACCAGTCTTATGGGAAGGTCCTCCGATGACTAATTAGGCAGTGAAACCGTTGTGCAGTGAACTCCAAATGTTACCAGGAATTGAAGGACAAGCTTGGGAAGCAACCTCCGACATTGTTTCCTTTTTTACGCCAGCGTTACATATATTCGCTAGTGACCTCATGTGCTTCATCCCATATTGAGATAGAGATCCACAATGAGTCTCAAAACTCCGAACCTGTGTATTAACATGGTTACTACAGCATATTCAAACACTACAACGGCGCTTTATACCATACATAAACCAGATGGCATGATCGGTGATATAAAAATAAAGGAGTTGAAAAATGGAATGTTGGAACACTTACCATGGACTTAAGGCAGCTCCAGTCATCTACTAATGGTTGTCCTTCTGGGCGTACAGTCTTGAGAACTTCCATGCCTCTCTCGGTCCCAAATATCAATTGTCCTACAAGTTGTATGCTGTTGTCTATATGCAGACGATGAGCCATTGCATCAACTAGTTGTCTTTGAGCATCAAGCTTATTGGAAGAGCCTTCAGGTGACCTTTTGAACTTATTGATACAACAAAAGGGTGGTATCAGTTTGGATAGTCAAAGAACAAGCTTCAGTTAGGCACTATAACTTAATCGGAAAATTACAGTAAGTAAATTATACTCGTGAGTTTCAATCAATTCTACGTGAACCAGATACGGTAATGCATTTGGAAGTTAAATGCAGATTGTTAGTAATATCTGGCTAGGTACTGTTTATTTGAGAAGTTTAGCTTACGGAGTTTGATGCACATAGACAGTTTAAGTTATTGCTTCTTTCAAACATTACCCAACAGGGAAAAAAGAAGTTCTGATTAAGTTTTCAGTAAATTCCGCTGAACTTCATAGAGAAATAAAAATATTATTAAGAGATGGCAACAAAAGCAGGTAATATTTTCATTTTGTGGCTTCTTAAAAATAACAGGCAAGAGAGAACTTACTTTGTGCCAGAAGTAAACAAGATCTGCATCCCTCTGATTCACAGCCTTTGGAAATGATGGTAACACATTGTCGACAAAAGTTAAATTTTCATTGGCAGGATTGTATCCCATATACATGAACAAACGGTCTGCACTAATATCAATATTTCCATATTGCATGACATGTGAACCAAGATTGTAGGTATTATGAGCTGAGGTCCTGGTTTTCACCTATTGATTGTATAAAAGAGATGCCAGATCAATATTCATTCAACATATATAAAATAAACGGATGAATTTCAAGTTTTTATGCAAATACCAGTTGGTACTGCTGCTTGAGAGACTCGCTTCTCAAGTTGTGTGAATCACTGCAGATTAAGGAAATAACGAGCATGAGATTTACAAGAAAACAATTCAATCCTAACCAAGGAAGTTTTAGTGATAAATAGGACTATTTGCTAAAAGGAAGTCCTTTAGCATATAGCTTATGATCAGATGTGTTCAATATGTATGATTGTTATTTTGATTTGATACGCATGAGTATACACTTTCAATAGAGGTAACTCAAAGTACATGTTCCTACACCTATAAATACAGTGTTTTATCACCAATGAAACCCTCGTCTGAATCATTCTCGTAGCGTGCCCTACTGTTTGAGAACTTCAGATATGGAATGCAAACAGTAACATGCTAATAGAATCAATTTACTTTCCGCCAACACTGACTCTAAAGTTAATGAAATAGTGAGATAAAGTAGACTCATACCTGTCTTCCATCCAAGCAATGCTATATAAGTCCCCCAAGCAAGTGTAGTATTCTGGAGGAGGACTAGGATACTCTCCAGGGCAGTATGTCCCCCAACTATTTTCTACGGAATTTGATGCTGTTGTTGCATAAACATTTATATTTTTTGGAAGAAGACCCTCGAATATACTCCCAGATTCACACGCTTCTAAATAAAATACCTTCTCAGAATGGAAAATAACTCAGTGAATTAGTAACTAGGAAAACCGAGTAAACTGAAATCCTAATGGTGATTAATTATTTACCATGCTTTTGTAAGTTCCCATTGCATGCTTTTTCAATAGCACATCAACCAAGTCATCAGCAAACAGATAAGGATATGTTGGCATACCTGGAATTTTATAGCAAAATGATAACCACCATGTAAAAAAATAATTTCTTTATTACAGTCAGAGGAACATCCAAGCACCTGACACAATTTTTTTGTGACCTTTGAGCTAAATAGATATTGATACATAAAGTGTTAAATAATGGTTAAATTATTCATTATAGGTACACAAATTTGTAACAATAAAAAATGTAAATAATGCACAGGACACTGTTAACCCACAAAGGTAGCCAAATCAGAAGACACATGGTTTGGTTAAAGTCTGTGCGCTTATCAAATCAAAATCAAATCAGGTCAAATGTGACTTGCTTTATTAGGATGTAGAATGCCATCGAGCGCAAAGCTAACATGCCAACACATAATCATTAATATTATATACAGCCAAAAAGCGGTTAGGGGGGGGGGGGGGGGGGGAGCCAGGAGGATGCTATGCGATAACATTAACTAGGGATAAATCGAGGATTAATCGAAGATAGGCGTTTGTGAAAATCTCATGCATTTTGGATGAAATTTTAGCATTTTGTTCAACATTAACTTATCCACAGTAGTATATTATGGATTTTGTTGGACCTTGGAGCAACCGTTGAGACAAAATTGCTAAAAATAAACATTTTGATGCTTATAAGAGGTATTAAGCCTAAACTTAATGCATAGATGGTGTTTATAAACATGTTTACATACTTATATAATATAGTAAGCATCATCTATTTGGATTAGTCAAAAATAGAGACGAAGAGTCAAAAATAAAAAGCTGTTAGATGTTTTGAATCAATGTTGTTGTTGTTGTTTTTTGAGATTGCTATAGTCTTCATTGTAATTCCACCATGGTTATCAACATTTAAGGTACTGGATTGCAGCAATAGATCAGATTGATCAAAGAAATGAATTGTCTTATGTTGCTTTTCTTTTGATTTTTCTGGTATTATCTAATGTTGTTTTGATTTTATTCTATAAAATTATAACTTTGGTGTAATTCCCCATGTAATTTCCAAAACATTCAGTGGCTTTTTTTTTACAGCTGAAACATTCTTATCTTGCTGTACTCGACCAGACAAGAAACAAGTGTGCCAAAGGCCCAAAACATGGAAGTAAACAGAGTGATTCACCAAGAAAGTTCACGTGAGAACAATTGCCAACTGTAGAAGTTAAAAAAAGAAACGATAGAAAGAATACTGACCAAGAATACCAGGCCCTCCATGATCTGAATAGAATATGAAGATGTGATCATTTGGACCACTATCGACAACCTTTCCACTTCCTCCCTTCAAAGCATTTTTATCTCCCAAAAGAACGGCAAAGAAGTTATGAACACTGACATCCCTACCAACATAATCCTGAAACCATACAACAATTTTATTCATCTCTACAGTAATCTGGAAACTAAGGAATCTGAAATAACAGTTCATAAACTAGATTGAACCTTGGGAACGCCAGCATACACATTTTCACCTTCTGGATGATTAATAATGACACCAGGCCTTGGATTTTCCTCATTGTAAGCAATATCATCGTACATGAAAACAATGATGTTTTCATCTTTCAAACCGCCATTTTTCAAGATTTGATAAGCATGGCAGATGTCAGCCTAGAAAAGCACAACATCAGAAAGGGTTTAAGTAATTTAAAATTGGTCAAAAGGTCGGTTGAAACAATGGCAAAAAATTCATGAAAACGGTGTTTGCACCTGCATACGCACCAAAACTAAACACATTAAAAATACAAGAACCGCAAGTAGGAGACTATAATGTTATGAATATTGGCACACACATGCAAAACGAAAGTAAATCTAAGCATACGATAACAACTTAATGACTTTCGGCAAACACAACCACTCGCATCAGCACCTTTCCCCTTACTCTATGGGTTATGTGATAATAACCAAAGATTTAAAATGCAGAAAGCGTACATGGGGCATTTTCAGGTCTATGAGGCAAGGCGTAAGGCTCGAAACTTTGAGGCGTAAGCTTTTTAGGTAAAATAAAACGTAAAACATATAAAGAAATTTTGATATTTTAAATTAACCGATGAAGAAAATGAAAAACAAATTATTTAATATCCGACTTTAAACTAGAGAGAGAGAGAGAGAGAGAGAGTGTGTGTGTGTGTGAGAGAGAGAGAGCGAGAGAGATCAGACCTCATATGATTCAAATTTTGATTTCTCAAACCGCTTGAATATTCCATCAAACTCCAATTTTTGTGCTTTCTGTCAATTCAAATCGATTTGATAGATTTATTCTTAGATTTAATGTAGTTTATTGAAAAAACATTCTTTTAATAACAATGAGAAAATTTATTACATAGCTCTTGATCATGTCAATATTGAAATTGAAAAATTAGAAATGATCATTTTTATTTTCTTAAATTTTATTCTTTTTTGTTTTCATTAAATAATTAAACTTCAATGACTTTTATTAGTGTCAATATATTCAGCTAAAGGTTAAAAAAATGAGTCATATTCCTCAGTAGTTTGAGGCGTGTGAGGCGTATGCTTCATACGCTTCATATGCCTCAAGTCGTTAAGGCGTAAGCTTTAAAAGGGGGAAAAAAAAACTTTTTGGAATAAACCTCAAGACATTTTTTCTCTTATTTCATCAAGGTGGTCCTCGAAGCAGGTTTTTTAAAACATTGATAATAACTAATCATACCCAGGTACAAACGTCAGTGCGAAAATTCTGCTCACCAATGAGCTTATGTTAGCAATCAACATATGATTAGAGGGTCGCTACAGTCATTTTTGTTGTTTCTACGAGCATCACCCAAAAAAATTACTTCATTTTTATCATCCTATTTCCAATCCCTTTGGATTCCCAACTCTTGACACATTCGCTCCACCCTACTCCTGTCTTGAATCCAACTCCAAGCAACATAAATAAAATAAAATTGTTACCAACCAAAAAAGATTATCTAGCTCGGGTTTCATGCAGCCATGCCTAGAGGAAACATACAGAATCAAGGCTCAAATTATTATTTTTAGTTTGGACCAACTACATATTTATTTTCATAATATATACTATTTTGTACTACTTCAAAGTATAGATTAAGTTTAAAGAATCAACACAATTCAGCAATTAATAAATAGATTCACGATGTTATGCAGATAATATTGCAAAAATTTCCGTCTGGTAGTCGTATGGGTTATCTCTTTCTTCTTTGACATTTTTAATCTAACATGTTTGCTACATATACTTCTAATTTTATTGAACACAGGTGCATAATTTTGCGTATCTCCTCCACCTTCATTCTTCCGTTCGATCACCTCCCACCCCCCCCCCCCCCCCCCCCGGGCAAAAAAAAAAAGGGTAAGTAAGAGTTTGTTTAGCAACAATTTATTTTGAAACGCCTTAAAAGTAGTTTTGAATAATACCTTCTAAATAGTTTTAAATTAGTGATGTACAAGTACAAGTGTTTAGATATAATTTGACTATTAAGTAGAAATGTTTGGTCAAAGACATTGCTTCATAAGTCATAAACAACATATAGCTGCTTATCAAATTTCTACTTGTTAGCTATTTTTGCAAGCTGCGAGTTTCCAAACATCAAATTGAATAAGTTACTTGTAATAGTTTTGGCTACTTGTGATTAGTTGCCAAACATGCTCTAAATCAGCCGATAAACAGGTGTCATTTACCATGCTAAGAATCTAAAATTTGCTGCAATTATAAAAACAAGGACAAAATAGTATTGTTGTTGACATGTTCCAATACAATAATCTGAGATCCTTTTGTAATCTTTCAAAATTTTCAAAGTTCTATAACAAATAGACATAATATTAAATTGTGTACAGTTTAAATATTAGGCATTGTTACAGGATCCCAAAGCAGATAAGGAAGGGCAAAAACCCCAAGTACAAACACTTGCTCCTCCTTGAAGGCGAAAATCCCAAACCCATTTTTGGAGTTCCCTTGAACAATGCGCTAAATTCCCAGCAATCATTAAAAACATTGAAAAATAAAGTTTGAAATACATACATACACACACACACACACATACATACATACATACATGTGTGTGTGTGTGTGTGTGTGTGTGTGTGCGCAATAGAACTTATCCCTTTTTCTAAACAGAATAAAAACCAAAGTATTTCAAAAAAATCAACATTTTGTTTTTTTATTTAAAAAAAACATACATTATGAGGAGTTCCCAACTTTTAAAAACATTCTAATTTTTAATCATTATTGTAGACTATACAATTATGATTATAATTTGATGCAATTACGTTTCCAAGAAACAGCATCCAGTCAATACTCACTACTGTATCGTGCAGTTTACTATGGGGCCACATTTATATGAAACAAAATATAAAGACAACAACTAGATGCTTGGTTTTCAAGAGGTGGCTTCATGATTTATCATTTAATTGAGGATTTTTCTTATCCAATTTACCCCGCTACTCTGCAAATAGCTCAGTATTAAAATTAATTGCAAATATAGCCATGTTTGGCCAACTCAGTGCTAAATTTGTCATACTACATTAGTGTGATTTTTTTTAAAAGAATATTTTACATTAGCTCCATTTGAAATGGAGCCAACGTAAACTTAAAAAATTTACATTGGTGCCACTCAAAACGACATCTGTGCATTTTTTATTTTTTACTGATGCCATTTCAAATGGCGCTAGCATAGATTTAAGAAATTTTTTACACCGGCACTATTTGAAAACCGGACCAACTGCGCTACATTTTTAATTAGTATTCAAACAAGTTATTTGCGTAATAAATTTGTAAAGGTGGAACAAACTGGAAATTTTTCCTTTAATTGAAACGATAACAATATATTACTTAAAAAATCAGCATAGACGCTATCATTGTCAGTTGTATCTTGAACAAACAAAACCTTGAGCCCATCGGTACCAAGCTCTTATGTAGGGAACTAGAAGCCAAAAGGAGTTTAAATAAATGGTTCTTAAACATATTTTAAGAAACCGCACTAGAAAAAAGTTAAATATAATTTCACTCTGCAGATACGGTGGCACAAGAAAAAAGTCCCTCAAACATACGTTTGGAATCATCACTGAGGATTAATAGATGAACTAAATATTTATATTTACCAAAACCTACAGTATCGCGGAACAAACCTCATCATAGTAGCAATCTAAGTACATAATTAATTCAAATTAAATATAATACCTGATGGCGATAGTTCATGTAGCCATTAGAGCCAGCGACGAGCACAGCCCATCTCGTGCCAACCCCGTCAGCATCCTCGTCAGACCGATCAGATGGTAGCTTAAGGAAGTCATAAGGGCGGGAGACGACGCTTGTTAACGGAAGCAGCAATATGGTGAAAATCGATACGGCAATATAATTTGATCCCATTTCCGGCTTATAGGGTTTTAGAATTTCGACGGAATAATAATGAGGAAAATGTACATTATATAAGCGAATTGCTCATAGGGGATAAAATATCGGGGCCGTGCCTTTTACCATTTTACCCTTCTGCCATGTACTGATACTTACTGGAAGGGTTATGTGGCACGTCTTGGTCCGTGAATGTCAACATAATAGTTTTAGCCTTTTAGGTCTGGCCCACTGATCAAAACCAGCAGCTAAAGGGACTTGCTTTCGGATTATAATAGTTTTATGGTTGTTCAGCGAAGAGCTTTGTCCAAATAACTTGCTTTTGGAATTATCTTTATCGATTGAACTGCAGCAAAAGTAAGGATCTAATATTCCAAATACTAAGCACTCGATAGCTACAGAGCCAGCATATCCAGTGGATTCAGATAAATATTCAAAAAATCGAAGATATTCAAAAAATCAATGGAAAAACTCAAGTAAATTAAGTTGAAAATAATTTAACAAGACCTGTTACAAACATATTTTGAGATTTTTTTTCTTTTATGTTAAGCAATTTGATTTGGTGAATCTACGACAAACAAACCTCTCTAAGAATCAATTTGATGAGTTATTGTTTGATTTGATGTTTATTAAATAAAGGTCTGATGCTGTATGAATTCAGACGTCCATTAAATACGTATCTGGTTCAGTATAGAATTTTGAATTTCAAACTAAATTTGTTCGATGGAGACACAAACTTAAAACACTAGTGTTGAATTCTTCACAGTTAGAAACGCTGCTAGAGAGTTGACCAACGATCAAAGTCTATTTTTTTAGTAGACGATCGCTTATCAAATATGCGTGTGACGTTCGGCACCCAATCTAAAGCCGTCTAAGAGTCAAACACAAATTAACTAAGCATTCGAGGCCCAACTTATATACCAGTGAGGCGCAAATCACTTTTTTTCTCGTTTTACAACTTTTTATTTTCCACTTAATTTAATAGAAAATATTAATGAAATGTCCCTGCGTGCTAAATAAATTGCAAGACGGATCATTCATATGTACACATAGGAAGAAGCTAGCTCAATTCACACTGCTCTCATCTCTTATACAACCATTTCCATTTTACAAACCTTATAGGAGTTTATACACCTAATGTATATGAACCACATTGAACCGTGTCAAGATATAATATATAATCACGCAAATATATATATATATATATATATATATATATATATATATATATATATATATATATGTATGTATGTATGTATGTATGTATATGTGTGTGTGCGCGCGCGCGTGTGTGTGTGCGCGCACGTGCGCGTATATATTTTTTGCTCGATTTTCTTACAAACAGCAGTGGGTCCGCCAACTGTAACAACCCTCCTCAAAACAAGCCTAAATTTAGAATTAAAAGCTGGTGTCGAAACTTTAACTCGTTCAGTGTTGGCTATTTTGTTGATAAAACTACAACAATACATAGCTATTTATTCTTTCAATACCTATTTCAAATCAAATATCATAAAAACGTATATAATGTCAACATAAGTCGTTACATTATCACGTTCAAAAATACAGATCTTTTAGATGGGTTTAATTGAAAATATCAAGAACAAATAGGTGGTAACTGCCACAAGTTATGTTTTCACCATTAACTTCTCATCTTACATATGCTATAATGAGAAGCGGGTCAGAACAACGAATTTTTGCAAATAAAAACCTTCAGCCTTCTTATTTCGGTTCTTGGACAGTGTATTTAAGAAAATAAGAATATGTCATAAGACACATATTAAGTCATCAATACTCCATACACTACTAAACAAACAGTATATACTAATGGCATGGGGAGAAAACCGCCAATGGCTTCATGGCAACGACTTCCAACGTCCAGTACATTCTGGATTCTTTTATGAAATAAAAATTATTTCCGTTGAAAGCCATCAAAACTGGTTGATTTTAAACCGTTGGTAGTCGTTGCTAAGTCGCGTGCGTGTTGCCAAAAACTGCTTCTTCTTCCTCACTTTGTTTTCCTCCTCCAAAATCACGAAAACCCACTCTACTCCTCAAATTTTGTTACCCATTGTCGCTCCATCCTTACTTAGCCTCTCCAATACGTGGAAACCTCCAACTCTTCCTCTCTAGCCTACTAATCTCCTCCAAATAACGCATTAACACTAATCCCTTTTTAATTTTATTTGCTAGATCAACCCTTTTCTAAAGAGGAAATTTGGAATGCCTTGAAAAATATGGCAGACGATAAGGCCCCCAACCCTGATGGTTTTGGACCATTTTTTTCAAGAGATTCTGGCCCGTTGTTAAACATGATATTATTGAGATGTGTAATGAATTTCCTGATAATCCGTTGAGCATTTCCCACCTGAATTATGCAAATATGTGCTCCTCCCTAAGTCTACTAGTTCCACCTCCTTGTCTTCATTCCGTCCCATTAGCCTCCTGAATACTACCTACAAAATCATCATTAAAATACTTGCTAATAGACTTCAATTGGTTATCTCATCTCTAGTTGGTTATGAACAATCAACCTTCATCTTGGGTCAAAACATCTTAGACTGTGTGGCGACTACCCAGGAAGTTATTTCATATTGTCATTTTACCTCTACTCCTGGTGTGCTATTAAAACTTGACTTCTTGTAAGCTTTTGACTCTGTGCTTTGGAGTTTTATTCTTCAACTGATAGCTAATACGGGTTTTTCACCCAAATGGTGTGGATGGATCAGGTGCATTCTTCAGAGTAACTGCTCTTTATTCTGTGTTAATGATGAAAGGGGGAATCTTTTCAAGTCATCTCGTGGTCTTAGACAAGGAGATCCTCTCTCCCCTATTATTCGTTCTCGTTGCTGACATGTTCAATCGAATGATCAAACTTGTTGTTAATAATCACAATTTTGAAGGCATTAAGCACCCAATATCAAATCAAATGATTTCCAATCTTCAATTTGCTGATGACACTAATCTTTTTGCCTCTCTCGACCCTTGCCACCTTCATTGCCTTAAACTCCTCTTGTACACCTTTGAACTTGTCTCAGGCTTATCCATTAACTTTCATAAGAGCTCCATCATCATGCTTGGAGGCTCTGACCATCTGGGAACTCCCATATCCAATTTCCTTAACTGCAACCTTTCCCATTATCCCATCACCTACCTTAAATTACCTCTCCGCCCCACCAAACTTAAGAAACCAGACTGGCTCCCCCCTCATTGATAGAATTGAAACCAAACTCTCCTCCTAGATAGCCAACTCCCTCTCCTCTGCAGACCGCCTGATACTTGTCAAGTATATCCTTTCCGCCATCCCCACCTATTGGTTGTCCTTTCATAAAATGCCTAGCTGGGTTATTAATAGAATTGATTCCATTAGAAGCTCGTTCCTTCGGAATGACAACAAACTCAAGCGTCTTCTTAATTGGCGCTCAATTTGTCTGCATCGTGATTAGGGAGGCTTAGGGGTAACTGATCTGAGCTCCTTCAACCTAGCTCTTCTCTCAAAATGGCTCTGGAAGACTCTCACCCCTGGAGATTTCATTTGGAAGAACTAGATCTTATCCTTACATTATCATTCTAACCCGAACCTGGTCCTTCACTCCCCACCTCTCTTCAACCCCTCCCCTTTCTGGCATGGTGTCCTATCTATCCTTCCTCGTGTCAAAACCCTTTTCCATGTAGCTAGGCACTTGCAGAAATTGCCTTTTCTGGCTTGACATCTGGCATGATATTCTCCCTCTTTTTCTCTCCCTCCCTTTCCTTTCCAGCCTCTTGGCCTCTCATAATATATATGTTCACCAATCCTTCACCCTTGGCCCCTCGTATTTCTGCCCTAATTCTCTTCTTAGCCATCACTTCCTCTCTGATTTCCTCAAACTGCGTAATATTATCCTCTCTATTCATCTTAAGGGAGCTTCAGATTCTTACTTCTGGGCTTTACCACCTAATAAGGGTTTTTCACTCTCTTCTTGTTATCATATCTTGAATCATCATGGTTGTCTCTTCTCCTTCTCAAGACTGTGGAAGTAGGGATGGCAAAAAAATCTGTACCCGCGGTTATCCGTGGGTAAAATCCGTCATGGATATGAAACAGATAGTTAAATGGGTATCCATGAGTAAAATAAACGGGTATTTTTAATATCTGTTAATTAATGGGGCGGGTACGGATAATAAGATATCCATGTCCGCGGGTACCCGTGCCCGTATTGAATATGATTTATTATAAATAGTCAATACAAAAAATATTGTTGTTAGTTGTTCGGTATTTGTGTGCATGCTTTTACTCAACAATTTATAACTGGCTGTTGATATTTTGATTGATACTTCTGTTGTTGTCTCTTCTTTTTTGGATGTTGGTTTAAATATTTATTGGTATTTTGAGATTAGCATTTAAGAATTGGTCTAATTTGTTTTTTTTTTACCAAATGTACTTTTGAATAATTTCAATAAATGGCCAAAAAATAAATTGAATAAACATAATGGATACCCACGAATACCTGTCATTACCCGCAACCTGTTTAAAACCCATTTAATGGATACCCGTGTGGGTATGGGGCGGGCACGGGGCAAAAAACCACCCAACGGGGTGGGTGATGGGGTGGTGCTACCCGCGCCCGCCCCACCCCATTGCCATCCCTATGTGGAAGTGTAAGTTTCCTCCTCGCATACTCTTCTTTCAATGGTGTTTAATTAGAGCTCGTATTAATACCAAAGATAGATTGTGTCTCTTTCGCATCCCTACCTCACCTACTTGTGATCTTTGTTTGCATGATAATGAAACTGCTCATCATTTATTCTTAGAGTGTGATTTCTCTTATCCCATTCTCGTCGCCACTAGATCGCATCTTCTCGGCTTCATCCCAGAGATCTCTTCTTTCTTTGATTATTGACAGTACATGTAACACCCCGCCTCCGCTAGTGTCACTCGCAAAGGAATGCACTAGCTTTAGAGGGGCATTATTGGTAAACATGCACAGAAATATCACAAGACAGAACATATAAAATAGCGGAAGTAAAATTGAACTTTCATAAACATCAATAATTAAGGTCTAAAGCCTTTTACATCAGAGTACATCAAAACCTGTCTTGCAATAGTAAAGAAGCATAAAGACTTTTTCATAAATTATTCCCCAAGTAAAAACAGTAAAGTAGCCATAGCCAAGAAAAGTCCAAGCCATCCATGATGACCTTCAAGCAGAAGAAGTCCGAACTAAACAACAATATTTCCTCCCTGTAACCTGGGGGGGAAACGGAAGAAAAGAGGCGAAACAAAACGGGTCAGTCAAAAAGACTGAGTAAGCCCTATCTACTATCAGCATAAAAACTAGTAAAGTTAACTGACATGAGTAACTGAGATGAACATAAGCATGATGACAAGATAGATAAGCTAAATCAAAATAACATGATGAACTACTGAACTCATATAAACTAAGGTGTCATGATAAATTACGATGTCAAGATAAAACAAGGTATCCCATCGTCAGGTTCCTATCAAGTATAATATCCCCAAGATATCTATTACGTATAACGTCCCATGGTATCTATCCTGTACATTTGCTCTGCACCTACCGTACTAGTATCCCCACCGTATCATGTGTTAACCATGAATGACCCTTACTCAAAAGTCGTGTAATGGTCCATATCAACCTAATATATCGCATATATAGGTTACTCAACTCGTATGTTTTATTCCATGTAAATGTTCAGTCCCTTGCCGTAGACCATACGGGCTTTCCCATGAGATTCTATACTACTTTAACATAGTTCCATGATCCTTAAGATCGTTTTGGATTGTCACCCTATATCTAACTAGGGTCTTTCAACATGAATCATTATTTGTACAACTAGGACTTATGCTACCTAGGACTACTAGGGATTATGCTTACCTATTGCACGTTTTCGTATCTCGGTTTTGGTTCAACCACCCAGGGCCACTAGGATTTACGCTAACCGTCAACCGCGCCCTTTTTCCCACGCATTCATCGTGAATCGTTTTTCCATGACTGTATGCACATGTATCACATCGTGCCATCCGAGTCCTGTCACAGGGCATACCAGGAAATACATGACTCGGTCGGGAGCTTTCGATTTATCTGCCGATGCAGATGCTAAGGTCTGTTTTTCCTATACGTGGCTATGGTCCCACGAGACCACTCCCTCAACTAGTGAAAGACAAGACAGGATAAATCCTGTATGAGAACACAACACTGGCCAACCCACATCCAAGCCTTACCGCAACCATAATTAGATAGCAATTATGGTCTTTTGGGTGTTCTCTGCCTTTCCGTACGTACACGCTTGACCAAAGATGGTAGGTAGCCTGACGAAATGCTATCTAGGGTACGACCGTGTATCGTCGACTATCCCCTATCCATCCCCGTCTTTAGGTCGCTCGTATAGCAACCAAGGCATACTCTTGGTTCTTCTAACGCAGACCTTAACCTCTCATGAGCCTAGTATGATCACCTGGCAGCTCACAGAGGGATACCAAGAATATCCTCACGTTCCCCGAAGCCGCTGCTTCGTTACCCAGTTCGCTGGAGCCTTTATCTGAATCAGATACTTGCTCCTACTCGTATACTTAAACGATGACCTACCGTATCAGGTTACTCATCTATCTATGAACTGGTCTAAATTTCCTTGACTAAGAATCATTACTTAGTTATTCTTCAACTAAGGTTTACCACTTAGCCTTATTCCCATTATCCTTGTTAACTACGGTTATCCACCTAATCCTCAGAACTAGGGTTTACATAATGGATTAAGTGTCACTTAAGTTCATGACTTAACCCGTCTACAAATCATGTCAAAATTGGCTAAGTATCCAAGTTCAAGACTTAACCCTACAAACCATACTCAAGTTGGTTAAGTATATATTAACTTGACCCTATCAAATTACTGAGTCAAATCGGTCAAGCGTATTTAAGCGATTCGTGACTTAGCCTTATCATGTTTTCACGTTAGATTGGTTAAGTATAGGTTAACTTAACATCAATAAATTAACGAGTTAGATTGGTTAAGTATATGTCACTTAACCACATCAATTCATCATGTTAGATTAGTTAAGTGTTTAACTTAACTCCATTAAACTGCCAAGTGGGATTAATTAAGTCTAGGCTAACTTAACCCCATCCGATTACCATGTTTAGATTAGTTGAGTCTAATCTTAACCCCATCCATTAACTGTATTTTTCGGTTAAGTGTCATTAAGAAAACTTACTTAACCTTACCAAATTATCGTGTTGGATTGATTAAGTGTTGGTTAACTTAACCCCGTCCACTAGTCGTATAAAAATGGTTAAGTGTCATTAGGCAAATCAAGTTACTTAACCTACCCAACCTTGTCATGTTTTGTTAAGTATCATTAGCCTAATCAAATTACTTAACCCATTTGTCCATGTCATATTTGGTTAAGCGTTATTAATCAAATTAACTTAACCCTATTATGTGGCATTAATTATTTAATGCACCTCAACCTCTCACATTAGACTTTGTTGTGGTTACTAGTTAAGCCGGTCGGTTTCGGGTAGCTTTACACCACAACTTGGTCTAACCTTGGGTTCAAGCACAACATGACCAACTTCTCACATTGGGTCCTATTGTTTGCAACTACTAGTTAGGCCGGTCGGTTCCGGGTA
The DNA here is from genome assembly GCA_030737875.1 of Allium sativum. Taxonomy (NCBI): domain Eukaryota; kingdom Viridiplantae; phylum Streptophyta; class Magnoliopsida; order Asparagales; family Amaryllidaceae; genus Allium; species Allium sativum. The sequence goes on along the minus strand of CM060926.1, from coordinate 121,313,810 downwards.
GCTTTATGTTGCAAACTCAACCCAACCTCGAGTTGGTCACACTTATATTTTCTAAGTGTCATGTCCATTATGTTTCCAAAACATATTACAAGTTTTCAAGAATTTGGGTAGACCTAACTCAATAGGTAAATTCCCAACGGGTAGACCTAACTTAATAGGTAAATTCCCAATCTTATGTTTTCAAGCATACTTACATGTCAACTTCCATGTTATATTTCAAGTCATGTTTTCAAGTATAAACACATGTCATATTTAACGTTACATGTTGTCATGTTTATACCCATTTACCCAAATCATGTTCATTATGTTTTCCCATAATGTGACCCCAACGCTTTTAAACTCGCATAATGGATTCAAAGAAGGAACTTGTCAAAGGCATGACAAAAGGGGGTATAAAGCCACTAGTTGAACATGGTGGCAAATGAGACATAATGTGTTCATTAACTTGCATGTTACATTCTTAAGCCTCAAAAACATGCATAACGTTCAAACTTGGCAAATAAGCGAATCATGATGATAAATGACATAGAAAGATGGTTAGAAGTTCGCATATGACATTACATGCAAGCTATCATAAGGGGTATGATAGTTCTCATGTTGCCAAAATGCAACATTTAACATAAAGGCCAAAGCTTTATGACCACAAGATCAAGATGAAGACTTCATAAACTTGCATGACATGATAGCATGTATTATACTCAATGATCAAACCCAAACTTGCACATGAACATTTAACTTCATAGTTAATATCTAAGAGTAGGGAAAGGGCTTACATTGCTATGAAGGCACAAATCGATTAAGTTAAAGATTTAGACAACGCCTATGCATGCCATCATCCAAAAACCCAAAGATGAAAGCTCCAAATAAATAAAAAAAACCCCATCTTGATGAACAAAGGTCAAAGCTTTAGCCTTGAAATCAACTTGAGAAGCTCTCATACTAACATAGGGGCTCTCTAATACTCTCATGATCATGAAACCTCTCATAGAAATGAAGTGGAGGCTAGGATTTTGAGTGGAGGCCATGAGAGGAGTAATTTTGCCATAGTTTAGTTGCATGAATGAATAATGATGATTTAGGGTTAGGTTAGGGTCTTATTTATAGATTAGGCAAGTGTTTTAGGCCATAGGATTAAACCCTAGTTGCAATCTCAGCCCTTAAAACCGAATCTGGCCCCCAAACTCAACACAAACCCAAAATGGTGCACCAGGCAGAACTGCCCGGCTGGACCAAGTCGACAGCCAAGTCGACAGGGCTGTCGACTTGGGTCCAACCAAGTCGACTCCCAAGTCGACAGGGCTGTCGACTTGGGTGCTCTGGCGGGAATTTTCCCGCCTGGCCCAAACTGGCCCAAATTTCCAAATTCAAACTTGAATTTGAAATCTGTTTTTACTTTGGAATTTTCTGAAAATTTCGTTGGGCCTTAATCGGGTCATACGGACTCCGATTTTCAAAAACTCGGACTCTATTTCGCGTATTTTTCCGAGACGAACGCAAGGGCATAGCCCATTTTACTTGATTCAGAATTTAAAAATGAAATTCTGCCTTGGTTCTCGTTTTAACATGTTATCGAAATATGGGTTGTTACATTCTCCCCACCTTTTAGGATTTCGTCCCCGAAATCTCCAAGTTAGGAAGAACATATCCTACCATCCATCATTCATCTACTCAAAACATCATCCACAAGCAACCATTGTCCTTAGATGATTTCTAATGCTGTATGAATATATGCAAAACGTGTGTGTACATGTTCCTTAGCTAATGCTAATGATCAGGCCTGAATAATCTTTCTAATGCAAAATATGTATAGTGTCATGAATCCAACATGTATGCAAATAGTCCTAGTCATATAGATACTATATGCGTGCACAATCATTCATTCATATGCAACAACCACATGATAATACATTCGATTTCATCCATAAACAAGTATAAATACTCGTGCATATGCAATATGAAATGTGACCGAGTCGAGCTAGTATCTAATGTGTATTCACGCATCCACGAGCAACCACTTGCAACCACTTGCAACCATATCAATCATAACATGTTTCAAATACATGTTTACATCCATAGGGTTCTACCTAGGATTCCCTGAAACAGGGCCGAGAAGATAAACAAGACAAACTCCTTACGGGGTTTGTAACAGAAAATAGGACCGGGAGGATGTCCACGAAAGATAGCCTACAAGTAAGCTCTACAGAAAACAGGGATCAAGGATATACTCCCAAAAAGAGATATCATGCGCGTATCTAGTCTTTGACCATCAAAGTCGTATTTCCTTGAGCTTAATTCCATTGTGCCTTGACCGTCTTTTAACTTCGCGATTTCGTAGCTTCATTTCTTCGTCGCCTCTCGTTCCACTTGCACTTATCCTTTTTCTAGAATACTTGGCGCAAACATGACTGCGTACTCATGATCTCATGCAAGCTTTCCAAAATTCACTAGTGAATCTTGGATCCCGTTTATATACTATAAGGTATTCCATGTAGAAGAACTTTCTCTTGAAAGTAAACAGATGTCAACCAGATTATCAAGCGCACTTACTAGGGTGATCCCTATAACCCATGCATAAATGAAGTAAACCATCCGTCTTATTGGCGAACACCACTCGATCGGGCTTCAAATTTCCAATAAAGGCATCAAGGGATTCTAAGTAACTAGTCATGACAGAACCTTAAAAAGGTTACATGATACTTCGAGGGTATTACCAAGGCTAGTCAAGAGGTCTAACTACCCTCCTATCAAAACCGAGAGTGACACCCCTTAATGGGTAACCACTTCATCCCTAGAATCCATCCATATCTTATAAACATAAGCGTTATTTCCAAACTCAACACTTGGCATGGACATTCTCAAATCCAAACAGGTCATGTATAAATGGACTGATTCTCCAATAGGACTTTGAGACAAAAAATGGGATTCTCTATTACGCTAGTACTTAAGGTGCAGAGACTCAACTATCGAAACAGACTTAAATGATACGAAAAACGAAGTCCTAACGGGATGATAGAGAAGAAAAGCTAAACCTTTAACAAGATCGTTACCCTCCTTCCGAGGTACCCTAGAAATGAGAGCATCCTACTGCCCTCCCGATGATCTTGTCCTTGTCCCATAATACTTAACTATCCGCCCCGTTTTACCATGCCAAAGGTACTCTCTCGACATGGGTTTCATTATTCATCTTTCTCCCTCCTTTGAGGACTAGCCATACCAACAAGTTGCTCATGCTTAAGCTCGTATCCTTTATCCTCTTTCTCACTATCCTTTCTTATAACGCGGCCACTGGTCTCTCGAGAACAACCTCCATCGTATGGAAAGCACTTTCGTAGATAGAAAAGACTAGTCGCAGTTAAAACCACTATGACTACAGATGGAGGAAAGAAAGGAAAAGAGATTCAATTAAGGAAACAAGGATAGTGCTAATGGCCTTTGGGGAATAGCCTTTTTCTTTTAAAAGAAAATTTTCTTGAAAAAAAATGCTTCTTTGTAAACGATTTTCAAATAGTTTTCAGAAGGTCTTTAAAAACTTTTGCCCAGTCTGGTAACCTTCTGCTCTGATACCACGTGTAACACCCCGCCTCCGCTAGTGTCACTCGCAAAGGAATGCACTAGCTTTAGAGGGGCATTATTGGTAAACATGCATAGAAATATCACAAGACAGAACATATAAAATAGCGGAAGTAAAATTGAACTTTCATAAACATCAATAATTAAGGTATAAAGCCTTTTACATCAGAGTACATCAAAACCTGTCTTGCAATAGTAAAGAAGCATAAAGACTTTTTCATAAATTATTCCCCAAGTAAAAACAGTAAAGTAGCCATAGCCAAGAAAAGTCCAAGCCATCCATGATGACCTTCAAGCAGAAGAAGTCCGAACTAAACAACAGTATTTCCTCCCTGTAACCTGGGGGGAAACGGAAGAAAAGAGGCGAAACAAAACGGGTCAGTCAAAAAGACTGAGTAAGCCCTATCTACTATCAGCATAAAAACTAGTAAAGTTAACTGACATGAGTAACTGAGATGATCATAAGCATGATGACAAGATAGATAAGCTAAATCAAAATAACATGATGAACTACTGAACTCATATAAACTAAGGTGTCATGATAAATTACGATGTCAAGATAAAACAAGGTATCCCATCGTCAGGTTCCTATCAAGTATAATATCCCCAAGATATCTATTACGTATAACGTCCCATGGTATCTATCCTGTACATTTGCTCTGCACCTACCGTACTAGTATCCCCACCGTATCATGTGTTAACCATGAGTGACCCTTACTCAAAAAACGTGTAATGGTCCATATCAACCTAATATATCGCATATATAGGTTACTCAACTCGTATGTTTTATTCCATGTAAATGTTCAGTCCCTTGCCGTAGACCATACGGGCTTTCCCATGAGATTCTATACTACTTTAACATAGTTCCATGATCCTTAAGATCGTTTTGGATTGTCACCCTATATCTAACTAGGGTCTTTCAAAATGAATCATTGTTTGTACAACTAGGACTTATGCTACCTAGGACTACTAGGGATTATGCTTACCTATTGCACGTTTTCGTATCTCGGTTTTGGTTCAACCACCCAGGGCCACTAGGATTTACGCTAACCGTCAACCGCGCCCTTTTTCCCACGCATTCATCGTGAATCATTTTTCCATGACTGTATGCACATGTATCACATCGTGCCATCCGAGTCCTGTCACAGGGCATACCAGGAAATACAGGACTCGGTCGGGAGCTTTCGATTTATCTGCCGATGCAGATGCTAAGGTCTGTTTTTCCTATACGTGGCTATGGTCCCACGAGACCACTCCCTCAACTAGTGAAAGACAAGACAGGATAAATCCTGTATGAGAACACAACACTGGCCAACCCACATCCAAGCCTTACCGCAACCATAATTAGATAGCAATTATGGTCTTTTGGGTGTTCTCTGCCTTTCCGTACGTACACGCTTGACCAAAGATGGTAGGTAGCCTGACGAAATGCTATCTAGGGTACGACCGTGTATCGTCGACTATCCCCTATCCATCCCCGTCTTTAGGTCGCTCGTATAGCAACCAAGGCATACTCTTGGTTCTTCTAACGCAGACCTTAACCTCTCATGAGCCTAGTATGATCACCTGGCAGCTCACAGAGGGATACCAAGAATATCCTCACGTTCCCCGAAGCCGCTGCTTCGTTACCCAGTTCGCTGGAGCCTTTATCTGAATCAGATACTTGCTCCTACTCGTATACTTAAACGATGACCTACCGTATCAGGTTACTCATCTATCTATGAACTGGTCTAAATTTCCTTGACTAAGAATCATTACTTAGTTATTCTTCAACTAAGGTTTACCACTTAGCCTTATTCCCATTATCCTTGTTAACTACGGTTATCCACCTAATCCTCAGAACTAGGGTTTACATAATGGATTAAGTGTCACTTAAGTTCATGACTTAACCCGTCTACAAATCATGTCAAAATTGGCTAAGTATCCAAGTTCAAGACTTAACCCTACAAACCATGCTCAAGTTGGTTAAGTATATATTAACTTGACCCTATCAAATTACTGAGTCAAATCGGTCAAGCGTATTTAAGCGATTCGTGACTTAGCCTTATCATGTTTTCACGTTAGATTGGTTAAGTATAGGTTAACTTAACCTCAATAAATTAACGAGTTAGATTGGTTAAGTATATGTCACTTAACCACATCAATTCATCATGTTAGATTAGTTAAGTGTTTAACTTAACCCCATTAAACTGCCAAGTGGGATTAATTAAGTCTAGGCTAACTTAACCCCATCCGATTACCATGTTTAGATTAGTTGAGTCTAATCTTAACCCCATCCATTAACTGTATTTTTCGGTTAAGTGTCATTAAGAAAACTTACTTAACCTTACCAAATTATCGTGTTGGATTGATTAAGTGTTGGTTAACTTAACCCCGTCCACTAGTCGTATAAAAATGGTTAAGTGTCATTAGGCAAATCAAGTTACTTAACCTACCCAACCTTGTCATGTTTTGTTAAGTATCATTAGCCTAATCAAATTACTTAACCCATTTGTCCATGTCATATTTGGTTAAGCGTTATTAATCAAATTAACTTAACCCTATTATGTGGCATTAATTATTTAATGCACCTCAACCTCTCACATTAGACTTTGTTGTGGTTACTAGTTAAGCCGGTCGGTTTCGGGTAGCTTTACACCACAACTTGGTCTAACCTCGGGTTCAAGCACAACATGACCAACTTCTCACATTGGGTCCTATTGTTTGCAACTACTAGTTAGGCCGGTCGGTTCCGGGTAGCTTTATGTTGCAAACTCAACCCAACCTCGAGTTGGTCACACTTATATTTTCTAAGTGTCATGTCCATTATGTTTCCAAAACATATTACAAGTTTTCAAGAATTTGGGTAGACCTAACTCAATAGGTAAATTCCCAACGGGTAGACCTAACTTAATAGGTAAATTCCCAATCTTATGTTTTCAAGCATACTTACATGTCAACTTCCATGTTATATTTCAAGTCATGTTTTCAAGTATAAACACATGTCATATTTAACGTTACATGTTGTCATGTTTATACCCATTTACCCAAATCATGTTCATTATGTTTTCCCATAATGTGACCCCAACGCTTTTAAACTCGCATAATGGATTCAAAGAAGGAACTTGTCAAAGGCATGACAAAAGGGGGTATAAAGCCACTAGTTGAACATGGTGGCAAATGAGACATAATGTGTTCATTAACTTGCATGTTACATTCTTAAGCCTCAAAAACATGCATAACGTTCCAACTTGGCAAATAAGCGAATCATGATGATAAATGACATAGAAAGATGGCTAGAAGTTCGCATATGACATTACATGCAAGCTATCATAAGGGGTATGATAGTTCTCATGTTGCCAAAATGCAACATTTAACATAAAGGCCAAAGCTTTATGACCACAAGATCAAGATGAAGACTTCATAAACTTGCATGACATGATAGCATGTATTATACTCAATGATCAAACCCAAACTTGCACATGAACATTTAACTTCATAGTTAATATCTAAGAGTAGGGAAAGGGCTTACATTGCTATGAAGGCACAAATCGATTAAGTTAAAGATTTAGACAACGCCTATGCATGCCATCATCCAAAAACCCAAAGATGAAAGCTCCAAATAAATAAAAACCCCATCTTGATGAACAAAGGTCAAAGCTTTAGCCTTGAAATCAACTTGAGAAGCTCTCATACTAACATAGGGGCTCTCTAATACTCTCATGATCATGAAACCTCTCATAGAAATGAAGTGGAGGCTAGGATTTTGAGTGGAGGCCATGAGAGGAGCAATTTTGCCATAGTTTAGTTGCATGAATGAATAATGATGATTTAGGGTTAGGTTAGGGTCTTATTTATAGATCAGGCAAGTGTTTTAGGCCATAGGATTAAACCCTAGTTGCAATCTCAGCCCTTAAAACCGAATCTGGCCCCCAAACTCAACACAAACCCAAAATGGTGCACCAGGCAGAACTGCCCGGCTGGACCAAGTCGACAGCCAAGTCGACAGGGCTGTCGACTTGGGTCCAACCAAGTCGACTCCCAAGTCGACAGGGCTGTCGACTTGGGTGCTCTGGCGGGAATTTTCCCGCCTGGCCCAAACTGGCCCAAATTTCCAAATTCAAACTTGAATTTGAAATCTGTTTTTACTTTGGAATTTTCTGAAAATTTCGTTGGGCCTTAATCGGGTCATACGGACTCCGATTTTCGAAAACTCAGACTCTATTTCGCGTAATTTTCCGAGGCGAACGCAATGGCATAGCCCGTTTTACTTGATTCAGAATTTAAAATGAAATTCTGCCTTGATTCTCGTTTTAACATGTTATCGAAATACGGGTTGTTACAGTACAACCCTCCCAATGCACTACTGGCTAACTTTATAGCAATTTACTGCTCGTGTATTTGGAAAGAACGAAATGCTGCTATTTTTGGCAAACCTAGCTGTTTCTTTGAAGGTCTTTACCGACGCATTACATACTTTTGTTTTGTTCGTGTTCAGGTGTTGCTCTCTCTGCTCCTTTTAGGCTACCATACGCAATGAAGTTCAACTCGATGAAGATCGGGGAAGCTCTAATGTTGGTTGGCTCGATGGAAGGTTCTTCGTTATAAATAGCCTAAAAACAGTTGGAGGACCATAAATAGCCTAAAAACAGTTGGGAAGCTCTAATGTTGGTTGGCTCGATGGAAGGTTCCTCGTACAATGTAACAACCCGCATTCTACGCATCGGAGGATCGTAGAATATTTATTTCTTTCTCATATGAGGTCGTATGGTCATGTAGAGTAGGGAAACGACTATCGAGGTCATTTCCCATGTTCATGATTTTTGTCAGTTTTTAAATGACCGTTTTGCCCCTAGCTAATCTTGTTTCGGCCATAATTTTTGATTGGAAAGGAATTTTGACCTAAAACCACTTCCATTAGATTCGTTTGATTGTTTACCTTTCCGTAGAGTGGTCATATTAGCTAAACGGACTTACCTTTTGGGAGATATGGCTGAAATAATGTTTGGAAGGTGAAAAACTGCTTAACCGAGCCAAATAGGGTGATTAGTGAATGGGCCCATAACCCATTTCGGGAATAGGGTTATGGGGAGGCTGAAAAGAGTTAGGGTTTCATTCCATTTCAGTTTTCTAGCCTCCACTTACCTCTTAGAAACCCTAAAAATGGCCTCCAACCTCTAAATCACCTCCAAATCACTTTCTAATCAAGGATTAAGCTTAGCAACATCAAATCAAGGGAGATCGTCACCAAACCAAGATTAGAGTTGATGTTTAGCATTAGTATTCACGCCATATCAGAGATTTATTTCAGATCTAAGGTTTATTTATGGCTAAGGTGAGTGATTTGCATAGTTCCTCACTAATTATGGTTAATTAAGGGTAATTAGTGTTGATTAGCGAATTTTTGCACTAATAAATTCTGGAAAAATATTTATAAATTCTTAAATAATGTTTTAGACCTCTATTAGAAATTTGGGTCAATTTGATTAAGTTTTACTAATCATGTCACTAGTTTTGCTTAAATATGCTTAAAGGGAAAATATGGGGTTTTGGCTACGTTTGATCCATTTTAACCTATCATATTGATGTTTTGGTGTTTGAGTTCACTTCTATTTGTTGCTTTGACTTTGTGGTATGCTTTGTGATTGATTAGAATAGTTAGAATGGTCGAAAACGTCGTCGAGAGGCGTATAAACTGTCGTTGGAAGTTGCAGGAAAATGCAGGAAACCGGACCGTATCATATAGCCCGATCTGACCCGATCGTGGTTAGCCCCTCCGAACCGAACCACCCATGGATGGTGAACACGAACTGTGTGTACTTGGCCAGGAGGAGTGTTCTCTCCGAACCGAACCGCCTAGAGTCCTCCGACCCGATCCGCCAGAAGCACCCCCGACCCGATCTGTCAACGTGGTATGGCGACGCGACTTGGAGACTACGACCCGACCCGGTGTGCTCTGATGGAGGCCGATCTGATCCATCATCATATGAAGGCCTCCGATCTGATCCGAACAAGCTTGGCGCGAATCGATCCAGTAGGCGATACTGAAGGCCGATCCGAACCGATAGAGTAGAAGGACTGAGGATCCGAACCGATCCGGTGATGACCAATAACCCGAGATGCAAAGGTAGTCCAAATGGAAGTTAGAGCTCAGGATCCAGTTGGGAACCAATGGGTTCACTTCATGGTTGGGCTTTGCTGCAGGACATGTGCTAAGGAGTTATCGACGTTCATAACTTCGATTCACCATTGAAAAGGAATGATGGGCTACGTATCAGTGCAGTAGAGTCATCATGACTCGAGGGGCAAAGTGATCGTAGCAAGACTATGAGCCAGTGCAGTGGAGCCTTTGTGACTCCATGGGGGCAGAGTGGACATAGTAAAGGATTAGTAAGGCTATGAGCCAGTGCAGTGGGGTGTGTACGACTCCATGGGGCAAAGTGGACATAGCGAAGAATTAGTGGCTATGGATCAGTGCAGTGAAGCCGTTGTGACTTCATGGGGCAGAGTGATCATAACAAAGTATTGGGTGATCGAAGTGGTGGATATCGTATGCTTTACGCACTGAGTGAGAGATGTGAGGATGGTTGCTAGGTTTGATTTGTTTGCCATCACTATGACATGCACACCCCCACCACCGTATGCTTGTACACCATATGTTAGTGGTACCTTAGAGTGTTGTACAGTATGTAGTGCTAACTCTTTGGTTGCAGGTCCAGATTCAGGTATGGTTTAGTATACCTGTTATTGTTCTGTTTAGCTGCTTATCGCTCACACCAGACTTTTGTCTGACCCAGAGTTTTATGTCTCTTCTTATTACTCTGGGTGCTCCAAAACGAGCAGACTAGAGACAGGTTAGCTGGTGATGCACGAGTAGCTGATCTTGAGGCGAGCAGGAGGCTTCCACGTATGATATATATATATATATATATATATATATATATATATATATTCTCCCTGTGTCGTTGGTGGTCACTACTTGGGCATTAGTAGTGTACCTCCCTTATCTTGCTTTTACCTTTAGAGACAGTTTGAAAAGTTGTAATAATGATGACGTGGAACATAAGCTGTATTTGGATTTTCCGCTACTATGATAATTTGTTTTCAGCTTATGCATTGTCTCACCTGTTTTATGTCAAATATGTTGTTATTATATTTTGTTCAATGCGCTGTGAGACATTCTACAGGTTCCTTGTTGATTCTTCATTTTCGTCCTTTCCTTCTGACGACCGTCCCGTGCTAACTGGACATGTGTACAACGCACTTTTGGAGTAAATGTCGGTTGGTGCGGGACGGGCCGTCACATACAACGTCACTGGAATAGTAAAATTGCAAAGAACAATAGGAAAACTATAAATAGCCTAAAAACAACTGGAAAGAAGCCTAAGTGGATGAGTGCTGCTACATGGAATGATTTTGTCAAATGTTCAGGAAATGAGGAGTTTCGGGTAAATTTACCAAGTATTAATTTAAATTGACCTGCACAATTAATATACGAGTTACAATCGTAAAACATTTCTTTTAACTTAAATTTATAGAGGAAGTCCCAAAGGAATTCAACAATAAGAGCAAGAACTCCATCACACGTCGCTATGGTTCGAAGTCATTTCAAGATCACCGTGAGTACTTGGTATATTTATTAATTAAGGTAAATAGTTGAATATTTTAAGTTCTAAGTTGTTAAAAGATAGATAATATAACAATATATAATATATATTTATATGCGCATATTTCAGGAGAGACAACATGATGCTCCTGTGTCTTATTGTGATGTTTTTACACATACTTATGTGGTGAGTCAGACCAACGATTCAGACACAGTTTCATACCCCTGGACCATGATGAGAAAGAAAATATCGTATACGTAAGTATAACATAATTAACTAAAGTTGTAAGTTAATTAAACTAACGTTATCGAAATTCGACTGTATTTTGCATAACAACAAAAGTTCCAGCAAGCACGACCATAACTACTCGAGGACAGCAGACGAACAGACTTGAATGCTGACGAGGAGAATGCCATTTTTGAGGCTATCATGGATCCATCGATCCATAATATGCGATATGGATTTAAGGACCAATCGATAATTTTGAATTAATTATTCTTCTGCATTTTCAAAACTATTTGACATTGTGATGGATTATAGTAAAAATATATTATATTTCCTCTGACAATTTAATGGAAACTGAAATACATGAATTACAATTGTGATGTTTTCACTTATAATTTAAAAAAAAAGAACTAGTTAAGACAACTCAGAATGCGTACCAGAGGGCTCAGAACAAATAAGAGATTGCACAGCTACGAGCCCAGATTCTCGCGCTTGAGGAACGTGATCACCGCTGTGACGCACAGGTTTAGAAGTGGAACTAGCGTTTGATGGAGTTCACAGATCAGTACGGGCGGTTTTCTTGGTCTGGTGGTTCCAAAGGAGAGTGATTTGAGGTATGATTTGCTACATTTTATTGTTATGTACATATATGCTTTGAGTTGGTGAGGATTTGGTTGATACATTGTAATGGATTGTAAGGTTTGAGTGTTGTTTTAAACGTTATTTAGGATGATAGTTTATGCAGGTTTGACTGGCATTAGTTTGTTATGGTTTGTTGGATGTTTTATATATTGGACTGTATGTGTATAATTTGGGTTTAATAATATGTTTGGGTATATATGTGAGTATTATTGTTACATATGCTTGAAATGGAGCTGTTATGGTATATTTGAGATTGTGGATGACTGCAAGTAAGCTATGTAAATTCTAAAGAAAAAAATACTCAGGTTTCCAAGTACCAACTGCTGGCAATGACTTACTGGTCATTGATCTTCAACGACTTCCGACAGCTTTTAACGGTAATTTCCAACGATTTATAACGACTTCCAACAGCTAATTGATCAACAATCACTTCCACATGTCCATTCTGGACATTGGAAGCCATTGGTAAAAAGTCGTTAACGATGTTGGAAAGTGTTGAAATATGTTGATCCGTATACCAACGGCTGGTAGCCATTGGAAACCATTGTTGTTCTTGTAGTGATAAACGGTAAAAGGGAGACTTAGACTATTTAATACTTTTTCAAGGTAGTTCCTTCAACTTAAAAAAGACCTCATATTTCTAACTCATAATCCAAACACAACAAATGTCTAGCAAAGTAAGAGATAGCAACATTAGACCACTTAATAACTTTTAAGAAAGATGGGTAGATTTTGACAATTTAAAACATTTAATAAAGGCACATGGCACTTCTCATATTCCTACACGAGCCCCACCTGATGCTACTTAGTTGACGCTGCGTGGAAATCCTTTCAATCACTTTATGTTTCTACAAGGAAGGCAGACCCTCAATCAACCACTTAATATCTTACCTTAAAGCGGACCTTAAAAGAAAATCATACATAACTGTAACCGTCCACCATTTGATACTTTGAGTGTGGCAGTGTAACGACCCATATTTTCAGCGATAATAATTAATTTATTTAATTATTTAAATAATGATTTAGAGATTTTAATGGTCGTTTAAATTAAATAACTTTGAATATTTAATTAAAATAATAATTAAATAATATATTTAATTCTGAAATAATCAGAATTTGCTGAAATGGCAATATGGTGTGAATTGGGCAATTCAATATATATATAATTCAGTTTAAAATTTATTTGAATAGCGAATATATTTAATTAACGATGGTTGAATGTATAAATTATAATATAATTATAATCGAGCTCGAAATGGCGCGGCAGTTCGTAATTCGGCGATTCGAACTTTAAACAAGTATACAGAATCTGTTTTAACTCGGATTTCTATGAAACAAGAAACATTCAGAGCTGGAGAAGTATATTTTTCTAATGGAAGAGAAAAACAGGATTTCGTCGTGTAGATTGTGAGTTGTGTCCAAATCAAATTTTCGAATAGTCGCTATGGAATCGTTTATAAATCATAACGATCTATTTAATTATAATTAAATATTAGTCTCGAATTTAGACAAGCCCTTTGAGACGTAGTGATAATTTAATTTTTAGAATTTTACTGTAATTTTTAATTAATAAAATACGCAACTTTTTATTTGGAGTATTTTGCACCCTATATCAACATTTTAGGGTTTAACATTGTGAGTTAATCTACCGATATTATTTTATTTTTAGAACCGTGACACATTTCCTAGTACGATGATATATTTATATCTGTTGATAGCGGTTGGTACCTTAATAAAGTTTTACGTATATTACTGCAGTATAGGGTTTAAACAAATGAGTGGCCAACACTAGTCCAAGATTCGTTGAATACAAGCCACGCACTTCTCTTCCTTACTATAAAACGTGCCTCACTGCACTTCGTTCATTCTACACTCCAGCAAAATAATTTCACAGCAAAAACGCAAGAAAGAAATCAAAAGTAAATAGGAATAAATTCCGACAAATCGTATAGCATATATATATGAGTTTGTGTTGATGTAAACTTCAATCTCATACCCATTTTCTGGTTTTCGACATTCATTTTGAGGGGGCGGGTTCTCGACAGTGAAAGCTAGGGTTTGCGATAAGTTTGGATTTGAAGCATGGTGTTTGAATTTGAGGTTCGATGTGTGGTTGTGGTGGATTTCCACAAGTATTGACGGATTTCTGGGGTATTCGGTTGGAGTTGAGGTCGTGCGATTTACTGATGTCGCGAGACGGAAACTCGTTCGAGTTTCAAACTTGGGGTATGGGTTTAAGGAGTTTTCGAAGGAGGAGAAGATGTTGGTGATTGTTTTGGGTTTCGGTTGAAGGGTGGAGATCGGTTTGGGATCGAAGTTGGAGGAAGTGGCAGTAGTGATGTACATGGAGCTCACGAATTTGGATTTTTGGGGAGAAAGACTTGCTTGCGGTCTGGATAATTAAAACGGGGTATGGGCTTTGGTTAAAAGGTTTAGCCCAATAATGTATGTAAATGGTTAAGGTTTATTTTAATTTAATAGTGTATTAAATTCAAGGACAATAACTTTGCCATACGATATCGAAATTCTGCGAAACAAGATCCGTTAAGATCGTATGGACAACGACTACAAAATGGGACTGACTGGGAATGGATTAGAGCTCGTTCGAATTTATGGCGACATAAATTATTTGATTTAAATCAAACAAACAGTTTATCGTTCTTTAACGATGAACTGCCAATGTGAGTAAGACTCACTAACTCTGAACAGTTATATTTTTATAACGTATTTTTAGAATTGATAAATGATGATGTATTGCTGTGTGTTGACTGTTTGGTTGAACTGATAATTGATTGGTTGAAATTATTGATCTAGTGATATATATATATATCGTAAATCAAATATGGATTCTATTGATCAAAATATTTCATGTTGAAATGAAAGCGATGTTAATTATATTGTTTAACATATGTGGATGCAGGGAAACAGGTTGGAGGGATCCAACTGGATTCCTCAATATTATTACTGTTTGTTTTCATATATTATGATATGTGATGTGATATATAATCTGTTGTTGATTATGTGTGTTTGAATGATATCGATCATTGTATTGGGTATTTTGAATACCATATATAATGCTGGAATGTAAAAAGGAAATTTTCAAAATATTTATATGAAATAAATAAGATTTTTATAAAAGGAATTATTTATAAAATCAGAATATTTTATAAAAGAAGATATTTATAAAATCATAGAATTTTATAAAAGAGATATTTATTATTAAAATAAATAGAATTAATAAAGGGAATATTTATATGATATAAACAAGATATTATAAGGAATTATTTAGAAAATAAATAGAATTGGAAAGAAATATTAATTTGTTAAATAAATAGAATAAGAAATTATAAAGGAAATATTTATTTAGAAATAAATAGATTATAAAAGGAAATATTTGAAAAATGAATAGAGCTGTATAAAAAGAGAATTTACACTAAGGAAAGTTTAGACCCGTGTTTCGCACACGGGTATAACAGAATATGAATATAAAGTAGATTTTAAATAGAAATATATTTTAACAAATAAGTGGAGAAGATAAATTTATAAATAATATTTTACAAATTAAATAAAATGTTTATCATTGGATAAATAGAATATATAAGTCAGGACTTATATAGAGAAGTAAGAATCGATTTCAACATCGATATTTGAAACTGAATATGGACGTAGGAGTTAAGAAATGGAGTTAAGCTAAATTAGAAAATGACCGGAGATTAGTTAAGTTGAATGGTTTTTTAAGTGTCTATCTGATGTTGGTTTCGACCTTCGGGATTGATACTTAGGGAATTGTTCTCATACTAGTTTACAGTCAGAGACTGATAGATGTGGAAAAATAGTGATATGTGAATAAGCAAATGGAAACGTTTTCCAATGTTAATAACATATATTTTCTAAACATAGAAAAAAAAGAAATATGAATATATATATGGTTGATGATTTGATCAATAGAAATTCCAATTGGAAATAAGATTGTTGTTTGCACACGTGTTTTCATTTGATAGTTAAATCACCGACTATCAAAGTTTCTGACCATTTTTATGTTGTTAATAAGGAGAGACCGGTTGGATTATTATCCGAAAAACCACTCAGTATTGGCATAAGCGTTGCAAACCAAGTATGCTGAATATATTGAAGACGGAGTAAAGTGCAAGGGCTATTGTATAAATCTTAGGTAGAGATTGCCTAAGATGGATGTACTGAATAGTACCTTCGGTTTATCCAGTCCCAGGACAACTTGAATGGACGAATGTCTGACAGAGTATATCTGATCGTTTCAAACGTATTTACGTTGGTGGCGGAGGAATTCGTTTCTTTTAGCTTATACCCGTGGTATTTTTAGGGAAATCAATTTGTGATTTGACGGGTATGATGATGTGGCATTCAAAGTAAATGAAGACGTGATCTGTATAGAGACACGTTATAACCTCAAGCCTCATTAACTGGGAAATGACCGAAATCGGGCAGGCAGCATGGCTAAGTGGGCCGCACCCAATTAGGGTATATTGTCACCATCTAGAGAATATTCATTTGTTACTTCTTTCAATTCTGTATCTCCCGGAACGGTAATGTTGCTAGCAACCGTAGGTGACAATATGTTCGATACATTCAAGAGAAATGAATGGTCGGTCATGTGTGGCCGAGTTACAAGATGTTCTTGTTGAACTCCAGTGTATCGCTTCTAGAGTACACTGAGCGGAAGGTGGATCCATACCTTGTCATAGTTGGAATTCATTCCCTAAATAAGAGCCCGCAGTTTTGATTGTATATTATATATGTAAAATGTTAGATGCAAGCGTTTCTACTAGATTTCTGTTTACTTGATCTAGACATTATTATAATATCAGACAAGTATCGTTTTAGAAATATTTTGGGTTATCATAAGGTAAAAGCCGTCCGTGCTTATGTGTGGATCGGTCTTATGATTATCCTTTATTTCAAAAGAAATTTTGAAAGTTAAATCAAATAATTTGAGTTTACTCACACCAGTCACATGACTGACCTAGAGTTTATTTTGTTTTGTTTTCCCTAAACTCTTGGGTGCCCAGTTTTGTACGCGCAGCCAAGTAGTCGGGATTTACAGATACTTGAAGAGCTGGAGCAGAAGGCTTCAGGATTGTATAGCTATTGTTATTTCCGCTATGTTGTAAGTGTTATACTCTAATAATGGTATTGTATACATATATTGTTTTATTTCAAAGTTATGTTATGAAATATATTTATTCGTTCCGCTGTGAGATTCGTGTTTACTCTGATGTTGTATGTTCCTCTTCTTCTTCTTCTTCTTCTATTCTAAGTTTCTATCTTATCTATTCTCACCCTCTAATTTCTTTCATGGACTATCTGGTGTTTTCGATGCTTGAATAATCGACATAGTGTTGTATGCCGATATCCAGGATCGCAAAATCCCCGGGTCGTTACAGGCAGACACTCGGATAACTACTTAATACCTCCATTATACCTCAAAGCAAGTCCATTCTTTTATGACATATAACGCTATGGCCTTTCACAATAGGCTAACTATTTGTAGGAACTGGTAGCTTAACTATTGTTTTATTAATTATTAATTTAAACTTTTGATCTTATTAATTAAAAGAAGTTTATTTGTTAGATTTTATTTGATAATACACAAAGGTAAGCTAAAATCTATAGGAAATCCAAAATCCTAAAAATTAATATTCAAAAGAATCCAGGTTTCAAAGAAATCCGAATTATTTGATGAATAATCCACGTGAGCTAGGCCCTAGCTCCCAAGGGGCAAATGTAACACCCCACGTCCGTTAATGTCACTCACAAAGGGAATGCATTAAGTTTCTTGGAGCATTATAAGTAAACAGAACGGAATATTACAAGACAGAAAAAGTAGTACTTGAAAATTTTGTAATTTTACTGTAGTGAAAACAGAATTAAGTTTGATTACATTTCCAAATACCAAAATCAAGTACATAATATCAGTCTTGTACAAAACCTTCAGAGTACATAATTTTAAAGCCATAATCTCTAACAGAAAAATGCCATACGCAGAATCAAAGCCAAGCAATACACCTTTCAACTTCAAGCTGGAAGAAAGAGATATTTGAACTAAGCTTGAGTATTTCCTCCCTAAGAGCCTCCGGGGGGAGGGGAACGGAAGAAAAGAGGCAAAACAAACTAGGTCAGAGATAAGTCTGGTGAGTCCAGTGACTTTAACAATATAATCATTACAGTAACAGGATAAGAACATAAACTGGAAAGCAAGAAATGACTATAGAATAAACAGGCATGACAAAGCAGACAAGATAAACAAGATATAACGTTGATTGTGCTTCTAATCACTACAGGATAATTACTACACTGCACCAATGCTAGTAACACCATATCATTACTAGTTACACCGCACCCTTACTAGTCCCATGCTAAAAGTTGATCCCTCTTACTAATCATGATAATGGTAGTTTCGTGTACTCCTAGCTACTATCGTAGGTGCCCCCTTTTGCTCCTACCCCCACGAGTTGTACCCACTACCTTCGTCGTTCGATCAGCTCCCTAACTCGCATGTATTTATTACTTATGTCATTTGAACTCGCTTGTATGTATTCATTACTTGTGTCATTCGGCTCCGCTTGTATGTAGATACCTGTGTTGGCCCCATCATTGGATGTATCAATTCCCACGATGGCAACCTGACACGATTCAAGATGCACAGTGTATACTATTCATGCCCAGTGCCTGTTTTTTCCACTCCAAAGCACGTGCACGCCCATATTCCATCAGAACCTACACTGCTGCACCACCCACCGCTATTTTGACCGCTTATAACCAGCCCAGTAATTGTGCCCCACCCTACCTAGATCAGGGTACCATGATACATCTATGTGGGTTACTTATCCTTCTCACTGATTCACGCATGTTTATTTAACGGTTAAGTTTGTAGGCTTATATATACTAATATTACCCACTTACCTAAGATTTACTTAACCCTTCCCCTTATCAAGTCCATATATATTATTGGTTAAGCTTGCCTTAACCCTATCCACTTTGTTCATGTAATATTGGTTAAGTTGTCTTCTTGTCTATGTTAACTTAACCCACCCACCTAATATGTTGTATTGGTTATGTATCGCATGTTTATATGTTACTTAACCTTTCCATTCTTAACATGTATGTTCCTTAGCTTTAATTTATTCATTAAAGCATCAACCTCTCACATTAGAACTACTGTTTGTGGTTGCTGGATGTGTCGGGCGGTTCCGGGAAGACTTCTACCGCAAACTCATTCTAACCTCGGGTTTTTGGGCTTAATGCGCTAACCTCTCACATTAGATCTATGTTGTTGCGGTCGCTGGATGTGCCAGGCAGTTCCGGGCAGTCTTACACCGCAACTCAATCTAACCTCAGGTTAGGCACGTTCATCTTTTAACCAATTTACATATTTACCATTCATGTCCAAGTTTATATGTAAATTATCCATAAGTGTGGTCAGTTCAAGTTATGCCACATTTTCTAGTTATGCCCAAAATTAATTATATGATTACAACCCCTTTTTATGTCAATTACATAATATTCAACCTTTACCTAAACTTTTCCCCAACGTTTCCACGTCGTTCGTGCGTATAGTTCATGTGATACGTTAGGCTCGCAATTAGCCCAACTCATAAAAAAAGAGGAAAAAGGGAAGAAACACATGACATCATAACTGGCATATACAATATAGATCTAAGACGGCATAAATCTAGTAAACATGTAAAAATAGATCCAATCAACATATTGAGTGTGAACTAGCATGGATCTAAACATAAACTTGCACCGATTTAAACATATGAACAAATAATTCTAAACATACAGACTGATATGGATCTAATCATATAAACATGTAGATCTAAACATGTGAACATATAGTTCTAAACATATGGACTGATCTGGATATAATAATATAAACATGTAGATCTAAACATATAAACATATAGTTATAAACATATGGACTAATATGGATCTAATCATATAAACATGTAGATCAAAACATATGAACATATAGTTCTAAACATATGGACTGATATGGCTCTAAACATATAAACATGTAGATCTAAACATATGAACATATTGTTTTAAACATATGGGCTAATATGGATCTAATCATACAAACATGCAGATTTAAACATATGAACATATAAAATATTATCTTACGTGAACGTGACTTGCATATAATCTTTCATAACTTGCATAGATCGAGCAAACTTGCATACATAACTTGCATATGTAATTAGGCATATGAGTTAACATAGAACATAACTTGCATATAATGAATCAAATCAAGCATAAATCAAAACATAGTTTGCAAAGACATAAACTTTATATGATTTACAAACATTTTCATATAGTCCAATTCATAACTCAT
Organism: Allium sativum; assembly: GCA_030737875.1. Taxonomy (NCBI): domain Eukaryota; kingdom Viridiplantae; phylum Streptophyta; class Magnoliopsida; order Asparagales; family Amaryllidaceae; genus Allium; species Allium sativum. The sequence continues at coordinate 121,293,416 of CM060926.1, read as the reverse complement.
CACAATTACATTTACACAATTATCTTGTGAAAGTAACTGCACTCGCAGAAAATGGATCTTGAATTCTGGGATCTAATTTCTGAAATTGCTAAGCTAATCCGTTGATGTAGGCGTTGATTCGTTCGTTGTTGTTCTAGAATTCCTTTTCGCAATTCCTAGGCTTTGAATCTTTATCTCTTATCTTTTTATCTTAAATCTAGAATTTGATTTGTTATGGTGGCGGCTAGGTTAGTTTGCAGATGAACAGCATGACGGCATCATAGTTTAGGGTTGTGAGGTTAGGGTTTAGGTTTCGCTATGTATATATAGATGTTTAGGATTAATATGGGCCTTTAGATCAACCTAGGAGTCATCAAAGCCATCCAAACCCAAGAGAGACAACCAGAACATGACACATATGCCCTAACACCTCAGAAAATCGTCACAGTCCAGATCAGTTCGTAGGTGTCGACCCTACCGAGTGGGGGGGGGGCACCCATATCGACACCCCTAGGGGGATCGACACCTATGTCGATGCCCCTGAGCGGGAAATTTCCCGCTCAGCTGTTTTCTGAAGTTTTGAAATTCGAATCTGCTTTAATTATTTAATTATTATTTTAATTTAATTTCTGCTTAAACTTGAAAACTTCTAACCTCCATAATTTCTTCATACGGAGTCCAATTCACGCAAACTCAGACTCTATCTCAAGTAGAAATCTGAGACGAACGCAATGGCGTAACCCGTTTCACCCAATTCTTCTTTAAAAGATTAATTATTCTTTAATTATCTCTTATGTCCCGTTTTAAAATTACGGGGTGTTACATTCCCCCCTACTTAAAGGATTTCGTCGTCGAAATCTTCAAGTCAAGAAGAATGTGTATCCTACCATCCAACAGCCATCTACTCAACCATTCAATCACAGGCATCCATTTTCCTTAAAGAGGTTTCTAATGCTTTCATGATCATATGCATAGTGTGTGTATATGTCCTTATCTAATGTAAAATCAGGCAGTCTACTGATTCAGTTGACCTCCTTAATGCGAATTATGTCAGTGCCATGAGTCCATCATGTATGCAATTATTCCTAATCGTACTTTATAACTTCTACATGAGTGCACAATCATTCATACAAATGCAACATCTATATGATAACACATCAAGTTTCAATCCATATACAAATACATATATGCATATGCAATATGAAAGTGACTGAGCCGATCTAGTGTCTAATGTGTGTGTAAATGCACCCACGAGCAACCACTAGCAAACACTTGCATCCACTTGCATCCATCAAACATAACATGTCTCAAACACTTGTTTACAACCATAGGATTTTCTACCTAAAGATCGAAGACATAATCTAGAGGACATACTAAACGATAGAATAAGTCTAAACAAAGAGATAGAAAAAGGAGAAATTAAGAGTATACCCTTAAAAATGATAGGGTACAGCGTATGCATCTTGTCTCCCGTCTCCCAAGTGACGTCTTCTTGATCATCTCCTCATTAGATTTTAACCAACTTGACCTCACTGTTGTGTAACTTCTTGATCTCCGATCCAAGGATGCATGTAGGAGCTCGTCTAATCGTGGCATCTTGCTCCACTTCCATTCTCTAAGCATGCTCAACTCCACTATTTCCACGGTATCATGTAAACACTTCCTCACATGCGACATGTGAAATATGTCATGAACACCACTAACCTTTTTCGGCAACTTCACTCTATGGTCTGTCTAATTCTTTCTGTAATGGGGGATTGCCCTACGAACCTTGGTGCTAATTTCACCATACTCCCCAAAGTGAACTACGTTCCTCCATGGCGGCACTATAATAAAAACTCTATCTCCAACATCGAACTAAAGGTCGGTTCATCTCTTGTTAGCGTTTGAATTTTGTCAGCCCTGTGTTGTCTTCATTCATCTTCGAATCAAGTCTATCTCCTCAGAAGTTTCTCTACCATATCTGGCCCAAGTAAAATCTTATCCGTAGATTCCCACCAACAAGTTGGTGATCGACACAGTCGTCCATAAAAACCCTAATACTAGCTTAATAATTGTTGCTATAAGCGAACTCCACAAATGGAAAGTGCTCTTCTCATGTCCACCAAAATCTAGGATGCATAACCTCAAAAGATCTTCAAGGATTCTATTCACCCTTTCTGTCCGTCCATCCGTCTATGGATGATACGTAATGCTCAAACATAAATGCGTACCTACTGCCTTTTACATATCATCTTTTCCGCTTGTATCGAAAACTGCTCCAAGCCCTACCTCGCAAGTACCGGTATATACTGTGAACGGTTTGCTCCCATCTAGAAAAGTCAAAACTGGGGCTGATACCTTTGCAAAGCCCTTAACGAACTTCCTATAGCAGCCCGCCAACCTTAGAAAACTTCTTACTTCCGTCGCTTTTCTAGGAACTTTCCAATCTTGGATTGCCACAACCTTTGTAGGATCCACTGCTACCCCTTCCTTAGAGACCACATGTCCTAAGAACCTCACTTCTTTCCTCCAAAAATGACTTTTGGAGAACTTAGCTTTGAGTTGATGCACTCTAGGGTCTCTAAGAATTCCCTAAGATGTTGGGCATACTCTCCCTCTCTTCTAGAGAAAATCAAAATACTATCCACAAAGACCACCACAAACTTGTTTAGGAACTCCCTAAACACCCTACTCATCAAGTCTATGAAATATGTTGGTGCATTCGTCAAACCAAAAAAAAGGTATGATGAGCCCTTCGAAGAAACCATTAGGAGTCCTAAAAGTAGTCTTATCTATGTTATTCTCAGCTACCCTCAACTGGTGAAATCCTATAGCTAAGTCCAACTGCGAGAAAACCGAAGCACCAGCTAACTGATAGAACAAATCATCTATCCTCGGCAATGGGTGTCTATTCTTCTTCGTGAGCTTGTTCGGCTCCCTATAGTCCAAGCACAATCTAAGCGAACCATCAGTCTTCATAGCAAAAACAACTGGAGCACCCCATTCTGAAATGCTTCTTCTTATGAACCCTTTCTCAAGTAGCTCCCCTACTTGTTTACTGAGTTCCCTCCTCTCTCTCTCTTGGAGCCATGTGGCGCACTGGCAATGCAACCGGCTTTTCATTATCTACAAAGTATATTCGGAGGTCTATCTCGCGTCTTGGGGGTAGACCCTGAACCTCATCAAAGATGTCACCATACTCATGGACTACACGAATAGATTTCAAATCATCGATGAATGCGTCAAGAGATTCTAGGTAGCTAAGCATCACTAAGCCCCTAGAGTCACAAGAAATATCAAGGGTCTTTCCACAACGAGTCAACAGTCTAACTATCCTCTTTTCATAGTCTTGGATGGCACCATGCGTGGCTAGCCAATCCATCCCTAGAATCAAGTCATAGCCCGTGAAACCAGGAACGAAGGCGTTGCATTCAAACCCAACGCCTAAGATATACACTCTCGAAACCCGACAAAGCATAGATAAGTGAGTCGTACCACCAATAGGATTTGAGACTACAATGGGATCCATAACTAGACTAGTATTTAAGTGCAGTGTTTCAACTAACGAAGCAGATACAAACGATTGCGAAGCGCAAGAGTCAAACAAAGTTTGAACAGGATGACTGAAAAAGGAAAATCAAACTTTCAACAGAAATGCTTCTATCTCTCTCCTGTTCTGGTGCCATGAGAGCATGAACCTATCCTCCAGAAGTAGGTCCTGTCCTCTGTCCATGCCCTTGTCCATACCTCCTTGGGTAATCTTAAATCATTAGTCCTATCGCCGCAATGGTAAGAACCATGCTTCTTCTTCTTACTACAGTCCTTAATCATATGGCCCATTATACCACAATAAAGACACCTTCTTTTGTTACGGGGGTTAATTATTCTTTCCACGTTCTCCATTACCTTCTTCATGGATTAAAGCCATATCAACAAATTCTTCATCCTTGGGTTGTGTTTCTCAGCCTAAACTTCCTGATCGAACAAGTAGCTAGCTGAGCTTTCCTTCCATTGTCTATTTCCAAGATACCAAATGAGTCCTTCACTTCTTTGAGCCAATTTATAGCCTCGACAAACATCTCAGTCCCATGAAAAGGTTTTCCACCCATCACACCGAAGTCCTTCCATATCTTAAGAAAGGCATCTAAACGCGGAGAAAGAGATTCAAGAAGAAAAAAGGAAGAGATTTGAAACAAAGAATGAAAGATAGATATATGGCTTTTGGGGATTATGTTTTTCATAGTAAATCTTTCTCTTGAAAACTCCTTCTTTGAAACATGTTTTTGAAAATAATACTTTTGAAAATGGTTTTCAAAATCTTTTGTCTATTCTGGTAACCTTTAGCTCTGATACCACTTGTAACACCCCACATCCGTTAATGTCACTCACAAAAGGAATGCATTAAGTTTCGTGGAGCATTATAAGTAAACAGAACGGAATATTACAAGACATAAAAAGAAGTTTTTGAAAATTTTGTAATTTTATTGCAGCGGAAACATAAATAAGTTTGATTACATTTCCAAGTACCAAAATCAAGTACATAATATCAATCTTGTACAAAACCTTCAAAGTACATAATTTTAAAGCCATAATCCCCAATAGAAAAATGCCATATGCAGAATCAAAGCCAAGCAATACACCTTTCAACTTCAAGCTGGAAGAAAGAGATATCTGAACTAAGCTTGAGTATTTCCTCCCTAAGAACCTTGGGGGGGAGGGGGGAGGGAAGGAAGAAAAGAGGCGAAACAAACTAGGTCAGACATAAGTCTAGTGAGTCCAGTGATTTTAACAATATAATCATTAAAGTAACTGGATAAGAACATAAACTGGAAAGTAAGAAATGACTGTAGAATAAACAGGCATGACAAAGCAGTGAACAAGATATAACGTTGATTACGCTTCTAATCACTACAAGATAATTACTACACCGCACCAATGCTAGTAACACCATATCATTACTAGTTACATCGCACCCTTACTAGTCCCATACTAAAATTTGATACCCCTTGCTAATCATGATAATGGTAGTTTTGTGTACTTCTAGCTGCTATCGTAGGTGCCCCTTTTTGCTCCTATCCCCACGAGTTGCACCCACTACCTTCCTCGTTCGATTGGCTCTCTAACTCGCATGTATTTATTACTTGTGTCATTTGACCTCACTTGTATGTATTCATTACTTGTGTCCTTCGGCCCCACTTGTATGTAGATACCTGTGCTGGTCCCATCATGGGGTGTATCAATTCCCATGATGGCAACCCGACACGATTCAAGATGCACAGTGTATACCATTGATACCTAGTGCCTGCTTTTTTCCACTCCGGAGCACGTGCACGCCCATACTTCGTCGGAACCTACACTGCTCACCACTCGTCACTATTTTGACTGCTTATAATCAGCCCAGTAATCGTGCCCCACCCTGCAAAGCTCAGGGTACCATGATACATCTATGTGGGTTACTACTGAAATGGGTCCCCGTTGCTAGGGTTTCCTAATCAACATGTTATAATGGTTAAGTGTTCTCAATTTTAACTTAACTCCACCCATTTTCTTAATTAACATGTTGTACTGGTTAAGTGTTGCCCATTCATATGTTACTTAACCTTCTCACTGTTTCACGCATGTTTATTTAACGGTTAAGTTTGTGGGCCTATATATACTAATATTACCCACTTACCCAAGATTTACTTAATCATTCCCCTTATCAAGTCCATATATATTGTTGGTTAAGCTTGCCTCAACCCTATCCACTTTGTTCATGTAATATTGGTTAAGTTGTCTTCTTGTCTATGTTAACTTAACCCACCCACCTAACATGTTGTATTGGTTAAGTGTCGCCTGTTCATATGTTACTTAACCTTTCCATTCTTAGCATGTCTATTCCTTAGCTTTAATTTATTCATTAAAGCACCAACCTCTCACATTAGAACTGTTGTTTGCGGTTATTCGATGTGCCGAGCGGTTCCGGGCAGACTTCTACCGCAAACTCATTCTAACCTCGGGTTTTTGGGCTTAATGCGCTAACCTCTCACATTATATCTATGTTGTTGCGGTCGCTGGATGTGCCGGGCGGTTACGGGCAGTCTTACATCGCAACTCAATCTAATCTCGGGTTAGGCACGTTCATCTTTTAGCCAATTTACATATTTACCATTCATGTCCAAGTTTATATGTAAATTATCCATAAGTGTTGTCAGTTCAAGTTATGCCACATTTTCTAGTTATACCCAAAATTAATTATATGATTACAACCTCTTTTTATGCCAATTAAATAATATTCAACCTTTACCTAAACTTTTCCCCAACGTTTCCACGTCGTTCGTGCGTATAGTTCATGTGATACGTTAGGCTCGCAATTAGCCCAACTCATAAAAAAAGGAAAGAGGGAAGAAACACATGACATCATAACTGGCATATACAATATAGATCTAAGACGGCATAAATCTAGTAAACATATAAAAATAGATCCAATCAACATATTGAGTGCGAACTAGCATGGATCTAAACATAAACTTGCACGGATTTAAACATATGAACATATAATTCTAAACATATGGACTGATATGGATCTAAACATATGAACATGTAGATCGAAACATATGAAAATATTGCTCTAAACATATGGACTGATATGGATCTAATCATATAAACATGTAGATCTGAACATATGAACATATAAAATATGATCTTACATGAACATGACTTGCATATAATCTTTCATAACTTGCATAGATCGAGCAAACTTGCATACATAACTTGCATATGTAATTAGGCATATGAGTTCACATAGAACATAACTTGCATATAATGAATCAAATCAAGCATAAATCAAAACATAGTTTGCAAAGACATAAACTTTATATGATTTACAAACATTTTCACACAGTCCAATTCATAACTCATCACAATTACGTTTAAACAATTATCTTGTGAAAGTAACTGCACTCACAGAAAACAGATCTTGAATTCTGGGATCTGATTTCTGAAATTGCTAAGCTAATCCGTTGATGTAGGCGTTGATTCGTTCGTTGTTGTTCTAGAATTCCTTTTCGAAATTCCTAGGCTTTGAATCTTTATCTCTTATCTTTTTATCTTAAATCTAGAATTTGATTTGTTATGGTGGCGGCTAGGTTACTTTGTAGATGAACAGCATGACGGCATCATAGTTTAGGGTTGTGAGGTTAAGGTTTAGGTTTAGCTATGTATATATAGATGTTTAGGATTAATATGGGCCTTTAGATCAACCTAGGATTCATCAAAGCCATCCAAACCCAAGAGAGCCAACCAGAACATGACACATATGCCCTAACACCTCAGAAAATCGTCACTGTCCAGATTAGTTCGCAGGTGTCAACCCTACAGGGGGGTCGACACCCCTTGGGGAGGGTCAACACCTATGTCGACACCCCTGAGCGGGAAATTTCTCGCTCAACTGTTTTCTGAAGTTTTGAAATTCGAATCTGTTTTAATTATTTAATTATTATTTCAATTTAATTTCTGCTTAAACTTGAAAACTTCTAACCTCCATAACTTCTTCATACGGAGTCCAATTCACGCAAACTCGGACTCTATCTCAAGCAGAATTCCGAGATGAACGCAATGGCGTAACCCGTTTCACCCAATTCTTCTTTTAATGATTAATTTTTCTTCAATTATCTCTTAAGTCCCGTTTTAAAATTACCGGGTGTCACAGCAGATGACGGTTGCGCTACTGTAGTCTGATTCCTGACATACTGCGCCAGCTCTCCAAGTTCGGCACACTCCTTGACCTTGTCCTGCAAATGCTTATACTTATTTATATTGTTGCCATCCAGGTGGTGAAAAAAATAATGTTTCCCGGATCCCCACACTTTTTGCGTTACCTTCCCTCATAAGAGGCTTTTTGAATGGAGAATTCTCTTGAATATTCAGTTAGATGTCTTCCGAAGAAGCAGTAAGTTCCGTATATGAAGAGAATTTAGATTTTCTTGATGATTGAACATTCTGATCATTCTCAACCAAGGCTTTCCCTTTTTCCCTTTCCCTTTCCTCTGCCAAATTCGAACGGTCCTCTACCCTTGTCCATGTTAACCTCGAAACTTCCTTGTCATCTCTCGCATCTTCCTTCAGTAGAAATCTATCTACTTAAAAATAGAATTTGCTAAGGTGCTTTTCCAGATCCCTTTGAAATGAAATTTTAAAGTATGACATATCCAATATTTTAGAAATAATAGTCATAAGTACCATAAACGGTTTAGGTCGATCCAGCAACGCATTAAAATTTTCTAGATAAAAGCGTAAAATTTCTTCAGTCCTCTGCTTAATTATTGTGAGAGTAATGATGTTTTTAGATTATGAGATATGGAACATGAACTGTTTAATGAACTGCTCAACCAAAGCTTTCCCACTACTAGCCGATTCTGATTCCAACTGCCTAAAAAACATGGCAGCAATATCCGCAAGGTAGAATGGGAAGTGCTTATCCATGACATTTTTTGACACTAATAGAACTTCCATGTGATTCATGTAGCACATAAGGTGGACAGTAGGATCCTTCCTTCCATGGTAAGGCTCAAACATCGATAATTTTGAAATCCTGTGGGTCCAAGAATTCCTGATATTGGGGTGAAGGGGCTGCAGTTAGCATAGTTTATGTGCAGTTGAGACATCCTGCCTCTAGAGATCTAGCGAATCACATCTATGATTTGATTTCCATTTCCTAGAAGCTTTCACCAATCGTTTAGTCCAACATCGGTTCCCCTGGTATTCAACCCAAAAGAAACTGTATGAGCTCAATCGACACTGAACCAATGCCTATGAATTGTGGTTGCTCTTCCACGATCTGAATCCGTGCATACGTAAGCTTGCACTACATCACCAAGAACGAGATCCATGATGTGAAGCAGGGAATTTTTGCGAGCCAAAGTTCAACGACTAGGGTGTTTCCCCCTTCCGGAGTCGGTCTAGTACTGATATAGGTAGAGTGTGGTAGGGTGATCCGAAGCCCAAGCCTATCTCCTACGCGCCACTGGGTGCCAATAGTTTTTCCTTGGCCTGTTAGCCTTCCAAGTGGATCCATCCTTGAAAGAATGGTGTTCATCATCTTCTCTTGCCGTCTGAGAAGTCCATCCTATTATTCCAAGTGTGATTCCAATTTCTTGATTACTCCATTTATCTCTTCCCAGGTTAGATATACAGAGGGTTTTCAAGTGGAGGGATCCTCTTGAATTCCTTCTGTTCTTGCACCTTCATCCTGAGAGGTATTCTGTTTCACCATTGTCGAATACTTGATCAATCCAATTCTTAAGCTAGAAGAAGGTTTCCGTCCCCTTTCCTGGTGCACCAAAATGTTAATGCTGATTTTGGTCAATCAGATGCAACACTCAAATGCCAGGTTATAATCATAGGATAAAAACAATACAGTCATCAGTAGCAGTAAAGTAAATGAACACAGTATTTATAGTGGTTCGACAAATCTTGCCTATATCCACTATGTAGTAATCTTTATTGATTATACTATACAATTACAAATATAGTATTTTTGGATTACAAAAATGCAGAAAATAAGAAAGCGACAATGGCAAAGTCCATACATATATGTTCCAAAAAGCCAAAAGAATCCTCCAAAATGTCCAAATCCTTCTTTATTTATAGGTTCGATCAAGCTCGGATTGGTCATAAGATGTTCTATGAAAATAGGATGTCGAAGAGAACAAGTCAGGAGTAGAATGAGTGGAGTATCCTGAATAGACTAAACCAAAGTGTCTCGGATGGGCAACGATCCGATCATGCTGATCCAGGGAGGGAGTTTCTTTCTTTGCCAAATTATAAAATGCAATACCGTTATGGTTATGCCGATCCCAACTCCATGCATTTTCACCGATCCAAAGATGAATTTTCATGCTAGGCCGAAGTTTCAAGAAATGACACCAATGTCACTTAGTTCGGAATTGTATCGGTCCGATAGGGGGAAGAGAATGCCAAACCAGGTTACAATAATTTTGGAAATATTGTAACACCAAAATTCTAATAATCTCCACCTTGATACAGTATCTATTACAACCAAGGTACTCCAATATGAATGTTTCCCAATGAGTTCTTACAAAGCCACCGCTCATTGCACTTTGTTAATTAACTCAGGCAAGGCTACCGCCCACCAACAAAGTGTTGGAAACACACAAAATAAGGCAGACATCATGCAACCAAACTCTCTCATAGCAAAGAAGTGTAATAAAACTCATATCTCTTCATACAAGAAGAATACAACATCTTCTCATGACATAAACCACGTCACTCTTCTCCCTACAGTGCCACCATGTGGCACCTAACTCTTCATCAAGTGAATCAAGTACGAGTAATGCTTGAACTTAGTAACATGCAATGCCTTATTGCCTTCGTAAACATATCCACTGCGTTGTCATCTGTGTGAACCTCCTAAAGACGAACTAACTTCTCCTTATTAATAGTGCAATTCCACTTCGAGTTATCACTCGACTTCATGGCATCTTCAAGGCTCAAAGGTTCATCTTGATTTAGATGGAAAGCATATTTAAACTGATCATCAAGGCTCAAATGTGCATATTCACAATCTCCCTATCAAATTGGAGCCCTTTTTGGTCTCAGACTAGCCTGAAAGGCTATATTGGCCAACTAACCTTCAGCTCCACCTTAAGTTGAATCCTCTACAGCTTCATGACCATCTTCATCACTACTAGAGGAATTCTATGGACTATCATGTGATGTATCGTCAACTACTCTGTCACTATTATCAATAGTAACAACTTTGCTTTGGATTTAAAGCAGGGAATCTTGATTTTTTCAGATTTCTCATCAGCTGAATCTAAACCATCTGATAAACCTTCCAAAGGTTTAAACATTGCTAACCAATCAAAAGTCAAATGTTTGGAATGCATAACTTTCTTCGTATCTGGATTCCAAATCCTATATCCTTTTATTCCATCTGTATAACTAAGAAAAACACATTTGAAGGCCTTAGGCTCCAACTTATCATGCCCTGTATTATGACCATAAACCGAACAACCAAATATATGGAAATAACTTAATAAAGCATACTTTCCTTTCCGTAACTCCTCTGGAATCTTCCCAGCAATAGCTGAGCACGAAATCCGATTAATAATATGTGTTGCAGTCAAGATAGCTATATCCAAAAAAAACCTAGGCATACTTGCAGTTAATATCAAGCAACGGGCCTTCTCAAGTAGGGTCCTATTCACCCTCTTAGCAACTCCATTGGATTGTGGAATGCCAGGTGTAGTAAAATGTCTTCTAATACCGTATTGTTTACATTAATCGAGGAACTCTTTGGAGACATATTTATCATCATTGTTGGATCTAAGAATATTTAATTTCTTTCTTGTTTGGTTCTCAACAAGAGCTAACTAAGCCTTAAGCTTTTCAAATACTTCCGAATTAGCTTTCATTACATACACTCAAACCTTGCGCGAGTAGTCATCAATGAATGAAACAAAATAATAAGCTCCACCAATGGAAGTTGTAGGGTGTGGCTTCCAACCATCTGAATGCACGTAATCAAGTAGACTCTTAGAAATATGTATACCATCACCAAAAGAAACTCTGGTTTGCTTTGTCAAAATACACTCCTTGCAAAAGTTCAACTTGCTGAAGATTTCTCCCATGATCCTTTTCTTCTTACGAAACAACTATAATTTCTTCTCCGAAGTATGACCTGATCTCATATGCCAAAGCTTGGTAGCATCCAAGATTTTAGAACTACCAACTCCAACACATAATTCTCCATGAACAGTGTAACAAATACAAATTTTGTATCGTAAGACCCTTAATTAATACAAGTGCCTCTCTAGAAACTTTCAAGCCATCTCTGACAATGATTATGTTACATCCCAATGATGCCAATTGGCCTAATGAGATCAATGGCTTCAGAAGGCCTAGAACATAGTGAACATCCGAAAGTGTGTGAACAATCCCATCATACATGCGAATGTGAACTGAACCAACACCCAAAGACTTACATGTAGCATCATTCCCCATAAGGATGAAACTTTCCTCTTTGGCATCGAAGAAAGAAAAATAATCCTTATTAGGAGTCATGTGAAATGACGCTTCATAATCTAAAATCCAGTAGTCTGCAACATCTGATACAACTGCAGCCAACAACAAATCACTACCATCTTTCTCCATTGCAATAGATAAAGAATCATCAGTCTTCTTCTCTAATTCTGAATAGTCTCTTCTCCAATGGCCTGGTTTCTTATTTTATGGCACCTACCATCTTTAGATTTACTTCTCCAATGAAGCTTCCTAGAATTGGAACGCCCCCTGTAATTCTTCGCTTTCTTCTCTTCTCTACCTCTCTCAACAAATAAAGCTGAACTACTACTAATTCCTCCACTACTATCACCAAAACTAAACTCTCTCATCTGATCTCTCAACTCTTCACTGAGCAAACTTGTCTTCACATCATCTAATTTTGATGTACCTATACAATGGTAAGGCTGTCAGCGTGACCAGTGTATCGCTCTGGAAGCAAACACAACAGAACCAATACTTTTTGTTTTTTACCAACTTTCAACTCAACATACTTCATCTTTATTAACGGGCCATCAAACACACTCAGGTGTGTCTTAATTGAAGAACCTTCCTTCATCTTATAAGTGAAGAAGGTCTTCAATAGGATCAGGCGGTTAGTTAGGGATTTGTTCATGCAAAGGTCCTACAACTTCTTCCAAACGCCTTTAGCTGTTGTTTCCTGACTGATTTCAGAAATTACATTCTTTCCCATATCAAGTTGAAGAGTAGTAAAGGCCCATTCTTTCATCTCTTCTAATTCTACTAATGAAATATCTATAGGCAATGTCTCTGTATCAAATACTACTCGATGAACGTGATTTCTTCTCAAGTCTGCTTTCATCACCCACCGCCACTTTTCAATATCTCCTTCATCGTTCCACTTCTCTATTGTCAACTGTGATCCTGAAGCCACATAGGAGCCTATGACGTATGGAGCACCTACTGGCTCTGGATTGACCTTTAAAGTACTATCAACACTATTTTCATCTTTTTCTGTCATTCTATCAAATACCTTCTTTGCGAATCTAACTCGAATACCAGTTGTAAGGGGTTGATCAGTCCCTCTCAGTGGAAGAACCTAAATAGGATCTTGCAATGATGTGATAGAAAAAACAGATACAAATGATTATCAACCACAAATCATAGAAAAAAATTGAAAAACAAGAGAGAACACACAATATTTATAGTGTTATCGCTATTGCGAGATAGTGAATGTCCACTTTAATGAGGAAGAGATTTTATTAACATTGAGGAGATTATAGAGTTTTATAGTAGGGTGAAAAAGTGAAAAAATAACATAAGAGATGGTGGGATGAGATTAACATTCTCTGTGGCTCTCTTTATATAAAGAAGAATTACTTGGGATGAAGTAATTGGATTTATGTTAATGAATGAATTCATAGAAGAACCATTCGCATTAATTTATTTGCCATATAATTGATTGATAACATTTCCCTTTTCCCCGTCAATCAATTCTATCCCAATATGAATTCTTTCTGTTTCTTCTTTCAAAAAATATGACAACAAATATATGTCGAATATCTTCAAAATGGCTACATCTTTAATATTCCTTTCCATTTCTTTCATGCATAAAATGGGTAATCAATATACCAAGAATATCTCCAAAATCTATTTAATTTTGGAAATATTGTATCACCAAAATTCTATTAAACCACTGGTTGGAAAGCAACAATGTCAATTTCAAGCTATGTGGTTCCAATAATTTCCTTCATTAGAGAATTTTTTACTAATGATATAGCATATTGTGTTCCTTATTATATTTTTGAAGAGAAAAGTATATCAATTAGGGTACGGTCCGCCCTAACTTTAAAGGGATTTAACACATGGAAGAGGTTTAATAATGAAACATAATGCAAATTTTGCAACATGCTGGGCTTACCATGTCTCAAATAGAAAATGTAAGGAGTGCATGAGAATTAAAAAAAAACCTCCCCAACATATTGATAAAGTGATTAACTCTTAATCGGAAGAGGAAATTTTAAAGAACCCAATGCAACTTAAACCAACCATTCAAGTTGTTCGCCATCTTGACTTATTAAAGTTTAAACCAGAAGGAAATGATAGCCTAGCAAGAAATATATTGGATAATGCCCCTCAAAACGCTAAATAAACTTCTTCTAAAATTCAAGAGGAGATCCTACATATCCTAGCCAAACAAGTGAGAAATTTGATTGTGATGAAATTGGGGACAACAAATTTTGTATTCTTGTCAGTTGATCTCAGGGTGAAATTAAAAGGGAACAAATGGCCCATGCATTGAGATATGTCACTATGACGGTTTAATAGCAAAACTTTGTTTTATAGATATTATAGGTGTTGAGTGTACGTATATGCTATGTCTTTAGACTGGGATATCTAATATGCTTGCGAGATTTAATCAAATAATTCAAGGTTTGAGGGGATTAGGTTACAACAATGCTAGCAATATGCATGGAGAATGGAAAAATTTGCAAGCACTATTTCTTAAAGACTGTTCATCTGCTTATTATGTGCATTGTATTGCTCATCACTTACAGTTAGCATTAGTTGCATAAATCTAATGCTTGACAATTTTATGCTCATTTAACGTTTGTTGTTAATCTTGTTGCTGCATCTCCATAACGTCTTTGTGAGTTAGAGACTACTCAAAAAATTGAGATTGAGAAAATGTTGCTTAGCAGAGAATGATAAACAAAGAAAGGGGCTAATCAAATTAGCACGTTACACCGTCCAAAAGATGCTTGTTGGAGCCCACATTGCAAATCTACGAGAGATTTAATAAATATGTATTATGCTACTTTCTTGGTTGTTGAATGTATTAAAAAGAGTGGATATCAATAAGAGGTCAAGCTTTCATATATTGAAATTTCAAGCAGCTTTGATTTTCTAATTTTTTTGCACTTGATTGATAAAATAAGACCATCATTGATGGACTTTAACAAGTGTTACAATGCAAATCCCAAGATATTTTGAATGGGGTGAAATTAGTTTTAACAACAAAAATTCTTTTTCTAAAGTATGATTGGAGTATTGAGAGAAATTTCAAAGGAATTTGTTATTTTTTGCGATCATCAGGACATGTTAGTTCCTACTATGAGTTCTCTATATAATGAGGGTTCAAGTTGTAGCTATCAACTATAGGATGACATCACGGTTGAATATCAATACCATGACATTTTTAACTTTACAATCGATTTTCAACTAACAGAGTTGGATAATAGACTTAATGGTGTGGTGGTTGAACTTCTTACTCTTAGTTCAACTTTAGATTCTATCGATTCCTTTAAAAATATTTTTTTGCAACAGGCAATATCTATTGCAACAGACCAATTGCAATAGGACCGCGCCTATTGGTATAGCTGGAGTTGTAAAAAGTCGGTTCCTTTTCGCAACATTTTCTGCCTGTTGCAATAACATGTTGCGATATACTTTTTTGCAACTGACCTTTGTTGTTGCAACAGTTCATTTTGCAACAACAAATGACAGTTGTAAACCACAATAGACATTCGAAAAACAAGATACTACAACTATTATTTCATGTTGCAATCAGTACAAGTACAACTGTTATTTCCTGTTGCAAATGACTCTACTGCAACTAACAATTGCAGATGCTACATACAATTCACCAATACCTACGTTCAATAATTTACTATAATAACGATAAAATATATTACGAAGAAATAAAAATACATTCCGAAGGCATTAACAAAACAATATATTCACCCATAATATAAACGTGATCCATACATCGTATTAGCTGAAGTTACATTCAAAGTTTAGCATAGTAACAAATGTGATCCATACATAACATAAACGCATATTGACCAACAAATCTAAATAACACCTAAAAGCTAAATAACACATACTGCTGTAGTGTAACGAAGTCTTTGTGCTAAGCCACGGTTGTTCCGACGACCTCTTGAATGGTGTATATCTCCAAATTTGGCCTTAGTAGAAAAGCTTCATGATCCACGGCTACGTTAACCCATACCTATGAAAACAGTATACATTAAACTTCTAATTTTAATGCAAACAGTGAAAGCATAATGGATGCTCTACTACTACAATAAAAATAACTAGCAGATGATACTAGGATAAAGTAACAAAGGTGTTTAAGATTTTGTGTGACATTGCGTGAAGAAGCAAGTGCACATAGTGGAGCTGATAAGATGCGAACAACTAGTAAAGTGACTAGTGTCTAATGAGTACTACAGGGGAAAGTAGTGCAATTTATGTGATGTCCTGCAGGAGATACTTGCGTCAACTGGCAGCAAATAAACAAACTAGCAGTGTTACATGTTCTCAAATGAACTGATGCACCCCAAATGCATGCACAACAAGGCCGATAAATAAATGTACTATTATGCACAAAAATGAAGATGACATGGCCAGTAATTGAATCAATGCTTGCATTGCATGATGTGCTAAAATTCCTAAAAAGTGAATTGAGGACGATATATCCAAATAATTAGATCATATTGATAAGTAAATAATCATATTTAATTCATGATTAACCCTAGGGTAGACTTTTAAACATCATTACATCAGTATTGTTGCATTCAAACAAAAAAATCCATTCTAGTTTATAATCGCCTTGGAAATGTGAAGGACCAATGACTGCCTCCGCTGTCCTACGACAAGTAACTATGATAGTGTAGGGGACCTCAATTTACGATGCTCCTAACAACATAATAGGTCCAAATCTGTGTTGCACAAATATAATAATTTCAATGAGACAACTACGTGTTTGTTCCAATTTCTGTGAATGCAGTTCATTAACTTGTATGCCAAACATACGAGTGATAGATACAATAATGGTCATACACAATTAGGGTTGTCAATGGGTCGGGTTCGGGTTGTGTCAAGTCGTGTTCGGGTTGAGTTCGGGTCGAGTCAGCTCAACCCGTTTTTTAAACGGGGCAGTTTCGAGTTGACCCATTTATAATCGTGCGGGTTTCGGGTTTGATTTGTGTAACCCATTAAGAAAAATATTTGAATAAAAAGATGTGAATGAACATGAAAACATGAAAGAAGGGTATTGTCGTCATTCACTTGTTGCAAGCTAAGATGAGAATAAAAATGTAAAAAGTTGTTAATGTGGGAATAAACATGAAAATGTAGAATATTGTTAAGTGTTAGTATGTATGAATAATTGAATAATGACAACATCCTTCATTTTCAAGCTAAGATGAGAATTCTACAATAACATAGAGCCCATAAATAGGTTAGTCGGGTCAAGTTCAGGTTTCGCGGGTCAACCCTAAACCCACCCATTTATAAACGGGTCAACGTCAGGTTGACCCTAAAATGACCCGTTATTAAATGGGTCGGGTCAACTCGATAATTTCCCGTGCGGGATTCGGGTCGGGGTTTCGGGTCGTGTTGGAAATTGACAGCCCTATACACAATGTACATGATAGATGATGAAAATGTGAAAGTTACAGGAATAGAACACCATTTGTTTTCAGTTCGGAATAAACATAAAAGTTGGTCAAATGACCCTGTTTGTACAATATTATGGAATATATTATTCCTACCAATGGCAATATTAGTAAGATACATTTTGAAACAAATGGATGAACTTTCATCTAAGTGCATGAACAAACAGAATAGATGAATTTTTCCAGATTGGAAAATCATTTGTTTGCTGGCCATGCCCACTGCTTTTAGGAAGCGAGAGACGTTCAATAGTATTTTATGTAATTGTCTTTACATATCCATCTAGCAATCATTGGTACCGAGTATGGGATGATAATAAAAATTAAGTAAAGAGTTATCAGTATTGTATGATTTACCTTTGGCAGCTCTAATAGCTATATTTACCCTTGCCTACGGGCTAGATTTGTTCTCTTCTTACTATCCATGCACTCCAGTACCGATCCATATGGAATGTATTCATAAACCAGCATCCTATGGCTATGATCTGCATAATCATATTCAAAATTTAGAACCTCGGTATAAGGCCAGACCCTTGTTACAGATATGAACCGATGATGCTAATACTATTGCCTCTTTACTCTTTTTATTTCGACCACTTTTGAGCAAAATCATTAGCCTTGACACTTTCAGCACATACATGTATTTAGTTGGCAATGATCTAATAAACTACATGTCAAATATTCATCTAATCAAATAATTTTAAAGAAAATGTTTAAAACGAGTTGTGTGTTAGAAAATAGAACAAAAGAAACAAGAATGAAGAGAAGTTTTATTATTGATGAATCGCAATTGTAAGATAATACAAACTGTATATAAAAGATCTGTATTTATAATACAAGAAATAAATACAAATAGGCTTGAATAATGGAAATGTGACCGTTGTATTGTTATAATAGGCATGTGACCATTGCTATGTTATAATAGGCATGTGACTGTTGTATTGTTATAACAGGCATGTGACCGTTGTAATGTTATAATGGGAATGTGACCGTTGCAGTGTTATAATAGGCATGTGACCGTTGCTTTTCCATTATTTTGTTACTCTCCCTCAAACCGAACTAGGGTTTCCATTTCTATCTCCGCCTCCATCAACGACTTTTAGATCCTCCCACAATCTCATAAAATCCTTGGTAGACAAAGCATTTGTAAGTGCATCAGCTCGCTGATAATACGCGGGGACATGACAAACTGCTAGTTTTCCGATCTGAGTTTTTTCTCTAACAAAATGAAGGTCAATTTCAAGATGCTTCGTCCTCGAATGTTGAATCGGGTTGAGTGATAAAGAAACCGTGCTCTTGTTATCACACCAAATGACGGGTCTTCGATTAAGGGTAAACCCTGATTCTTGCAACAACGATTCAATCCAAGTAACTTCTGCTATCGCACTTGCTAATGCTCGGTACTCCGCCTCTGTACTAGATCTGGAAGTGGTCTGCCACTTTTTAGTACACCAAGAAATAAGATTGGAGCCAAGGTAGACACAGTACCTTGAAATAGATTTTCGATCATCAATACCATTGGCCCAATCTGCATCACTAAAACACTGTAAGTTGAGCTCTTTTTCAGGCTCTATAATTATGCCACGATTTTTTGTGCCTTGCAAATATCGTAGAATCCTTTTTAGTGCATTCCAGTGTTCTGATAGGGGGTTTTGCATGTATTAACTTAGACTGTTAACACTATAGCATATGCCAGGTCTTGTAATCGTTGCGTATTGTAGTGCTCCAATTACTCTTCTATATTGTTTGGCATTGCCGATAGCTTCACCTTTATATTTTAACAGTCTTAGGTTGCTAATCATAGGTATCAGCAAGGAATTAGCCTAATGCATTTTTGCCCTGTGAATAATTTCTGAAATGTAATCTTGTTGAGATAAAATTAATTCTCTGTCATTTTCCTTAATAGAGGAAAATTTTTAGTTCCCCTATGTCTTTTATAGCAAAGTTTTGATCAAGTCTTCGTATGATGTTATCTATTTCTTGATTTTTATCTCTTATGATCAACATATCATCAACATATACCAAGATATAGATATTTCCATATGCGCCTCTCTTCATATATAGTGAATTATCTGATTTGGCTTGTGTGAAGTTCATGTTGGACAAAGTTAACTTAAGTTTCTCATACTAAGCTCTTGAAGCTTGCTTTAAACCATATATAGCATTATGTAACTTGCATACTTTATTGCCATAGCTGTAGCCTTCAGGTTGACACATGTAAACCTCTTCAGTCAACTCCCCATTTAAGAAAGCGTTGTTGACGTCTAGCTGCCTTATATTCCATCCTTTACTTATAGCGATGATTAATATGACTCTAATTGTTGTGGGCTTTATGACTAGAGAGAAAGTTTCGTTAAAATCAAATCCAAACTGCTGTGCATAACCTTTAGTGACCAATCTAGCTTTGTATTTGTCAATAGATCCATCTTCTTTTCTTTTAATCTTGAATACTCATCTACATCCAATAATGTTTTTGTGTTTCGGTGGTGTTACCAAACTCCATGTATTATTTTTCGTGAGTGCCTGATATTCAATATTCATGGCCTCTTTCAATTTTTCTGATTTTATTGCTTGCTCAAAGTTGGTTGGTTTTGCTTCAATAACTGAGGTATTGTACACTTTAGGTTTGAAAATCCCACTTTCGACCTTGTTGTCATGTGATGTCCTATGTGCATTTGATGTGGCTGTTGCTCAGTATTGTTGTTTGTTCCTGTGTCTGCATTGCCATTGATTTCTGCATCACTACTGCTCTGCATGTCTTGATTGGTTTGATTAGTGTCCATACTTTCTAAATTATCATTTATCTCTGTTGTTTGCACATTTGTTTCTTCCATGGAGTCATTTTGCAAGTTTTTATTAATTATGTCTTAATGATCTTCACTAATGTTACCAATCAATGATTCTGCAAAAATTTGCTTGAATTGTCCCCCTTTGACAAGATTTTCTGCATGATTCTCCCTGATTTCCTGTTTACCTGCAAAGGGAAATGTATTTTCATCAAAAACAACGTGTCTGGAAATGTGAATTCTCCCATTTTTGTCTAAGCATTTATACCGTTTTTGGTTCTGTGCATACCCAATTAAAGTGCATGGGCTTGATCTCATGCCCAGTTTGTGCCTATTGTAATGTCTTAGGCATGGAAAACACAGAAAACCGTATGTTTTCAAAAAATTATAGTCTGGTCTAACATTATATATCATCTCATATGGAGTTTTTTTAATCTAGAACTTTAATTGGTAATTTATTGACGAGAAAAACTGAAGTGTAAAAAGCTTCATTCCAATATTTCATTGGCACTGAGCCTTGAGACGTTAATGCTAGACCCATCTCAACTATGTGTCTGTGTTTTCTCTCTACGAAACCATATTGTTCATATGTGTGAGGGCAAGTCAATCTATGTTTTATTCCTCTTTTAGCAAAATAATTAGTTAAAGGTTTAAACTCTCCCCCACCATCGGTTTGAAAATTTTTAACACTACAATTGGTTTGTTTTTCAACGTGAGTTATGAATTGTATGACAGTATTACATGTTTCTGACTTATTCTTTAGCATATATATCCAAGTATATCTTGAATAGGCATCTGCAAAGGAAAGGTAGTACATGTGTCCTTGATATGAATTCAGTGGTGCTGGTCCCCACAAATCAGCAGCTATCAGCTCGAGAGGTTTATTGTATCTAGTTTCAGAATCTCTAAAAAGAAGTTTACGACTTTTGCCAATTTGGCAGTGTGTGCATGTGTGTTTGGCAGGTACACTATTATTAAAAGAAGTATTATTGTTGCATAAAACAATTTTAACAGCTTCAATACTAGGATGTCCTAATTTCCTATGCCATAAATCAAGATTACATTGTTTGCCTTCTTCATTATATTCATTATTACTGCTGCAAACATTAATACTCATATTACAATCATTATTACTTGACTCAACATTATTACATCAGAATTTTCCGTTAGTATCCCCAGTCATCAAGTTGTCAAATTTGTAAAGTCCATCAGGTAGATTACCCCGTAATAATATTTCGTGGCTCGGTAAATCCTTAACTATGCAAAATTTTGGGTGAAATTCAAAAAACACATGATTGTCATTAGCAAATTTTGATACACTTAGCAAGTTTTTTTTTTTTTTTTTTGATGCAACTTAGCAAGTTTTTATTAATAGAGGGTACTCCAAGAAGTGCATTTAGATTAAGTTTCCTTTTTCCTAAGATAGTGCCCTTGCCAATGTGTGTTATATGTGCAGTTTTACCGTCCCCCATATGTAAAGATTTCGTATCTGAGTAGTTTCTGCTTCCAATGTTGAGATTTTTGAGATTGCTGGTTATGTGATGAGTGGCACCCGAATCCAGGTACCATTCTTCAAAATTGTTGTCTTCACCTTTGCTAGTAACATCATTGCCAATATTTTGATTTTTATTAGCATCATTGTTGTTTCTATTTGAGTTCATCACGGCCATATTGACTTATGGTGCCTTCTGTGTTGAATTACCATGATTATATTGCTGTCCACTATCATTATTATATCTGAAATAGCACTTGTTTGCCACATGACCAAATTTTTGACATATTTGGCACTTTACTCGATTGTTGTTCCATCTTCCTCATCCTCGACCTATATGTGGCTGAAAACCTCCTCTTTGTTGTTGAAGACCCCTTGGATACTGATTTTCTTGTATGTTTTCATTAATGTTGTTGTTGCTTCCCTATGATTGCTGATTTTTAGCTACAACATAATTTGCAGAAAACTCACCCTGTGTTGTTTTTCTTTGATCAATTCTTCCTTCATGTGCAAGGAGTGCAGATCGAACGAACTGTGGATCAGGTAAGTTTGTTGCATAGCCAGGACCGTTACTAAAGATTCATATTCTTCATCAAGCCTTCTGGTAATGAAAAGTATTTGTTCACTGTCGCTGATTTTATGCCCAACAGCACTTAACTTGTCACATATGTTTTTAATTTTGCCCAAATAATCTTTCATGCTAGTATCTTCTTTTCTGCAATTTTGAAGTTCCCTTATATATTGCATGATTCTGGATGCGGATTGCGAGATGAAAATTTGTTCGACAGTAATCCAAATTTCATACGACGAGTTGCACCCAACGATCTATGACAAAAGATTAGGATTTATAGAAGATAAAAGCCATAATGATAATAAGTTATCTTGTCTTTGGTATTTGTGTATTATGGGTTTGGTACAGTATTTCTTTCGACATCTGTGATCATTATATGTGGAATAATTAACGTCCCTTTGATGTAATCTAGCTGTCCGTAACCTTTGAGAGCAATCTCCACTTGATATTTCCATAAAATATAATTATCTTCGTCTAACGAAGTGGTAATAATTTGGCTTTTGGGTTTGACCAAGTTCATGATGTTTGGAGAGTAGCCATTAGCATTGCTGCCAGATACAGCAGAAGTCTCTTCATTATCGTTGTCCATGGCGAGACAATATTAGATTGCATCTTTGTGAAGAACAACGAAGATGAAAAAAAATGATTGCTCAGGATTTTACTTTTTAATGCCTTTCGGCAATTTGGCGCTCTGATACCATGTTAGAAAATAAAATAGAAAAAACAAGATTGAAGAGAAGTTTTATTATTGATGAATTGCAATTGTAAGATAATACAAACTGTATATAGAAGGCCTCTATTTATAATACAAGAAACAAATACATATAGGCTTGAATAATGGGAGTGTGACCATTATATTGTTATAATAGGCATGTGACCATTGCTATGTTATAATAGACATGCGACCGTTGCATTGTTATATATAACAGGCATATGACTATTGCAATATTATAATGGGAATGTGACTGTTGCAGTATTATAATAGGCATGTGACCGTTGCATTTCCATTATTTCATCAGCTTGTTATCTTGATATCCAGTTTCTGAAAAATGAAATAATAAATTATAAAACACTTAAACATTGCAAACGGGAAAGCATAATAAAAGGATATATAAGAAACTGATTAGGCTTGAGTATGTCATAAGGTAATCTTCCATGCACAAATGCATGTAATCCACCATAGTCACACTTTTAGCTATTGCTTAATCGGAAAACATTAATATGAAAATATACGAGGTGTATAAAAATATAAAATACATACTAGAATTAGGTTTTTGCAACCTCAAACGCATACCCTTATACTAGCCATGGTAGTCCTGTATTGTTTGTACAAAAAAGTAGACAATTCTAGACCTATGCTTTCTTCGATCCCAGGCTTCTCTAACACCAATCTCATACAAGTATGCAACATATAACAAGGTATAAACATGGTCAACCAAAAATTAACGAAGGTGCAAAGAAAACTAAAGTACCATGAAAATTCTTGGCTTAGTCGGTAGAAATGCCAGAGCTAAAGGGGTATCATCAAGGCCTATATGGCAAACGAACTTTACATTACCACCAGAACTAAAATTTTAAATAAATTACAAGTGCATTTAAAGAACGAAAATTTCACCTAATAAAATGTCAATGATGTAGAGATGTGCCAATTTACTACACATTTCCTCTTTACCAATTCATTTGAGCTCGGTCAAGCCACTCATTTGTATTACACCAGCACTAGTTCCTCATTTCACAGTAACCTAACCAAATTGAAGATCAAAATATCATATTGAATATGTATTGGCCTGCAAGATCATATTGAAAAAACCAACACATATATCAAGTTGAAACAACCAAAGACTTTTGAATTTGTACTGGCCTAGAAGATCATATTGAAACAGCCAACATAGCCAACATATAACTCAAGCTTAGGAGTTAATGTTTAAATGCACAAAAAACCAATCAAAAAGATGTTTTCCTATAATATCACACATTAAGTACAAGTTTGTTACCCAATATATCATTTTACCTCATATTTGAATAAATTTAACAGTTTTTTGAAAATTAAACAACCAAAGACTAAAATAATATATGCTATCAGTTACGAATTTTGATAAGTAAAAAGCAAATACTGGAAACAATATTGTTCTGCAAAAAAAAAAAAAAAAAAAAAAAAAAAAAAAAAAAATTAAGCGCTTTTAAACAAGATTTATCAAAGACTTATATGTCTTTTCTAGATGGATCTACAAATAATGCACTAATGCAAAATGTATGGAAACATAATAACAAAAGGTGGCAAGCTTCTTCAAAGCTCAAATTAGTTTGAGAAAAATTACCATTTTCTTAAATTCTTTTCTAATCTATTAAATAATAGTAAAGCAGAAGCTTTTCAAGCTTTCTCCTTATTTCTCTCAATTCTCTCAATTCACCTTAATTCTCTCAATTCTCTCTATTCACCTTAATACTCTCTCAGGATATTTTATTCAAAATTAAATTCTCTCTATTCACCTTAAAACTCTCCAATTTCAAATACTTCGTTTTTAAATTTCTAATCTATCTATATTATTTGAGTGAAGCTACGATGACTCTAAAGCTATCCATGTAGATTTCAATATTAAACCGCCTCTTATTAAAAAATGGTCTTTTCTTCCGATCTTTTTCTCCCGTTTTGCTTTCCTTTTTTCCATTTTCTTCAGTTTTCATCCTTAAACTACCTTCTAAATTTCCTCCGCTTTCTAGCTACATAATAAAGCCGCAATTCCCTTCCTTTAATTTCATCCGAAGGAAATCTAGTCGATTTGTGCATTCTCTGCCTTTTCGCTTTGTATTTCCCTCTTTAGGACTTTGCCAGCCCGATTGACTCGAGATCCATGCTTTCCAGTTTCCTTTCCGTCCCTTCCAGCTCGCCTCAACGCTTTTGCGAGGTATGCCTATCAGTATTATTAGGAAACTGACGTTATTTCTCTATCAAATTCGTTTCACATTTGTTACTCTTCAGAATCAACGCTTTGATTAGTTGCTAGCATTCAAGTACTGAATATTTTCACCGGTTGAATTTCAGGTTTCATTTTGATTATTATCTCTTTGGTCGTTCTGTTATCCGTGCTTTTAGGTGATCTTATTAAATTGGATTTGCAGCTTAATTGATTTGGTTGGAATTGACGATGATTTGGGTTGGTTTGATTTTTAGGCTCTTTAATTGGTGGTTTGATTCATCCTCAAAATTGCATATAATTTCGCCACATATTCTTCCTTCGCATGTTTTTCTCAGAAAAAAAAATCCCTTTGTCAGAGGAGGAGGGAAATAGAGAACCAGAAACTAAGAGGCTTCAATCCAACCAGCCTGAAATGAAGGTTCACATTTTTCTCCATTCACAAATTTTTTTAAATAAGCAGCTGTTAGTTTTAATTTACGTGTTTAACCATGATTGTGTGAGGTGTTTGTTGTTAATAACCCTTCTCTTAAATTTTCTAACTTCTTATATGATATCAGAAATTAATTCTGAAATATCAAAGGAGCAGCTTATTTGAGACATATTCAACCTTTTTCTTTAATTATCAATCCTCTTACAGATAGCTATTTTGCTATAGATATTGTTAAATCCCCCTGACAGTGAAATACAATACAAGATATCCAGTCTTTAGTTTTGGTGTTTCTAACTATCTCAGTTTTTTCTTTCCTCAGTTTATTTAAGCATTGTGGCATGATAGTTTGACATATTTTGCATGGCAGATGGTTTTGTATTTTAAATACTTGGCATGGCAGAGGGTTTGTAGGCTAATACATCTACTTACTAGAACTGCCCAGAAGGCAGTTTTAATGCTTGTGCCTGAAGTTGCCATAAAAAACAATGTGTAGAGCTATGGTAGTGGGAAGTTCGATGCTCATCTTTGTTCTTCATTTGATGCGGTCTTATTGTTTTCATCTTCCGCACTTGGAATTGGGATTTCTGGTGATGCTGGTATCAGGTCACATATTTTTACCTATCTCTATTTGAATTCACATTTAGGTTTGCTTTCTTTCATGCTGATTTGTTAGATTTAGGTGCTTTAAAATATTGAACCCATTTTGACTATTGTGGAGATAATAGTATATAAAGTTAGTGGTTGTAGATTTAGATTTAGATTTAGACGATAGAATGTATAATTACTATTTGTATGATATTTTGAATTGTCATTGTTTGTTTGCACAGGTACACGTACTTTTGTTGCGAGCCACTAAGCACAAATGTCCTTATGCTTGAAATATGAACTTCTTAATTTAAGTAAACTGGGGTTCAAATTAATGGAAAAATAGAAATGAAACACATGTCCTTATGTTTCATTGTAGAGGGAGTAGTCGGTACACTAGAAACTATAAGGTCCACCTTCTACTGAAATTTTAATTTCTCGAAGATTGATCAATTTCCATTAGGAGTTCCCTTTGTTACTATTACCTTTTATCCAAGGTGTGTGGTTTCTACTGAAATGCTTAGATTCTTATTGCCTTATTTCGGTTTTAGTAGAGGTCGAAACAAGACCAGACTAAAATCACATTTCAATATAAAACATTATTGGAATTTAAATTTTATGGAAGGAACAAGTACAAAGTAAAAGTATTATTTTAGCTTCAAACATATGAATATACAAAATTTTAAACTTCAAATTTGAAAACATATAAAATCACAATGAAAATCATATGAATAAACGACGAAATAAGAAATGTGAAATTCCCGAAATTTACAAACTAGATCAAATAAACCTGCAGCCACAGAAGTTCAAAACCAACACCAAAATCTAGATCTCGATCCTTGCTCTAATCATATATTCATGTTGTATTTTTTTGCGTAATTGCATTGTTGTAACTGCTTTTTTTTTGTGCTATAATAGCTTGCAAAATAATATGTTTACATTGCCTTTTACATTAATTAAAATTTAGCTTGGCTTTAAACATCAGCCTTAAGTATAACTATTACTCATTTTAGCAAAAAGTTATAATACTAATAAGTCTTGGCTTTGCATATATTATATAGTTTATTGACTATTTTGCATGCTATCTATAATTTTCATGGTATTAGTATCAGTATTCACTATAAAGCTGCAGGGACAACGCGTTCACCGTTTTGAAATTATAAATTTAAGATATACTACAAATTTGTTACGATTAAATATGTATAATCGAACAGAAGTTACTACCTCATGAGGAATATAAGGAACTCTTACAACATGGAGTCATGTAAAATATGTTATTGCTAATGTTGAGCGTGTCTTGGTGTAAATTGTGATATATTTGTCGAAGAGAATGAATGTTGTTAAATAAACAAAATACACTGTTAAACTATTTTATTTTTAAGTCCATTTTGTTCCACATGTATTTTTTTTCTTTTTCTTTTTACATTGACATATATCAATTAAATCGTTCTCCTCCCATTGATATTGAAAAGTTCATTGGGCAGGCTTTAGTTAACGGATCAAATGCTCTAGCTCAATGGGAATCATAACCTTCCAATTTTGGGGATGTCTAAGGCATGTAGCAGTGTGGATTAAAGAAGCTCCAAGAGGACGTTGCTCCATCTATACAGTAAAATTACACTTGGTTTACCTTCCAACTAGGAGTAAAAAAATAAGATCTCAAACACTATTCCAGCAACATCGGAAGTTAATCAACTGCTACGGTATGCAACTTTTTAATATCCCATACTTCCAAAGATGCTATTAGTTCTGATCACCGATTGAATATATTACTTTTCTTCAAATTTCATTCTCTTATCGCAAGTACAATCTTTTTAATTTTTACTTTATTTCAAAGGTTTAAGTGGCTAGAAACTAAGTTTTAAGTCAACAATTGAATGAATATTTTCAAAATTCACATTATGTTGTGTTAATGGAAAAACTAGAAGTCGAACAATTGAAGAAACCGTAAAGCTATGGTCTGTGAGTCGAAACAACAAAATAAATTCTTTTATCCAAAGCTAAAATATGTCATACAATAAAGTTAAGAGGAGGCAGTCGAGACAAATATATGAAAAAGATTGGTTATGCCTTTTAATTTATACCTAAATGTTTATGCAACAATTGAGTTAACCAGATTCAAGTTTAATTGTAACTCGTTGTAGGTTCACCTTCTCATATACCTTTATCCAAATAGATATCTGAAATCACTAATACTGAATTTTTGATGTGGATGTTTCCATCACGCTAAATGGTGTTGTCATCATTCGCTTGATGCAAATATTCATATAGAAGGCATGTTATTTGTTCCGCTACCTTACATACTTTCCACTCATCAGAGACAAGTAAAAGTATTTGTCATATACCAAAGACAAAAAATTTAATATTAGATATTACTAGGAAACAATTATTGCAGAGTAATTTCCAAATGGTAAAATATTCACTATTACATGAAGGTAACATGATTACTATGTCATGGCTTGCTTCAATTATTGTATTCACTGCTTTTTCCAGAAAAAAGTTATATCAGTTTATCATACATTGACATATAAATGGATATATTATTGATAAAAAAATGATTCAGTATGCATGCTACTACAATTTATTTTTTGCAATGGTCTTCGATACCAAAAATGATTTAGTATGCATATTACTTATTGCAGTGTCTCCAAAATGAGCACTTTCTTACTTAAGCTTTTAAAAAGAAAATTTCAATTTCGTAAATATTTTTTTATTCAAATTTCCCTTTTGCAAGCCTTCCGTACATGAGTTGTCTTTCATCGTCATTCATTTTTATATAGATCCCGAGATACATCCTCGCATAAACTCATTTAAATGAGTTGTGCTCCAAGTTGTTTGTTAATGCATTTTTATTCAATAGATCCATGTCTTCAGGACTACTTCATAATACTAGATATTCTGGTTTCAGTGATATTCAATTTTATATGGACTCTATAGTATCTGATAGGACATTACGCACATGTATTTAAAAATTACTTTAGACTTCATTGATAAACTTCTATGCTGTCCTCAACTATCTGTATTTGTAGACATATATTATTTTTCATCTGCCTTACATGTGAGTCTGAATCTGACATATGAAGACTTGAAGGTGCTTACCTTTGTTTGTATCGACCACCTTTCTGTTATTTTTTTCTTTCTAAATGCATGAAAATGTGACTGATGCCAGTACTTTGTGTACACACATTTTTTACACATATGAACCTTTCGTTCTCTGCTTATCGCATTTCTGTCGCATTAATAGTTTCTATAATTGTTCATGTTTTACAGTCTGAATTATTTAAAAAAAAAATTAATTGTCTATTAGAAGTTATGATAAGGGCTGAAATGATTTAAATGAAAATTTCATAAATAATGCTAAACATCAGCTAAGGACATGAGATAACTTTTATTTAATACATGTTGGTAAACCATAAACCCCTTGAAGAATTATCTATATAACAAAATAGCTTGTGTTCAACAGCAAGATAAAGAAAAGACAAAGAACGTTGGAGATTTAACAATGCAACAGACATCAGATGTCTATAGATTAACCACCTCATCACTGTTAAAATGTTGGTTAACGGTGTTATACATTCATCTATGTAAGGCTGTCTGCTATCAGTTGAAGTCATCAAGGTTAAAATTGAACGACTGTTTGCCAGATAAGAACCATATATAGTAATTCAACATGTAAAAAAATTCAAAATCTTCTACTGTAAATAATTAATGTTTTTTTTTGAAATATTGTCACTACATACTTATTTAGCAGGGAACCTTTAAGGGCAGAAAGAACAGTTATTTTAACATCATGTAGTATACAAAGTCTTATTTAAACAATTATTCTTAACATGTGGTGGCGCATGAAATATATTCAAGAATATTATCAAACATATTCTTACGTGCTGCGACATTAGTGACAGTTAAAGAAAAAATTATTAATGTGTTAATAGACATGAGCTATTATGAAAAATAGTGACAAGTTTAATCTTATCTTTAGCTTGATACAAATTGTAACTTTTTATTTTTATTGAGCTTCTTTATATTCTTTTTTATTTGAGTGTCATTATACATGAACAATGAATTGTTATAAGTTAATTCAAGGCATCTACGTAACTCTTTAAATTTATACCTTTTCTGTGGTTTGATACATTTAGGTGACTAAACCCAGAAAGACAGTTTATTTGAGCTGAACCGTTACACACTATACTTACTATACTATACATTTAGTACACTAAGATTCAAAAACAACCAATAATGTTAACCTCATTTTTTCATACACAATAATGATATAATATTAATAAACACATCATGTGTATTCAATTATAATTATAAATATATAATATGTTTATATACAAAAAAAAGTGGGTTTAGATTTTAGGACATCTAGGCCTTTCCACTGTATTGAAGGTCTTGAAATATTATGTCGTTTCTGTTTTGAATAATAAACAGCGTGACTCCATAAAAAATTAGTATATATTCTTATTAGAAAGCAAACGAATTCAAACATACTTTCACATGTACCTTTTTTATAAATATTGTAACTATATATTTTTTATTTTCATCCATCTAAAGTAAATAATGTATCTGAATGATGCTCATGCTGTCTGCTGCAAGTTGAAGTCATCAGGGCTAAAATTAAATGGCTAGCTATATGACGGATATGAACTATATATAGTAATTCAACATGTAATAAATTTGAATTTTTCTACTATAAATAATTAATGTTTTTTTTCTTAAAATACTGTTACTGCATACTTATTTAGCGGGAAATCTTTACTGGCTGAACGAACGATTATTATAACATCATGCATATGTATCAAGAACTTATTTAAACAACTATTCTTAACATGCGGTGGTTCATGAAATATATATTGGAAAAGTATTAAACATATTCTTAACATGCTGCGACTTTAGTGGCAGCTGAAGTACATAATCTTAACATGTTAATAGATTTGAGTTATTATGAACAATAGTGACAAATTGAATCTTACCTTCATTTGATACAAATTATAACTTCATATTTTTGTTGAGTTCCTATATATTCTTGGTTATTTGATCATCATTGTATCGGAATAGTGAGTTGTTATAAGTTAATTCAAGGCATCTACCAGGCAATTTAATTTGATATTTTTTCTGTTGTTTTGCTACATTCAGTAGACTTAAAAAGACAGTTTATTTGAACATGTCATAGGTTAATGTGGAAAAAGCTTATTGTTTATCACTTCCATGTGTAATTTGATAATGTTTGTAGATTAAACTTCTGGTTTTGCTTATTTTCACAAGGCATTTTTTCGGTTATCAAATTTGAAATGCTTTTGGCTCACTTCATATGAGTTTAATCCTCTACATAGTGCATGCATCCTGGAATCTAGACATGCATCAACATGTTTGGTATACATTTACCTTTTTATACCAACTTATTTAACTATTCATATACATATCCAATATGATATTTTCCTTTCATGTTGTAAGGCCATGTCAAATTACATGGTAAGCTTAAAAGGTACTTTAAAGTACAGTGTTTAAATCTCTGCACCATTAGATGTATAACATATCTACATGGGCTTTATCATTGTGTCCACTAATGGACAAGTAAATCAACACAATAAATTAATAACATAAAGCTATGGTGAACTACAACTTACTTTTCTATTATATACTAGAAAATGGTGAAATTTTTGCATAAAATGTTTATTATAAGAGTAAAGTTAAAAGATAACATATTTGGTATTTAACACAACATATTTAATATATTAATAGACTTTCTTCGGATAGAAAAACAAAATATTATATGGAATCATATGGTTTTATACATCTATTTCTATCATTTCAAGACTAAATTTTATATTATAAAGCAAATGATGTTGTATTAGGAAAGTTGGTGGTTGATGGAAGAGAATTCAAATCTTCAATGAAGTTTGTTTATGTGCCATCTTATTGTATGGTACATTATCAGGTTGTTCTTTTAATATTATACATATATTCTATTATTAAGATTCGAGAAGTAAACATTTATTTTTTGTTTTCTTTTGTTTTGTTTTGTTTTGAATTTATCCATCTAAAACTGTTTTTCATCTTTTCTGTCTCTGATTAAGGTTTGAAATTTTGCAGAGGGTTGATGAATAACATTACATTAGCACAACAGCTACATCAAATGGGATCGAAATGCTAAGCTGTAGAAGTAACATGTTGGTTTGAGTTTAGTGTGATTTTTTTTGTAATGAGAAATTAGTTGATGGCAGTTTCATACACAGCTCCGTCCAGTGTGCAAAGTATACTATGTGACAAAATAAGGAAAATTATAGAGTGATATTTTTGTACATAATTTCTTTAAAATGCTTATTTTGATTTCAACTTTTGCACCTTACCAAAAACCGAAAATTTGATTTGTTAGCTTGCAGCTTGAGCTTGGTCAGGAATTGTATTCTACATTCTATACTTTCATGTTTTTCTTGATTAGGTTTAGTAATTTTTATCTAGGTTAAGTAATAGACGATGTGCTTTACTCTATAGAAATGGAGATGCTTTATTCTATTTTTTTACATTGGAAAATTGCTTGAAATATATGGTTAAATATATGATATATATGTTGGCTATTTAGTAACTAATGATTAGTTTGGCGGCAGCTAGAAAATAGCCTTACTGTTTTGGCTACAGTAATTTCCTGCTGGTAAACAAACTTTTACTTTGGTATGAATATTCATTGTGCTTGCTTTGTATGGACGATAAATTAAATTTGTCATGTTAGTTTTCCCTTAAAGTTAGTAATGGCAAATCTTCAGGATGATTTCCTATACGTATACGACTTAAGGTTTATGTTATTGTTTATGATATCATGCTCTTTGTTTTTTTATAATTCATTTCATAAGCTTGCTTTAATTTTAGGCAGGCCAAGCGTTTGTGGAAATCTTTGAACTAATAGTTTATTCATTGTACTTGATATTTTTGCAGCAACACAATAGGAAGTACAAAACAACGATGAAACTCCTGTATTGTTTTTAGAATGATCAAAGACACTACTCGACATGTGAATGTACATGGCATCAATTGACTAAGAGGACATCAATGAAAAATTCTCTTTGATATGGGTAATGTGTAAAGCTTACTGAATTAGTGAAAGCTTCCCGAGCACAAAATATGTTCCACCAGTCTGTTCTACATATCTAATTTGGTTACAGGTGACCATAAGTATGATGATAAACCAGAAAGATGTGGTGTACTTTTGTTTGTCTTCCGAATTTTTTAAATATAATTATTAATTTTAATTTTTTGTTGTAATGCTATGATTTTGCGAAATTATATTACCCCTGCATAATGATAACAAATAAAATTAATTATATGCATGAGTAATTAATTGAGTCAAACGATAGTGACAAAAAAAAATGAAGGAACAATATCCAGATGTGGTAAGTAGTAAGTGTTCCTTTTCAGCTGTTAAATTTTTAATTTTATATATTAATAGTGTAATGATATACATTTATCTTCAAAGAGGCTGCTGATTTTCTCATGTATATGACAAAAACGTTAATATTTTCATTTCAAAAATCATAGGTATCTCCTTATTAACAAATGAAATGTTGTTTCCAAAGAGGCTACGCAAATGCAGTAAGCACAATAATAATTGAACTCATGAGAATACTACAATAGAGGTTTATTAAGTGTTGTTTCCAAAGTAATAGAACAATCATTTCAAATCATGTATTAGGTTTTTATTAAGTTGTGCATGCCATTTTTAGGTACCAATGTGTAACCTGAAGGCTCAATAAACAATATCCTAGATGGAGCATGTGAGAAAGTTGGACTGAGAGGGCAGATTGATGCTTATGTTTTACGAAAAATTGACATCAATTTTAATTAATTTGCAGCTTCATAGTGTTTTTTGGCCGTTTGTTATGTACAGTAGAAAATGATATATGATTATGCTATTTGATCATAAGATTGTGAAAATTAGCATATATATTTCTGCAGTTGCTGAACTTTGACTAATATTTGCTGTACGGAATAGATTACTGTGTTATTTATTGATGTAATAACCAAGGATGATACAAACTGTATATTATCAGTTCATGAGTGCTCATGTTCATTCTTTTTTTGTTATTTATCTAAATAATTTTTATTACCCATTTATTGAGAATTTGATCAAAGGCATCCTTAGTTAACCATACAATTCATAAGTCACGGTTCATGTCATGGTTATATCTGACTGTTTAATAAAACGATGGCTCTTTATTACTTGCACAATAAATTAAATATGGGCATTCATATGACACCATTGATGCAATCCACCTTAAATTACTCCGTGTATTAAAAGTTAAATGAAATTTTCTACATAATAAAATCAAGTAACTATGTTTTTCCTTTTAGTAAGCAAGGTTGTAACGACCCAGATTTTTGAACAATTTATTTTAAATATTTAGTATGGTTTTAAATATTGAATTCATAATATAAATGGTATTTTATTGGGTTATCGATTAAATAATCGAAATACGATTTACTTTGATAATTATCGAAATACGAGAAGTTTGAAATAATTAAATTCAAAGGTAAAACTGAACCGAAAACAATTCAGTCGACTAATATAAATTCTATACTGGATTAGAACGATAAAAAAATTAAATTTAATTATTTGAAATAGTTTTATACTTTAATCTAATTCAGTTTCAGAATCGAATCCCTTAAGTTTAGAATACCGTATAAACTTGGAAATATCGGTCGTCATGACTAGATAGGAGTGCTGGGTTGCGAATTATGGACCGTGAGATATTTTGGTTATAAAATTAAATAAAATCAAATCAATTTCGTATCATATTTAATTTAGGCCGACCTATTTCTTCTGTAATGTCACCTCTAATCAAAACATCGCAGACCTAAGGAGTAAAATCAAGCAGCTCCATTTTTCTCGAGCTGTAGAAAATGCTCCCTACCCTCACCATGAAGTTAAACATCGAATTAATGGCCTCTCGTACGAATGTTCCCCAGTTCGCTCCTATAAATCAACCGAGCCTTCGTATAATTTCAGATTCTGAAGTCCGAAACAATTCATCCCCTTTGTTCTTCCTTTTTCCCAGTTAAACCCAAATCGAGCCGCTGATAAAAAGAAATGTCGATCCTCTTGTATTAAAAACGAGTTTCCCTTTTTCCCAAACTCAAATTCCCACCCGTTCATTTCTTTCTAATCAAAGTGAAGCTGCTTTTCCCAAAATCGAATCCGCCCTTTTCAACTCATTGAAAATCAAAATCAATTCAGAATGAAATCGAAATCGAGAGGCTCGAATAGCAGGGTTTTGCCTTATCGAATCAAGGTGAAGGGTCAATTGTGAGTCATGGATGGTGCGACGTCACACTACTGCAACGATAAGGCAAACCAAAGACCTGTTCGAATCACTGAGGCACTCGCGATTTGTTTTTTTTGTGTTCGAACTGCTGGTGCACCCTGTACAGTGTTGAGTCGAAGTCGTGGTTTCCAGGGTTGCTCTTCCACGTCGTAATGGTGATTAATAGATGGAGCATGGAAATGGGAGGCGAACAATGTTCTAGTGGTTCGAATCCGTGAGTGCGAGAGGAAAGGAGGATGGTCTATGTATTTAGTTGAGGCAGGTGATGATTGTGTAGGCAAGAGTAAAAAGGAAGGTTGGTTTTTTTTTAGAGAGGCAGTTTTATTTAGTTTGGTTTGGGGTTCTAGTTCTTGGGATGGGAGTCTCTGTTCGGCAGTGATGTATTGAGGAAGAAGAAAGAATTTAACAGGATTAAGGTATTTTTCTTTTTTCTTTTTTGATTTAGTTTTTATTTATTTAAAAAAATAAATATAGCAGTTAGGAATTTATTTTGAGGGATTAGTTATATATAAAGATCAAATAAATTTATATAATTAGTTTATAGAAAATAAATTAGTTAGTTTTGATTCCTTTATTTTTACCATATTAGTTTGATTCGGATTTCAAACTCAAGATAAATAAAAGAAGTTGGATATTTAATTAAAACAATTTGATGATTTAATTAAATGAGAAAATGGATATATATATATATAAGACATTTATTTATGCGTTAATTGAAATGTTGATCGTTAAATAAATATTCATAGGAGCACGATTAAACTCATTCGAGGCGATTCGAAGCCGTAAGATTTGAATTTCCACGAGACATTCAGCAAAGGAAATCACGGTGAGTAAATCTCACTCACCTTTAGAATTATTTTTTATTTCATTAAAAATAATTGTCTGTTGCTTGTGTGAATGTTTTATGGTTGTTTTATATATATTAGTTATTTAGGCTATATATATATATATTGGGTTGATTGATTGGTTGGATTCCCGCAGTCTCATTAGCGGATGCCCGCAGTTTCATAGCGGATGATTACCCTATACGCCCCACGCTATGATTAGTGGATGACCTTCTATACTGCGATATTCTGCCACGAAGCGGAATGGGTATTATTTATGTGCTAACATTTGTGGATGCAGGAAAACAGGTTGGAGGAATCCAACAGGATGCCTCAAAAATATATTGTCTGTTTGTTGTTTGCTGATTTCATATATTCATATATGATGTGTTAAAATAAAATGATTGGAAATTGGGTGATTTGATTGTTTTAAATATCACTGGGCTAAGTGTTAATTTATATAAATATCATGAAAGGATAGTGGAGATTTAAAAAGGACAAATTCTATTTTTAAATAGAATTTGAATTTTAAATGGAAATATAATATAAACTTGTTTGAAAAATAAAACAAGTAGTTTCTTTATAAACGAAGTTTATAAATAGTTCTTTTATAACGAAGTTATAAATGAAGTAAAAAGAATTATCATTTGATAATTCAGAAATAGAAATACAAGCATGGAATTGGGATTTGAAATGAAATTTCAAAATAAGATGTGAAAATGAAATTTTAAATATATAACTCAAATGAAATTTGAGTATAACAATTGAATAGTAGAATTTTAAAAGGAGTTTAATATTTGAATTTTTAAAGGAGATTGAATATTAGAAATTCAAATAGAAGTTCAAATAGAATTTAAATAGACGAAATTAGAATGAAAAATAGAATTTGAATTCAAGAAATTAAAATAAAATTTGAATTCAAAGGAATTCGAATAAAGAAATTCAAATAGAGATTTCAATGTAGAATTTCAAAACAGACTCTGAAATATAGAATTTCAAAGAAGAATTGAATAGAATTTGAAATATAGAATTTCAAAGAAGAATTGAAATATGAAATTTGAATAGAGATTTGAAATGGAATTCAAATATGAAATTTGAATAGAGATTTGAAATAGAAATTCAAGTATTGAATTTGAACATGGAATTGAATATAGGAATTCAAGTAGAAATTTGAATATGGAATTTCAAAATAGAATTTGAAATAAACTTTGAAAGTAAGGATTTCAAAGTAGGATTGAAATAGGATTTCAAAATAGGAAATCCAAATAGTTTGAAATGGAATTTGAATTCAAGGGAATTCAAATGAATTTCAATAATAGAAATTCAAATGGTGTTGAAAATGAATTTGAATATTTGAAATTCAAATGGTGTTGAAAATGAATTTGAATATTAGAAATTCAAATGGGGTCGGAAATGAAAAATGAAATTTGAATGTAAGAGATTCAAATTGAATTCAAATAGGATTTAATCTATGGGATTTGAATATGAAATTCAAATGGGTTTTAAACTATGGAATTTTGAATATAGAATTTAAAAGGAGTTTGAATATTTGAATTCCAATAGAATTCAAATATAGAAATTGGAATATAGAAAGTTCAAATGGAATTTAAATATAGAGTTTGAATAAGGGAATTCAAATAGAAATTCAAATATTGAATTTGAATACCAAATAGAAAAGGAATTGGAATTTGAATTTAGAATTCAAATAAAAGTGAGATTTGAATTTGAATCAAGCAGAGTTAAATGGAGTTGAATTCATTTTAAAGAAGTTTAGAAGTTTAAAAGTTTATATATATAAATATAATTAAAACGAATTCACCGCAGCGCTGCAGTTCGTAAAATAGCGATTCGAACTTCAATCGAATATACAGGACTCAATTGAAGTCGAAATTCTTTGAAACAAGAAACGTCAGGACCGGTTTGATAATAGTTTTCTAATGAAGGAGAAAAATATGAATTTCGTCGTATAGATTTTGAGTTATGTCAAAATAAAATTTTCAGAAAAACAGCGCCAAAATCGTTTTAAAACCATAACGGTTTATTTTGTTTTATAAAAGGATTTTAAACAAATAAAATCCGAATTTCTATTTAGAAAATCTCAAAATTTGAGTTATAAAATATATGTGAACTCAGGTGGAGTAATGAATTGATTTTTGAAACAGAAATCAGATTTTTGATTATTGAATAGAATTAACCAATTCGAATAGTAATTGGTAAATGAGATGTTGAATTGATATTGGGCCTTAAATAAGTGAATTCGATTTGAAGATTTAAATTCGAAATAGAAAAGAGAACTAGACTTGAAATTGGAATTCAATTTGGTTATGAACGAGTTAAATATTTTGTTTGAACATGTTATGTTCAACAAAAAAGTGAAATAGGCAAGATGGCCAATTTAAAGAATAAATGGGCGAAACTGAATTCAAACGATTAGATGGTGTTGAATTGAATTGCAAACAGGTGAACATGTGTAAGCAGGTTTGATATGAAGTATATGAAGATTTAAATTTATGTGCTCGACAACAAGGTACATGTTTAAATTCATATATGGGTTTTATGCGCCGTATCGGCAAGCCGCTTGGCTTTTCCTTTTTCTTTTTGATTGAGGAAGATACCGGGAAGCTATTTGAAATTTCCCGATGCTCCCGATACAGGGGAGGTTATGGCGAAATTTTCCGGAAATTTAAGGAGTTAGAATATTTTTAAGAGATTTTGATAATCTGAAATCATTGTATCGACGTATTGAATTCGATAGTAAAGTGAATATAAAAATTGAATGTTGTAAACAAAAAGGGATAGAGATAAGTGATTGGAATTGTTTCCAATTGCAAATAGAGATTTTTCTAATATATAGAAAATAAAAGAAGTTGATATTTGGAAACGTTTTCCAAATGGCATAAGAGGCCGAGATGATTATTGAAAATATTTGGTTAACAAATATCGATAAGGAAATGGAGAAGAGATTTAATTAATGAAATATTAATTAAGGAGCCCAGTGATTTGTTTGATATGTTGGATGAACACTTGTTTTTATTCGATAGTTAAATCACAGACTATCGAAGTTTTGACCATCGTTGTCAATATGGAGAGACCGGTTGGATTATTATCCGAAGAACCACTCCGTATCGGCATTAGCGTTGCGAACCAAGTATGCTGAATATATTGAAGACGGAGTAAAGTGCAAGGGCTTTTCTATTTATAGAAATAGTGCCTTCGGTTTCGTTCAATCCCAGAACGAACGTAAATGGACGAATGTCTGACAAAGTATTTCCAATGATCAAATGGGTTGGTCTGTATGGATATATATGGTTGCAACGGATTTATCCCTTAGCATAATATCCAGAATATTCGTGCAAACTCAACTAGTGATTAACGGATCTGACAATGTGACATTCAAAGTGATTGTGCTATCAACGAATGGTAAGTATTCGTAGCCTCAGGCCTCAACAACCGGGAAAGGACAAAAATCGGGCAGGCAGCATGGCTATGTGGGTCGCACCCATTAGGGTGTATAATCACCTATCTAGAGAAATTCCTTTTGTTTCTTAATCTATCGATTCTGCCCATTCGGGGAAACGGTGGTTTGAGTCCAACCGTTGGTGATATACATTCGATACACTCAAGCGAAATGAGTGGTCGTTCATGTGTGGGCTGGGTTGCAAGATGTTCTTGTTGAACCCAGTGTATTCCTCTCTAGAGATACACAGTCGGAAGGTGGTTCCATACCTTGTCATGTTGGAAATCCAATCTCCAATAAGCGCCATGCGGTTTTTGATTTTATACTATATATGTGGAGCGTGAGATGCAAGCGTTCTGCTATTTGGTTATTTATTTGAGGTAGACATTATTATAATATCACTGGATTTGATATCAAAGTGTTTTGGGTTATAGTAAGATAAAAACCGTCCATGTTTATGTGTGGGCTGGTCTTACTATTATCTTTTCTTTCGAAAAGAGTTTTGAAAGTTAAACAAGTGGTTGGAGTTTACTCACACCAGTCCCATGACTGACCCAGAGTTTGTTTTGTTTTGTTTTTCCTAAACTCTTGGGTGCCCAAATTTGTACGGGCAGTCAAGTGTTTCAGGCTTTTACAGATACACTTGGAGGAGCTTGAAGCAGGAGGCTTCAACGTTAGTATTTAGAGTTACTTCCGCTGAATCAAATGTTATGTGTACTCTGATGATGGTATGTATATATGTACAAAACAGATTTGTATTTCGGAGCTTATGTTATATAATATATTTTATTCGTTCCGCTGTGAGTTGTGATCTTCGTTCTTCTTCTATTCTAATATTTCTTTCTTTCTATTTCTCATCCTCTAACTTCTTTCTAATAATGAGTCGTATTTCTGTGCAATTTGAGTTGGACGTGTGGTGTTTTTAGTCAACTCAGATAGCACGGATTTGCGGGTCGTTACAAAGGTACTAGAAGAAATACTCTAGGAGAGTTGCATCGAAAATTAGACATATATAGAAGTATTCTAGAAGGACGAAAAGCAAGATGTAGTCATTATCAACCTTTGTAAGTCCTGTCTAAGGAGACCTAGGATATTGTAAATCCTTTGATACATTCCAAAAATAAAATATTAATATTGTGAGAGTATAATTGAATTCAGCAAAAAAGAATCGTGTATAAGAATCATATAGTTTAATTATTTTGATATCTTTACGATTTCGTGTGCTACATAAACTATTATCGAAATTAGTTTTTTGGTGTTTGATGAGCTTTAAAAGGCGAAAAGATTAAATGCTTAACGAAATCAATTCTCGTATGCGCGCGTGCACACATATATATGTATATATAGGAAAATTTATTTAGACACAAATTTTTGATATAATTGATCTCAACCATTGGATCGTCCATGAATTTCACCCTTTCACATAAGGACAAGAAGGTCCAATGATCGCGACTGTGTCTTTCAATTTGTGTCAAATTTTATGTT
The DNA here is from genome assembly GCA_030737875.1 of Allium sativum. NCBI lineage: Eukaryota > Viridiplantae > Streptophyta > Magnoliopsida > Asparagales > Amaryllidaceae > Allium > Allium sativum. Next base: position 121,252,107 of record CM060926.1, on the reverse strand, counting down.
TAAATAGTCCATCATATATATATATGTATGTATATATATATGTATATATATGTACATATATATATATATATATATATCTGTGTGTGTGTGTGTGCATGCGTGTGTGTGTGCGCGCGCGCATCCTTTATATGTATGTCTGTATGCGCGCGTGTGTGTATGGTATAAAATTTCCAAGTTTATCACTAAAATAGAATCATGGTCAACATAAAAAAATTCTTCTAAAACAATTTTTTTCCGTCGTCGGTGTATTATTGATGTAGGTTTCAAGCCTGGAGAAAGGATAAGAGAAAACAATATCACCAACTTTGAAAAAGCATAGAAAACATGATTACATCAATTCAATTACTGCAAAATTTTATAATAATATTACCATAAATGGTAATTTAAAACGTATAACTAGCGCTAGATAATTTTGGACTTCCGCAAGTATCCAGGATTATGAGGAATAAGGTATGATGCTATTTTTTGTGGTGGAAAGAAATTTTCCTTATATATTACTATGCTGATTTATGACCTATTATGCGAGCTTTTTAAGTTTCAAGCAGTTGAAAACTCTAATTTTAATATTTGTTATATTTCTTTAGATGTTGATGTAATAGTTGATTACTTTATTTGCTAATTTACTTATTTTCTAGAATAGCTTGGTCCTATTCATGTTTTGATAAATGGTTTATTTGTGCATTTGCACATTAAAAAATGCAACATTATGTACATGTTAAGATCAGAAGGTTTTAAAAAAAAAACTAACAAACAGTGTTTTACAATAGCATTTCCTCCTGCGCACATGCTGAAGTGCTTAAATCAAAAACTGTTTCACTTTTTGGTATAGAATCCCAAGCAAAATGCTCGGCTATTGAATATCTCAGGTGTCTTTGTAATTTAACTAAGTATGATTCAGTGTGTCAAAGACTCAAAATGGTAAAACTAATTTTTATTTTAAGTTCGCATAGTTTAAAATTTCGACAATTTATAAATATTATTACAATGTTATCATTTTACCTTTAAATATCGATGTTGTCATTTTACCTTTAAATATCAACATTCAATAACTATTACAATTATTTGTCGACTTCTCCTAAGTTTTATACTGTTTTGCATTCATGTTCATATACGAATTTATCAAGTGGTCTTAAATTTAAATATTTTAATAAATCAAATTAAAAAATATCTATTTTTTTGACTAATAAATCATAAAAATAAAATTCACTATGTTTACACCACATATGTATGGACAAAAATGGGTAAATCATTTTTTTCATTCAAGTTCGCATAACTAATATGAATAAAATATTGTCTTTAATTATCTTATATTGTTTTACGTTCAAGTTCATAAATTTTCTTCCTTATATTTAGGATTTAGTACAAAGAATTTTTTTCCATTCTAAAGTTTGAATTTCATTACATACAATTATATATGTAATATTTGCTTTCTAAAATGGTATATCACTGAAAACACAAAATGTTTTTGTAAAAAGGTGATATTCTAATTATTTATATCTGTAATTTCTGTTAACCAATGGGTAATTTTTTTACAACATTTCATTGAAAATATTCTTCATTTCTATTTCTTTGTCTTTTTGAGGTAAATGTTAGATATATTTAAAAGTTTCTATTACAAATTAAAATTACTAAGTTACGAAGAAATATATTAAAAATACCTTTTTACGTGATTAAAATAACAACATAATCCATATTCTTTCATATCTTATTTTCGTTAAAATAATTTTTTATTTTTAAGCAAATATCTTTGATAATATCATATAATCGTTTTGGTCATGTGTTGTAAAAAAATTTAATGCATAAAAAAATATCGATTCATTAATACTACACTCTAATTTTTTATGTATTTTCGCTATTATCTCAAGTAACATTTTAGATTTAATATGTACATGGTTTGCTTTTAGTAAAATATACCAAAAGCAAAATGGGAGCTTCAAATTGTTATACGTGAATATTTGTCTACAATTTTGTAAAATATTAATTTTAAAATTAATTAACGATACTAATACACATTTATTTTCTTAACAAATATTGAATCATGAAAAATAATAAATCGATATATTACCTCTTTTATCAAAAATCTAAAAAGTAATAAATCAAGCTGAAACTCATTTTTATCAAAGAAACAATAATATAGTTTTATTCAAATGTAGAAATACACTATATAAAAATAAATTTAATCTATATTAAAATATAAAAATTATTTAGAAATATTGTAAATTCAGTTTATCTCATTTATCCTAACAATTTACCACAAATTACATAATAAATTATATTCTAAATATACTTAACACATTATTTTTATACAATATATCGTGTGCAACGCACGGGTTACACACTAGTATATACTGGATTCATATATTTCGTCCGATATAGTGTGACACTTAGCTTTAATTAACCTTCTAGCATGTCATAATCAATCTAAGAACCAAAAGCACTTAACTAACCTTGCAACACGTCATAATCGATCTGAGAACCAAAAGAAGCCTCACAAAATTCTGTTGTTAGAAAAATGAGCATACAGAGGGAATTAGCTTACTGGAGATGATAGAACAGGCAGAAGAAGCAACAAGTCGGAGTTCAGAAGGAGGCGCTCAAATGTGTACAAACAGAAGCTAAGTGGGCTCAAAATCAGGGTTCCACGTTATGGGTTCGGTTGCTCAAAAGGGGCGAAAAGGAGGCATTGAGAGAATAACGAGGAGAGGGTCTAAAAAAACTGAGATATGAGAGGAGAGAGTCGGAACGGACGATGAAAAAGGAGCGGAGGGCTTATGAGCAGAAAGGCGAAAAGGAGATTTAGAGAGTAAGAGGGTGGCGGTGGCTCAAAACCTAGCCTCCAATGAAGACTCTCTAAAGGGCAATTTAGATATTGAATCGGCGGGGTTAGCGTGAAATTTTAGTTCGTGCCAGTAAATTATTCCGTATCGAGAAACAATCAGAAGTTAACTGAATGCAAACTATCCTTGATTATTACGTATATATAATAAATTATTAACAGTAATTATTATACACCCAATATTAAATATTAAATATTAAATATTAATTGTTAAAAATTAATATTGATTATCAAATACAATTATTAAACAATTGTCTTAGTTAATAATTATTACTTTTAATAATTACTATTATTTATTATCTCATCAATATTAATTATTTAAGAATTATTTATATATTAAATTATGTACATATTAATTAGTAGACATTAATTTTTAATTATTTGTTAACTGTTAATTATTATTTAATTATAGAATAATTAACTATAAAAATCACATTATAATAATTAAATTTTAATATCAATTAATAATTATACTAAATTTTAATATAAGTATTATGTAATTACTAATAGTAATTATTTAGTAATTATTATGAATATCTTATTGATTATCTAATATTTGTTGTTAATTAGATTCATTAATTATTAAATGTAATTAATAATAAATAAATATAATTTACACACTATAAATAACCAACCATGATAAATATTAATTCATGTTAACTAATTATTATTACTTAATAATTATTATATTATAACTAAATATTACTTATTACTTCATGCTTTTGTATTTAATAGTAATTATGTTTACCAAAGGTAGGAGGAAAAAAATTAAGTATGTTTTTCGCAACTGGCTTTACCACTTGCAAAAAAATACATTTATTGCAAGTGGCGAAAATAGTTGCTAAATATATTATTTTTTGCAGCAAGTTTGGAATTGCAGTTGCAAATAATATATTTGTTGCAACTGTTATGGAAGCCCAGTTGCTAAAAATATGTTTTTCGCGACATTATTATATTGTTATGTATCAAATAATAATTATTTATTATATTATACTAATTACTTATTAAAATATAACTCATTACTTACTAATTTTTATTAATTGCTTGTTATTTCATAATTATAACCAAATGTTAATCATATATATATATATACACATATATACACACACACACACACATTATACATATATATATTAACTACGATGCTTATACTTCTTATATTATAACCGAATATTACTTGGAGAAAAAATAATTTCCAAAAGTACGTTTTTCGCAACTGGCTTTACTAGTAGCAAAAAAATTTACAGTTATCGCAAGTGGTGAAGATAGTTGCTAAATATATATTTTTTGTAGCAGGTTTGAAAGTGTGGTTGCAAATAATATTTCTACTACAACAGAAATGGAAGTGCAGTTGTTAAAAGTATGTTTTTGCAACAGAAATGAAATCGCTGTTGCAGAAAATATGCTTTTCGCAACAGGAAGAAAATGTCCGTTGTTAAATCTTATCTATTGCAACAGCTATGAAAGGTCTGTCGCAAAATATCATTTACTGCAACTGTCATTTGACGCCTGCTGCAAATAGCTAGTTGTAATAGGTTTTTTTCTTGTAGTGTTAATTCTTTTAATAAAGAAAATATACGCAGTTTTCTGAAATTTTTAACTCTACTTATTTTAGTGGACAACATTCATTCGTTGCAATGTCAATTGAGGGATTATCAGCTTTATGTTAAAAGTGGTTCTCAATTTGGAAGTACAACTACATTTGGTGGCTTATGTCAATCATTATTTGTGACGAGAAAGTTTAAGATCTATTGTTTGATTGACAAGTTGATTCATCTTATGCTAACCTTTCCTGTCACTGCCACAACTACTAAAAGAGCAGTTTCAGACATAAAACATGTAATAACGACGATCCACAATGCTATAGGAGATGTATTTCTCGTTGATTGCATCTCTTTATTTAGAGCGTAATTTTGCTTGGAAGGTTGATATTGATTTTGTAGTTAAAGAATTCGACTCTGTGAAAACCCATCGTGCACGATTCAGCTAAATGTTATGTATTGAAAGTGAAACATGAATCTACTTATTATTGTTTTAAATATTTTATTTTGAATATTTTTTTGTAGTAGTAATGGAAATTGCATTATAACTTAATAAAAGACCTCTTTAAAGTTAGTTCATCCTTGTTTTAATTTCTATATCCGCCTTTGTTTGTAGAGGGATGTCCAATGACAAGGCGAAAACAAAGATAATAAGAAGATTCTGAAAAAGAGCTCTATGCCAATGTAAGAACAAAACTACCATAACATATGTATTTCTAGGTTGTATTACTCGAAGAAAAAAATAAAGGCTTCAGGTCAAAATTCCTGAAGTTGTTTAAATGTGATTTATGTCAACTGAAGGATCTGATTTAATAGATCATATGAAGAAGTAAGGATAGAACCCTACAGGGGCTAATAAAGAAAAAAAACATTGTTGAACGTATTCAAAGCGGTGGATTGTAAGCATGACCATTATCGGTACTTCTGTTACAAGGGAAATTCTAGGAGTTTTTGCTAGAGTAAACAAATCGATGGAAATAATGTGGGAACATTGATAAATGCATTAACTTGATAACTTGATTTGATGTTGCAAGCTTCTTTTAAGGAAATGGACGTTAGACGAGATAAGACTATCAACGAATACTTTTGGATGTGAATAACTTAATATCTACATCCACGTCCAAAATTATTTTTGGATGTTGGATATTCATAATTGGCATACATATGGATATTAGATAATTATTATGTCCATTGGCGATCGATAAAACAAGAAATACAAATGAATTTTTCTAATTTAACAAAATTGTTATTCAAACTCATTGATTACTAAACCAATAAAAGATAAATAAATCTGATGTTAATAAATAGTTTTGAGTAATTAACATATATTTTGTGCATATTATATACAAGAAAATAATGTCAAGGACAAAATTACGGGCTTTTTTAGCCGTAAGGACGACTTGTTGAAATTTTATTCTAAAGGACAAGACATCAGACTTATTAGGTATCAGTTTTATATTGTGCGTGGTATTAGAATTTGACTACCAGTTTTTATATATCAATTTTACAGTGTGTATGGTATTAGAATTTAATTATCGGTTTTTAAGTATCAGTTTTGCGGTGTGTGTAGTATCAGTTTTACAATGTATTGTTCTTGGAAATAATTTTTTGATAGGTTGTCCTTGAACTTAAAAAGGTTATGAAATTTTCCTTTCTCAATAAAATTCCTTATAATATAAGCTTCCAACTTTATAAAATAATAAAAAAATGTCTTTTTAAAACATATATAATTTTAACCATAATATTGGGGAAAAAAACGATCGGATATTTTGCGGATTTATCTGCATCTGCATACGTTGTTTGTTCGAATATAAGATATTTATTTGTATTTTGGATACGAATAAAAAAGCAATTAAAATTTTTCGGACGTTCATTAACATTGATAAATCTACAACGAGAAAGAAATAGGATAGCATTGTAGAAGGACGTTTGATGACAAGATGAAGCAAAGAAAGTAAGTAGATTCCCGAACGAACTTCGTGCCAAAGATACTGTTAGAACAAATCTATCATAACATACGTATTTTCAGATGTTATAAGTCAAAGAAAACATCACACATTATCCATATTGACATTTAATGAGAAGCAACTTTTTGACCCGTTTGCTCTGGATCGAAACTTCACCGCACAATTCCAAGACCAGCACAATTCATGTCATGCCCCTCCATAAAAATAGTCAGTGTACAAAAATACCCCACCATCATGAAGCTTGCAAAATGCAATGTCCTACTCCATTTAGTAGTTGCTAGATTTTCAATGGTCATCCCAATAGCGACAGCGTTAACAAGCACGTCAATTTCATTCATCGAGGTTGGTTTCTGTAACACCCCACCTCCGCCAGGGTGGCTCTTGCAAGCACTCTGACTTTGGAGGGGTGTTTGAATCAGGTAAACATGCATAATGATATATCAAGGCAGAACAAGAACATATGTATATATGTAAACAGAGTAAATAAGATAAGTAAAACAGCGGAAGATTTCAAACTATTTCAAAACAAGTCTGGTACAACATAATGTCAACTTTCCAAATACACAAGTCTAGATAAAAACAACATCACTGAAAAACTGAAATACATAAGTACTATCCCCAAAATAAGTGATAGTCAGAGCTAGCTTCATGTCAAGACCGTACATGAGCTAAAATCCCATAAGCAAGCGATCAGAAATCCAAGCTAAGCTCCAATATTCCCACCCTGAGAACCTTGGGGGGGGGAACGGAAGAAAAGAGGCGAAAGAAAAACAGGTCAGTCAAAAAGACTGAGTAAGCCCTACTACCATCAGTCTATAAACTAATAAAGTTAACTGTCATGATGAAAGCTGAGATGAACATAAGGATAACTACATACTGACATGATAGATAAAAGGTGTCATCGCATAATCAGGATTAAGGTTTTGCACCACAGGTGTACTAGCAAACTAACATGACTTGAATAAACAAGTATTGATCCCTTGGCCCAAGCTTTGACCCAATAACATGAAATGACCCTAATACGAGGTCCAACCAAACGGTCTAATCGATCGGCTCCCTAAGCCTAACTCGTCACGTGTTGGTGTCAATACGGCCCAAACATAATTGTAGTCAGACTGTGCTGGGTCTCCCGTCGGGTGTATCAAGCCCTAGGGTGTCAACCCCTGGACACCATAAACATAAGTGCACAGTCTCGATCTACTGGTACCCATGCTTGACTTCTCCAAATACGGACTACGTGCACGACCATAGTCCGTCCGGAACTACATCGGCGTACCACTCGACCGTCGTTTTGGTCACTTATACCAGTCCAGTAATCGTGCCCCCACCCTAGCCTAGTCCCTAGGGTCTTAATGATACAAACTTGGGATTACTGCTGGAGTGGACCCCCATTGCTAGGATTTTCTAGTGGGTTAAGTACGGTTTAACCCTTTTACTAATCATGGATTAACTTGGTTAAGTGTAACGATGAGTTCACGACTTAACCCTGATTAATCTACCAAGCCCAAATTGGTTAAGTATTAAGTGGACCATGACTTAACCCTAATCATGAGGCATTAATTAATTAATGTGCTTTAACCTCTCACATTAGACTTTGTTGCGGTTACTAGTTAAGCCGGTCGGTTCCGGGTAGCTTTACACCACAACTCGGTCTAACCTCGGGTTCAAGGTACAACATGACCAACTTCTCACATTGGGTCCTATTGTTTGTAGCAACTAGTTAAGCCGGTCGGTTCCGGGTAGGTTTACGCTACAAACTCAACCCAACCTCGAGTTGGTCACACTTATATTTTCTAAGTGTCATGTCCATTATGTTTACAAAACATATTACAAGTTTTCAAGCATTTGGGTAGACCTAACTTAATAGGTAAATTCCCAATGGGTAGGCCTAACTTAATAGGTAAATTCCCAATCTTGTGTTTTTATGTCTTTTAAGTTTACCCAACCCCAAACGCAATCCCATCGCTTACATATCGCAATAGCGCATAAAGGATAGAAAGAGGGAACTTGGCATAATCATGACATAAAGGTGTTGAAGCCACAAGTTTAACATGGTGGCATATGAAATGTACATATGTTCATATACTTGCATATTACATTTTTAGGTCTCAAAAGCATGCATAAAACCAAACTTAGCATATTGGTGATACATGGTGATAAATGACATGTAGGAATGGCCATAAGTTCGCATTTAGCCTCACATGCAAGTTATCATAAGAGATATGATAACTTACATGTTGCCAAAATGCAACCTTTAGCATAAAGCTTGAAGCTTTATGTTCATATACTAAAGGTAAGCTTGCATAACATGATAACATGAGTAAAATGATCCATCCAAACTTGCATACATAACATGACAACTCGCATATCATAACATGGCAAACTTGCATAACATAACATGGCAAACTTGCATATTATAACATATCAAACTTGCATAACATGACATGGTAAACTTGCATATCATGGCAAACTTGCATATCATAATGATCAACCAAACTTGCATCATTCATTTAACTTTAGAGTTTAAATATGAAAGTAGAAAAGGACTTACAATGCTTATGAAGACACAAAAATATATATAGATTGAGACAAAGCCCTTATGCAATCAAATAAACCCAAAATGCAAGCTCCAATAGAAAAACCCTTGAGCCAAAATGATCAAAACCCTTGCTTTATGATGTAAATATGGAAACTTGACTTGAATGCAAGCTAATAACACTCATATAAGCTTGAAAACACTTGTATGCATGGAAAATCCCTCATAGAAATAACTTAGAATTTTATGAAGAGAGTGGAGGCCATGAGAGGAATGATTTCGCCATAGTTTAGTTACTTGAATGAATAATGATGGTTTAGGGTTAGGTTAGGGGCTTATTTATAGAGATTAGGATTAGTTTCAACCTTAGGATTAAACCCTAATTCCAATCTCAGCCCTTAAAACCGAATCTGGCCCCAAAACCTAACCAAAACCCCAAAATGGTGCACCAGGCAAAACTGCCCGGCTGAACCAAGTCGACAGCCAAGTCGACAGGGCTGTCGACTTGGGTCCAACCAAGTCGACTGCCAAGTCGACAGGCCTGTCGACTTGGTTGGCTTGGCGGGAAATTTCCCGCCTAGCCTTCCAGGCCCGAAATCCGAAATTTGAACTTGAAATTCAAATCCGTTTTGAACTTGAAATTTTCTGAAAACTTCATTGGGCCTTAATCGGGTCATACGGACTCCGATTTTCGAAAACTCGGACTCTATTTCGCGTATTTTTCTGAGACGAACGCAATGGCATAGCCCGTTTCCCTTGATTCAGATTTATAAATTAAATTCTGCCTCGATTTACGTTATAACAGGTTATTGAAAATACGGGTTGTTACATTCTCCCCTCCTTAAAGGATTTCGTCCCCGAAATCTTCAAGTTAGGAAGAACGTATCCTACCATCCCACATCCATCTACTCAAAACATCATCCACGAGCAATCATTGTCCTTACAAGATTCTAAATGTTGTATGAACATATGCAAAGGTGTGTGTATATGTACTTATCTAATGCAAATATCATCAATGCAAATTATGTTAGTGAAATGAATCCATATGTATGCAATTCCTAACATAATGTATAACATCTATATGTGTGCACATATCATACATCCATATGCAACATCCATGTGATAACACAAAAATTTTCATCCATGAATAAGCATAAACACTCATGCATATGCAATATGAGGAGTGTGTGAGCCGATCTAGTGCCTAACGTGTATAATGCATCCACGAGTAACCACTTGCAAACACTTGCAACCACTTGCAAACATCAAGCATAACATGTTTCAAACACATGTTTCATCCAAAGGGTTTCTACCTAAGGTTCTCATGACAAGATTAACACGATATAGATAGCGAAAGAAAGATATCCTACAAAGAGATCGGGAAGATAAGCAAGATATACTCCTTTTGGATTACAAGAAATCCCTTCCTAACCCAACCCCAATCCTATAAAAGCCCAAAAGGTTTAGTCAACCTAATGGACCCCTTCAAACCTTGACATGTATTACTAACCGATGAGTCATACCCCCTTATGGAGTTTACAACAGAAATGGGATCGAGAACAGGACCGAGAGGATATATGTAAAAGATAACATGCGAGTAAGTTCCACCGGAAAACAAGGATCAAGGATATACTCATAATAAAAAAGATATGATGCGCTTATTCAGCCTTCAATCTTCTGAGTCACGTTTCCTTGAGTTTAACTCCACTGTGCTTTGACCGTCTTTTACTTCATGATTCCTTGGCTTCTTAACTCTTATTTCCAAATATGAGTTGGAACCCATTTCATTGTCGCCTCTCGTCTTCCTTTTTCACTTACTCTTCTATCATTCTTGGCTTAAACATAACTATGACCTCATGGTTTCATGCAAGCTCTCCAAAATTCACTAGTGAATCCTGGATCTCGTTTACTTACTATAAAGTATTCCACGCAGCAGAACTTTTCTTGAAAATACCAACCCTCGTTGCCAATTGCTCTTACTAACGTGATTTTCTATAACTCATGCTTGAACGAAATGAACCATCCGCTTGCGAATGATAGGCCGTACTTAGATTCAGTGCTTGCCCATGACTTCCCGTAGACTATCCCAAAACTGGCTAGTGAAGATTGAGTCGCGGTTATTAACTATACTTGAGGGAACCCCGTGCAACCTCCTTATTTCTTGAAAGTAATCCGTTGCTAGCTATGATGCAGTCCTTTCGCTCTTTACCGGAGTGAAATGAACGCTCTTCGTGAGTCTACCTACCATGACCCACATGCTCGTATTCCCTTTCCTTGATCTAGGCAGTCCATCCACGAAATCCTTCGTGACGCTTTCCCACTTCCATTGCGGGGACCTCCAATGGATGTAATAGCCCACCGGGCTTTTTATGACTCGGCCTTAACCTGTTGGCACAACATGCACCTTGGGACAAACTTGGCCACCTCCTCGGATGATGTGCATCTTCAAGAACCTTCTTTCTCTCATCGCGTCTTAGCCATCCCTTGTTATCTATGGCGAGGTGACTTAACATCCTGCCTCTAATCAACTTGTCCATGATCTCGACTAACTGCGGGTCTTCTTTCTGCGAAGTCCCTACTTGATCCATAAGGGTAGGTCTAAGCTCAAGGGACGCTAACTAACTAATTAAACTGAGAAAGCTTCTTACTTCAATTGTCCTCGTCGGGGCTTTCTGGTCTTGAACCGCGACCACTTTAGCGGGATTCACCGCTAAGCCTTGTTTAGAAACTGTGTGCCCAAGAAATCTAACTTCTTTTCTCCAAAATGACATTTGGAGGACTTGGCTTTCAACTGATGGGCTCTAAGCGCATCCATCACCTCCTTGAGATGTCTAGCATGTTCTTCCTCGTTCTTTAAGAAAGTCAGGATATCATCTACAAAGACTACCACAAACTTGTTCAGGAACTCCCTAGGAACTCTACTCATCAAGTCCACGAAGTAGGCGGGTGCATTAGTCAAACCGAATGGCATGACTAGCCATTCTAAGAATCCATCCGGAGTTCTGAACGCAGTTTTGTCTATACTGTCCTCAGGTACTCTGAGCTGATGGAATCCAGTAGCAAGATCAAGAGAAAGCAGATGTTCCTACAAGCTGATCAAACAAATCATCGATCCTTGGTAATGGTTGTTTATTCTCCTTGTTCTACTCACGATAATCAACACACGGGCGAAGCGAACTGTCCACATTAGTAGCGAATACTACTAGAGCACCTTCCTCGGAAATGCTTCATCGTATGAAGTTCTTCTCAAGCAACTCCTTGACTTGCTTTCTTAACTCTCATCTTGCGGGACCATGTGCCTAACCGGCCACGTAACCGGCTTGGCATTATCAACCAGATAAATGCGAAAATCTATCTCGTGTTTAGGGGTAACCCCTTCACTTCACCCAAGATATCAGGATATTCTCGGACCACCCTCATAGATTGCAAACTATCGATAGACGAGTTGAGGGATTCAAGATAACACAACGTGACGGGACCCATAGGGTTACAAGAAATTTTTAGGGTATTACCGAGGCGAGTCATGAGCCTCACAACCCTATGCTCAAAAATCAAGGATGGCTCCAAAACTGGACAATTAATCCATGCCCAAAATCAACCCTTACCCCATGAAACCGAGAATATAAGTATCACACGAGAACTCTACACTAAAGATAGAGATTTTCAAATCCACGTAGATAATAGACAAATGGGCGGAAACCCCAATTGGATTTGAAACACACACGGGATCATTAACTAGACTAGTACTTAGGTGCAAACTTTCAACTAAACCAGATGAAATAAACTATGCGATGCGCCAGAATCAAACAAAGTACGAACAGGAAAATCAGAAATGTAAACAAGACTTTCAACAGAAATACTACCTCGATCGGTCACTGGAGCGGCATTGAGAGCATGAACTTGCCCTCCCGAAGGTCCAGCACGCTGAGTCTGACCCTGGCCTTGCCCTTGCTTCTTTGGGCAATCCCTAGTGAAGTGTCCCATTTCTCCACAGTTAAAGCAAGTGCCCTTCATTTTTCTGCAATCCTTGTTTAGATGAGTCGAGCTTCCACAAGTAAAGCACCTTTTTTCCTTCTTATCTTCCTCTTGAAGCAGGGCCATATTTACCAAACTCTCGAAGGTTGATACGATGGGTATATGAGATATGGCCAAACCGCGCAATGGCTCGTTTAGTCCTAGAGCAAAGTGCATGGCCTTCTTCTGAGCTATGTTAACCAAGTCTAAACCGAACCGAGCAAGTTGATTAAACTTATCCACGTATTCCCTAATAGTCATGTCCCCTTGCTTTAGTGATAGGAACCTCTCCATCTGAAGGTTCTCCTCTGCTGACGATAAAAACCTCAGTCCAAACCTTCTTTTGAACTCATCCCAAGTCTCAATTGGTCTAGTAGTGGTGGTGACTACCCACCAATAAGCAGCTTCCCCTTTCAATAACCATACCGCCAACAGAACTTTCCTACGATCTTCCACATCCAAGATATCAAAGAGGTCTTCAGTTTCCTTTAACCAGTTTCTTGCCTCCACAGAAGTCTCCGTTCCGTCAAAATTCTTGCAACCCATCGCCTTAAAGCCTTTGCAAATCTCCGCGAAATTCACTTGTGTATGCTGAGGGGGAGGAGGAACCTCAGCTACGGGAGGAGGAGAGATGTTAGCGATGGGGGAAGGAGGAGGAATGTTTGCAGGGCCGGCTTCATTCGCCCTTGCCTCCATAAATCTCCGGAACCAGACGGGTACTTGTACGTCTTCCGGGATGTTAAAGCGATCGGCCATACTGAAACGAAGAAAAAGATAGATAGATTCAGAACGAAGGAACGAAGGATAGTGCTATGGCTTTTGGGGAATAGCCTTTTTTTTAAAATAACTAGACTTTTCTTGGAAAATACTTAATTGGTTTTGAAAATAGTTTTTCAAAAGTTTTCTAAAAACCTTTTTGTTCCTTCTCGTAAACCATACGCTCTGATACCAAATTGTAACACCCCACCTCCGCCAGGGTGGCTCTTGCAAGCACTCTGACTTTGGAGGGGTGTTTGAATCAGGTAAACATGCATAATGATATATCAAGGCGGAACAAGAACATATGTATATATGTAAACAGAGTAAATAAGATAAGTAAAACAGCGGAAGATTTCAAACTATTTCAAAACAAGTCTGGTACAACATAATGTCAACTTTCCAAATACACAAGTCTAGATAAAAACAACATCACTGAAAAACTGAAATACATAAGTACTATCCCCAAAATAAGTGATAGCCATAGCTAGCTTCATGTCAAGACCGTACATGAGCTAAAATCCCACAAGCAAGCGATCAGAAATCCAAGCTAAGCTCCAATATTCCCACCCTGAGAACCTGGGGGGGGGGGGGGGAAACGGAAGAAAAGAGGCGAAAGAAAAACAGGTCAGTCAAAAAGACTGAGTAAGCCCTACTACCATTAGTCTATAAACTAATAAAGTTAACTGTCATGATGAAAGCTGAGATGAACATAAGGATAACTACATACTGACATGATAGATAAAAGGTGTCATCGCATAATCAGGATTAAGGTTTTGCACCACAGGTGTACTAGCAAACTAACATGACTTGAATAAACAAGTATTGATCCCTTGGCCCAAGCTTTGACCCAATAACATGAAATGACCCTAATACGAGGTCCAACCAAACGGTCTAATCGATTGGCTCCCTAAGCCTAACTCGTCACGTGTTGGTGTCAATACGGCCCAAACATAATTGTAGTCGGACTGTGTTGGGTCTCCCGTCGGGTGTATCAAGCCCTAGGGTGTCAACCCCTGGACACCATAAACATAAGTGCACAGTCTCGATCTACTGGTACCCATGCTTGACTTCTCCAAATACGGACTACGTGCACGACCATAGTCCGTCCGGAACTACATCGGCATACCACTCGACCGTCGTTTTGGTCACTTATACCAGTCCAGTAATCGTGCCCCCACCCTAGCCTAGTCCCTAGGGTCTTAATGATACAAACTTGGGATTACTGCTGGAGTGGACCCCCATTGCTAGGATTTTCTAGTGGGTTAAGTACGGTTTAACCCTTTTACTAATCATGGATTAACTTGGTTAAGTGTAACGATGAGTTCACGACTTAACCCTGATTAATCTACCAAGCCCAAATTGGTTAAGTATTAAGTGGACCATGACTTAACCCTAATCATGAGGCATTAATTAATTAATGTGCCTTAACCTCTCACATTAGACTTTGTTGCGGTTACTAGTTAAGCCGGTCGGTTCCGGGTAGCTTTACACCACAACTCGGTCTAACCTCGGGTTCAAGGTACAACATGACTAACTTCTCACATTGGGTCCTATTGTTTGTAGCAACTAGTTAAGCCGGTCGGTTCCGGGTAGGTTTACGCTACAAACTCAACCCAACCTCGAGTTGGTCACACTTATATTTTCTAAGTGTCATGTCCATTATGTTTACAAAACATATTACAAGTTTTCAAGCATTTGGGTAGACCTAACTTAATAGGTAAATTCCCAATGGGTAGACCTAACTTAATAGGTAAATTCCCAATCTTGTGTTTTTATGTCTTTTAAGTTTACCCAACCCCAAACGCAATCCCATCGCTTACATATCGCAATAGCGCATAAAGGATAGAAAGAGGGAACTTGGCATAATCATGACATAAAGGTGTTGAAGCCACAAGTTTAACATGGTGGCATATGAAATGTACATATGTTCATATACTTGCATATTACATTTTTAGGCCTCAAAAGCATGCATAAAACCAAACTTAGCATATTGGTGATACATGGTGATAAATGACATGTAGGAATGGCCATAAGTTCGCATTTAGCCTCACATGCAAGTTATCATAAGAGATATGATAACTTACATGTTGCCAAAATGCAACCTTTAGCATAAAGCTTGAAGCTTTATGTTCATATACTAAAGGTAAGCTTGCATAACATGATAACATGAGTAAAATGATCCATCCAAACTTGCATACATAACATGACAACTCGCATATCATAACATGGCAAACTTGCATAACATAACATGGCAAACTTGCATATTATAACATATCAAACTTGCATAACATGACATGGTAAACTTGCATATCATGGCAAACTTGCATATCATAATGATCAACCAAACTTGCATCATTCATTTAACTTTAGAGTTTAAATATGAAAGTAGAAAAGGACTTACAATGCTTATGAAGACACAAAAATATATATAGATTGAGACAAAGCCCTTATGCAATCAAATAAACCCAAAATGCAAGCTCCAATAGAAAAACCCTTGAGCCAAAATGATCAAAACCCTTGCTTTATGATGTAAATATGGAAACTTGACTTGAATGCAAGCTAATAACACTCATACAAGCTTGAAAACACTTGTATGCATGAAAAATCTCTCATAGAAATAACTTAGAATTTTATGAAGAGAGTGGAGGCCATGAGAGGAATGATTTTGCCATAGTTTAGTTACTTGAATGAATAATGATGGTTTAGAGTTAGGTTAGGGGCTTATTTATAGAGATTAGGATTAGTTTCAACCTTAGGATTAAACCCTAATTCCAATCTCAGCCCTTAAAACCGAATCTGGCCCCAAAACCCCAAAATGGTGCACCAGGCAAAACTGCCCGGCTGAATCAAGTCGACAGCCAAGTCGACAGGGCTGTCGACTTGGGTCCAACCAAGTCGACTGCCAAGTCGACAGGCCTGTCGACTTGGTTGGCTTGGCGGGAAATTTCCCGCCTAGCCTTCCAGGCCCGAAATCCGAAATTTGAACTTGAAATTCAAATCTGTTTTGAACTTGAAATTTTCTAAAAACTTCATTGGGCCTTAATCGGGTCATACGGTCTCCGATTTTCGAAAACTCGGACTCTATTTTGCGTATTTTTCCGAGACGAACGCAATGGCATAGCCCGTTTCCCTTGATTCAGATTTATAAATTAAATTCTGCCTCGATTTACGTTATAACAGGTTATTGAAAATACGGGTTGTTACAGTTTCACGTCCTAATTTTAATTCAGATTTTTTTTTTAAATTAGTGGAAGGTGAAAGAGTAAGTGGAAGGAGACTATTGGATGCTTTACTGATTGAAGTGTCATTAAACCTCTCTCTCTCTCTCTCTCTCTATATATATATATATATATATATATATATATATATATATATATATATAGCATTTTCGGACATTTTTGTTTTGCAGCACCCTCTTAGGATTCTATCTTTATCATAAGCTACACTAATCCAAATCCAACAAGATTTTGTAATTGTTCAATCCAGGTATATATCATCATCTTTCCATAGGGTGATACCTAGGATGATACCTAGGGTCATGGTTGAAATATTCGGATTTCAAGGACTACTTGCTACTAATCGATAGGGTGATACCTAGGATGATACCTAGGGTCATGGTTGAAATATTCGGATTTCAAGGACTACTTGCTACTAATCGATAGGGTGATACCTAGGATGTAGTGGGAGGGTGCCTTCGGTTCATCCTGTTCCTGGATGACTTGTATGGACGGATGTCTGATAGAATATTTCCAACGGGTTCACGTACGTTGATTTATTTAAATGTACCATAGTTGGTGGCGGAGAGGGGCAGTTCTCTTAGCTTAACAACTAGAGTATTTTTGTGGACGTAAATTAATGATTTCTGGTGGATCTGACGATGCGACATTCAAAGTGAGTAGTGATCAGATGTTCTGAAGGATAAGCTTAACCTCAAGCCTCATCAACCGGGAAATGGTAAAAAATCAGTTAGGTCGCATGACTATGTGGGTCGCTCCCATTAGGGTGTGTTGTCACCATCTAGATAATATTTATATTTGTTCTTCTTTTTGCTTATGTATCTCACGGAAACAGTTATGTTGGATCACAAAGTATGTGACAATATATTCAGAAAATTTAAGCGAAATAAATGGTCGATCATGTTTAGCCTGAGTTGTAAGATGTTCTTGTTGAACTCAGTATATTCTTCTCTAGAGATACACTGTCGGAAAGGTGGTTTCCCATACCTTGCCATGGAAATCCATTCTCCAACAAGAGCCGCGGTTTTGGTTATATACTATGTATGTGGAGCGTGAGATGCAAGCGTTTCCCTAGACTGTTATTTATTTGTATTTAGACATTATTATAATATCAGAATAGATATCAATTTCAAAAAAATGTTTTGGGTTATCGCGTAAGGTAAAAACCGTCTGTATTTATTGATTTGGTTTTACGATTATCCTTTTCTTTCAAAAAGATTTTTGATTTTAAAAATCAAGTTGGATGATACCTTAAACTTAGTAGGTTTCTCATTCTAGTTCAAAAGACCGATCTGGCGTTTGAAATGCTCGGGTTAGATCGAGTTGTGCAAGTTCAGATTATCAGGTGCTATGAAGAGACGAGCAGGATGGGTTCAGACGTATGATATAGTATTTTTTCGTTGCGTGATTGTATATGTGGACAGGTTATATAACTATCCAGATGTGTTGATTTACTTTGATGACTGTAAGTTTTATTTTTTTCAGGCTCTCAATAAAAATTTATTTCTATATCATATTTTATTTCCGCTGTGTTGATTTACTCTGAGACTCTGTATTGTGTTGTTTCTTCTCATTATTTCTTCTATTCTAATATTCTTTCTTTCTTATCTCACACTCTAATTTCTTTCTAATACGTATCTGGTGTTTTTGATACTTGAGTATTGGCAATTAATATAGGATTATGTACCATTGTCGGAATTCGGGCGTCGAATTCCTACCGGGTCGTTACAGAGATCTATTGTTTGATTAATAAATTGATATGCTAACCCTTTCTGTCACACGACAACTACTGAAAGAGCAGTTTCAGGCATGAAACGTATAAAAACGACGATATGCAATGCTACAGGAGATGTATTTCTTGTTGACTGCATCTCTTTATTTAGAGCGTAATTTTGCGTGGGAGGTTGATATCGATTCTACAATTAAAGAATTCGACTCTATGAAGACCCATTGTGCACGGTTAAGCTAAATGTTATGTATTGAAAGTGAAACATGAATCTGCTTATTATTGTTTCAAATATTTTATTTTGATTATTGTTTTGTAGTAGTAATGGAAATTACATTATAACTTAATAAAAGACAGTTTTAAAGTTAGCTCATCCTAGTCTTAATTTCTATATCTGCCCTTGAGTGATGTCAATGACAAGGCGAAAGCAAAAATAATAAGAAGATTTTGAAAAAGAGCTCCATGCCAACGTCAGAACAAAACTATCATAACTAATGTATTTTCAGGTTGTAGTAGTCAAAGAAAACATAAAGGTCTCAGGTCAAAATTCCTGAAGTTGTTTAAATGTGATTTATGTCTATTGAAGGATTAGATTTAATAGATCATATGAAGAAGTAAGGAAAGAACCCTATAGGGGCCAGTGAAGAAAAAAACATTGGTGAACGTATTTGAAGCATCGGATTGTAAGCATGGTCATTATCAGTACTTCTGATACAGGGGAAAATCCAGAAGGAGTTTTTGCTAGAGTAAATGAATAGATGGAAATAATGTGGGAACATTTATAGATGCATTAGCTTGATAACTTGATTTGATGTTACAAGCCTCTTTTAAGAAAATGGACATCGGAGGAGATAAGACCATCAATGGATACTTTTGGATGTTAATAACTTAATATCTATATCCATATATGAAATTATTTTGGGTGTTGGATATTCATGTTCGGCATACATATGGATATTAGATAATTATTATTTCCACTGACGATCGATAAACCAAGAAATACAAATGAATTTATTTTTTTACTTTATCATAATTGTCATTCAAACCCATTGATCGCTAAACTATTAAAAGATAAATAAATCTGATGTTAATAAATAGTTTTGAGCAATTAACATACATTTTGTGCATATAATATACAAGAAAATAATGTCAAGCCGTAAAGACGACTTACTGAATATTTTTTTCTAAAGGATAAAACATTAGATTTTAGGTATCAGTTTTATATTGTGCGTGGTATTAGAATTTGACTACCAGTTTTTAAGTATAAATTTTACAGTGTGTATAGTGTCTGAATTTAATTATCGGTTTTTAAGTATCAGTTTTGCGATGTGTATAGTATCAGTTTTACAGTCTATTATTTTTGAAAATAAATTTTTGATAGGTTGTCCTTAAACTTAAAAAGGTTATGAAATTTGTCTTTCTCAATAACATTGATAAGTCTATGACGAGAAAGAGATCTGGTAGCTTTGTAGAAGGATGTTCGATGACAAGATGAAGCAAAGAAAGCAAGTAGTTTCCCTAACGAACTTCGTGCCAAAGATACTGTTAGAACAAATCTATCATAACCTAAGTATTTTCAGGTGGTGTAAGTCAAAGGAAGCGTCACATATTATCCATAGTGAAATTTAATGAGAAGCAGCTTTTTGATCCATTTGTTCTGGATGTAAGCTTCACCGCACAATTCCAAGACTAGCACAATTCATGTCATGGCCCTCCTAATAATAGTTGGTGTACAAAAATATCCCACCATCATGAAGCTTGCAAATGCCATGTCCTACTCCATTTAGTAGTTGCTAGATTTTCAATGGTCATCCCAATAGCGACAGCATTAACAACGTCAATTTCATTCATCGAGGTTGGTTTCACGTCCTAATTTTAATTCAGATTTTTTTTTTTAAATTAGTGGAAGATGAAAGAGTAAGTGGAAGAAGACCATCGGATGCTTTACTGAGTGTCATTAAACTTACATATGTATATAGATAACGTTTTTGGACATTTTTTGTTCTGCAGCACCCTCTTAGAATTCTATTTTTATCATAAGCTATACTAATCCAAATCCAACAAGATTTTGTAGTTGTTCAATCCACGTATATATCACCATCTTTTCAAAATGTGAGCTTTGTTTCGGTTGGTTTTAAACGTGATAAATTTGTATTTGTACTAGTACTAGTTGTGAAGGTGAAGTAGGTTCATACAAGGTGTAAAACCGTGTGCTAATATGCCAAGTTCGTTTAGGTTACGTTATCTATATATAAATAGTGCATACATAGTTGGGAAGTAGATGCATTACCTTATTCTATTTATCAAACGTGTCCACAAATGAACGGTGGGAGCATCAAAATCATTATAGCGAACAACCGGTCGGCGTTGTAACTGAGGAAAAGATTGAAAGAGAATGATTGGAACAGTAGCAGCTTTCATTTGTGATCGTCAATTTTGTGGTGGGTAGAGCCCGCGATAAGGCAGGCAACCAATGCTCCTATGTTACATGGTACAACAGCAAAGCATCCCAAACGTCCTTTTTTTGGGCTTATCATTTCCGTCGCCTACCGCGCCTGTTTCTTATGTTATTATACAATGCTACAGTAGATAGATATTATTGTTATTATTAGAGATAATGTTATAATAATTATTGAACAGCTGTGCTTTTTCCAGAACCAATAAGCCAGTAGGAATATAGAACAAAATATATGTAACATATAAGTTTTCTAACTATATTTTGGCAAAAAATGATTAAGGGTCCGTTTGATTTTGAACGGGAAGGGACATTTGGAAGGGGCATTGGAAGGAGAATTGTTGGGAACGGGGAATGTGTTCTTTTTACGGAAGGGGCATTTCGGAAGGTGCAAACTTATTATTTTATTGTTTTTGTATATATTACTTTTTAATTGTTTGTGTGTGTTTATTGAGGACCAGAATAATAGAACGCAGAATACAAATTGTAGAATTCAAATTGCAGAATACAAATTGCAGAATTTAAAATTGCAGAATACAAATTGTAGAATTCAAATTGCAGAAATAAAAATACATAATTGCAGAATACAAATTGCAGAATTTAAAATGCAGAATATAAAATACAGAATACAACGAAACTTCTTAATGCATTCCCGCAGCAGCTAGTTCGTTTCGTATATTGTCTCGTACTATCGCCATGGTGGATGTTGTTCCGGTTCTTTGAACGGGTTCTCGATCTCTAATTCCGCGATTTGATATACTGTAATATTCGTCGAGGTATTCGTCTGGCACTAAATCAGGGTCGCCATCATACGACATAAAATCTGGATCGCCAGCGTTGTAT
Organism: Allium sativum; assembly: GCA_030737875.1. Lineage (NCBI taxonomy): Eukaryota > Viridiplantae > Streptophyta > Magnoliopsida > Asparagales > Amaryllidaceae > Allium > Allium sativum. The sequence continues at coordinate 121,230,194 of CM060926.1, read as the reverse complement.
TTTCTGATGTAGTTGTGAACAGCCATTGTTGCAGTAACAATTTGTACTTGAACATGATAGGGATACGTCTGCATGTTACGTAAGATGGCAAATTTTTTCTTCCAAATACCAAATGTTCTTTCAATAGCCATACGCAAACTAGAGTGATAGTAGTTGAAAATTTCATTTTCTGACTTCGGTTCATTTCGTGTGTCATTAAAGTCTGATATGTGATACCTCACAGATCGGTAAGGAGTTATATATCCTTCCATTAGTGGATATCCTGAATCCACTAAATAATACTGTCCAGCTGGAGGATAAGGGAAATTAAGACCCGAATTATTTATAGCTTCCCGAAATACTTTGGCGTCGTGCGCAGTTCCTTCCCATCCCGCTCTTACAAACGTAAAAGTTAAATCAAACGTACAAACAACCATAACATTTTGTGTAGCAGTTCCTTTCCGCCCTACAAAACGTTGCATGTCTTCTTGAACCACGTGAGCTATCACATGTGTCCAATCAATAGCCCCAATACAGTTTTTAAAGAAAGGATAATATCGGGGTGAAGAACGAATTTGTTCTGCGATTCGGTTAAAATGGGAATCGACCAGTCTAATAATATCGACTGCCAATAAGAGAACTAAATCCAAAACTTTATGAAAAATAACATTAATCGTACCATTTGATCGTTGAAACCGCTCAACAATCTGCCTTGTAAGGAGGGCCAATGCAATAATATATAGGAATACAGCCACCATTTCTTTGATTGTTATGTGCATTGAGGGCTCCAATCTGTAATTTTCTAACCGTTCACACAAGGATTTGAAACATAATCGCTTCATTCGAAAATTGTTATGACACCGATCTGCGTGTCCTGCTAGTATTTCATGAACCCAGGCAAGACCGGTACTTGCGGAATTGTGTATTCTGCTCCTTTCTCGTGTTTGAATAGCCATAATTTCTTGAATATCTAGCGCATCTTCCAAATCTTCAAGATCAGATTGGTCACTATCTGCCATAATTGGTTGAAGAAGTAGAGAAAATTGAACAAATATTGTGGTGATGTAGTGGTGATACGAGTAGAATGTATATAGGGAGAGGGAAAAGCGAAGGGGCCAGGAATATCTGTCGCGTCGGACGTGCGTCGGACGCGTCCGACGCGAAAGCTAAATTTTCAGCCGTTCCGCTGGAAGGGGCAAAAGTGTGGGACCCATCGTGGACGCGTCAGACACAGACGCGAACATTAACTGCCCAGTCAACAAATCAAACGCTACCTAAGGGTCCGTTTGATTTTGAACGGGAAGGGGCATTTGGAAGGGGCATTTGAAGGGGAATTATTGGGAACGGGGAATGTGTTCTTTTTACGAAAGGGGCATTTTGGAAGGGGCAGAGTTATTATTTTTTTGTTTTTGTATATGTTATTTTTAATTGTTTGTGTTTGTTTGTGTTTATTGTTGAACAGAATAGTAGAACGCAGAATACAAAAATTACTGACTTTAAAAAAAACAACTACAACACGATTTAAAACAAACATCACAACACAATCACAACACCTTACAACACCATTTAAAAAAAAACCACAACACAAACAGAAAATAAAACAACACAACTAAAACACCCACATACTGGCACAACATCCACAAGAATCACATCTTTCCATCCCTCAGCTGCGTAACAAAATGAATAACACAAGCCCTAAGCTGTTCGGGCTTGCCAATCAGAGAATAAAATGGGTTATAGCCCAATCTGTCATGTGTAGACATAATAACCGACACCTCCCAATCCTGATAGTCATCCTCCTCACGGCGTACAGACATGCATAAATCGATAAGCTCGTCTCGGTCCATGCGCGAAGGAGCTGAATGAGAAGGGCCAGCACCAGACCTGACCGGCCTACGAGTCGGATGACTCGAGATCTCCACATTATCGCCACGAATGATATCGCCAAAGAGCTAAGCCTCTTGCAGATGAACTGGTGGAGCATACGGAATTACGTACTAACATCTGTCGGTATGCATGCATCCTGAAAACATGGAGTCCAACTCCCTGAATCGTGCAGGGGACCCACTCTTGAACTTGCGCATCTGTAGTGGCACCGTCGCCCACCATTCATCCGATCTTGTGACGGTATCCAATTGATCGTCCCATCCCCCTCCACCAATCTGTAGCAATCTGTTCCACGAAGCCCAATCTCTTTTCATGTTGTCGAATTTGTTCTTCATTTGACCAGCGTTGTAGTCCAACCCAGTCCACTCGTTGAACGCCTGTGCGATCAACTGATACCATCCTCCAACATTATGTGCATGCGAACCAAGATGTTGCATGCACACATCGATGAAAGCGTTCGTGGTATCGTTGTTCCAGTCGGCAATGGAACGAGTTGACGAAGACTGACTTGCGACCATTCTGGAAAAAAAAACCAAAAAAATTATGAATAAAATATATATGGGAGTAAAGAAGTAAAAAAATACAAATATAAAAGCAGAAACCTGAAAATATCAACGAGTAGACGGTGTTTGGAGCTGGAATTTTCGAATTTGGTTTTGTTTTGGTGATGGAAATGGATTGAAATGGAGGAAATATATAGGGAGAGGGAAAGGAATCGGCTGTTCTGGAAATTTCGTGGCGTCGGACGCGTCGGACGCGAAACTTACTTTTCAACCGTTTGTCTTGAAGGGGCAAAAGTGTGGGACCCATCTCGGACGCGTCGGACGCAGACGCGAACATTAACTGCTCAGTCAACAAATCGAACGCTACCTAAGTGTAGAGTAAGAAATAGAATTGTTCTTCAGACCACGTCACTATGACATGTTTACGTTAGTATCGTACTAGTAAAAATGGAGCTAGAAAACTTTGTTGGATAATAAAATAAATGGACATAAGTAGTTGAGCAAGAAGTATGCCCAAAGAGTTCCAAACACATCCGAGTGTTTCTCCGAAAAATGGTAAATATTCAATATTCAAAAACCCGGATACAAATGCGATAGAAAGTCTTATACATCAACTTTTGTGAAGATGACGTTTTATGTAGGTTATGGAGGATGAATATGTTTATCTAGGACATTGAAAGTTTAAGAATACCACCAAAACGATCGTCTAGGGTTAAAACATTCAAAAAAGACTGCTCGTTAGATATTGTGTCTCTTTCAAGAAATCAAAACTAAAGTGCCGTCTAATTCATTCATTAGATCGATTGAACGGAACCTTCTATATAGATGGGCATATGTGTTCCATCATTGAAAAGTTCAAACAGTGTTCTTACGATGTGGAAAGAAGATATTTATAAGCACCAACAATCAACCCTATTTGCTATGCTATACCTATTATTCTTCTTAATCTACAAGATTGTGTGTGTGTGTATATATATAGAGAGAGACAGAGAGAGAGAGAGGGAGAGAGAGAGAGAGATAGAGTCTGACAGACAGGCGCACAGTTAGATTTTGGTGTGAATGAATTACTTTGTAATTGCAGAGGAGAAATGTAAAAATGTATTGATACAATCGAGTGTAGGATAACTATGTACAATGGCTTTATATAACAGCCGTGAATGTATTAAATGGGCTAAGCCCAATTATAATAAAGAAGATGCGGGGAAGTAATGAAACTGACCCATTTAACATAAGCTGATTACTTTTACTCCCCCTTCCCCCCCGAAACCCTAATCAGGTATTATTCCAATTAGGTTTCGAGACAAAATAATGGCGACGGCTCTTAACAGAAACGTGGCGATGGCTCCAAATTGATCGAAGAAGAAGGCTTTCAGTCAATCTTCCAGTTCATCTTTCTCTTCTTATCAGGCATGACCAAAGCACAAAATAGATTGAATTCTCTAAGCATGAATAAGAGAAATTTGTGATTTTGAACCAGGTTTCATCTTCAATCTTGTCAAACCCTAGCTGAAAAGAGTGAAACTGACATCAAATCCACTAGATCGACTTTAATCTGAATATAAACCATCCTTGTAGATCTCTTGCTCGAATCTGCTGCATCCACGCTAAGCACTTCTTTCAATCTAACAAAATTGGGCCTGGAAAGAGGTTTAGTAAGTACATCAGCTTTTTGATGCTACGATGGTACATATCCAACCCTTAATTTACCTTGTAATACTTACTCTTTGATAAAATATAAATCAATCTCTATATGCTTTGTCTTTGAATGAAGTACTGGATTGGAAGTTAAGGAAATAGCGCTCACATTATCACACTAGATTATAGCTTTCTTCTCTGGTTTAACTTTAAGCTCACTTAATAGAGACTCAATCCATAACACTTCTGCTGCTGCACTTGCAACACACCTGAACTCTGCTTCAGTACTAGATCTAGATACTGTACTTTGTTTTCTAGCACTCCATGAAACTGGGTTTTTATCTAAAAAGATACAATACCCAGATGTTGATTTTATGTCATCAATATCTGCTCCCCAATCAGCATCTGCATATGCATTTATATTTAGAATATTGCTAGCTTTAAATATGAGACCATGATCAAGTGTACCCCTTAGATATATAAGAATTCTCTTGACTGCAACCCAATGAGTATCTAAAGGATTTTGCATAAATTGACTTGCTTTATTAACACTGTAAGAAATATCTGGCCTTGTAATGGTAGCATACTGTAGAGCTCCAATTATACTCCTATAAAATTTTGCATCTTGAAATGCTTCTCCTTTGTGTTTAGAAAGTTGACTGTTAGTGATCATAGGAGTTGGTAGAGGGTTACTTTATCCATTTTTGCTTTTTGTAGAATTTCTGAAATGTATTTTCTCTGGCTGAGATGAATTTCAGAATTAGATCTTTTAACTTCAACACTCAGGAAATAGCTTAAGTCACCCAAATCCTTAATTGAGAACTCTGCATTCAATCTTTTTGTGATATTGTCAATCTCAGATTTGCTGCTTCCTGTAATAATAAAGTCATCAATGTAAAATTAGTATATATGTTGTATCAGTCCCAGAGAATTTAGTAAAAATTGAATTGTCAGATTTAGTATAAGTACATCCATAGTTGACAAGTGTTGACTTCAACTTGTCAAATCAAACTCTAGGAGCCTGCTTTAGTCCATAAATTGCTTTGTTGAGTTTGCACACCAGTTTTGCATTGTTGCCTTGACTGAACCCTTCAGGTTGTTGCATAAAAACTTCTTCCTGTAAATCACCATTAAGGAAAGCATTATTAACATCTAGTTGTCTGATGTTCCAATTCCTAAACAAGGCTATTGTTAATATTATTCTGATAGATGTAGGTTTCACAACAGGTGAAAAAGTTTCAGTAAAATCAAAACCACACTGTTGTGAATAACCTTTAGCAACTAATCTAGCCTTGTATTTAGAAATTGAACCATCAGAATTTTTCTTTAGCTTATAAACCCATCTGCATCCAATTATATTCTTATTATCTGGTCTTTCAACCAGTGACCAGGTTCCTTTACTAATTAAAGCATCATATTCTTCAGTCATGGTTTGTTTCCAATTATCATATTGGACAGCTTCATGAAAGGAAACTGGTTCATCTTGTAACACAACAATATTAATAGTTTTGGGTTTAAAAATACCACACTTTGCTCTAGTTAACATTGGATGCTGATTGAGATTATCTCTATTTGCCCTGTCATGACTGATCTTTTTAGTCCGTTCTCTGACAGATGATTGGTTGCTGCTTTCAATATTTTCTTAATATGATTGACCTTGATTGTCAATGTTGTCATCAGTTACATGCTCTTGACATGGCCCTCTCAAAGGCACTGTGAGTTGAGAGCTGGTGGTGGTGTCTTTTGTAGCTAAAGCAGATAGCATCATCACTTGAACTTCCTCAGGTTAATCAGGTACAACCATTCTTGGCTCAACAACTTTCTCAGTTGTCTTACACTTAACATTATTGAATGGAAATATTTTCTCATTAAATCTTACATGTCTAGAAATGTATATTCTACCAGTATTATCTAGGCATTTGAATCCCTTTTGTTTGTTGCAATATCTTAGAAAAGTGCAAGGTGTTGATTTGAAATCTAATTTATGAGCATTGTATGGCCTTAAACAAGGAAAACACTGACATCCAATTTTTTTTAAATGATGATAATCTGGTTTAACTTTTAATAAATTCTCCTGTGGACAATTAGACTTCAGTACCTTTGTAGGTAATAAATTTATTAAATGCACAGTAGTTTCAAAATCTTCAGGCCAATATTTTAAAGGCATTGAAGCTTGAGCAAGTAAAGTTAAACCTGTTTCAACAATATGTCTGTGTTTTCTCTCTGTTAACCCTTTTTGTTCTGAAGTATATGGACATGTGATCCTATGATTAATACCTTTCTTTTCAAAAAATAATTTTAATGGTAAGAATTCTCTTCCACCATCAGTTTGAAAGGTTTTTACATGGTGACCAGTCATATTTTCAACCTTATTAATATACTGTATCACCACATTGCTCATTTCAGTTTTAGATTTCAACATATATATCCAAGTGAATCTAGAAAAGGCATCAATAAATGAAATATAGTACTTGTAACCATATACAGAACTAGTAGATGCCGGTCCCCATAAATCAGTTGCCACTAACTCAAGTGGCTTAGTATAAATTGTGTGTGAGTTTGGAAATGCAAGTTTATGAGATTTTCCCAATTGATAAGAGGAACAAATATATGAATCAGAAATGTTGCTGACATTCAAGTTATTACATTTCATAATTTGCTTGACAGTTTTAACACTTAGATGTCCTAACTTGCAATGCCACAAATCAAATTGCTTACTACACTCAGAATCATTTATAAAGGTAGAAAAACACACTTTATCATGACAATTAGGGTTTGTAGAATTAGTAACATCAAATCTGTACAATCCCTTAATCTCATACCCTGCAAAATAATTTCTTGTGTCAGAATATCTTTGACAATGCAAGAATTTGGATAAAATTCAAAATATACGTTATTGTCCTTAGCAAATTGGGAAACACTCAACAAATTCTTTTTAATAGATGGAACCCTTAGCAGATTTTTTAGAATAAGTTCTTTGGGTCCTTTTAAACTTGCATTTCCAGTAGGTGTAATATGTGCAATCTTGCCATTACCAACTAAAAGATTTTGTGTACCTTTGTATTCTTTATTCCCCAAATTGAGATTGTTTAAATCGTTGGTAACATGATTAGTTTCTCCTGAATCTGGATACCAACAATCATCAGTAGCATCATCAATAGAAATAGAAGCTGCATTAGTATTTCCAGATTGATTCTTGTTGCTGTCTTTATGCACATTCACCAAATTGACACTGGAATTATTACTTGACTGTCCTAGATTAACACTAGAATTATATCTAAAATAGCATTTGTTGGCAGTGTGACCAAATTTTTCAAAAATTTGGCATCTAGGTCTAGTGTTGTTATTTCTTCCTCTGCCTCTGCCACGATTTGATTGACCACCTCTTTGAAAGTTAGACTGATCCTGATTTCTTGAAACATTACCTTGATTTTTACCCCTTCCATAGGTAGTAAAATTAACTGACATGTATGAATTAACATTTCTTTTGTGGTCAATCCTGCCTTCATGAGCTTAGGGTTGAATATACATATTGTAAACTGGGTGTAGGATCCATAGACAAAATAATTGCAGAAACTGCTTCATAGTCATCATCCAACTCACTCACAATTGACAACACATGTTCAGACTCAAGAATTTTCTGACCTGCTGAACTCAATTGATCACAAATGTTTTTCACCTTTAGCAAATATTCATTCATTGTTGAATCACCTTTTCTAATGCTGTGACGAAGTCTTCTATGATGCATGATTCTTGCAGAGGACTATGCAGAAAAGTTCCTCTCAATTGTAGACCAAACTTCATTAGCAGTTCTAACACCTATTAACTGAGGCAAGATATTTGCTCCAATGGATGACATCATCCATGCACAAATGAGACTATCTTTCCTCTGGTATGATTGATATTCAAGATTTTGTACAAGTTTGTCTTCATTATCTCGAACAAATTTTTGGAGGAATAATTTTTGTCCCATAAATGTAATCATCAAGACCATATCCTCTAATAGTTGTTTCTACCTGTAATTTCCATAACAGATAGTTTGATTCATCAAGCTGGATTGAAATAAGCTGACTTTGTGGTTTGATGATTGATTTCATCAAATCCTGGATAGGATTAGGAGGTTGATTCTGTGCAGTTGAGGCCCTTGCATCGGATACATTGACACTGGCTTCATCTCCAGGTCCAGCCATGACAGAAAAATAGGTACAGATCAATCAAGAAAGGTAAAATTACTCTGAACCCAGAAGCTTTGAATTGAGAATTTAAAGAAACTATCTGTTTGATTTACTGAAGATACCTTTAAGACTTGAATGATGAACAACAGAACTGACAAGTCTTACTGGACGACTCTTAAATCAACTCGACTTGTTTCTTTACTTTCTTGATCGGTTTCTTGAAGGAATCTGATGATTTTACCATAAAAGCATCAATAAGAGAACTGTTGCAGTCAGGTACAACCCTAGACGAGGCACAATTCTTTTGTTGTTGACAAAAACTCTCAAATGAAAAGGTTAATACCTTTGATGAGAGGGTCCAAATGATGATATATTGCTGATGGACAATAATCTCTTAAAATCAAAGGTTACTTTGATCAGAATCAAGCAGCTGATGTTGTTAAGCACAATAGACTGCACTGATACCAAGTTAGATTTTGGTGTGAATGAATTACTTTGTAATTGTAGAGGAAAAATGTAAAAATGTATTGATACAATCAAGTGCAGAATAACTATGTACATTGGCTTCATATAACAACCGTGAATGTATTAAATGGGCTAAACCCAATTGTAATAAAGAAGATGCGGGGAAGTAATGTAACCGACCCATTTAACATAAGCTGATTACTTTTACTCACACACATTACTACAGTATATGCGAGAACAAATCCCACTTCATCAAATCCTTTAGATCTAAGATACAAAATTTCAAAATCTTTCTTACAACTATTGGATCAAAGTGGAGATTTCAATGTAACTAAGAACTTCAATGAAAAACTGGGTTCAAATCCTTTGTCCCCATATTATGTCCACTTATGCCATGTTCATCTTCGTCATCATTTTTCATATGATCTGATTATTTTATTTGCATATTATGACTCACTCATTAATTCAATACTATATGTGTTACAACATGCCATTTCAAAAGATTTAAGTCGACAATAACACACATGTCTAACTCAAACTATCAAACAATGATGAATTATTAATGAGGTTTAACGGAAGAAAAGAAAATAAGAAGAGAAAGAACTAAAAAATACACAAAATCTCACAACAGAATGAGTAAATATAATAATAACATAGGCAGGTCAATAAACTGTTAAACAATATACATTTGATCTCATTTATAATACATCAGAGTTATATATTTGCTAGAACATACCAATAATGCAGCGAAATAAATTAGTAGTAAATACAATCTTCACAATCCAACTTCGTCTTCAATTAACTAAGGCCTTCGATAACTAAAACAACTCAGACCGATCAAGCGTAATGCAAAAAAAAAAAATCACTCAAGCTAAGGCTATATATTCTTATATTAGTCAAATCAAATCACGAATTGATAGTGCAATAATTTCAAGGTCAACACAAGAGAAAGCTAATCACTTAAAAAATTCAAATTAATAGTTCTTTCGAGAATAATCCATTCAACATAACTTCTAGTTTATTCCAAACCCTTAGAATAATAATATATCTGATTTCATAACATATTTTTATATCAAGATTTTAAACAATTTATGGTTAATTCAATATTCCAATCTTACGAACAATCATATTCAAAATACGAAATCGAATCGGGAAATTCCTCCCAATAGCAAGACCAATGTGTAACGTCCCTCCTTTTTGACTGCTTCAACTTGGTAATTAAACGAACTTAAAACGTTCAAACTGATGGATCGTTATTTAGCTTACATGATTTAAAAACGCGATCAGCACAGAAAAACACAGTATTGAACAGCGAAATAAACTTTTATGTATTAATCAGAATTTTTGATACAAAATTTTGTATATAGCGGAATGTAAAAATACAATCCGAAAACAAGAAAAATATTTACTGTTTTAAAATATTCAGAGTGCGCACGTCTTCGGAATCCCCAGCTTTGCCAATCTTCGAATCCCAAGATGTAATCTTTAAATCTAAAATGCTCGGGGTCTAACCCAAACATCAATATAAATTTGATTATTCATATTTAAATCTCTAATTAATTCCTTAATTTAGCTGATGAAATTTTTGGGACGTTACACAACGAGTTACAGCCCATCGAATCAAATAAATCAATCGATGCATATCCTCGATATTGGATTACGCTCAGGATCCGAGGAACCCTTGAATTAAACTTATTTTCCAATTTGAGTCATTCGTGTTGTTGGTAACATATAAGGTCAAATTGTTACTTGAAGCCGCAACATTTAAAAATATATTCATAAGCATTTCATAAGTCTTAATGTGTTATAAAATGAACGCAAAACAGAGAGGACATTTCTATTCATTCAGATGTATATTCTTTCTATTACATTGGCTCCTTATATATAGGCTTTTGGAGCTGATCTTTAGCTTATTCCCATGATGTGGGACTAAACATAGAACTAATAAAAGCTTATTCACGACATTCATATATATATATATATATATATATATATATATATATACAACACTCCCCCTTGAATATGCGTCGTCAAAAACTTGAATGCTCTGCTAACTTGAAGTTGACCCTTTTAAAACATATACGATGATTGCTCCCTTTTATTATTATCTTGCTTGCATATATCCGTTCAGTCAATACAACTATGTCTGTTGCCTTCAAAACTCTATCAGGAAAACCCAATGGGAAAAGCCTTGAACGAGAAAAAGAGTACAACGTCTTACATTATGAATATCATATTAAAATGATATTCCTCAAAAGAGTTTGATGCTTTAGGATCAAAACAATGTCTCATTAAAAACCTTTTTGTGAAAAACCCTGTGGGAAAAATCATAAACAAGGAAAAGAGTGCAAATTTATTTCCTCTTTGGGTAACATGTTTTATAATGTTACTGTAAGGGTTGATACTTCAGGATCAAGATAATGCCTCATTAAAAACCTTACTAACAAAAACCCAGTGGGGAAAATATTAGTGAAGGAAAAGAGTACATTATAGCATAATTATATGCTTCCCCTTATTTATAACTCATTATTCAATTAGTCTATTGATGTAATCGACGCATGCCAATTTTGTATATCATCTTCTGCAATGTTGATTTGGAAATTGCCTTTGAGAATGGATCTACCCTCTTTTCTTGAAACTGAATTTGTTTCTTCTCTTTCTTGTTATCCTTTCATGCATGTGTGAATAGAAATTTAGAAGAAATGTGCTCCATCCTATCATACTTGATATAATTCACTTGAATCTGAGCCATCCAAACTGCCTTGTCTTCTTCATAAATAATAGTTTACTTTGGGTTGATACTTCTGGATCATGTCCCATGCCTCATTAAAACCTTACTAAGAAAAAACCGATAGGAAAAATCTTAGTGAAGGAAAAAGAGTACAATATACAATGTCATATTTACTACGTCAAAAGTAGTATGATTCTTTTGGATCAATGTTATGCCTCGTTAAAACCTTAATAAGAAAAACCCAGTGGGAAGAATCTTAAATAAGGAAAAAGAGTACATTATAACTTATTTTTGTATGTTACCTTTGGGTTGATACTTCTGCATCATGACCCATGCCTCATTAAAAACGTACAAAGAAAACCCAATGGGGAAAAACTTAGTTAAGAAAAAAGATTGCATTATATCATACTTATGGATGCTCCCCCTGATTTAATAATTTTCTCTGAATTCGTATTCTTCTTTCAATAACTCAAATTGCTTACAAATACTTCTTAATGAAGTTTTTCTTTTAAAACTTAATGTGCATTTCTATGCTTCAGGCATGCTTTCTTATTTAAAACACCTCCCTTTTGTGATTTGTATGATACTAATATTCATTTATGAATACACTTCAGGTGCTTATAATTTTCTGTTTCAATCGGGCTTGAATATTGCAATACACATTTGATGAGTGAGACAACTTTCATACAACAACACTAAGCAGGAAGTAATCTACTCATTGAAATGGTCCGAACTTCCCCGTGAAGGAAAGCTTGAACTGCTTTGAGGACAAGACGAACCAGAACACAAACATCAAGAACATTTCATTGTTAATTACAACAATTCCATAAGAATACCAGAATATACAGAGTATGAATCAATATTACACATCATAAAATATCAGAGATTACAATACATTACATAGCAGCGAAAAATAATACAAAACACAACTAAAGGAGATAAACGGATACAAAGCTTTACGAATATCATTCCAGCTGTAAACCAGGATCCTATGAATATAAATATGCAAAACCAAAACTACTAGCTGTCCGTGTGGAAATAGGGGCACCCAGAGTTTAGGTTAAAACAATAAACTCCAGGCCAGTCATGTGACTGGTGTAAGAACTAAAACAATTATTAATCTTTATTTTAAAGTTAGGTAAATCCAGGGACCACGCCGTATAACACGGAACGAGTTTCCTCTCAAGAATACCAGTGTATAAAACAACAGCGCAATGCTAAATAAAGAACAATGAAGCTATTATAAGACCCAGGTCCCATCACACATTGCAACACAAGCCGGAGGATAGGGTTTTACCTTATAATAGCCAAAGAATGCTTGATACGCTAAATTTCATCTTTTATTATTACTATAAGTGTATAGTGTCAAAAAAAATTCAGTCATAAGTATCAATCATAGACGGCGTAAGTTCCCTATACCACTATGTCGCCATATATAGGTTCTACAATCAAAACCGCAAAGTCACGTATTGGAAGTTGGATTTCCCATCTGTGAACCGAGGCAAGGGATCGTCCTCACCGTATGAGACGCTCTAGCCCGCCCCTCAGGTCAGAGCTCGAGTGACCTTTGGATCGTCAGGGCCGGTCCACTCGATGTGGATTAAAATGCCTGAACACTGCGTTTCCCCGCTCTATGGGTGTCAATGAGCCAAATGACTCCATCGGTCCCAGATCGACCGATATAACCGAGGCGCCTCGCAATCCATCATCCACATAAGTAAAATGTCCGGGCGTCTAAAACCCAAAACCCAACTCCTAGCTAGAAGGAAACGCATGCCCTCCTTGAGGTCCTTCTCCCGTTTCTGGTTCACAACGGGGTGTGAGGCTCGGGAATAAACGCTACACAAAGCTACGCTGTATTAAAGCCGTGTTTTGATCATCAATAACAAGACTCTTCTTTTCAACAGAAGCCTTGATCATTTGCATCTCAACATGCCACACAGGCAATTCACGCTATGCAACCGATGTATATCAATCACACAGAATGAAATCCGATGTCAGACACATATCCATTTACAAGTCCGTTCTGGGTCTGAACGAAACTGGGGGAACCTTATTCCTCGCATATACATCGATCTCCAAGTACGTCTGGACGATCACCAACTGATTCCCTCCTCTTGGGTGTACAGCCCAATCAAGATCATCAGCAATTATCCAAACGATGTGAAGACCTCTGGTCTTCAACCACCATCTTCATCATCGACATATCGTCGAATCAGTTATTCAGAATGCAATAAACCTGGCCTTCCCGAATAACTCGCGTACATAACAAACTAGTGCTATAGAAACACAACATACGCCTCATTCCAAGTCAGAATATTCCTTGATTTAAATAATCTTATCTTTAGGGAAAGGTTCCCATTAATTTTATCAAAGATAAATTCTTTTAAATTTATTCTTTAATCTTCCTTTGAATAGCAATTCAAACCAAATTATGGTTTATCCAAACTAGTCGGGATTAACGAACCTTACCGAAGTAATCATTTATTTTAAATTTCCCAATCCCAAACTATTCATCCCATGAAGTAAAACTGGTAATACTTCATATCTAGCACCACGGTGTTATCGGTAAATTCAATTACCATTTCATGTTGAAATATAATTAAAGATTTAACTATCGCTTGGAGCAAAACTGGTGATACTCCTTTCTCGATCATTTCCTGAATTTGATAATTTTAGTTATCAAATTCACCTTTCAATCTATTTAAAGATTTATTAAAACTAATTCAGTTTTAATTTCCAAAAATCATTATTTAATGATTATTCAAAGTTAAGAAATAAATCTTATCTTTAACTGGGTTAAAGAACTAATGTCATTTAAAACACAACTCACGATAAACCCAAAACCCCATTCCATTAACAATGGAATTTTCACGAAAACAGATCAATATATAAAATCGATATAAACTTCCATATCCATCTAATAATATAAATGGAATAACGGCAAAGCCTTTTAAATTCCATATATATTAGCAGTCTTCCTCCATAAAAATTCACTTTGATTATTACCGAATCGAATTCCATTCCATTACAATTTATTTTATTACTTGGGAAAACTTCACTTTGGAAAATTTCCTTTAAATCTTCACAAAAGATTTATAAATTGCAAATCACATTTTATTGTAAATCCGATTAAAGAACGAATGTCTTTAAAACAAAGTTCACGATAAACCCAATTCACATTCCATTAATTATCGGGTTAAAGAACAAGTGTTATTTAAAACACCGTTCACGATAAACCCAAAAATTAATTCCAGTTCAATTCCAATTAAATATTATTTAATTGGTACGCTTCATTAAATCTATACAAAAAGATTTAATATTCTTTTCTCAATTGGGTTTAAGAACAGTGTTAATGAAGACACCATTCAAGACAAACCCAAATCCCATTTGATATTAAATACCAGGATCTGAATAGAAAGTATATCGACTTATATTCAATATCAAATTCTACAACCAACAAATATCGTATTGGAAATAACGATATAAATATATCTTTCAAATTTCCATAACAATATCTGCACAATCACGAAATTCAACATCGAAATATTCTGAAGACAATTTCGATTCAAATCCATTTCCACTTTATATATTGGAAATTCCGGTTATTTTCAAAACCATTTCAAATCCAATTTATTTATTTTAAAAATAATTGAATTATAATTCTAGCTCAAAACTAGTTCATTTCAATAAAATCTATTTTTATCTTTTCAAATATGGAAATTTTTCATCCTAATTCATTCCAAACCATTTCTTATGATTTTACACTAATTATTGATATTTTTAAAAAATTTATCAAGGCCCGTACAGTCGATTTCCATAAACGGCCATCGAATTGCACTTACAACGACCTTTTCCAAATTTGATTTGGACATAATTCCAAATCCAACCGTTAGATTTCTAATTTCTTGTATTCTTTAGAAAGCTCTTTTCGATACGAAGCCAAAGGTTCCGGTTTTAGGAGAATCCGACGGTCGTGTCTCCCGTAATGTCCGTTCGAAGTCAATGGTTGGAATTCGTGAACTACCGCGGTGCGACGCGTTCTATTCCGGCCATTATATATATATATATATATATATATGTATATATATAATATTATATATATTTCATCGATTTCCTTTTAAAATGTATTTTATAAATAATTTTAAATTCGTTTTCAAAACGATTTCAACTTCATACTCTATTTCAAATCAAAATTGAATATTCCATATCATCGATATATAAATGATAATATTTTCAAAACATTATATTTTGAAATCAATTCCTTTTCGATATTCATTATAAAAATGAATAAAATCGATATAAATATCGTTAACGTCAAAATGGCGTCAATCTAATCGACACGGCTTTATATATTTAAATATAATCGTGTCCATCCCAAATCGGACATCAAAATCATATTTTGATTCTTTTCTGAATATTATTTGAAAATATTCGTTATTTTAAAATAATCGTTATTTTAAAATATTCCTTCTTTTTGAATTGGAATCAGGCACACTCAATTACCATATAATGTGATTATATGGATTTCATACAACACACGTACACCACAACAACCAAACACAGTCAACCATCATCCATAGTGCGTTCTACACTGTATAAGCATTAAATATAAATATTCAATGCTTATACAGCCTGTATATCAATCGGTCGACATACAACTAATTTTTGGGATTAGTGTATGTCATATATCATCCCAATACCCGTGTGGGGTTTCAAACAATCAAACGCAGGTTTTATTTGTGCAGTTGGGCGATGTGTAAAATTTATCATCCCAATCAATATCAGTCAAATGTGTGTATATAAACAAATCGTCTGATTTGTTTATAAATATTTATTTCATTCATATACACGTTAAAATTATATTTTTAACTATATAAAATATTTTATTCCATTCCACATCACACAATCAATTTCACAACACAGTCAAACCAACAAACAAGTCGTCCATGGTCTGTGGACGACGGGTGTCGGGTGCTGCTAAGCACCATCTGCATCCTAGTATATATTTCAACTAGAAAATAAATTAAAAGTGAGGAGTTCTCACCTTTGGGTTTCCCTCCGCCGTGCTTTAACGGACGATGGTTTGGATTCTATTCGAAATTCCAACGCAATCTTCTTCACGCTGTTCATAGATAAAAATCACATTTTTATCGCTTCATTCCAGTAAATAAAAATAATATTTTTGTTTCTACTTCATATATTTTTACAACGCTTCTTTCTATATAAAAATTATATTTTTATATATCTTCTTCTTATATAAAGATCGAATTTTTATTTCGTTTCATATATAAAAATCCCGCCTTTATATATATAAAAATATCGACTTTCTATAGTTAAAAATATCACCTTCCTATAAATAAAAACATCGCCTTTACATATATGAAAATATCGCCTTTACCATGATAAAAATATAATCTTTACTATTAGCTAAAAATCATATTTTTTTTATTATCTCTATAATATAAAAATCATATTTTTATTATCTCTATAATATAAAAATCATATTTTTATCATCTCTATAAAATAAAAATCATATATATTATCAAAAATCTAATGTTTTTCATTTTTGAAAATTCGATCTTTTTGATTCAAAAATCATTTCTTTTTCAATTCAAAAATCATTTCTTTTTCAATTCAAAAATCATTTCTTTTTCAATTCAAAAATCATTTCTTTCTATGATAAAAATCATTTCTTTCTATGATAAAAATCATGGCTTTTCTAAATTCAAAATCAAAGCTTTTCTAAATTAAAAATCAAAGCTTTTCTAAATTAAAAATCAAAGCTTTTCTATCTAATTACAAAAATAAGGTTAATCTAACCTTCTTCCTTCTCGCATTGCTCTGCAAACGAAGAAACCCTGGCGCTGATTCGAAGTCATGCTCGCGAAGGAGGAGGAGTGCTGGTCTTCCAAGGGGCGCTGGGTGCTGGGGCGACGCTGGGGGTTGTATGAAGGCTTCGCAGGTGGGTGCGGTGGTCATGGGTGGCTCCCTGACCGGCGACGTCGGCTATCTTGGCTGGGGTTTTTGGGAGGGTGCGATTTTCAGGTGGAGAGAAGGAGGATAGGGCGGCGGATGAAGGTCAAGGAGGCGAAGGGTGACAGTGGGTGGCCGGAGGAGGTGCGGTGGTGGCGTGGGCGTTGAGCGGCGGCGGATCATGAGCAGGGAGGGAGCGGTTTGGGGATTAACGATGGGTAAATGATTTTGGGGGAAATGAATTTTAGGGTTTAGGAAATTATATATTTATATATATATATTTATTATTATCTTTTTTTTCTCTAAAAAGTTGTTTTTCATTCGAACTCTAACTCGAGCCCAATGACTGTCACCCCTAGCTAATTACGCCTATTCCGAACACAATGGGATATGTTTCGTAAGCCAATTCGATCGTTTCAATAAGTTTCCATCAAAATCAAAATATAAATCTATATATTGAATTTGAACGCACATTTCAATTTACTGGGGCCACATACGGACTCTAAAAGTTCTCAAAAAATATTTTCTTGCTTCGTATTGATGATACGGTTCTAACAAAACTAATTTCGTCAAATTTGAAGACCGTTTGAAAAATGGCCATTTTCCGGTCGATCCAAATTGACATAAATTATCAAAACACGTTTTACTTCGCCACGCTCACATATTGATTCAGAAAACTAGGAATTTTGAAGTCTAGCAATAACTTGACATCCTGGATCCAACAAAAGTGGTTTCGTCGAAAACAGAGGTCGTTTGCAAAATTTCCATTATTAAGGGCTATATTTTCCATAGCAACTATTCTGAATTTTCAACTGGGCATAACTTTTTATTCCCACAATGAAATTTCAATTTTTTGGATTCATTGGAAATATATTTTCAAATAGATTCAAATATTTTTGGTTTCGCTAAAATCCGATTTATTTTGAATCCTGTACATCCATTTGAAATTTGAAATCGAATTTTCGAACTACCGCGCCATTTTCAATTCCTTTTATAATTAAAAATAAATAATTTTATTCCAACGTCGATTCAAATAAATATATACGTTCTAAGTCTATTCAAAATAAATTTCTCGTCGTTATTATTTAAAATAAACCATTTTAAATATTCAAAATTCATTAAAATTGCCAAAATAAAAATTTTAAATTGGTTCGGATTTCCGGGTTATTACAATCTCCCCCACTTAAAACTTTTCGTCCTCGAAAAGGAACGAAGCTGAAAGTTGTTTAACAAACCAACTCAACTTTCATTATTTTCATTATGGCTTAAGTTCTTCAACTTTTCAGTTTATAAGAACTTTTCAAACTTTTCAAAAATTTGGCTAACACCCTAAATTTTCGAAATTTTTTCGCCATAACCTCCCCTGCACGGGAGCAACGGGAAAATCCCGAAATTGCCATACAGGCCTTTCAAATCCAAAAAGAAAAAGAAAAAGCCAAGCGGCTAGCCACTCGGCTCATAAAATCATCCAAAACCCAAGAAATTTGTAAAAATGTACCTATATGTCGGGCATACAATTTTATTCCTCTGCTCTAGCCTCCTTGCCATGATTTGTTCAATGTATATACATGTGTATATATATATATATATATATATATATATATATATATATGCAAATTCAAACAATTTTCAATACAATTCAATATTTGATACAATTTGGTTTAAATGGTTAAAAATATCAAACCAATAATCAAACAATACAACCATCAATCAATTAGTGAATTAATGTTTCAAATTAATAATTTTGATATATATAAAGAAAATCATGTTTTGATGCCAAGTCACAACAATATACTCTAACTATATTTTGGTTCTCACACCAGTCAATTGGAAATATATAGATATCACAATTTCGATACTCGAACACAAGTGCTGATGATGACATGCCATCATCAGAACCATCTCCGGGCGACTAGAATGTGATTCTATATCTATCCAGTATATTAAAACTTCGAATACACGTGGATCAGACGTATACGTAAAATCTTTATATACTTGATTGTCCAAACTCAATATAAAATAAATAATCAAATACATATAATTGAATTTTATTTTCAAAACAAATTTTGTTTTCATCTCTATTAAAAATATACTCTTCACACTTATTCTAGGATACTACTGATCCCATCTCTAACGAGACATTCTCATTGGATATTTCTAATCCAATTTCTGATGAATTCTTTAGTTCGGTTCTAACGTGTCTTGTTCTCCGAGCTTTGTAAACCAAAGCTCTAATACCAAAATGAGACAGCCGACGAAATCCGGTAGGCTTTGCAACCATCCATTCATCCCCCTAAGCAGCAGGTAAAACCTACCGTGGCTTCCACCTGGTCCCCTAGTCTCACTTGTTTTACGATGACCCTCTCGAGCCTCCCGGCCGCAGCCTAACCAACCCTCACAAGGGACATGTAGGGGTAAGAGCCCACTGTTCGCCACCAAACCACATGGTGAGAACCCCCCATCATGACTGCAACAAGAACTAGTAATACTGTAAACCAAAGCTCTGATACCACAATGAAACAGCCGACGAAATCCGATAGGCTTTCCAACCATCCCTTCATCCCCCTAAGCAGCAGGTAAAACCCACCGTGGGTTCCACCTGGTCCCCCAGTTTCACTTGTTTTACGGCGACCCTCTCGAGCCTCCCGGTCGCAGCCTAACCAACCCTCGCAAGGGACATGTAGGGGTAAGAGCCCACTGTTCGCCACCAAACCACATGGTGAGAACCCCCCATCATGACTGCAACAAGAACTGGTAATACTGTAAACCAAAGCTCTGATACCACAATGAAATAGCCGACGAAATCCAGTAGGCTTTGCAACCATCCCTTCATCCCCCTAAGCAGCAGGTAAAATCCACCGTGGCTTCCACCTGGTCCCCCAGTCTTGCTTGTTTTACACCGACCCTCTCGAGCCTCCCGGCCACAGCCTAACCAACCCTCGTAAGGGACATGTAGGGGTAAGAGCCCACTATTCGCCACCAAACCACATGGTAAGAACCCCCCATCATGACTGCAACAAGAACCGGTGATACTGCTTTCTCGATCATTTCCTGAATTTGATAATTTTAGTTATCAAATTCACCTTTCAATCTATTTAAAGATTTATTAAAACTAATTCAGTTTTAATTTCCAAAAATCATTACTTAATGATTATTCAAAGTTAAGAAATAAATCTTATCTTTAACTGGGTTAAAGAACTAATGTCATTTAAAACACAGCTCACGATAAACCCAAAATCACATTCCATTAACAATGGAATTTTCACAGAAAACAGATCAATATATATAATCGATATAAACTTCCATATCCAACTAATAATATAAGTGGAATAACGATAAAGCCTTTTAAATTCCATATATATTAGCAGTCTTCCTCCACAAAAATTCACTTCGATTATTACCGAATCGAATTCCATTCCATTCCAATTTACTTTATTAAATTGGAAAACTTCACTTTGGAAAATTTCCTTTAAATCTTCAAAAATGATTTATAAATTCCAAATCACATTTCATTGTAAATCAGGTTAAAGAATGAGTGTTGTTAAAACACAGTTCACGATAAACCCAATTCACATTCCATTAATTATCGGGTTAAAGAACAAGTGTTATTTAAAACACCGTTCACGATAAACCCAAAAATTAATTTCAATTCAATTCCAATTAAATATTAATTAATTGGTACACTTCATTAAATCTATACAAAAAGATTTAATTTTCTTTTCTCAACTGGGTTTAAGAACAGTGTTAATGAAGACACTATTCACGACAAACCCAGATCCCATTTGATATTAAATACCAGGATCTGAATAGAAAGTATATCGACTTATATTCAATATCAAATTCTACGACCAACAAATATCGTATTGGAAATAACGATATAAATATATCTTTCAAATTTCCATAACAATATCTCTATAATCACGAAATCCAACATCGAAATATTCCGAAGACAGTTTCGATTCAAATCCATTCCACTTTATATACTGGAAATTCTGGTTATTTTCAAAACCATTTCAAATCCAATTTATTTATTTTAAAAATAATTGAATTACAATTCTAGCTCAAAACTAGTTCATTTCGATAAAAATATATTTTTATCTTTTCAAATATGGAATTTTTTCATTCCAATTCATTCCAAACCATTTCTTCTGATTTTACACCAATTATTGATATTTTTAATAAATTTATCAAGGCCCGTACAGTCGATTTCCATAAACGGCCAACGAACTGCACTTACAGCGACCTTTTCCAAATTTGATTTGGACATAATTCCAAATCCAACCGTTAGATTTCTAATTTCTTGTATTCTTTAGAAAGCTCTTTTCGATACGAACCCAACGGTTCCGGTCTTAGGAGAATCCGACGGTCGGATCTCCCGTAATATCCGTTCGAAGTCATTGGTCGAAATTCGCGAACTACCGCGGCGCGACGCGTTCTATTCGGGCCATTATATATATATATATATATATATAATATTTCGTCGATTTCCTTTTTTAAACGTATTTTATAAATCGTTTTAAATTCGTTTTCAAAACGATTTCAACTTCATATTCAATTTCAAATCAAAATTGAATATTCCATATCATCGATATATAAATGATAATATTTTCAAAACATTATATTTTGAAATCAATTCCTTTTCGATATTCATTATAAAAATGAATAAAATCGATATAAATATCGTTCCCGTCAAAACGGCGTCAATCTAATCGACACGGCTTTATATATTTAAGTATAATCGTGTCCGTCCCAAATCGGACATCAAAATCATATTTTGACTCTTTTCTGAATATTATTTGAAAATATTCGTTATTTTAAAATAATCGTTATTTTAAAATATTCCTTCTTTTTGAATTGGAATCGGGCACACTCAATTACCATATAATGTGATTATATGGATTTCATACAACACATGTACACCACAACAACCAAACACAGTCAACCATCATCCATAATGCGTTCTACACTGTATAAGCATTAAATATAAATATTCAACGCTTATACAGTCTGTCAATCAATCGATCGACATACAGCTAATTTTTGGGATTAGTGTATGTTATATATCATCCCAATACCCGTGTGGGGTTTCAAACAATCAAACACAGATTTTATTTGTGCAGTTGGGGGATGTGTAAAATTTATCGTCCCAATCAATATCAGTCAAATGTGTGTATATAAACAAATCATATGATTTGTTTATAAATATTTATTTCATTCATATACACGTTAAAATTATATTTTTAACTACGAAATACTTTTAACTCTATAAAATATTTTATTCCATTCCACATCACACAATTAATTTCACAACACAGTCAAACCAACAAACAAGTCGTCCATGGTCTGTGGACGACGGGTGTCGGGTGCTGCTAAGCACCGTCTGCATCCTAATATATATTTCAACTAGAAAATAAATTAAAAGTGAGGAGTTCTCACCTTTGGGTTACACTCCGCCTTGCTTTAACGGACGATGGTTTGGATTCTATTCAAAATTCCAACGCAATCTTCTTCATGCTGTTCATTGATAAAAATCACATTTTTATCGCTTCATTCCAGTAAATAAAAACCATATTTTTGTTTCTACTTCATATATTTTTATAATGCTTCTTTCTATATAAAAATTATATTTTTATATATATCTTCTTCTGATATAAAGATCGAATTTTTATTTTGCTTCGTATATAAAAATCCCGCCTTTCTATGTATAAAAATATCGACTTTCTGTAGTTAAAAATATCGCCTTCCTATATATAAAAACATCGCCTTTACATATATGAAAATATCGCCTTTACCATGATAAAAATATAATCTTTACTATTAGCTAAAAATCATATTTTTTTAATTACCTCTACAATTTAAAAATCATATTTTTATTATCTCTATAATATAAAAATCATATTTTTATTATCTCTATAATATAAAAACCATATTTTTATATTATCAAAAATCTAGTCTTTTTCATTTTTAAAAATCCAATCTTTTTGATTCAAGAATCATTTCTTTTTCAATTCAAAAATCATTTCTTTTTCAATTCAAAAATCATTTGTTTCTGTGATAAAAATCATTTCTTTCTGTGATAAAAATCACGGCTTTTCTAAATTCAAAATCAAAGCTTTTCTACATTAAAAGTCAAAGCTTTTCTACCTAATTACAAAAATAAGGTTAATCTAACCTTCTTCCTTCTCGCATTGCTCTGCAAACGAAGAAACCCCGACGCTGGTTCGAAGTCATGCTCGTGGAGGAGGAGGAGGGCGGAGGAGGAGGAGGGCTGGTCTTCCAAGGGGCGCTGGGTACTGGGGCGGCGCATGGGGTTGTATGGAGGCTTCGCAGGTGGGTGCGGTGGTCATGGGTGGCTCCCTGACCGGCGGTGTCGGCTTTCTTGGTTGGGTGTTTTGGGAGGGCGTGGTTTTCAGGTGGAGAGAAGGAGGATAGGGCGACGGATGGAGGTCAAGGAGGCGGAGGGTGATAGTGGGTGGCCGAATGAGGTGCGGTGGTGGCGTGGATGTTGAGCGGTGGCGGATCGTGAGCAGGGAGGGAGCGGTTTGGGGATTAACGACGGGTAAATGATTTTGGGGGAAATGAATTTTAGGGTTTAGGAAATTATATATATATATTATCTTTTTTTCCTCTAAAAAGTTGTTTTTCATTCGAACTCTAATTCGAGCCCAACGACTGTCACCCCTAGCTAATTACCCCTATTCCGAACACAATGGGATATGTTTTGTAAGCCAATTCGATTGTTTAGATTAGTTTCTATCAAAATCAAAATATAAATCTATATATTGAATTTGAACGCACATTTTAATTTACCGGGGCCACATACGGACTCTAAAAATTCCCGAAAAATATTTTTTAGCTTCTTATTGATGATACGGTTCTAACAAAACTAATTTCGTCAAATTTGAAGACCGTCTGAAAAATGGCCATTTTCCAGTCGATCCAAATTGATAGAAACTATCAAAACACGTTTTACTTCGCCACGCTCACATATTGATTCAGAAAATTACGAATTTTGAAATCTAGCAATAACTTGACATCCCGGATCCAACAAAAATGGTTTCTTCAAAAACGGAGGTCGTTTGCAAAATTTCCATTTTTAAGGTATATATTTTCCAAAGCGACTATTCTGAATTTTCAACTGGGCATAACTTTTTATTCCCGCTATGAAATTTTAATTTTTCGGATTCGTTGGAAAGATATTTTCAAATAGATTCAAATATTTTTGGTTTCGCTAAAATCCGGTTTATTTTGAATCCTGTACATCCATTTGAAATTTGAAATCGAATTTTCGAACTACCGCGCCATTTTCAATTCCTTTTATAATTAAAAATAAATAATTATATTCTAACGCCGATTCAAATAAATATGTACGTTCTAATTCTATTCAAAATAAATTTCCCGTTGTTATTATTTAAAATAAACCATTTTAAATATTCAAAATTCATTAAAATTGCCAAAATAAAAATTTTAAATTGGTTCAGATTTCCGGGTTGTTACACTCATCTTGAAGTATATCAAGATTTTCATTACAACAATACTTAGAAGATTGCTGTAATCTATCGGGCATGTTCTTTGTATTCTTTATGTTCTTCGGGAACTTATATATTATAATAATTTTTGCATATCGGAACTACCACTTCAGTGGATATTAAGAGTTTCACTACAACAATTCTTGAAAGCAGGAAGTGATCTACTCATCATGAATTATTTCAAGATTTTCATCACAAAAATACTTAAAAGAATGTTGTAATCTACATTTCTTGCTCTTTATCACTACCAAAGCTATTCAAATTCTTCTAAAATTTGTATACTTTCATCGTTTATACCTTCAGGGTATTGTAAGTGTTTTAAACACTTTCACCACTTTAATCAATTCAATTATCTCTGAAAAATACAATGCTTATGGCACTTGACACTCTACGGTGTTTCAGTGACTTCCATGTGCTTTTGTCATTATCTATATTTCTATTTTATCTTATGAACTACAGGTTCATATCTTATGGACTATAGGTCCATATATCTTATTTAGGAGAATTTCATAATGGTCAATCATGTTTCTCTCTAATATGGGATTTTAATCCATTTATAAATGTAAGCGCTTTATTATTTATTAATTTATCATCGATGATTATTTTCTGTCTGTTCTATACATGATTTATTGAGATCTCAAAAAATTTATCATACTTTAGGTACCTAAACCACTTCTGGGGTTATTTTGACAATCATGTCATGCGTTTCTTTTAAAGCACCTTTAAGTGTTTCTTCAGGAACACTTACCTCCTTTTTTTTGCATCTTTATGACTTAATCCAAAGATATTTTGAACTGACTTTTATACCACATTTTCAGCTGTGATTTACACCTTTTTATCCTTTGGGGATTCAAATGTATATTGGAGAAAGTCTATTAGGGACATAATTGATAATTTATGCAAGTTACATAATACTTTGCATAATTCTATATGTTAGCAAATATTTAACATCGATGATTCCTTTATCCTCCCCCTCAATGTTGACAAACATTGTCACTCTAAATAATAAACCTACTTTGGATTCATTTTTGATCCATTATAACATCATAGCTAGCAAATACATTAGATGTATTTCAATTGTAGGAGGATAATGCACTTATTAACTGATAAGATGCATTCATATTGCATTACTTATTCCCTTTCATTGATCCGATGACTTGGAGAAAGTTTCTATCATTTGAATATGCACATGACTTCAGGTCATTCAATATTGATGTCAATCGACTTTCTGAAATATAATATATGCATGATTTATAATATGAGCTCATGACAACTTCAGATTGTCAATAAATTTTTCGCATATATGTGTATATACGTGCGTCCACGTATTACATATGTAATTGATTTGCATATTCTTTCTCATTCAGTTACTTACTTTAGAACAAATTGTTCATAAGTTTCCAATCATTAATTTTTTTGCTTATCAAGCAATTTCAATGCGAATCTTAAATATCGTATCATAATATCCAAAATATCTGATTTAGAACTGAATTGAACTTCTGGTTCAAATGAAATATATGAACAACTTCAAGTTGTTTATCTATATTGAACTTCTGGTTCAAATAATATATAAACAATTTCAAGTTTGTTAAACTGTATTGAACTTCTGGTTCAACTGTATTGAACTTATGATTCCACTGTATTGAACTTTATGTTCCGTTGTATTGAACTTCTGGTTCTACTGTGTTGAACTTCTGGTTCAAATAAAATATATAACAACTTCAAGTTGTTAAAATTTATTCTTCAATACGATATGTAAATATAAATATATAAGTAAGATACAACTCATTTTGAAAATTGTGCAATCTTTGGATGCTTTATTGTTGTCTCATATGATTTAACTAAGAAGTGTAATGTTATTATTTCATATGGTTTGAATAAAGCTTCAGGCTTTTAAATTATGAAGTATTTCAAATTCATTGATTGAGGAACTTCGAGTTCATATGCATATATATACACATACATATGCATATCAGTTTTATAAATTTATGATGAACTTCTGGTTCTCAATCTTTTAACATACTTTTAATTTAGAAGCTTTTACATTTTTGCCAATTGACAAGATTTCAAACTTGTATACTTTATCAAAAATGTTTATATATATACATATATACATATATATATATATATACATATATATATATACATATATATATATATATATACATATATATATATATAATTCAAGACTTCAGGTCCAAGACTTTGAGTTATACAACTTCTAGCATAAATATTTTCTTTGCACAACTTCAGGTTGTGGTTCTATCCTTTCTTCCATAACATTAGTTATTACTATCTAAATACATTGAATAATAATACATATGTTTATTCATATTCCAAATACAAACATACATCAATTAAATAACAATAACTAATGTATTTAATGCATTTATTACAATAAGGTAATATAATATATTATCATAACAATGCATTCTCTAACATTCAATGCATTTATGACAATAAGGTAATATAATATATTTATCAATCACATAATCAACATTTTACATTCTCTAACATGAATGGTTCAAAAATTTACAGATCTGTATATAAAATTTACAACTATAAACAAAAATAAACTACATATCTCATATTCAATTTTTTTTCTCATTATTCAATATGAATGATTTGAAAAACCTGTAAATTTATACATAAAATTCACAAACATAAAAATTACATTTTTTTTTAAATTATACAACTCATATAAAGATCTTTTAGATCTTTCTTTTTATATCAAAATTGCTTTTTGCCTTTTTAGAAACTGCAGGTTCTAAATTTTCCATGTAATGACAAAAATAGTTTTTGCATTCACTTCCGGTGTGCAGAATTAAGATCAATATTTAGATCTTAACTCCATATGATCTTCAGGATGCATATTTTCTTTATAAAAGTTTTCCTAAGAAACAATGAAATATTTCTTCTAGAAATATAATATGTTCCAAAATGAATGTAATAAAACTTCAAGTTTTATCATAATTCATATATTGTTATTATATATTTTAAATTGATGTAACTTTTCTAGAAAGTGCCTTTTTCACATATGAGAGTCATTTTACTATTTTTCTTCAAGAAAATAGTATTTATTATAAATGTAATGATCTTTTCCAATAATAAGTTTCTTCAAGAAATTACATGTAGCATAAAGTTGGAATATAAGGCTTTTTCCTTTTTGTTGAAAATTTTCCTTTCATTGATTTTTCAAATCCTTTCTTTTTACAGGTCATTTGCTATATGCAAATATTAAATGATATTATATGCTTTATTTCATGTTTCTCGTTTGAATATGAACTTCGGGTTCCTTGTTTGCATATGAACTTCAGGTTCCTTGTTTGCATATGAACTTCCGGTTCCTTGTTTGCATATGAACTTCAGGTTCTTTATTTGAAAGAATTTGTATATGGACTTTAGATCATATGAGCTTCAGTTCATTTACATGTGAACTTCAGGTTCAATGACTCTTGCTTTGTGTTTGGAAGTATGACCATCTTCTGTTAGTCATAATGCTCCTTCAGGGAGTTCCATAAGTGGAGAGGATCTTTTTTTTCTTTTCAGTTAAATATTCTGATTTTAGTTCATCGTGGATATGGCCTCTTAAAAATATCAGAGCCTTTGCTTTGTCCTGCTGGGACATATTATTACCATTTTTAATGGTACTCTCTAAGCATTGAGATTGTAAATTGATTTCAATGATCGACATTTTTGTGAACTACACAAAAATAATAATTGCAGATGCTTAATTAAACAAAATTCACATATCAGTATACATGTTCTATAATTATCAAAACGAATTAATAAATTAACGAATAGACAAAACGATGAAACTGTAGTACTGTTATATCATAAAAAAATATGCAGATCTCGTAAAATAGAATAAGACCGTATACATGGATGTAATAAATTGAATATATTACGGCACAGAATCATAAAAAAAAAATTATCCAAATCTGCAAGTCTTTCTTTATACATTTATAATGAACTTCTTACAATAATGAAACATTACAAATCGTCAAGAAGCCATACATCATGTTACATAACAAAAATAATGGCCACATTAATACATATGTTGGCTAACAAGCAGCTTGCTATTTACATATATGCATACCTATTAGCAATAGCTTCTCTGTTATTGAAGAGATAAAGTAGCAAATGAACATGTTTTATGTATGGCGTATGAGGTAAAAGATCCATATATAATATTATAAAAAGAAAATGAATGGATCTTCCTAAAAAAAAATATTTGGTATACCATAATACTAGATCAAATATGAATAGGTGGATATCTAAAAACCACTAAATTAAAAATTAATTAGATCTAAAAAGTTTAGATCCACTAAAATAGAATCTAGAACTACAAAACTGAAAAAGAAAAGTGATCTAGAAGTATGGATCACATCTAAGCAGAAGATACAACAAGTTCATATATGTAGATCTATATGATTTCAAAACATAAAAAAAACTTACATGATAGATCCATAATTATCTATCTAGAATATTTCAAACAATAGCTCTAATAGAGCTTCATGCTGATAACATGTTATAAAATGAACGCAAAACAGAAGAAATAAGGGAGAGGGGACATTTCTATTCATTCAGATGTATATTCTTTCTATTACATTGGCTCCTTTATATATAGGCTTTTGGAGCTGATCTTTAGCTTATTCCCATGATGTGGGACTAAACATAGAACTAATAAAAGCATATTCATGACATTCATATATATATTTATATATATATTACAACATAATGTCAATAATTCCAAAATTATTTCAAATCCAATAGGATTTATATTCTTAACCTAATACAAAAATATCATTAGTTTATAAACTAGTAAATTTATTACATAACTTCAAAAATACTTGATTTCAAATATCTTACCATACCAAATATCGTTATTTGCTTAAGACTATTTGATAACATTATTTCCAAAACACGTTATATTTCAAATCTTGATTAGAAGCCATTTAAACTTCACTTTTTAAGGTAAATTCAAATTTCCACATTAAATCAAGTGAAAATCCCGAATTAACCATTCATACTTTAGACTCATTTAAAACAAATTTATATTTCATTTATAGTTTTAAATGGATTCATAATTCAAAACAAACATAATGTATCCCAAATCTAGTTCAAAAATTTAACAAAAACCAACTAAAATTTCAATTTAATATAAAACAGATTTAAATGCCAAATTTCATTAAATCGAATATAAATTTCTAAATAAAATTCAACAAGTCTCAATAAAAAATTCAAATACTTAAATTCAACTTCTTTGTATAATTCGGTTTAATTAATTCAAATAAATGAGTGCATATCATTTCAACTCATTTCAGATTTCCATGTCCAAATATGGTATATGACCATTCAACGATAACATCATTCGATAATTAATGATACGAAGACAAGAGTATATCCTAATAACAACCGTAACAACAAACATCGTAATAATCAATTAATTCATGCATACAATCAGGATACGAGCCAACATATTGACACAACAATCACATATCAACGTGTTCGGCTATCGATCTATTTCGTTTTAATAACTGATCTTAATTCAATGAATCTCAAATTCGTGAAATTCAATATACTCCGATTCAACATTGTATATCAATAAATTCAATTCAAAGCTAATTTATAAACTCGGTTAAAATGACTTAAATATTCTATTATTTCATTTTGAATTTAGCATGATAAATACAATTCAATTTAATATAGCTATCAAATATAAATCAACCACAAATCAACTGACAATCAGTCGATTCAATTTAGTTCTAATGTTAGGTATAAACTAACAATAATCTCAATTGTTCAAATTAATTTAAATCACCAGTCAACCATTTAACTAACATAGCAATAGATCTATCGTGAATTTAACCATTTTAATTACTTAGTATAAGAATATATTAATCATGGGTTAAACACTCACTTTTGTCTGTGCAAATCAGGAAATTCTTTCGAACGAATCAAGCTGACAATGAACGAGTATATGTAAACATGATCAAACAACTTGCACACGAATGCAAACACAAATACCACTGCTACTTCAATTATCAGCAACAACTTGCCCGTTCATACCACCATCCCTGTTCCTTACCTGATGACAATCTGAACTGCATAACTCAAAATTCATCTCGACCAGACTCTGAACAAAACTACAGCTCCAACAGTCACCTAAACCTCCTTTTGCATCTACTCATCGTTCCCACCTACAAAAAATAATACCCACAAAAAAAAATCGATCCCACAATCACTTGGAAAATTCACCTTGACCTCCACTTGTATTTGTATATTCTCGTAATTCAACCGCCGTAAATAACTTCCTCGATCAATCCATCTTATTCGTGCATATTCATAATATACAATAGCTCAACAACATCACGATTCACTTTTTGAATCTTTTTTTAGAAACGTGGAGAAGTAGAAGAGATAGAATGGCGACACGGTGCTGGCTAGGTGACTGGTGTTGCAGCAGGCGAAGTAGGGCTTGGGTTTGTTGGCTACTGATTTGCGTGACCAGATCGTTGACCTAACAATTGATGTGGGAAAGTTGGTGGTTGCTGCGGCAGATGGTGACACAAAAGTCGATGAGGGGAGGCGGTCGGGTGGATGGTGTTGGACTCGGAGGAGGTGGTGGTTGAGGATTGGAGGTTGAGTGAACTGACATGGCATCCAAGGCCAGTGAAGGCTATCAGGGTGGAGGAGGTGGAGTTTGGTTGGCTGCTGGGTTTCGTGGGTTTTAAAAAGAATTAGTCAAATCAACTTTATTACGTTAATATTGTGAAAATGGATGCTGAAAAACATTAATTTAGCCGACATTACGTAAAGTAGTGGAGCTTAAAACATATCCACTATTTAACATTCGCTAAATTGAGCAAGTGTAGCGATTGAAGAGTGTTATGAATTATAACGAGGTTTAGTTAATATTTAACTACACATGTGAAAGATCACCAAGGAGTGGGCAATTTCCCTGATATAGAATTTCTAATGATTTCTTTAACTCTAATAATTTAAATGAACTTCCCCTTATTATAAAAAAATTTGTTTGGTCTAATGGTAGAGAAGAACTGTCCATGCCTTTATTAGATAGATTTCGTATAAATGGGAAATTGAAGAACAAATACCTTCTCTTTAAAGCCTACATACTAGCTAGCTTCATTTCTAGCCATAGCACAATCATCTTAAGCTAGCACGATGCCCTACCAAAAATTTAACCTTTTAACTTTTAAAAAATGCGGTTTAAAGAAGATAACTTCATTAATCTCATTGTTTCAAAATGGAACTCTATGAATAACTATATTCATAACAACACAACTAAAAAATTAGTCTATAAATTTCGAGAATCGGGACTTTTCCTAAAAATCGAATAGTAATGTTTTTGGAAATATCTTTATTGAAAAAGTTAAGTGTGATGACCCCAAACTTTTGTGGTGCGAAAGCAAGGATAATCATTTGGAATACAACATATTTACAACAACAACAGATCTCAAATAATATCATAACACATAATTATGCAGCGGAAAGATAAAAGTCATACATCACATCAACTGAACCACAGAGTATGCAGTTTACAGGATACAACTTAGCAAAGTAAAAGTCTGAATTAAAGGAAATAAGTCCCAACTCCAAACGTACATCAAGATACAAGACAGAATAAAGTCTCTAAAGCAGAAAATAAAGAAAAAAGGAGTTCTTCGTCTTCTTCTTCCAAGCAGTCTTCACTCCAGAAAATGTCTCCCTACAAACCTGTTACTTGGCTGCCCGTGTAAAGAGAGGGCACCCGGGTTTGCAAAGTGAAACAAACATCGAGTCATTCGTGGGACTGGTATGAGAAATCTTTCTATACTAACTAACAATATGGCGAATCACAGGACCATGCCGCTAACGCGGAACAGGTTTACTTCATTGGATTGCCAGTGCATAATTAAATAGTTTTAATACAAAATAACGTAATGACTTTTGAAAAATGAAATCATTATAAGATTCAAGTCCCATCACACAATGCAACGCAAACCGGAGGATAGAGTTTTACCATATAATGATCAAACATGTTTAATACATATAAAGTAATGTTTTTAGTATTATTATTAGTGACTAAGCATTTTAAAATACTTCAAAGTAAATGTATAAATCCTAGACGGCATAGCTACCATATACTATGTTGCCATATATAGTTTACAATCAAGACCGTAATGTCGTATTGGAAATTGGTTTTCCCTCACGAAATCGAGGCTAGGGATCGTCCTCTCCGATTCGAGACACTCTAGCAAATGCCTCAGGATCATACCTATGGGCAACCCTCGGATGCGGTAGGGTCAGTCCCCACCTAACGGTAGTGGATTAGTTATGCCTGAACACACGTTTCCCGGTTCCTTTGAACCTCCATATGGCCACTAACAACCTATAAATCCGAGTTACCTCAATCCATCATCCACATAAGTAAAATGCCAGCCAGTATTAGCACTGACACTACTCCTAGCTAGAAAGAAACATGTGCACTCCCTATGGTCCATATCCCGTTTTTGACTCATACCGGGGTGTGAGGCTCGCGAAGTCACGCTATACTCAAAGCTATGCCTAAACAGGCTATGCTTTGATCATCAACCACAAGGCCCTGCTTTTCAACAACAACCTTGATCATCTGCATCTTGGCGTGTCACGTTGACCATTCAAGCCATGTTACCGACAACTATTGATATATACCAGGGTGTTAAGTAGAGAATAAATTCTCCACCACCAAACAAACATACATTAATAGAAATCGATTTAATTACATGAAATGAATTTCAACGTCAGACACACATCCATTTACAAGTCCGTTCTGGGTCTGAACGAAACCGGAGACACCTGAGAGGCTCTCGCTTATCCGCACAACCAACACATACGTCCGGACAACTACTGCTTCAACCCCTTCCTAGGAGCAAGTCAGTCCCAGGCATCAGTAGTCGTCGTCCATTCGATGTGAAGATCGCCGGTATTCAACCACCGTCTTCTTATATCTTTGATTTAATCGTCGTGCAATTATTTGAAATGAGTTAAACTCGGTCTTGTCAAATAATTCTCGCATAATTTATCATTATATCATCTCATATCTATTTAGAACGATTTATCGCTATTTTTATTAATTAAAAGTAGCTCAAAACAATAAAACAACGCTTCGGGTCAATAGGCTGCCCTGGCGATGTTTTTACCAAATTTTGATTTACACATATCTTGAAATCTAACCGTCGGATTTTGATGAAATTTATATCGTTGGGAAGATCTTCCCAAAGCGGTCCTAACGGTTCCAGTTTTGGGAAAATCCGACAGTCAGATCTTTCGGTATAATCGTTTAAAGTTACGATTGCCGATACGCGAACTACCGCGCGCGTTTCATTTAATTTAGTATTTATATTTATATGTATATAAATATAATCATTTGGTGATTTAAACTATAAAAATTCATTCTTTTTGTCGTATCTAAAATGACGATAAAATATTACTTTTATTTCTCTGCTTTTTATTTATATCTAAAATATAAATAAAAAGTACTTTTTTCCATGTCTTTATTTACATCTAGAATGTAAATAAAGATCTACTTTTCTAATTCATATTTTTATTTGTAACTAAATTACAAATAAAAATATACTTTATATAGTCATATTTTAATTTGCAACAAATTTGCCAATAAAAATTCACTTTTGCTAATTTTGTTCTTATTCTCATCTAAAATGTGATTAAAATAACCTTTTTAATTTCACGTTTTCATTCACATCTAAAATGTTGATAAAATATACCCTTTTAAATTCATGTTTTTCATTTGCTACTAATTTGCAATTAAAAAGGTGTAATTCTTTACTATGTTTTGTTTACATCAAAAAAATGCAAACAAAATATGTAATTCTTTTTCTATGTCATATTTTATTTACTCCAAATATAAATAAAATGTGCCTATTCTGAATTTATATTTTATTTATTCTAAATGTAAATAAAATGTTTCTTTTTCTCCTTTTTTCTTATTTATTTACACTGCATGTAAATAAATGTTTATCTTTACTTCTCTTTCATGTTTATTAACCTAAGTGTAAATAAATGTGTCATCTCAAATTACATAACCTTTTACATAAGAATGTAAATAAATGTGTTCTCTAATTTTATTCTTTTTTATTTACATAAGAAAATGTGAATAAAGGTCATCGCCAAGTTTATTCTTTTTATTTGCATAAGAAGATGCAAATAAAGTCGTTCTCATATTTTGTTCTTTTATTTACATAGAAAAAATGTAAATAAAGTTACATCGCAAAATTTGTTCTTTTATTTACATAGAAAAATGTAAGTAAAGTTGCATCGCAAAATTTGTTCTTTTATTTACATAGAAAAATGTAAATAAAGTTGCATCGCAAAATTTGTTCTTTTTTATTTACCCAAGGGAATGTAAATAAATCCATCGCTAAATTTTTTCATTTTTATTTACACAAGGGAATGTCAATAAATCCATCGCTAAATTTGTTCATTTTTATTTACAAAAGGGAATGTAAATAAATCCATCGCTAAATTTGTTCATTTTTATTTACAAAAGGGAATGTAAATAAATCCATCGCTAAATTTGTTCATTTTTATTTACACAAGGGAATGTAAATAAATCCATTGCTAAATTTTGGTCTTTTTATTTACAAAGGGAAATGTTAATAAAATCTACTTTTCAATTTTTGTCCTCTTTTTATTTACAAAGATGAATGTAAATAAAAATAAATGCACTTTTTACCTAACGTGTTTAATCCACCTAAAAATGTAAATAAGTTTCTCTTTTCCAAACATGTTAAATTCACATACAACTGTAAATCTCAACAAATCACATAACAGAATGAGATGATTTGGGTTTTTTACTATTTCTGATTAATTCCAATATTAATTTTGAATCCACAATTCAAATGAACCAATTGTATATATAACCTCAATAAAAATGAGATTTTTAACGCATGAACAACCAAATATTCATAACAACAGATAAATAGATAAACCTTAAATTACCACATCGCAGATCTATACTATCTACGCACATATAATGATTCAAACCATCGCGAACAGTAATTAAATTATTTAATTATTTTAAAGGTAAGTAATATCACAGTAGTTTTGAACCTCTTTGAATTTGGCCTAAATTAGACTTGCTCGGAATTGCTCCTTTTTAGTCTAGAAACGAAGATCTCTGAATTACGATCCCGACGGTCCTGAAATCGTCAAATTCTGAGTTCGAACGAATGAGTTATGGTTTAATTTGTGTAAATAAAATTTAAAAGAAAGAGAATCAAAAGGGAATATTCCCTCTTCTTCTACCTCAACCCTTGGCCGACGTTTTACTATATTTGGTTCAATTCTAGGGTTCTGATTTGCGATCTGCACAAGATAGGGGAGGGCAATCGGATTATCCCACGGCAGAGAGCACGGCAAGGCGCACGTGCGCCTGGAAGTGGGGGCAGCTCGGTGGTGGCCAGCGGCCTGGGCGGCGGTCGCAAGGCCGACTGTTTGGAGGCCTGAAGCTCTCTCCACAGGCGATGGTTCGGGGTGTGTTCGGTATGGATGGGTAGAGGAGAGAAGGAGCTTCGGTAAAGTCCAAATGAGCAATGAAATTCAGTGTAAGGATTGATGGGAATTAGTGGATTTAGTTAGGACCAATTTCAGCCATTAACGATATGGTGGCGGCTAGGAATACACGATGAACAGTGTATTTTTGATTAGGGTTTAAGTTTTTTTTCCTCCTATTTTTATACTATTTTTAATGTATTTTTACACTTAAATCCATAACTTTTTAACCAGTCCAATTCCAGTCCAGCAAAAGGTGACCCTAGCCGATAGCCCATGTTCCGGATCCAACGGGCCAGGTCCCATCAGCCCAAACGGCTGTCTGAGGCCTGTTTTATTTAATTTAATAATTAAATCCTTTATTAAATTAATTCGTTCGCATAAATAAATTCATCGAGGCCACATACGGACTCAGAAAAATCCAGAAAAATATATTTGGCTACGTTATGACGATACGGTCCTAACAAAATTAATTTCGTTGAATTCTGAGACCGTTTGAGAAATGGTATTTTTCAGTCGTTTAAATTTGACCAAATTGAACAAAACACATTTTCCTTCGCCACGCTCACATACTAACTCGAAAAATTCTAAAAATTGAAATCTAGCAATAATTTGACATTCCGGTTCCAACAAAAGTGGTTTCGTCGAAAACAGAGGTTGTTTGAAAATTGACTATTTTTACTGGCTTTAATATTGTTTAAAAAATTGAAAATTTTAAATTCTGGCACATTTTCCAACCAAATTATTTAAAATAAAAATTTTAAATTGGTTCGGATTTTCCCGGGTTGTTACAATCTCCCCCACTTAAAAGCTTTTCGTCCCCGAAAAGGAAACAAAGTAAAGTAGGAAAAAAGACGGAAAATGTAAATTATTGTAAATGTTCCTTAACATAGGAGTTACTCGGAGA
Organism: Allium sativum; assembly: GCA_030737875.1. Taxonomy (NCBI): domain Eukaryota; kingdom Viridiplantae; phylum Streptophyta; class Magnoliopsida; order Asparagales; family Amaryllidaceae; genus Allium; species Allium sativum. The sequence continues at coordinate 121,192,851 of CM060926.1, read as the reverse complement.
TATCCCCTCTGCACTAAGGGGTAAGCCTTTTTGATGCTATCCTCTGTCTCCCAAGTACAGTCTCTAGGATCCCCACTCCACTGCACCTTGACTAGTTTGATCCTCTTGTTCCTCAACACTCGGGTTTCTTTGCCAACGATTTTCACTGGCTCCCTTTTTACTATTAATTTCGGAGTAATCTCTAATTCCTTTTGTGCTTCTTCCTCCGCAACTAAGTCTGGGTCATGAACATATTTACGGAGTTGAGACACATGAAATACATCATGCACCCCAGTCAACCAGTCAGGCAACAACACTCTATAAGCGAGAGTACCAATCCTTTCGAGAATAGGAAATGGACCAATGAATCTCGGTGCCAACTTTCCAGTCTTTCCAAAACGAACCACGCCTCTCAATGGAGAAACCCTCAAGTAAACATAGTCGCCAACAGAGAATTCTAGATCTCTTCTTCGCTGGTCTGCATAGCTCTTCTGTCGGCTCTGAGCAGTCAATAAGCGCTTCTTAATCAAATCAACCTTATCTGATGCTTCACGAACCATGTCGGGGCCCAAGACTAATCGATTGCCTGTCTCTACCCAACATGCCGGAGATCGGCATGGTCTGCCATATAATAGTTCAAACGGTGACTTCTTCAAGCTTGCTCGGTAGCTGTTGTTATAAGAGAACTCAACCAAGTGCAAGTGATCCTCCCATGAACAACCATAATCAAGAATGCAAGCTCGCAACAAGTCTTCTAAAATACGGTTCACCCTCTCAGTCTGGCCATCTGCCCGAGGGTGATAAGCAGTGCTCAGATTCAACTTGGTCCCAGGCTCTTTTTGAAAAGTTTCCCAGAATTTGCTAGTAAATATTGGATCCCGACCACTAACAATGCTTTTGGGAACCCCATGCAGTCTGACTATCTCTCTAAAATAAAGCTGCGCCAAACTTCGAGCTGTTCTATTAGATCTGACAGGGATGAAATGAGCAGTTTTTGTTAAGCAATCTACAATCACCCATATACTATCATTCCCTTTTCTGGTTCGAGGCAAGCCATTAATGAAGTCCATAGAGATTTCCTTCCACTTCTAACCTGGAACTCCTAGCGGTTGCAACAAACCCGCCAGCTTCTGTTGATCACTTTTAACTTGCTGACAAGTGGGACATCTAGCAACATAAATAGAAATATCTCTCTTCATGGACCTCCACCAAAATGTGCGCTTGAGGTCATGATACATCTTGCTCACCCTAGGATGAATGCTAAGCTTAGATTTATGATAGTCATCCATGATCTCTCTTCTAAGCTCAGAAATGGTTGGGACACAAATTCGGCCTAATAGCCTCAAAACTCCTTTGTCGTCAATTTGGAAACTCGTGGTTTAGCCATCCCGAATTCTTTGGCTAATTCTCTGAATAAACTCATCATCCTTCTGCAGAGTAGAAATTTTATCAATCAGAGTAGGAGTGATAATGAGATTGGCGAGGATGAAATTGACGTTGTCTGCATTCTTTCTACTGAGCGCATCGGCTACAACGTTGGCTTTTCCTGGAGTATATAGGATATCCAGGTCATAGGCTGCAAGGAATTCAACTTAGCGTTGCTGCCTCATGTTAAAATCTCTTTAGGTAAATAGATGCTTCAAGGATTTGTGATCCTTGTATATTTCGAACTTCTCACCCAAGAGATAGTGCCTCCATATCTTTAGAGCAAATACAATAGCCATTAGCTCAAGATCATGAGCGGAGTAATTCTTTTCATGCAGTTTCAATTGGCGGCTAGCATATGCGACTACTTTGTCTCTTTGCGTCAGCACCGCACCAATACCTTAAATAGATAAGGGATAACATGTCAAAAATGAGATTTGACATTAAAAGAAAATGTTATTTATGACATGTTGATTTTAAAAAAAAAAACCTCATTTAGAAGCGTCAGTCCAGACTTTCAAATCCTGATTTCCATCTATAATAGTCAACACAGGAGCATTGGTCAACCTCCTTTTTAGATCTTGGAAAGCTGCCTCACATTCGGGTGTCCAAACGAACTTTGTGTGCTTCTTGGTCAGATTTGTCAGTGGACAAGCTATCCTCGAAAAATCTTTGACAAATTTCCGATAATAGCCAGCAGTCCTAAGAAACTTCTGACCTCTGTGGGAGTTCTAGGCTGCTTCCAATCTTGGATGGCTGAGATCTTTCTTGGATCTACTGAGATGCCTTCCTTTGATACAACATGGCCGAGGAATTTCACCTCTTCTTGCCAGAATATGCATTTGGAGAATTTGGCTTTCAGCACATTTCTTTGCCAAATCTCCAAGACTTCTCTCAGATGTTGTTCGTGCTCAGCAGTGGATTTAGAAAAGATGAGGATGTCATCGATGAACACCAACACGAATTTATTTAAAACATCTCTGAACACTCTATTCATCAAATCAACAAAGTAAGCTGGAGCATTACATAGACCGAAAGGCATTACTAGCCATTCATAAAATATATCCGGTCCTCTGAAAGCAGTTAAAGGCACACACTCTTCTGCGATGCGAAGTTGATGGAATCCTGTGGCCAGGTCCATCCTAAAAAATACTCGTGCTCCATGCAAGCGGTCTAATAGATCATCAATTCGTGGCAGTGGATATTTGTTTTTCAGCGTTTGTTGAGATCGTGGTAGTCCACACATAGCCTGAGTGTACCGTCTGATTTTGGGACGAACACCACTGCTGCACCCCATTCTAAGAAGTTGGGCCTGATCAGACCCTTCCACAAAAGCTGCTTGGTTTGATTTCTCAGCTCCTCCTTTTCTTTTGGCGACATTCTCCGAATAGGATGTACGGCAGGCCTTGCATTCAGAGCTAAGTCAATTCTGAAGTTGATTTCTCTATGCGGAGGTAAGCCATCAACTTCTTTGAATACATCAGCGTAATCTTTGATGATAGAGATATTCTCAATAGAAGTAGGGGTGACTTCTAGAGAAGACCAGAATTCCTTTCTGTCGGTGGTTGAACCGTGGCATGGTACAACAATAGTATCTCCAAGTTTGGTTTTAATTTTGACAATTCTATCAGCGCATACTAACTCAGCCTCATACTTGGTTAGCCAATCTATTCCAAGTATGATATCATATCCAGAAAAATTCATGATGATCAAATTAAAAGGAAATTGGTAGCGAGAATAGGAGATAGGCACTTTACATTACTGATCTAGAATGAGGGAACCTCCTATCGGGCTGTTAGCTCTAATCAACTCTTCAAGTTTCTTTGGTTTTAGTTTTAACTTTTTAATTGCATCATTAGAAATAAAACTTCGTGTTGTACCCATGTCAAACAAAGCAGTAATAGGAATGCCTTTAATATTAAGAGTACCTCCTAAGACATCGGGTTTACCTGGCCCCTCGGTAGAAGCTGGTGCATCCGCTCCTTCGTAAACATGTGCCACCTTAGTTTTCTTCAATAGGGGACAGTTTCTGGCAAAGTGCCCTGGCTTATGGCAGTTATAGCAATCCTGAGTGTTCCGGGGGTTCTGGTCATGATTCTGAGAACTTTGGCTACGATTCTGGCTAGGTCCTGATTCGTTCCTCTTGACTCTTTTAGGAGCTTTACGCTCGGACTCAAAATGCCCAGTCTTGCCGCAATTATAGCATATCACCTTGCTCCTGTCCCTCTTCTTCCCTTGAGGCTTAGCAGCAGAAGAATTGCCTGCCTCCGGTTTCCTGTCTGCTAGCTCCTTCTTGTTGTTGCTTTGATTTTTCACTCTATCCTGCTGTCCTGACTCATCATTCTCCTCATAGCGGCAAGCCATCTCTACTACTTCATTGAATGGGAGCTTGATATGAGCAGTGACTCTGTTCAAATATTTCTTTGAAAGACCCTTGGTGAATCTTTTATTCTTCTCTACTGGATCTTGAATCAATCCAGAAGCATAACGTGAAAGCTCATCAAACTTCCTCACATACTCAGAAATAGACATACTCCCTTGTTGTAGGTTGACGAACTGCTCGCGAAGGCGCTCTCTTGCTTGTGGAGGAACATACTTGTCATTGAAAAGTTCTTTAAATTTGGCCCAAGACATATTGGCCATATCATTGCAAATCTTGACCGTATCCCACCAATGTCCAGCTTCATCTTTTAATTGCCATACTTCCAGGAAATGCTTTCGCTGATCCTCTAATTCTAAGCCCTCTAAGATCTTTTCACGGTTCTTAAGCCATGACTCTGCCTGAATCGCAGACTCTCGCCCAGTGAAAGGTACACCTCCTAGATTTCTGAATTTCTTTGACATTCTCTCCAAGTCGAAGGGCTGTGGGGGTGGACGTGGTTGTGCTACGACCTCAGAAGTAGGCTGTTCCTGAGTAATGGGGGTCTCGTCTCTGGTTGGCCCTCTAGCTCCCCCTCGGGCTCCACCTCGGGCCCCGCCTCGAGCTCCACCTCGGGCTCCACCCCGGGCTGTTCTTGCTCTGGTATCCATTTAAATCAGTCTGTACCATCAAGGAAAAAGTCAGACCAACAGAAATGAAAGATTTTAAGGAAAGATAAGATAAGGACAAAGTTAAAAAATGACGATGTAATGACTGATAAGTATGTGTTATTCTGCTATGCTCATTCTAGGACATTACTAGTCCTATCTCAAATGAGCTACTCGCCTTAGAATAATGTGGATTCTATTTAGACGAATTGTTCTAAATATGTTATACTCCGAGGCTAAGGTTAACCTTAAGCTCTGATACCAACTGTGATGACCCCAAACTTCCGTGGTGCGAAAGCAAGGATAATCATTTGGAATACAACATATTTACAACAACAACAGATCTCAGATAATATCATAACACTAATTATGCAGTGGAAAGATAAAAGTCATAAACATCACATCAACTGAACCACAGAGTACACAGTTTACATGATATAACTTAGCAAAGTAAAAGTCTGAATCAAAGGAAATAAGTCCCAACTCCAAACGTACATCAAGATACAAGACGGAACAAAGTCTCTAAAGCAGAAAATAAAGAAAAATGGAGTTCTTCGTCTTCTTCTTCCAAGCAGTCTTCAATCCAGAAAATGTCTCCATACAAACCTGTTACTTGGTTGCCCGTGTAAAGAGAGGGCACCCGAGTTTGCAAAGTGAAACAAACATCGAGTCAGTCGTGGGACTGGTATGAGAAATCTTTCTATACTAACTAACAATATAGCGAATCACATGACGACGCCGCTAACGCGGAACGGGTTTACTTCATTGGATTGCCAGTGCATGATTAAATAGTTTTAATACAAAATAACGCAATGACTTTTGAAAAATGAAATCATTATAAGACTCAAGTCCCATCACACAATGCAACGCAAACCAGAGGATAGAGTTTTACCTTATAATGATCAAACATGCTTAATACGTATAAAGTAATGTTTTTAGTACTATTATTAGTGACTAAACATTTTAAAAAAATTCAAAGTAAATGTATCAATCCTAGATGACATAGCTACCATATACTATGTCGCCATATATAGTTTACAATCAAGACCGTAATGTCGTATTGGAAATTGGTTTTCCCTCATGAAATCGAGGCTAGGGATCGTCCTCTCCGATTCGAGACACTCTAGCAAATGCCTCAGGATCACACCTATGGGCAACCCTTGGATGCGGTAGGGCCGGTCCCCACCTAACAGTAGTGGATTAGTTATGCCAGAACACACGTTTCCCGGTTCCTTTGAACCTCCATATGGCCACTAACAACCTATAAATCCGAGGTACCTCAATCCATCATCCACATAAGTAAAATGCCAGCTAGTATTAGCCCCGACACTACTCCTAGCTAGAACGAAACGTGCGCACTCCCTACGGTCCATATCCCGTTTTTGACTCATACCGGGGGTGTGAGGCTCGCGAAGTCACACTATACTCAAAGCTGTGCCTAAACAGGCTATGCTTTGATCATCAACCACAAGGCCCTGCTTTTCAATAACAACCTTGATCATCTGCATCTTAGCGTGTCACATTGACCATTCACGCCATGCTACCGACAACTATTGATATATACCAGCGTGTTAAGTAGAGAATAAATTCTCCAACACCAAATAGACAAACATTAATAGAAATCGATTTAATTACATGAAAAAAAATTCAACGTCAGACACGCATCCATTTACAAGTCCGTTTTGGGTCTGAACGAAACCGAAGACACTTGAGAGGCTCTCGCTTATCCGCACAACCAACACATACGTCCGGACAACTACTGCTTCAACCCCTTCCTGGGAGCAAGTCAGTCCAAGGCATTAGTAGTCGTCGTCCATTCGATGTGAAGATCGTCGGTCTTCAACCACGTCTTCTTATATCTTTGATTTAATCGTCGTGCAATTATTTAAAATGAGTTAAACTCGGTCTTTTCAAATAATTCTCGCATAATTTATCATTTAAATCATCTCATATCTATTTAGAACGATTTATCGCTATTTTTATTTATTAAAAGTAGCTCAAACAATAAAACGACGCTTCGGGTCAGTGGGCTGCCCTGGCGCTGTTTTTACCAAATTTTGATTTACACATATCTTGAAATCTAACCGTCGGATTTTGATGAAATTTATATCTTTGGGAAGATCTTCCCAAAGCGGTCCTAAAGGTTCCAGTTTTGGGAAAATCCGACGGTCGGATCTTTCGGTATAACCGTTTAAAGTTATGATTGCCAATACGCGAACTACCGCGCGTGTTTCGTTTAATTTAGTATTTATATTTATATGTATATAAATATAATCATTTGGTGATTTAAACTATAAAAATTCATTCTTTTTGTCGTATCTAAAATGACGATAAAATATTACTTTTATTTCTCTGCTTTTTATTTATATCTAAAATATAAATAAAAAGTACTTTTTTTTCCATGTCTTTATTTACATCTAGAATGTAAATAAAGATCTACTTTTCTAATTCATATTTTTATTTGTAACTAAATTACAAATAAAAAAATACTTATATGGTCATATTTTAATTTGCAACAAATTTGCCAATAAAAATTCACTTTTGCTAATCTTGTTCTTATTCTCATCTAAAATGTGAATAAAATAACCTTTTTAATTTCACATTTTCATTCACATCTAAAATGTTGATAAAATTTGCCCTTTTAAATTCATATTTTTCATTTGCTACTAATTTGCAATTAAAAAGGTGTAATTCTTTACTATGTTTTGTTTACATCAAAAAAATGCAAACAAAATATGTAATTCTTTTTCCATGTCATATTTTATTTACTCTAAATATAAATAAAATGTGCCTATTCTGAATTTATGTTTTATTTACTCTAAACGTAAATAAAATGTTTCTTTTTCTTCCTTTTTCTTATTTATTTACACTGCATGTAAATAAATGTTTCTCTTTACTTCTCTTTCATGTTTATTAACCTAAGTGTAAATAAATGTGTCATCTCAAATTACATAACCTTTTTACATAAGAATGTAAATAAATGTGTTCTCTAATTTTATTCTTTTTTATTTACATAAGAAAATGTGAATAAAGGTCATCGCCAAGTTTATTCTTTTTATTTGCTTAAGAAGATGCAAATAAAGCCGTTCTCATATTTTGTTCTTTTATTTACATAGAAAAAATGTAAATAAAGTTGCATCGCAAAACTTGTTCTTTTATTTACATAGAAAAATGTAAATAAAGTTGCATCGCAAAATTTGTTCTTTTATTTACAATGAAAAATGTAAACAAAGTTGCATCGCAAAATTTGTTCTTTTTTATTTACACAAGGGAATGTAAATAAATCCATCGCTAAATTTGTTCATTTTTATTTACAAAAGGGAATGTCAATAAATCCATCGCTAAGTTTGTTCATTTTTATTGACACAAGGGAATGTAAATAAATCCATCGCTAAATTTGTTCATTTTTATTTACACAAGGGAACATAAATAAATCCATCGCTAAATTTGTTCATTTTTATTTACACAAGGGAATGTAAATAAATCCATCGTTAAATTTTGGTCTTTTTATTTACAAAGGGAAATGTAAATAAAATCTACTTTTCAATTTTTGTCCTCTTTTTATTTACAAAGGTGAATGTAAATAAAAATAAATGCACTTTTTACCTAACGTGTTTAATCCACCTAAAAATGTAAATAAGTTTCTCTTTTCCTAACATGTTAAATTCACATAAAACTGTAAATCTCAACAAATCACATAACAGAATGAGTTGATTTGGGTTTTTTTTACTATTTCCAATTAATTCCAATATTAATTTCGAATCCACAATTCAAATGAACCAATTGTATATATAACCTCAATAAAAATGAGATTTTTAACGCATGAACAACCAAATATTCACAATAACAGATAAATAGATAAACCTTAAAGTATCATATCGTAGATCTATACTATTTACGCACATATAATGATTCAAACCATCACAAATAGTAATTTAATTATTTAATTATTTTAAAGGTAAGAAATCTCACAGAAGTGTTGATTCTCTTTGAATTTGGCCAAAAATTAGACTTGCTCGGAATTGCTCCTTTTTTGGTCTAGAAACGAAGATCTCTGAATTACATTCCCGACGGTCCTGAAATCGTCAAATTCCGAGTCCGAACGAATGCGTTATGGTTTAATTTGTGTAAATAAAATTTAAAAGAAAGAGAATCAAAAGGGAATATTCCCTCTTCTTCTACCTCAACCCTTGGCCAACGTTTTACTATATTTGGTTCAATTCTAGGGTTCTGATTTGCGATCTGCACAAGACAGGGGAGGGCAATCGGATTATCCCGCGGCGGAGAACACGGCAAGGGGAATGTGCGCCTGGAAGTGGGGGCAACTCGGTGGTGGCCAGCGGCCTGGGCGGCGGTCGCAAGGACGACTGTTTGGAGGCCTGAAGCTCCCTCCATAGGCGATGGTTCGGAGTGTGTTCGGTATGGATGGGTAGAGGAGAGAAGGAGCTTCGATAAAGTCCAAAGGAGCAATGAAATTCAGTGTAAGGATTGATGGGAATTAGTGGATTTAGTTAGGACCAATTTCGGCCATTGACGATATGGTGGTGGCTGGGAATACACGATGAACAGTGTATTTTTGATTAGGGTTTTAGTTTTTTTTTCCTCCTATTTTTATACTATTTTTAATGTATTTTTACACTTAAATCCATAACTTTTTAACCGGTCCAATTCCAGTCCAACAAAATGTGACCCTAGCCAATAGCCCATGTTCCGGATCCAACGGCCCAGGTCCCGTCAGCCCAAACGGCTGTCTGAGCCCTGTTTTATTTAATTTAATAATTAAATCCTTTATTAAATTAATTCGTTCGCATAAATTAATTCACCGAGGCCACATACGGACTCAGAAAATCCAGAAAAATATATTTTGCTTCGTTATGACGATACGGTCCTAACAAAATTAATTTCGTTGAATTCTGAGACCGTTTGAGAAATGGTTATTTTTCAGTCGTTTAAATTTGACCGAATTGAACAAAACACATTTTCCTTCGCCACGCTCACATATTAACTCGGAAAATTCTAAAAATTGAAACCTAGCAATAATTTGATATTCCGGTTCCAACAAAAGTGGTTTCGTCGAAAACAGAAGTCGTTTGAAAATTGACTATTTTCACTGGCTTTAATATTATTTTAAAAAATGAAAATTTTAAATTCTAGCACATTTTCCAACCAAATTATTTAAAATAAAATTTTTAAATTGGTTCGGATTTTCCTGGGTTGTTACAATAAGATATTAAGTGAAATACTGGAACTAGACCAGATAGGTGAAATCAGAATTCTAATCCAAATAAGAAAATCAAATTAAATAGCTTGAGAAAAGAATTGAATAAAATAATGGATCATATGTGAAAAAACATTCCTGGATAAACTGGATCAACGAAGGGGATTGAAACACTAAAATTTTCCGTTAAATAACTAATGGTATACATCATCTAGATACCAATAGATCTATTATTTCAAATGTTACCGAAATTTTGGAACACTTTAAGGGTGTGTTTTCTATGAACGGTAACGAGGTATTTGATTGTGGTATTTGAACGTGACACGTTAGTGAATGGGGAATGCTTTTTTTGCTACAAACGGGGTATTCGAGGGTGGTAATTGAATGATGCATTTATATATATAACGCAATTTTATTTTATTTGTTTTTGAATTAATTAAATACTAATTGTGCGTAAAAAATGACTACATTACATTAAACGAAACATAAATACAACTAGTACAATGAAAATAAAACGAGTACATAATAACTACAAATTATGACGATGATCCAATCTCTTCAACTCCGCTAAAATAAAACTCCGTAGATCCACGTCGTCAAGTTCGTTGGCAATCCCCAAATTTCGCAGGTCATTGCGGAAAATCATCATAATTTTTCATTGCTCGACATTTGACACAGGTTGAACAATATTATAGCAACGGGATACAACGCCCTAAAGGTGGGGGAAGGGGGTCACAAAAGAGCGGCTCGTACTTCCATACTCGGCGTGTCTACACTTAGAGGGCTGAGCAGAAGGCGGGTTGCCAGTAGTCATCTAATCAGAATGATAACCGACGTCGACAATGGTGAAAGAAGCAGCTGATGCAGGTGGAGGTGCATGTGCAGTAAGAGGGATCAAATACAGGCAAGCATACATACCTAAACAACCGCCAAAAAATATGTTTTGCTCTCGAAACTTCATCGGCGCATTTCTTCTGAATCGCCTATATGGTCTGACTGCGCCGTTAGCCCACCATTCGTCAGTACCATCCAACCTATCGTTCACTAGATCTCATTCTCCATTCGGTGTCCGCAGCAGCCTGTCCCAATCACGAAACGACCATTTCAAATTATCCTACTTGTTTTTAATCTAGGTTTCTGCGTAACACAGATTAAAATGGTCATTCAAAGCAGTCGCGGCCGTCCCATAAAAGGTGGCGTCCCATAAAAGCTACTAGCGCCACCTGTTCGCTCTTCAAAAAATTCAATACACATATTGAGGAAAGTAGCCTCCTGTTTCTCCGTCCAATTGGCAAAACGCTAGTGAATGGGGAATATGTTTTTTGCTGCAAACGGGGTATTTGAGGGTTGTAATTAAATGATGTATTTATATATATAATGCAATTTTATTTTATTTGTTTTGAATTAATTAAATACTACTTATACATAAAAAATGACTACATTCCATTAAACGAAACATAAATACAATTAGTACAATGAAAATAAAACGAGTACATAATAAACTACAAGTTACGATGATGATCCAATCTCTTCAACTCCACTAAAATAAAACCCCATAGATCCACGTCATTAAGTTCATTGGCAATCTCCGAATCATGTGGGTCATTGCGGAAAATCATCATAATTTTTCATTGCTCGACATCTGACACAACTCGAACAATATTGTAGCAATGGAAAACAACGCCCTAAAGGTTTGGGGGGGGGGGGTCACAAAAGAGCGGCTCGTACTTCCACAGTAGGTGTGTCTTCACCTAGAGGGCTGAGCATAAGGCGGGTTGTCAGTAGTCATCTAATCGGAATAATAATCGGCGTCGACAACGGTGGAAGAAGCAGCTGGTACAGGTGGAGGTGCATGTGCAGTAAGAGGGATCAGATATAAGCAAGCAGACATACCTAAACAACAACCAAAAAATATGTTTTGCTCTCGAAACTTCATCGGCGCATTTCTTCTGAATCACCTATGTGGTCTGACTGTGCCGCTAGCCTACCATTCGTCAGTACTGTCCAACCTATCGTTCACTGGGTCTCATTCCCCGTTCAGTGTCCGCAACAGCCTGTCCCAATCACAAAACGACCGTTTCAAATTATCCCACTTGTTTTTAATCTAAGTTTTTGTGTAACACATATTAAAATGGTCATTCAAAGCCGTTGCGACCATCCCATTAAAGATGCTAGCGCCACCTGTCCGCTCTTCAAAAAACTCAATACACATATCGAGGAAAGTAGCCACCTGTTTCTCCGTCTAATTGGAAAAAGGCTGAGAAATAGCAGAACCAAAATCGGAAGACATACTGGAAAAACATAAGAAAAAAAATCAGAAAAATATATATTAGAGAATTAAGAAAATTAAAACAACGTCATATAAAAAAAGTATTTTACAGCTCCGTTCGTCGCAAAAACATGAAAAATAGGAAAGGTAGGAGGTGTTTGCTGGCCGGAATGGGAGAAAGGAGTAAGGAGGGGGGAGTTTTATACGGGATGAATTGGTTGTTATGGAAAATGAGTTATTGCATCGGATGCGTCGGACGCCAACATGTTATTTTCCAACGTTCCTTTTGACCGTTGTACAACGTGTTAAAAGTTGCTACACGCCCGATGCGTTGGAGCGAACGTATCGCCAACGTGGTTACTTTCTATTACGAACGGCACCTAAATTGTATTACGCATTCACTGACTACTAGTGGAGATTTTTGGTAAGTCTTACAGAAGTGGAACGATGGTACTAGACAACACTATATCCAACGACTGATACCTCGTTTAATGAGTTACATGATCGATTCAAAGAAAAGTAAGTACTAGTGGCTGGTGCATTTGATAGTTCAATAGTAATAACCCTAAATTTATGTGTCTCAACTATTAGTAATTGGGGACGTATTCAGTTATTGCCCCTGCTCAAATGGACGAGGCCGAATAATATGTCCCAGTAATTATTAATAGGGACTGTTGTAAAATTTGCCCCTAGTTAATCATTACTAAAGGCTAATGCTTTTTATTGCCCTTAATCTAGTGTCTTAAGTACCCATAAAATTGGTAGTGTCTCTTGATAGACACACGCACATGCATATATAAAGGGAGGGAGGGGATGTGTGTGTGTGTGTATCTCACTCATATATGTGTGTTTCTCTCTTTATTGCATATACAAATCTGAATTTTTTTCCTCTTTATTTCAAATGGCCTAATGTGCTTTGTTGTGATTTGTTAAATGAGTCTATAATTTTCCAAGATGAAAGGTGCTCAAAACAGAAAATCTACCCTATGTTGTAGATGGTTTACCATCAAACTTATCCTTGTTTGTATGCATATTGCTTAAGTTGCGTTTGTGACGAACGATAATAGGGTATTTGAGCGTGACACTGCTATAAATGGAGAATGCATTTTTTTGCTACGAACGTGGTATTTGAACGGGGTATTTATTTGGTTTGAATTAATTTATGTGTTTAATTTTAATTCATGTTTCGTATGTTTATGACAACATTTTGGTATCTTTGTATTATTAGTCCCACATTGCCAAAACATTATAAATATCTTGGTATGTATGTATGTATGCGCGCACATATATGTGTGTGTGTATATATGTGCAAACATTAAAGAATCAATTGTAATAAAACCAAACGAGCTTCAATAAACTCAGGCCCGGCCCTGACAAAGGCCACCTAGACAGTGGCCTAAGGCCTCCGATTTTTGAGGGCCTCAGAATTTTATACTTCTACATAAAAAATAGGCATATGGTTATACTTCCAAAGTTGAACATGGCTCAGTGGTAAAGTTACCTATCTTGTATTAGGGGGCGCATGAGTTTGATCCCCAGTACAAGCCCTTTTTCGCAAAATTGATCTTGCCTACAAGTTTAGGCTTTGATTTTTCCTTGGATCTCAATTGGGCCAGGGGCCGGCTCTGAATAAACCTTAGTATTTTCGATCCGAATATGAGTTTCGCTCTACAGTAGATTACTTCATTTTAATCTTACTCCTTGTCACATGAAATGCCTAAATATTCTTGTAAAGTATGCTAAACTGTACGGTATTTATTCAAACAATCTCAGGGATATTGATTGAAGACTATCCACTACTTTAAATTGGTAGGTACACCCTAAAAAGGATTTTGGGAAAGCCAGAAATTGATGCATTTGTTGAAGGGAAGAACACTCATCAGGTATGTACATTTCGTCTACTTTAGTTTATTGTGTTACGTGCTGCCACTATTTTTACTGAATGATCCTATCTATTTTCTTCAAAACAGAAATATCTTTTGCTACATAAGTTGACTATGTCAGAAATGAGGATCGTCAAACTGAAATAAAAACTAGCATTACAGAGACTCATGTGTAATGTGAAAGTAAACCATATAATCACAACGCAATCATGTTAGAAACAGAAAAATAGATATGTAATATTATTCAAAAATACTAGCAACTATCTTAAAAGCATTATATCATATCGCAGTCTCAGAAAAAATCTGTATATAAATTATAAACCAAAATCAAAGGATGGTTGAATGCATTTAATTTTAAGTCTACTCTAAATCGTATATACGTGTCAATGCACTCCTCAGTCTCATAAATAAGGATATTAGTCTAACACAGAGGACCGTCTATAGATTGAACCTCACTGTCGAACAATTAGGGATCTATTGCCCATTCTTCTCACGTAATGCCTGGAGACGAAGATGCACACTACGCATGGTAAGGTACTCATTACCTTATTTTGTCTTGCACATAAAGCCCAAAGATAATCCATTGCAGTTCTGGTGTATAGATTAAGGTTTTATATTTTTAACTAGAAATTGCAGTTTAATTCAAAGATGCAATTCTACAACTCTAATTTTTAGGTTAATGGTTCAAGTTAGGTGTTTAACAGTCTAATCAACCTAAAATAAATTTAAAATTAATTGTAATGATCATTTAATTGGTTTATATCCTCTCATCTTTTTCCTGAGCTTTAGATATTACAAATAATCTTGGATTTTAGGAAAGAATTAATTGTATTGACAAATCTGTATTTCTATTAATGGAAGGAATAAATTTAGAATTAAGAAAAATCAAGAATTCCTATATATGACATTTTAGAGAATTCTAGATAATGCTCTGCCCAGAACATTCCAGAGAATGTATTGTTTTATAAAAAGGCTGTTATATCTCCTCTATTGAAGTATGCAATTGAGTTTGAAGAAAATTAATAAAACAAGTTTATTTCCTCCTCATACAATAATATCTCTCAAAATTCTTATTCTAAAATTTCTAAAAGTGGTATCAGAGCGAGGTTAGATAATCAAGGAAGATGGTAAATGGAACATCACTTTTTCAAGTTCCTTAATTGCAAAAAGGTAATTATGACTATTAGAGCATCCGCATAAAGCCTCTGCTTGAATCGCAAGATGCATGGGATATCGTAGAAAATGGGTATGAAGAACCCACTGATATTTCCGCCTTATCCCAAATCGAAAGGGATAATTTAAAAAATTTGAAAAAGGATCAAAAGGCTCTTACGTTCATTTGTCAAAGTTTGATGACGCTATGCTCGAGAAGACAACCAATGCAAAAAACAGTAAGGAAGCATGGCAGATTTTGGAGAATGCCTTCAAAGGAGTCGACAAGGTGAAGAAAATTAGACTACAAACTATGCGAGGTGAGTTTGAAGCTTTACATATGAAATCATCAGAATAAATTGATGAATATTTTTCTTGAGTTTATCTATTGTAAATCAAATGAAATTATACGGAGAAAAATTGGAAGATTCTAGAATTGTCGAGAAAATTCTGCGATCTTTAGACTCGAAATTTGATTACGTAGTTGTGGAAATGAAGAATCTAAAGATCTAGAATCCATGACTGTTGATTAACTTTTGGGTTCACTTCAAGCCCATGAAGAGAAATTAAAGAAAAAAGTCGAAGAAGAGCCATTGGAGTAAGCTCTTCAAACAAAGCTCACCTTGGGAGAAAATGAAACATTTAAGGATGGAAGAAATCGTAGCCAAAGATGAAGAGGTTGAGAACAAAGCTATGGAAGAGGTGGTTACAAATTTTTCAATAAAGAGGAGAGAAGCCAAAATGCATATGCTACAAGAGGTCGACGAAGAGGAGGAAACATTAGGAGAAATGGAAGGCCAAGGTATAACAAATCACAAATAAAATGTTATAATTGAAATAAATTTTGGCATTTTGCTTCAGATTGTAGATCCACTTTTTACGAAGTTAAAGAGAGAATAAATTATGCTAAAGAACATGAAGATGATTTAACACCTTTGTTGGCACATAAAGGAGATCAAAGCAGCGACTATCATACATGGTATTTGAACTCGGGGGCAAGCAATCATATGTGTAACAACCCGTATTTTCAATAACCTGTTATAACATAAATCGAGGCAGAATTTAATTTATAAATCTGAATCAAGGGAAACGGGCTATGCCATTGCGTTCGTCTCGGAAAAATACGCGAAATAGAGTCCGAGTTTTCGAAAATCGGAGTCCGTATGACCCGATTAAGGCCCAACGAAGTTTTCAGAAAAATTCAAAGTAAAAACAGATTTCAAATTCAAGTTTGAATTTGAAAATTAGGTCAGATTGGGCCAGGCGGGAAAATTCCCACCAGAGCACCCAAGTCGACAGCCCTGTCGACTTGGGAGTCGACTTGGTTGGACCCAAGTCGACAGCCCTGTCGACTTGGTTCAGCCGGGCAGTTTTGCCTGGTGCACCATTTTGAAGTTGTGTTGAGTTTGGGGGCCAGATTCGGTTTTGAGGGCTGAGATTGGAACTAGGGTTTAATCCTAAGGCTAGAACTAATCCTAATCTCTATAAATAAGCCCCTAACCTAAGCCTAAATCATCATTAATCAATCCTACAACTAAACTATGGCAAAATCAATCCTCTCATGGCCTCCACTCTCTTCATAAAATTCCTAAGTTATTTCTATGAGAGATTTTCCATGCATACAAGTGTTTTCAAGCTTGTATGAGTGTCATTAGCTTGCATTCAAGTCAAGTTTCCATATTTACATCATAAAGCAAGGGTTTTGATCAATTTTGCTCAAGGGTTTTTCTATTGAATCTTGCATTTTGGGTTTATTTGATTGCATAAGGGCTTTTTCTCAATCTATATATATTTGAGTCTTCATAAGCATTGTAAGCCCTTTTCTACTTTCATATTTAAACTCTAAAGTTAATGAATGATGCAAGTTGTGTTTGATCATTATGATATGCAAGTTTACTATGATGTGTTATGCAAGTCTATCATGTTATGTATGCAAGTTTGCTATGATATGCAAGTTGCCATGTTATGTTATGCAAGTTTGCTATGTTATGATATGCAAGTTGCCATGTTATGTATGCAAGTTTGGGATGATCATCTTACTCATGTTATCATGTTATGCAAGTTTATCTTGGGTTTATGAGCCTAAAGCTTCAAGCTTTATGCTAAAAGTTGCATTTTGGCAACATGTAAGTTATCATATCTCTTATGATAACTTGCATGTGAGGCTAAATGCGAACTTATGGCCATTTCTACATGTCATTTATCACCATGTATCACCAATATGCTAAGTTTGGTTTTATGCATGCTTTTGAGGCCTAAAATGTAATATGCAAGTATATGAACATGTGTACAATTCATATGCCACCATGTTAAACTTGTGGCTTCAACACCTTTATGTCATGATTATGCCAAGTTCCCTCTTTCTATCCTTTATGCGCTATTGCGATATGTAAGCGATGGGATTGCGTTTGGGGTTGGGTAAACTTAAAAGACATAAAAACATAAGATTGGTCTACCCAAATTCTTGAAAACTTGTAACATGTTTTGGAAACATGATGGACATGACACTTAGAAAATATAAGTGTGACCAACTCGAGGTTGGGTTGAGTTTGTAGCGTAAACCTACCCGGAACCGACCGGCTTAACTAGTTGCTACAAACAATAGGACCCAATGTGAGAAGTTGGTCATGTTGTACCTTGAACCCGAGGCTAGACCAAGTTGTGGTATAAAGCTACCCGGAACCGACCGGCTTAACTAGTAACCGCAACGAAGTCTAATGTGAGAGGTTAAGGCACGTTAATTAATTAATGCCTCATGATTAGGGTTAAGTCATGGTCCACTTAATACTTAACCAATTTGGGCTTGGTAGATTAGTCAGGGTTAAGTCGTGAACTCATCGTTACACTTAACCAAGTTAATCCATGATTAGCAAGAGGGTTAAACCGTACTTAACCCACTAGAAAATCCTAGCAATGGGGGTCCACTCCAGCAGTAATCCCAAGTTTGTATCATTAAGACCCTAGGGACTAGGCTAGGGTGGAGGCACGATTACTGGACTTGAGGTAAGTGACCAAAAACGACGGCAGAGTGATACGCCGGTGTAGTTCCGGGCGGACTATGGTCGTGCACATAGTCCGAAGCCGGGGAAAACGGGTACCAGTAGATCGAGATTGTGCACTTATGTTTATGGTGTCCAGGGGTTGACACCCTAGGGCTTGATACACCCGACGGGAGACCCGGCACAGTCTGACTACAATTACGTTTGGGCCGCATTGACACCAACACGTGACGAGTTAGGCTTATAGGGAGCCGATCGACTAGACCGTTTGGTTGGACCGCGTATTAGGGTCATTTCATGTTATTGGGCCAAAGCTTGGGCCAAGGGATCAATACTTGTTTATTCAAGTCATGTTAGTTTGCTAGTACACCTGTGGTGCAAAAGACCTTAAACCTGATTATGCGATGACACCTTTATCTACCTTGTTAGTTAATCATCATGCTAGTATGTTGTTATCCTTATGTTCGTCCCTGCTTCTCATGTCAGTTTACATTGATTGTAGTAGGGCTTACTCAGTCTTTTTGACTGACCTGTTTTCTTTCGCCTCTTTTCTTCTGTTCCCCCCCCCCCAGGTTCTCAGGGTGGGAATATTGGAGCTTAGCTTGGATTTCTTATCGCTTGCTTGTGGGATTTTAGCTCATGTACGGTCTTGACATGAAGCTAGCTATGGTTATCACTTATTTTGGGGATAGTACTTATGTATTTCAGTTTTTCCAGTGATGTTGTTTTTATCTAGACTTGTGTATTTGTAAAGTTGACATTATGATGTACCAGACTTGTTTTGAAATAGTTTGAAATCTTCCGCTGTTTTACTTATCTTATTTACTCTGTTTACATATATACATATGTTCTTGTTCTGCCTTGATATATCATTATGCATGTTTACCTGATTCAAACGCCCCTCCAAAGTCAGAGTGCTTGCAAGAGCCACCCTGGCGGAGGTGGGGCGATACATTTGGTATCAGAGCATATGGTTTACGAGAAGGAACAAAAAGGTTTTTAGAAAACTTTTGGAAAACTATTTTCAAAACCAAGTATAAAGTATTTTCCAAAGAAAAGTCTAGTTTATTTTAAAGGCTATTCCCCAAAAAGCCATTAGCAAAATTCCTTCGTTTTTCTCCATTCTGAATCTGTCTTTTTCTTCGTTTTCAGTATGGCCGATAACTTTGCTATTCTGGAGGGAGTACACGTACCTGTTTGGTATAGGAGACTTTTGGTGGCTAGGGCGACCGAAGCCGGCCCCGCAGATATTCCTCCTCCTCCTCCTCTGGTAGTTAATGTTCCTCCTCCTCCAATAGTTAATATTCCTCCTCCTCCTGTCGCTGAGGTTCCTCTTCCTCCTCCCCCTCAGCATCCTCAAGCTGACTTCGCAAAGACTTGCAAAGATTTCAAAGCAATGGGTGGCAAGAACTTTCAAGGCACTGAGAATTTTGTAGAGGCCATAAATTGGTTGAAAGAGACCGAGAATTTATTTGCTATCTTTGGGTTAGACGATCAGAGGAAGATCTTGTTGGCGGTTTGGCTTATAAAGGATGAAGCCGCTTATTGGTGGGAAGTCACCAATGGTACTAGGCCTGTTGAGACTTGGGCCGATTTCAGGGCAAGGTTTGTGCTTAAGTTTCTATCTTCTGCTGAGGAGAATCTGCAAATGGAGAGGTTCATAACTTTGAAACAAGGAGATATGTCTGTTAAAGAATATGTGAACAAGTTCAATCAGTTAGCTCGTTTTGGCTTGGATATGGTGAATACTCCTCAGAAGAAGGCTCTTCGTTTTTCTAGAGGATTGAATGAGCCGTTGCAGGGATTGGCTATGTCACATATTCCCCATGGGGCCACGTTTGAGAGCTTGGTTGATATGGCGTTACTTCAGAGAGATGTCAAGAAAGAGATCAAGATGAATGATACTCAAGCCAAGAAGACTGATTCCCAGTGGAAAGGAAATCAGGGTAATCCAAGTGGTCAGAGCAGTCAAGGCAACAAGAACAAGAACAAGAGTCAAGGCAACAAGGGGAACAACAACAAGGGCAAGAACAACAAGGGGAAGTGCCATTATTGCGGTTCAGTTGGGCATCTTATTAAGGATTGTAAGAAGAGGAAAAGGAAGAATGGTGAATGCTTTTTCTGCGGTGAGATGGACATTTCAGTAAGGATTGCCCGAAGAAGCAAGGGCAAGGCCACGGTCAGACTCAGCGTGCTGGACCTTCAGGAGGGCAAGTTCATGCTCTCAATGCCGCTCCAGTACCCGATCGAGGTAGTATTTCTGTTGAGAGCCTTGTATATATTTCTGATTTTCCAGTTCGTACCTTGTTTGATTCTGGTGCATTGCATAGCTTTATCTCATCTGATCTTGTTGTTAGTTTGCACCTTAGTACTAGCTTGATAGATGATCCCGTCTGTGTCTCAAATCCTATTGGGGGTTCCGCCCATCTATCTATGATATGTGGGGATTTGAGGATCTCTATACTGAGTGTAGAGTTCTTGTGTAGTGCTTATGTTCTTGGTTTTAGGGGATACGGATTGATATTGGGCATGGATTGGTTGCCCAGATATAGAGCCATCCTTGATTGTGAGCATAGGGTTGTGAGGCTCGTGACTCGCCTCGGAAACACCCTAGAAATTTCTTGTAATCCGAGAGGTCCCGTCATGTTGTGCTATCTTGAATCACTCGACTCGTCAATGGAAACTCTTCAGTCTGTGAGAGTGGTTCGAGAGTATCCGGATGTTTTCGATGAAGTTGGGGGGTTGCCCCCTAAGCGAGAGATTGATTTCCGCATTTATCTGGTGGATAATGCAAAGCCGGTTTCTTTGCCCGTTCGGCACATGGCTCCGCGTGAAAGGCGGGAGCTAAGTAAGCAAGTGAAGGAGTTGCTTGAGAAGAACTTCATTAGACGAAGTATATCTGAATGGGGAGCGCCTGTGGTATTTGCTACCAAGGCAGATGGTTCTCTCCGACTTTGTGTTGACTATCGAGAGTTGAATAAGCTGACTAAGAAGAACAGACACCCATTACCGAGGATTGATGATCTCTTTGACCAGCTTTTCGGTGCTTCTGTTTTCTCTCAGCTTGATCTTGCTACTGGATTCCATCAGCTCAGGGTAGCTGAAGATAATATAGACAAGACTGCGTTCAGAACTCCAGATGGATTCTTCGAATGGCTTGTCATGCCGTTCGGCTAGACTAATGCACCCGCATATTTCGTGGACTTGATGAGTAGGGTGTTCAGGGAGTTCTTGAACAAGTTTGTCGTGGTCTTCGTAGATGATATTCTGATCTTCTCTAAGGATGAGGAAGAGCACGCAAGGCATCTCGTGGAGGTGATGGATACGCTTAGGGCGCATCAGTTGAAGGCCAAGTTCTCCAAGTGTCACTTTTGGAGAAGGGAAGTTAGATTCCTTGGGCATATAGTATCTAAGCAAGGCTTAGCGGTGGATCCCGCTAAGGTAGTTGCAGTTCAGGATTGGAAGACTCCAAGGAATGCAACCGAAGTGAGGAGTTTTCTAGGTCTTGCAGGCTTTTACCGGAAGTTCATCAAGGACTTCGCGAAGATTTCTGCTCCTCTCACTAAATTGACGAAGAAGAATTTAGTTTTTGCTTGGAACATAGAATGCGAGCTTGCTTTTCAGAAGCTCAAGAGAGCTCTCACATCAGCACCTGTTCTAGCTTTGCCCGATGGAGGGAAGTTATTTACAGTATATACCGATGCATGTGGCACGGGGTTAGGAGCTGTTCTGATGCAAGAAGGAAGAGTGATATGCTTTGGCGGTAGACAACTCAAAGTGCATGAGAAGAATTATCCCACTCATGACTTAGAGTTGGCAGCAATAGTATATGCACTCAAGGCTTGGCGCCATTATCTTCTGGGAGAAAGATTTGAGCTTTATACCGATCACAAGTCATTGAAGTATCTCTTTTCTCAGAAGGATCTGAATCTGAGGCAACAAAGATGGATGGAATTCTTGGCGTCCTACGATTTTGAGATAGCTTATACCCCTGGCAAGGGCAATGTGGTAGCAGATGCATTGAGTAGAAAAATGTTGACTCTGAGTCCTCTATTCGTTGAGATGAAGAATTTAGAGTATGTGGCAACCTTTGATTTCTCTTTGGCGATTGAGTCGATGACCGGTTCTTTAGCATCTCTGGAACTCAGACCTACCCTTCTTGATCAAATTGGGGCTTCGCAGAGAGAAGACCCTCAGATAGTTGAGATTATGGATAAGCTGATTCGAGGAGAGGCGTCTAGTCATCTCGCTCGATATTCTATTGATGACAAGGGTTGGCTGAGGAGATACGGAAGGTTATGTGTTCCAATGGTAGAAGATTTAGTAAGAAAAGTTCTTGAGGAAGCGCATCGCTCTAAGTTGACTATACATCCGGGCAGAGATAAGATGTATAAAGATATGAAGCGCATTTTCTTTTGGCCTGGGATGAAGAAGGATGTGGCAGAGTTTGTCTCTAGATGTATCATTTGCCAGCAAGTTAAGGCCGAGTCGAAGAAGCCCGGTGGGCTATTGCATCCTCTAGACGTTCCACTGTGGAAGTGGGAGAGTATTTCCATGGATTTTATCGTTGGGCTACCAAGGTCAAGGAAAGGGAATACGAGCATTTGGGTTATTGTGGATAGACTTACGAAGAGTGCTCATTTCATTCCGGTGAAGAGCAAGAGGACCGCATCTTGGCTAGCGTCTGTATATCTTCGTGAGATTGTGAGACTACATGGAGTCCCTTCTAGTATAGTCAGTGACCGTGACCCAATCTTTACAAGTCAATTCTGGAATAGCTTGCAAGAAGCTATGGGCACGAGGTTGAATTTAAGTACGGCTTATCACCCACAGACGGACGGTCAAACCGAAAGGGTGAATAGAGTACTCGAGGATCTGTTGAGGCATTGTATTCTGGATTTTGGTGGTACTTGGGAAGACCATCTTCCTCTTGTTGAGTTTGCATATAATAACAGTTATCAGGCAAGCATAGGGATGGCACCATTTGAAGCTTTATATGGGAGGCCGTGCAAGTCGCCTACATGTTGGTGGGAGACTACAGATGAGCTTATACTTGGGCCTGACATGATCAGAGATACATCCGAGAAGGTCGAGTTGATTCGAAGACGGATGAAAGCGGCCCAAGACCGACAGAAATCCTATGCTGATAAGCGAAGAACTGATTTGGAGTTTGATGTTGGGGATATGGTTTTCGTGAAGGTTTCTCCTTTGCGGAATGTGGTCCGATTTGGAGCCGTTGGGAAGTTAGCACCGAGGTTTGTTGGACCATTCCCTATTATAGAGAGGATCGAGCAGATGGCTTATAGAGTGGAGTTGCCCGAGAAGCTTGCCGGAGTACACGATGTTTTTCATGTCTCGCATCTCCGGAAGTGTTTACATGAATCAGCAGAGGTTGTTGAGCCAAGTGTTCTGAAAGATATGGAAGTGGAGAAAGAGGCTACCTTGAGGAGAGCTCCGATTCGTATCTTGGGGACGGAGACCAAGAAGCTAAGGAATCGAGAGGTCAAGTTGGTGAAGGTTCAATGGGGTGAAGCCGAAGAAGACGCAACTTGGGAAACCGAGGAGAAGATGCATGGGCTTTATCCATTCCTTTTTGAGGGTACACTCTCAATCTCTTTTCTTTGTTAGCATATCTTTCTCTTTGCTATCCATATTTATCTAGTTTATCGTGTTAATCTTGTCATGAGAACCTTAGGTAGAAACCCTTTGGATGAAACATGTGTTTGAAACATGTTATGCTTGATGGTTGCAAGTGGTTGCAAGTGGTTACTCGTGGATGCATTATACACATTAGGCACTAGATCGGCTCGCACACTCCTCATATTGCATATGCATGAGCGTTTATGCTTATTCATGGATGAAAATTTTTGTGTTATCACATGGATGTTGCATATGGATGTATGTTATGTGCACACATATAGATGTTATACATTATGTTAGGAATTGCATACATATGGATTCATTTCACTAACATAATTTGCATTGATGAAATTTGCATTAGATAAGTACATATACACACACCTTCGCATATGTTCATACAACATTTAGAATCTTGTAAGGACAATGATTGCTCGTGGATGATGTTTTGAGTAGATGGATGTTGGATGGTAGGATACATTCTTCCTAACTTGAAGATTTCGGGGACGAAATCCTTTAAGGAGGGGAGAATGTAACAACCCGTATTTTCAATAACCTGTTATAACATAAATCGAGGCAGAATTTAATTTATAAATCTGAATCAAGGGAAACGGGCTACGCCATTGCGTTCGTCTCGGAAAAATACGCGAAATAGAGTCCGAGTTTTCGAAAATCGGAGTCCGTATGACCCGATTAAGGCCCAACGAAGTTTTCAGAAAAATTCAAAGTAAAAACAGATTTCAAATTCAAGTTTGAATTTGAAAATTAGGTCAGATTGGGCCAGGCGGGAAAATTCCCGCCTGAGCACCCAAGTCGACAGCCCTGTCGACTTAGGAGTCGACTTGGTTGGACCCAAGTCGACAGCCCTGTCGACTTGGCTGTCGACTTGGTTCAGCCGGGCAGTTTTGCCTGGTGCACCATTTTGAAGTTGTGTTGAGATTGGGGGCCAGATTCAGTTTTGAGGGCTGAGATTGGAACTAGGGTTTAATCCTAAGGCTAGAACTAATCCTAATCTCTATAAATAAGCCCCTAACCTAAGCCTAAATCATCATTAATCAATCCTACAACTAAACTATGGCAAAATCAATCCTCTCATGGCCTCCACTCTCTTCATAAAATTCCTAAGTTATTTCTATGAGAGATTTTCCATGCATACAAGTGTTTTCAAGCTTGTATGAGTGTCATTAGCTTGCATTCAAGTCAAGTTTCCATATTTACATCATAAAGCAAGGGTTTTGATCAATTTTGCTCAAGGGTTTTTCTATTGAAGCTTGCATTTTGGGTTTATTTGATTGCATAAGGGCTTTGTCTCAATCTATATATATTTGAGTCTTTATAAGCATTGTAAGCCCTTTTCTACTTTCATATTTAAACTCTAAAGTTAATGAATGATGCAAGTTGTGTTTGATCATTATGATATGCAAGTTTACTATGATGTGTTATGCAAGTCTATCATGTTATGTATGCAAGTTTGCTATGATATGCAAGTTGCCATGTTATGTTATGCAAGTTTGCTATGTTATGATATGCAAGTTGCCATGTTATGTATGCAAGTTTGGGATGATCATCTTACTCATGTTATCATGTTATGCAAGTTTATCTTGGGTTTATGAGCCTAAATCTTCAAGCTTTATGCTAAAGGTTGCATTTTGGCAACATGTAAGTTATCATATCTCTTATGATAACTTGCATGTGAGGCTAAATGCGAACTTATGGCCATTTCTACATGTCATTTATCACCATGTATCACCAATATGCTAAGTTTGGTTTTATGCATGCTTTTGAGGCCTAAAATGTAATATGCAAGTATATGAACATGTGTACAATTCATATGCCACCATGTTAAACTTGTGGCTTCAACACCTTTATGTCATGATTATGCCAAGTTCCCTCTTTCTATCCTTTATGCGCTATTGCGATATGTAAGCGATGGGATTGCGTTTGGGGTTGGGTAAACTTAAAAGACATAAAAACATAAGATTGGAAATTTACCTATTAAGTTAGGTCTACCCATTGGGAATTTACCTATTAAGTTAGGTCTACCCAAATTCTTGAAAACTTGTAACATGTTTTGGAAACATGATAGACATGACACTTAGAAAATATAAGTGTGACCAACTCGAGGTTGGGTTGAGTTTGTAGCGTAAACCTACCCGGAACCGACCGGCTTAACTAGTTGCTACAAACAATAGGACCCAATGTGAGAAGTTGGTCATGTTGTACCTTGAACCCGAGGTTAGACCAAGTTGTGGTGTAAAGCTACCCGGAACCGACCGGCTTAACTAGTAACCACAACAAAGCCTAATGTGAGTGGTTAAGGCACATTAATTAATTAATGCCTCATGATTAGGGTTAAGTCATGGTCCACTTAATACTTAACCAATTTGGGCTTGGTAGATTAATCAGGGTTAAGTCGTGAACTCATCGTTACACTTAACCAAGTTAATCCATGATTAGCAAGAGGGTTAAACCATACTTAACCCACTAGAAAATCCTAGCAATGGGGGTCCACTCCAGCAGTAATCCCAAGTTTGTATCATTAAGACCCTAGGGACTAGGCTAGGGTGGGGGCACGATTACTGGACTTGAGGTAAGTGACCAAAAACGACGGCAGAGTGGTACGCCGGTGTAGTTCCGGGCGGACTATGGTCGTGCACATAGTCCGAAGCCGGGGAAAACATGCACGGGTACCAGTAGATCGAGACTGTGCACTTATGTTTATGGTGTCCATTGGTTGACACCCTAGGGCTTGATACACCCGACGGGAGACCCGGCACAGTCTGACTACAATTACGTTTGGGCCGCATTGACACCAACACGTGACAAGTTAGGCTTATAGGGAGCCGATCGACTAGACCGTTTGGTTGGACCGCGTATTAGGGTCATTTCATGTTATTGGGCCAAAGCTTGGGCCAAGGGATCAATACTTGTTTATTCAAGTCATGTTAGTTTGCTAGTACACCTGTGGTGCAAAAGACCTTAAACCTGATTATGCGATGACACCTTTATCTACCTTGTTAGTTAATCATCATGCTAGTATGTTGTTATCCTTATGTTCATCCCTGCTTCTCATGTCAGTTAACTTTACCAGTTTACATTGATTGTAGTAGGGCTTACTCAGTCTTTTTGACTGACCTGTTTTCTTTCGCCTCTTTTCTTCCGTTCCCCCCCCAGGTTCTCAGGGTGGGAATATTGGAGCTTAGCTTGGATTTCTTATCGCTTGCTTGTGGGATTTTAGCTCATGTACGGTCTTGACATGAAGCTAGCTATGATTATCACTTATTTTGGGGATAATACTTATGTATTTCAGTTTTTCCAGTGATGTTGTTTTTATCTAGACTTGTGTATTTGGAAAGTTGACATTATGATGTACCAGACTTGTTTTGAAATAGTTTGAAATCTTCCGCTGTTTTACTTATCTTATTTACTCTGTTTACATATATACATATGTTCTTGTTCTGCCTTGATATATCATTATGCATGTTTACCTGATTCAAACGCCCCTCCAAAGTCAGAGTGCTTGCAAGAGCCACCCTGGCGGAGGTGGGGTGATACAATATGTGTGGAAGGAGAAGCTTGTTCATAGAACTTGATGAATCGTTAAATGAAAACATTCTTTTTGGAGATAACTCTAAAATTCCATTTGAAGGAAAATGAAATATACGAACTAACTTAAAGAATGGAAAGAATGATTTTATTTCTAATGTTTATTATGTGCCTAAAACAAAGACAAATATTTTGAATTTGGGGGAACTTTTGGAGAAAGGATATGATATACACATGAAACCTTTTCATAAGAGATGGTAAAGGTGATTTAATTACTAAAGTGGAGATGTCAAAAAATAAAATGTTTCCATTATATATCTCCAATAATGTTGAAAAATGCCTAAAATCATGCTATAAAGCACTTAAGGTTTGGACACCTTAATTTTGGAAGTTTAAAATTGTTAAATAATAAAAACATGGTGAAAGGTTTATCTTCAATAAATCATGAAAAAAAATTGTGTGAAGGTTGCTTATTTGAAAAACAATCAAGAAAATCTTTTTCCCATAAAACCATGCTCACTTGGAAAAAGTAAATATTTTGCACCTTTTATTGATGATTTGAGAAGAAAAACATGGGCTTATTATCTCAAAAAAAAATCAAATGTATTTGATTCTTTTAAGAAATTTAAGGCTTTAGTAGAAAATGAAAGTGGTTATAAGATCAAAGCCATGAGATCTGATCGAGGTAGAGAATTTAAATCAAAAGAATTTGAGAGGTTTTGTGAAGAAAATGGAATTCATCGTCCATTGACAGTCTCATACACTCCACAATAAAATGGAGTTGTAGAAAGAAAAAATAGATCTCTTCTCAACATGGCACGAAGCATGTTAAAGAGCAAAAATGTTCCAAAAGAGTTTTGAGCTGCAGCTATCGTATGCACAGTATATTTAGCAAATTGTTCTCCAACTCGAAGTGTGTGGAACAAAACGCCTAAAGAAGCATGGAGTGGTAGAAAGCCTTGTATATCTCATTTGAAAGTATACAAAATCATTGCATATACGCACGTGCCAGATCAAAGATGCTCAAAGTTAGATGATAAAAGTGAAAAATACATTTTCATTGGCTATTATTTATAGTCAAAATGATATAAGTTGTATAATCCAATTAATGACAAGGTAGTTGTTAGTTGTGACATGGAGTTTGATGAAGAAAGTGCTTGGAATTAGAACAAAAAAGAAGATGGTTACAGATTCCTTCCGTTTTATGAAGAGGAGTGCAATGATGATGTGGAAGAAGAGCCCATTAGTCCAACACCGTCATCTCCTTCGACCATCCATCAGGAATATTCATTTGAAGAAAGCTCAAATGAAAGACCACCACGCATGCGATCCTTTCAATAATTATATGAGGTAACACCAATTTTTGATGATACTACATTATTTTATCTTTTTGGAAATGGTGAACCAATAGGTTATGGAGAAGCAAAACAAGACAAAAGATGGAGGAAAGCTATGGATGAAGAAATCAAAGCTATTGTAAAAAACAATAATTGGGAGTTGGCTACTTTACCTAAAGGACAAAAAGCTATTGGTGCAAAATGGGTGTACAAAGTGAAGAAGAATTTAAAGGAGAAGTTGAAAGATACAAAACAAGGTTGGTGGCTAAAGGATACAAGCAAAGAGTGGGTATAGATTATGATGAAGTGTTTGCTCTTGTTGCCCGCTTGGAGACTATAACGTTATTAATAGACTTAGATGCTCAAAACAAATGGAAAATACATCAAATGGATGTGAAATCTACTTTCCTAAATGGTAAATTGGAGGAGGAAGCTTAAATGGAGCAACCACCTGGTTATAAAGTTAAAGGACAAGAAGACAAAGTTTTAAGACTGGAGACGGCGTTGTACGGTTTGAAACAAGCCCCAAGAGCATGGAATAAAAGAATTGATAATTATTTTTTAGAAACTAATTTTATAAAATACCCCTATGAACATGCTCTTTACATAAAAGAAAAATGAAAATGAATATATTTTAATTGTATGTTTGAATGTGGATGACTTGATCTTTACTGGAAATAATCCAAAAGATTTTGATGACTTTAAGAAGAAAATGATTTTAGAATTTGAGATGACGGACGTTGGACTCATGTCATACTTTCTTGGAATCCAAGTGATTCAAAGTTAACATGGTATATTTATTTTTCAAGAATCACATGCAAATGAAATATTGAAGAAATTCAAAATCGATGGATGCAAACCTGTAAACAACACCAGTAGAATGTGGTACAAAACTCTCAAAATGTATGCAAGAAGAGATGGTGGATCCTACCCTATTTAAGAGCATGGTTGGTTATTTGAGATACTTAACATGCACATGGCCAGATATACTCTATGGTGTAGGTCTTGTTAATTGTTGCATGGAAGCTCCTATTATAACGCACTCGAAGATGTTAAAAAGAATTCTTCGATATATTAAAGGTACCACACTAATTTTGGGTTGTTGTATTCACATTCTAATAATTTCAAGTTGATTGGTTACAGTGATAGTGATTGGACTGGAGATGTTGATGATCAGAAATGTACAACTGGATCTGCTTTCTTCATAGGAGATACGACATTTACTTTGAGCTCAAAAAAATAACCAATTGTTACATTGTCAACTTGTGCAGCAGAGTATGTTGTTGCATCAGATTGTGTATGTTATACAATTTGGCTTTGAGAATTATTAAAGGAGTTGCACATATCACATCATAATGAAAAGGTGATATTTATGGATAACAAGTCAGCCATAGCATTTGCCAAGAATCTTGTTTTCCCTAATCGAAGTTCACATATTGACACATGATACCATTTTATTCGAGAAAAGATTGCGAAAAAGGATATACAAGCAAAGTTCATCAATTCAAAGGACCATGTTGCAGATATCTTCACAAAAGCAAAGAAGCATGATGATTTTAAAAGATTGCGAGACATTCTTGGAGTTAAAAAAACCAAGATTACGGGGAGATGTTGGAAATAATCTTGGTTTTTAGGAAAGAATTAATTGCATTGACAAATCATTATTTGTATTAATGGAAGGAATAAATTAAGAATAAAGAAAAATCTAGAACTCCTATATATGTCATTTTAGGGAATTCTAGATAATGCTCTGCCTAGAACATTCCATAGAGTGTATTTTATCATAAAAGGCTGTTGTATCTCCTCTATTGAAGTATGCAATTGAGTTTGAAGAAAATTAATAAAATAAGTTTATTTCCTCCTCATACAGTATTATCTCTTAAACTTCTTCTTCTTCTAAAATTTCTAACAAACCTCAAATTCAAATATTTCCCTAGCTGTAACAACCCGTATTCTACGCATCGGAGGATCGTAGAATATTTATTTCTTTCCCATATGAAGTCGTATGGTCATGTAACTTTGGGAAACAACCGTTAGAGTCATTTCCCATGTTCATGATTTTTGTCGATTTTTAAATGACCGTTTTGCCCCTAGCTGATCTTGTTTCGGCCATAACTTTTGATTGGAAAGGAATTTTGACCTGAAACCACTTCCATTAGATTCGTTTGATGGTTTACCTTTCCGTAGAGTGGTTACATGTGAGAAACGGACTTACCATTTGGGAGATATGGCCAAAATAAGGCTAGGAAGGTGAAAAACAGCTTATCCGGGCCAAATAGGGTGATTAGTGAAGCGGCCCATAACCCATTTCGGGATTAGGGTTATGTGGAGGCTGAAAAGAGTTAGGGTTTCATTCCATTTCTGTTTTCTAGCCTCCACTTACCTCTTAGGAACCCTAAAAATGGCCTCCAACCTCTAAATCACCTCCTAATCACTTTCTACTCAAGGATTAAGCTTAGCAACATCAAATCAAGGGAGATCTTCACCAAATGAAGATTAGAGCTGCTGTTTAGCATTGTTATTCGCGCCCAAACAGAGATTTATTTCAAATCTAAGGTTCATTTGTGGCTAAGGTGAGTGATTTGCATAGTTCCTCACTAATTATGGTTAATTAAGGGTAGTTAGTGTTAATTAGCGAATTTAAACATGATAAAATTCTGGAAAATATTTATAAATTCTTAAATGATGTTTTAGACCTCTGATATGAATTTGGGTTAATTTGGTTAAGTTTTGCTAACCCTATCATTAGTTATACTTAAACATGCTTAAGGGAAAATAAGGGGTTTTGGCTATATTTGATCCATTTTAACCTATCACACTGATGTTTTGGTGTTTGAGGTCACTTCTACTCATTGCTATGACTTTGTGGTATGTTTTGTGATTGATTAGAATAGTTAGAATGGTCTAAAACGCTGTCGAGAGGCATATAAACAATCGTTGAAAGTTGCAGGAAAACTGCAGGAAAATTGGATCGGATCGGATCGGTTAGGAGGACCCGAACCGAACCGCCGTAGGACCCGAACCGCCATAGGACCCTTCCCCACGATCCGCCTGTAGTTCCCGTACCCGATCCGCTCACGCTTCGCACCTCGATCTGACCAGAGGAGGTCAGCACGAACTAGTGAGGCCACGATCCACTTGCACTTGAACGCTCCGACCCGGATGCTCACGATCCGACAAGCTAGAGATCAGAGGAAGGAGGCACTCGATCCGAACCGTGGCAAGCTGGAGGTCGCATTCCGACACAATGCGCGATCCGAACCGTCACGAGGGGGAGGCAACGATCCGAACCGATGAAGAGGAGGGGAAACCGAACCGATCCGGGAAGAGATGACCAATAACCTGAGATGCAAAGGTAGTCCAAGTCGGAAGTTAGAGCTCAGGATCCAGTTGGGAACCAATGAGTTCACTTCATGATTGGGCTTTGCTGCGGGACGTGTGCTAAGGAGTTGTCGACGTTCATAACTTCGATTCACCATGAGTGATAGGACAACGTTATCAGTGTAGTAGAG
Source organism: Allium sativum (assembly GCA_030737875.1). Taxonomy (NCBI): domain Eukaryota; kingdom Viridiplantae; phylum Streptophyta; class Magnoliopsida; order Asparagales; family Amaryllidaceae; genus Allium; species Allium sativum. The sequence goes on along the minus strand of CM060926.1, from coordinate 121,160,867 downwards.
CCATTATGACTCGAGGGGCAAAGTGATCGTAGTAAGACTATGAGCCAGCGCAGATGGGGTGAACAACTCCATGGGGCAAAGTGGACATAGTAAAGGATTATTAAGGCTATGAGCCAGCGCAGATGGGGTGAACAAATCCGTAGGGCAAAGTGGACATAGTGAAGGATTAGTGGCTTATCAGTGCGGTGAAGCCATTTATGACTTCATGGGGCAAGGTGATCATAGCAAAGTATTGAGGTGATCGAAGTGATGAATATCGTATGCTTTACGCACTGAGTGAGAGATGTAAGGATGGTTGCTATGCTTGATTGTTTGCCATCACTATGACATGCACACCCCCACCCCCGTATCTTTACACCATATGTTAGTGGCACCTTAGAGTGTTGTACAGTATGTAGTGCTAACTCTTTGGTTGCAGGTCCATGTTCAGGTATGGTTTAGTATACATGTTATTGTTCTGTTTAGTTGCTTATTGCTCATACCAGACTTTTGTCTGACCCAAAGTTTTATGTCTCTTCTTATTACTCTGGGTGCTCACACGAGCAGACTAGAGACAGGTTAGCTGGTGATGCACGAGTAGCTGATTCGGAGACGAGCAGGAGGCTCCTACGTATGATATCTACATATATTCTCCCTATGTCGTTGGTGGTCACTACTTGGGCATTAGTAGTGTATCTTCCTTTACTTTCTTTTGCTTTAGAGACAGTATTTTGAAATTGTAATAAGCTGTATTTTGGATTTTCTGCTGCTATGATGCTTAGTTCTAGTTTTCAGCTTATGCACTGTCTCGCCTGTTTTATGTCAAGTATGTTGTTATTATATTTTGTTCTATGTGCTGTGAGACATTCTACAGGTTCTTTGTTGCTTCTTCGTCTTCTTTCTTTTCCTCTGACGACCGTCCCATGCTAATTGGACATGTGTACAATGCACTTTTGGAGTAAGTGTCGGTCGGTGCGGGGCGGGCCATCACACTTGGTATCAGAGCTCTAGGTTGCGTAGTTAACCTAGGGAAGTCATCAGGGAGAGATAGTATACGTATATGAGAGCGCGTATTTGTGATTACTTTGGTTTTCAAAAGCTATATATATATATATACTATTAGTAGTATAAGAACGAAGTCGTACTGCACTAGCACCACTATGGGGCCGTTAATCGTTTTCTCTTTACAGATTGAACGATGAGCCGATACGCAAGGGGTGCTGGTAGAGGGACGAATAATGGAGATGCTCCTGACATGAGGACGATGTTCACTAACTTCATGAGGGAGATGCTTAGGGATGTTCAGGGAGCAGTTCCCAATCCCGGAAATGGTGGTGGTCCAGTAGTGCAAGCGCCTAGGGTCGATTTCGCCAAGTTGTGCAAGGATTACACTAACCTTGGTGGGAAGCCGTTCCATGGAACGGAGTTGGCCACAGATGTTCGGGATTGGTTGGATAGCTGTGATCGTATCTTCGACGACTTGGGTATTGAGGATGCGATGAAGAGAAGGCTAGCGTCTCGTCAGCTCCAAGGGAGAGCGATGAATTGGTGGAATGCCATTAGAACGGCTACTCCAGAAGATCAGGTTACTTGGGATCAGTTCAAGGCTCGCTTTAGCGAGAAGTTCATTCCCGCTGCCCAGAAGTCAGTGTTGTTTAAGAGATTCTTGGAACTCAAGCAGAGTGGTAGGGAAGTCTCTGACTATATTGCTGAGTTTGACACTTTGTCGAAGTATGGACTATCTCTTATCGATACTCCTGAGAAGAAGAACGAGAAGTTCATTACTGGGTTGGATGGATACTTGGGAGAAAGGCTTATCAACCACATCGATGAGACTTTTGAATCGATTGTGGGGAAAGCTTTGAGATCAAAGAGTCTTTACCCTAAGCCAAAGACTGAGGCTGCATCTGCAGAAGGGCCGAAACCGCAAGCGGGCGGTGGAGGCAAGAATAACTCTCAGAATAAGAGGAAACAGAATCAATCTAAGGATGGCCAGAAAAAGAGCAAGAAAGATGTTGAGTGCTTCAGCTGTGGTAAGAAGGGCCATTATGCTAAAGAATGTCGGGCCAAGCCAGCGGATAGGAAGTGCTACAACTGTGGCCAAGTGGGACATCATAAGGATAAGTGTCCACAACTTCTTAAGGAGAAGCAGATTGTGAAAGCATATGCTATCGATGTTGTTCCTTCTTCGTCGAATGCCCCAACTGCTGTAGAGAAAGGAAAGAATGTCGTTATTCAAGGTATGCTTTCTATTTATGATGTACCAGTTCGAGTTTTGTTTGATACTGGGGCTTCCCGTTCCTTCATATCTAGTGACCTGGTGGATAGGTTGGGACTGGAACCCGAGATAGTCGATAGACCGTTGGTTGTGACGAACCCGATTGGTAGTTCGACTAACCTTAGTATGATTTGCCGAAATTTGGTCTTATCGAGTCATGGATGTATGTTTGTGATTGCTTTGTTTTGGGCTCTATTGGGTATGGCATTATATTAGGGGTCGATTGGCTCCAAAGATACAGGGTGGTGGTAGACTGTGAGGGCTTTTTGGTGACAGTTCGGGCAGATGATGGGTGGAGGGTAGTGTTTGGTAGTCTACCTAGTGATGGGGTAATGGCTAGTTTTATAAATTCCCTCGACATCCCGCATGATGAGTTGTAAGAAGTGCCCGTGGTTGGCTAGTATCCGGACGTCTTCGAGGAGGTGACCGGGCTTCCACCACACCGAGAGATTGAGTTCCGTATTGATTTAGTGAAAGATGCCAGACCTATAGTGATGCCACTTCATCGTATGGCACCAAGGGAGCAGCAAGAGCTCGGGGTGCAAGTCAGCAATCTTTTGAAGAAGGGATTTATCAGAAGAAGTGTCTCCGAGTGGGGAGCACCAGTTGTGTTTGCCACTAAGGCAGATGGTTCCCTTCGCTTGTGTGTGGACTATCGCGAGTTGAATAAGGTGACGAGGAAGAATAAGTATCCTCTACCGCGGATAGATGATTTGTTTGATCAACTGGAAGGAGAAAGAGTGTTCTCCCAGTTGGATCTCGCGACAGGATTTCATCAGCTCCGAGTAGCGGATGAGAGTATTCCGAAAACGGCATTTAGGACACCGCCTGGATTCTATGAGTGGTTGGTTATTCCATTTGGGTTGACCAATGCACCAACATATTTTGTGGATCTTATGAATCGGATATTCAGAGATCAATTGAATAAGTTTGTTCTTATGTTCGTACACGATATCCTTGTTTACTCGAGGACAGAGGAGGAACACAAGGGACACTTGAGGATAGTGATGGAGGTGTTGAGGAAACACCAATTAAAAGCGAAATTCTCGAAGTGTCACTTCTGGAGGAGGGAAGTGAGATTCTTGGGCCATGTTGTTTCAGAGAATGGTATTGCCATGAACCTTGCAAAGGTGGCTACGGTACAGGATTGGCCTACGCCCAAGAATGCAACAGGCGTAAAAAGTTTCTTGGGGTTAGTTGGATATTATCGTAAGTTTATCCAGGACTTCTCCAAGATAGCAGCACCGTTGACTCAGTTAACTAAGAAGAATCAGGCCTTCGTCTGGGACGGAGTGTGTGAGAATGCATTCAAAAGTCTAAAAGAAAAGTTGACGCGTGCACCAATGTTAGTCATTCCTAAAGGGAATGAAGAGATGACGGTATATACGGATGCTTGTGGTACCGGATTAGGTGCTGTATTGATGCAAGGAGGTAGGGTTGTAGCTTATGCTAGTTGGCAACTAAAGCCACATGAGAAAAGGTACCCTACCCATGATTTGGAACTAGCAGCAATCGTGTTTGCGCTGAAGATGTGGAGACATTATCTCTTGGGAGAGAGATTTGAGTTGTTTACCGATCATAAATCGCTAAAGTATCTCTTCTCTCAGAAAGATCTAAATCTCCGTCAGCAGAGATGGTTAGAGTTCTTGGCTTCGTATGATTTTGATGTCGCATATACACCTAGAAAAGGCAATGCGGTAGCCGATGCCTTGAGTAGGATACATGCCAGTTTAGGGGCTATGTTTCTAGAATGGAAGCAACTGGAGTATATCGCAGGGTATGATTTCAGGCCAAAGTGCGAATTGGATCCAGAAATGTTAGCTAGCTTGGCGATCAGACCCACTTTGATAGAGCGGATTGGTTCCAGCCAGAGGAACGATCCTAATCTATTGGAAATCATCTCCAAGTTAGAGATGAATATCGACAGTGAGGAGATGAATTTGTATGGACTTGATCGTGATGGATGGCTTAGAAAGAATGGAAGACTAGTTGTACCCAACGTGAATGGTTTGAAAGATGAAGTGCTTAGAGAATGTCATCACTCAAAACTGACTATACACCCTGGTGGTGATAAGATGTATCGAGACATGAAACAGACTTACTACTGGGAAGGGATGAAAAGAGACGTTGGGAAGTTTATATCCAAATGCATGAATTGCCAGCTCGTTAAATCCGAGCAAAAGAAGCATAGTGGTTTGTTGCAACTATTAGAAATTCCCGAATGGAAATGGGAGCAAGTCTCGATGGATTTCATCGATGGTTTACCAAGGACTAGATTGGGACATGATAGCATTTGGGTAATTGTGGATCGATTGACTAAGAGTGCAAGATTTATACCAGTCAAATCGACCAGAACGGCAGCTAAGTTAGCAGAATTGTATAGGGTAGTGAGATTTCATGGAGTACCTAAAAGCATTGTGAGTGACCGAGACCCGTTGTTTACTAGTGGGTTTTGGAAGAGCTTACAAGAGGCTCTAGGGTCAGAGTTACATCTCAGTACCGCATATCATCCTCAGACCGACAGTCAGACGGAGAGGGTGAATCGTATATTAGAAGATCTCTTGAGAGCTTGTATATTGGATTTTGGTGGATCATGGGATGACCATTTGCATCCAGTAGAGTTTGCATATAATAATAGCTACCAATCCAGTATCGGTATGGCTCCATATGAAGCTTTGTACGGAAGACCGTGCAACTCACCGTCATATTGGATAGAGACCGGTGAAAAGTTTGTGCTTGGACCAGATGTGGTAAGAGAAACCTCGGATAAGATTAAGATCATTCAACAACGAATGAAGGCTGCTCAGGATAGGCATAAGAGTTATGCTGATAAAAGGAGAAGAGATTTAAAATTCTCCGTTGGTGACTTGGTGTTTGTCAAGATTTCTCCGTTAAAGAGCGTGATTCGATTTGGCAGGAGAGGCAAGTCAGCACCAAGATTTGTTGGTCCATTCCCAGTTCTCGAGCAAGTTGGGAATTTGGCGTATAGAGTTGACTTACCAGAGAAGATGGCAGGAGTTCACAACGTATTTCATGTTTCCCAGCTAAGGAAGTTCGTACATGTGCCAAATATGACTATTTCACCTGATCAGTTAGAGGACTTCGAAGTAGAACCCGAGGCGGTTGGGAACCGCAAGCTGTTTCGTATTGTCGAGCACGATACAAAGCAACTTTGAAGGAAGGCGGTGAAGCTAGTCAAGGTTCAGTGGGGTGATAACGAGAATGACTGTACTTGGGAGACAGAGGAGAGCATTAGGAAGACGTATCCAGAACTCTTTGCCGGGTAAGATTTACTTTGTAATTTAGTTATTCTGCATGCTAGGATACACTTGTTTTGCGTGTTTGATTGTTGTTTTATGACTGATAGGCATGCAGGACCCTTGTGTGTGTTTTGATTAGGAAATTTCGGGGGAGAAATTTCTTAAGGGGGGGAGAATGTAACAACCCGTATTCTACGCATCGGAGGATCGTAGAATATTTATTTCTTTCCCATATGAAGTCGTATGGTCATGTAACTTTGGGAAACAACCGTTAGAGTCATTTCCCATGTTCATGATTTTTGTCGATTTTTAAATGACCGTTTGCCCCTAGATGATTTTGTTTCGGCCATAACTTTTGATTGGAAAGGAATTTTGACCTGAAACCACTTTCATTAGATTCGTTTGATGGTTTACCTCTCCGTAGAGTGGTCACATGTGAGAAACGGGCTTACCGTTTGGGAGATATGGCCGAAATAAGGTTTGGAAGGTGAAAAACTGCTTATCCGGGCCAAATAGGGTGATTAGTGAAGGGGCCCATAACCCATTTCGGGATTAAGGTTATGTGGAGGCTGAAAAGAGTTAGGGTTTCATTCCGTTTCAGTTTTCTAGCCTCCACTTACCTCTTAGAAACCCTAAAAATGGCCTCCAACCTCTAAATCACCTCCAAATCACTTTCTACTCAAAGATTAAGCTTAGCAACATCAAATCAAGGGAGATCTTCACCAAATCAAGATTAGAGCTGCTGTTTAGCATTGTTATTCGCGCCCAAACAGAGATTTATTTCAGATCTAAGGTTCATTTGTGGCTAAGGTGAGTGATTTGCATAGTTCCTCACTAATTATGGTTAATTAAGGATAATTAGTGTTATTAGCGAATTTAAACATGATAAAATTCTGGAAAAGTATTTATAAATTCTTAAATGATGTTTTAGACCTCTGATATGAATTTGGGTTAATTTGGTTAAGTTTTGCTAATCCTATCATTAGCTATACTTAAACATGCTTAAGGGAAAATAAGGGGTTTTGGCTATGTTTGATTCATAACATATCACACTGATGTTTTGGTGTTTGAGATCACTTCTACTCATTGCTATGACTTTGTGGTATGTTTTGTGATTGATTAGAATAGTTAGAATGGTCGAAAACGCCGTCGAGAGGTGTATAAACAGTCGTTGGAAGTTGCAGGAAAACTGCAGGAAAATTGGATCGGATCGGTTAGGAGGACCCGAACCGAACCGCCAAAGGACCCTTCCCCACGATCCGCCAGTAGTTCCCGTACCCGATCGGCTCGCGCTTCGCACCCCGATCCGACCAGAGGAGGTCAGCACGAACTGGTGAGGCCACGATCCACTTGCACTTGAACGCTCTGACCCGGATGCTCACGATCCGACAAGCTAGAGACCAGAGGAAGGAGGCACTCGATCCGAACCGTGGCAAGCTGGAGGTCGCGATCCGACACCATGCGCGATCTGAACCGTCACGAGGGGGAGGCAACGATCCGAACCGATGAAGAGGAGGGGAAACCGAACCGATCCGGGAAGAGATGACCAATAACCCGAGATGCAAAGGTTGTCCAAGTCGGAAGTTAGAGCTCAGGATCCAGTTGGGAACCAATGAGTTCACTTCATGATTGGGCTTTGCTGCGGGACGTGTGCTAAGAAGTTGTCGACGTTCATAACTTCGATTCACCATGAATGATAGGACTTCGTTATCAGTGCAGTAGAGCCATTATGACTCGAGGGGCAAAGTGATCGTAGTAAGACTATGAGCCAGCGCAGATGGGGTGAACAACTCCATGTGGCAAAGTGGACATAGTAAAGGATTAGTAAGGCTATGAGCCAACGCAGATGGGGTGAACAACTCCATGGGGGCAAAGTGGACATAGCGAAGGATTAGTGGCTATGTATCAGTGCAGTGAAGTCATTTATGACTTCATGGGGCAAGGTAATCATAGCAAAGTATTGAGCTGATCGAAGTAGTGAATATCATATGCTTTACGCACTGAGTGGGAGATGTAACGATGGTTGCTATGCTTGATTGTTTGACATCACTATGACATGCACAACCCCACCCCCGTATATTTACACCATATGTTAGTGGCACCTTAGAGTATTGTAGTGCTAACTCTTTGGTTGCAGGTCCAGGTTCAGGTATGGTTTAGTATACCTGTTATTGTTCTGTTTAGCTGCTTATCGCTCATACCAGACTTTTGTCTGACCCAGAGCTTTATGTCTCTTCTTATTACTCTGGGTGCTCACACGAGAAGACTAGAGACATGTTAGCTGGTGATGCACGAGTAGCTGATTCGGAGAGGAGCAGGAGGCTCCTACGTATGATATCTACATATATTCTCCCTGTGTCGTTGGTGGTCACTACTTGGGCATTAGTAGTGTACCTTCATTTACTTGCTTTTGCTTTAGAGACAGTATTTTGAAATTGTAATAAGCTGTATTTTGGATTTTCCGCTGCTATGATGCTTAGTTCTAGTTTTTAGCTTATGCACTGTCTCGCCTGTTTTATGTTTAGTATGTTGTTATTATATTTTGTTCTATGCGCTGTGTGACATTCTACAGGTTCTTTGTTGCTTCTTCGTCTTCTTTCTTTTCCTCTGACGACTGTCCCGTGCTAACTGGACATGTGTACAACGCACTTTTGGAGTAAGTGTCGGTTGGTGCGGGGCGGGCCGTCACACTAGCGGTCTTCTTAGCCTCTCCTTCAATTGCTTGATTCCCTTTAAATTTTGGTCTATTAATTTGATTTAGATTAAGGTTTGTGTTTGATTTTGGAATTTGGGTTTTAGTTTACATTTTGGTAGAACTTCACTATGTTGTTAGAGACTGATGTTTAGGCTTATCCCTATATGTTAATTATAAGGGAACTCAACTCATGCCAAACATCAGGTCGAGACTAGAAAAGATCCCAGTTTCTCATCCTTTACTTGGTATGCATGCTCAAATCACGTCCATCAAAACTAAGCTACACAAAAATTTAACAACTCGCTTTATACAAGGTCAGGTCAAATATTAATTGGGCTAAATCAATAGCCCCTAGTCGACTTAACCCTATTGATGGTCAACCTAAATCTTTTTTTGTTTTTTTTTATTTGATCTTCTTATTCTCGTAACTCTCTCATACTAAGTCGAATCGAAAAGTTCTATATGAAAATTATTCATAAAATCACCATGGATCTAATGGTGTAAATTTAAAATAATTGTGAAAATTTTATTTTTAAGTCCTTTTTTAATTTTAAACTTTAAATTCTCTTATTTAATTCGAAAAATTCCGGTGACATTCTTCCCTCTTAAAATAATTTCACTTATGACAATTATAGTCTCTAATAATTTACAATGCAATTACGTATTTATGCAATATGGAATGTACGTGCGTTGGAGAATGGAGTTTTGATGACAACAACCTTACTTCAATTATTATTTGTATACAGGACTTAAGTATCGAAGACTATACAGTTTTAGAGTTTCTAGATATTCAGAATTCAGAGGAAATTCAAGACTCATGAGTAATCAAGTTATCAAGAGTTCAAGGGTTCAAGAGTTTAAGACAATATAGTAATAGAGTCTAGTTTATATGTAAGACTCTAAATAGCATTCCAAGTTCAAATTCAAATTATGATTTTCAAAATTCAAATTATTTTTCAATATTACTTATGATTTCAAATATAAGTTTAAATTTAATTTTATACTTACATATTTTTATAGTTATATAGTTTTAAACCTTATAATTTTATAAATATGTTTATATAATATATAATTATGTTTTCATATGATTTTACATTTTATAATACTCATTTATATCATTAAGTTTTAATTCAAGAATTTTCATATATATATATATATATAGTTAAACACATGAAAAATAGTTTAAAAAATATTTTATACATACATATGTTGTTATTTCAATATACAACTGTCATTTTTTCAAAAAAAAAACCAATCTTTAAAGGAAGTGTCTTTTCACTATTTGTAACGTTCCAGAAGCGTTGCAACATTTCAAATTCTATAAATATGGGTTGATTTCGAATTTTGTCATTATTCTTCTTCTCTATCTTCACCCATCTTCATCCCACCATTGATATTTCATATTTTATTAATTTATACACTTCTACTTTGCTGATTTCTACTCTAAATACATAAAACTTTTTCTTTTCCTACTTTCTACTCATTACTCTCTGAACTGAAGTGCTATTGAAGAGTTATAGGGTTGTGGTAATCATTTGGGAAGTGTCTGAGAAAAGGTATGTTCCTTGTAGCCTTGAAATCAAGGAAAGAGAGCGGTGGTAATCTAGTAGCCGTGAAATCAAGAGTGGATGGAGCGATGTTAACCTTGTAGCCGAGAAATCAAGGAGATTGTACTTGGATATATTGATTATAGTAATAAAACTCTATGCAATTCAGCGTTGCGTGAGACTGGACGTAAGAGTAGTCCGAACTAGTATAAAATCTGGTGTGTTCTTTCCTTTTCTGCATTTTATATTTATCCGTTTCTGTGTTTGTGTTTGATTCTGTGTCTGTGATCATCTCTGTTGTGTTTGATTCATATAGTTTATCATTTAAGTTTAAGATTTTCGTAAATTCCTTAGAAACATCATTCACCTCCCTCCCCTTCTCTAGTGTTAGTGTTGCCTCAAGATCCGCATTCTATATTCTCTAACAACATGAACCTAAACAATTGCGAAAGAATGGCAAGTCTACTAATATAATCGACCTTATATTCATGCAAGAATGCTCATGGAATGCACCCAAATGTATGTAAGATCCTAATAATGAACTGATAATTCTATATGTGTATGTTCCACCATATTACCATGTGCAACATCCTCGGGTACGACTAATAACTAAAAAAGCAATACGCATATGATAAGAGCGCCCCTAACGGACCCACAATCCAAATGTATCAAAATATAATCAATTTCATCCAGTACATTTGTAAGCATCCATCACTCATATTACGTTCTATTAATACTTTTACAAATTTTTTATCACCCAAATGTCTATACCTAAGATGGTCTTCCCCCTTTAAGTTTTTCCTAAGGTTTCTATCCAAGGAAAGAATGAAATTTAAGACGTACCAAAATAGACTCGTGGGTGGAAGCTTGAATCTTCTCCATGGGCTTCTATGTATTATATGTTGGATAACTGCCTACTGACCTCAACTAATCTAATATCTTTATTGCAGAGTCGCTTTTTGTTGTCCTCTAAGATAGGGGTAGATGTACAATGGATGAGTGACTCACACTCAATCATAACCTCCTCCAACTATCTCAGCTCAATAACAGCAGCAGAATCATGTAAGCATTTTCACAAGTGTGAGATTACAAGTGAGATATGGAAAACACCATGCATGCCAGCCAACTTCTAGGAAAAGCTCTACCCTATATATCAACTTTTACTGTCCAAGCTGCAACCGAATAAGGTAAGATAACCTCGATACTAAATTCCATGTCCTACTGAACCTTATCATGAGCCTTAAGGGTAAAATATGAAGAAAATAAAATTTGAGAGGAGAAAATGATGAAGAACTTTTCTTGAGAAGACAAACTTTTTTTTATTGTTTTTTTTTTCAATTTGCTTCATTCAAAGATTACAAAAGATGCATGCATTATTTATACATGCATAAGAAATTTCTAGATAAAATTACATTAAAACAATACCAAATAAAACAGAGAAAGCAAAACAAAAAATGCAATTAACGCATGCAATTTAATGCAATTTTTAATGCAAGTTTTAATTTATTGCCAACAAAATATTCACAAACACTATATCTTTCGGTGCAAACTCCAAATCTAAGCACCTCCTATTTGCATATGACTTACGTATATCCTGTGCAGCCTTTACTCTTTTCTAAATTAGCTCTACCTTCTTAAAAGTTTCCCTAACCACATTTGTCCTAAGAATGATCTTATTCGTTGTATTCCACCAATATGATGGTAATTTGCATGGTACTTCATATAAAGCCTCAAGTGTTATCATATGTATGCTATCTTCGGGATTATTGTATAGTTGAACCCATCTAATGGTAGATGATCCTCCAAAATCAATGACACACATCCAAAGGAATCCTCTAAAACTTGATTCACCCTCTCTATTTATCAATCAATACATGGACGATATGCTATACTCAAGCTTAGCTCAGTCTCCAAAGCGTCATATAGACTCTTTTAAAACTCACTAATGAAAAGCGGGTCTCGGTCGTCAACTATATAGACTCTTTTAAAACTCACTAATGAAAAGCGGGTCTCGGTCGTTAGCTATACTAGCAAGAACTCCATGTAATCTAACTGCATCTATCACAAAGCTATCAATGATATCATCGTCCTTGTACTTCTTACTGATTTGAAAGATTGCACTTGGTTAGTCTATCATTTATGATCCAGATGCTCACATTCTCTCTCTAAGTCCCCTGTAATTGTTAAACAAAGGCTATAGAAAAATTCTCCTACTTTCATTGAGGAATCTCCAGTAGTACAAGAATCATCCATGTCTCTTCTATTTCTACCTTCACTCTCTGGCAACCGTACACCTACCTAAAGAATCTCCAGTAGTACAAGAATCATCCATGTCTCTTCTATTTCTACCTTCACTCTCTGGCAATCCGTACACCTACCTGCATACGCTTCCACTTTCCTTTTCATCCCAGTTCGAAAATACCCACTTTGTGTTTCGTTACATCTTATCTCCACTAGGACAGTTGGTCATCCTGGAATGTTGTGACACTTTTAGTACCGCATCCATCAAATCTGCGCAATGGAGAACCAAAATCATACCATCCTTCCTTAACCTTCCTCTGGAATCTACGGTGTAACGCCTTTGATGACTAGATGACTCACCTCTACCAATCTTATCCAAAATATTGGCTAGGACAATATCCTCACTACACCAAAATCCAATCCACTCCACAATTTTTGGATGAACATCCAAAAATGCCGATAATCCGATGGTCCAAAGTCAAAAGTAGAAATATACTCTAAATGTCTCCACTTTAATAATTGAGTACTCAATACTTCTTTCTGTATTCTCAAAGCATCCGCTACTGCATACCCTTACAAGGGGAGTAAGATATCTCAAAGTTAAAAGATGCTAGGAACTCCTTTCATCTCTTTGTCTCAAGTTTAAGTCATTTTGAGAAAAAAAAAAAAAAAAACTTTTAAGGACTTGTGATCAGTGAAAAGTTCAAATATCTTCCTTGGAAGATGATTCCTCTAAAATTTAAGTGCAAAAGCTATAACCATCAACTGAAGAACAGGCGGTTCCTTTAATGGGTCTTCAACTGCCTACTCGTGTAACATACACTTTACCCTTCTACATCAAAACTATGTCTAATCTCATACTAGTTTATAAATTGAAAATGGCACAGTCTCATATGGAAAGACTAAAACCAGTGTACAAGGAAGTGCTTCCTTTAACCTAATGAAAGCCACCGTATGCCTAACATTCTAGAAAAGACAAGATTATGATAATCCAGATTTTTGGAATTTTGAATATTAATTGATTTAAATATTAAAACATATGTTTTTAAATTTAATAATTTGAATAAGATTTATAAGAGAATTTGAATATTGGAATACTCAAGCTTTTGAATTTTGAATTTGAATGAAAATATATTTTTTTAGCAAGGTCGACCAGATTTTATAATGTTCTATAATACTTTTTATTATAATAAATTAAAAATACAATATTACAGGGATAGACAACTTGTCCATCTACTACTATCAGTTTTTAAGGTCGACCTCTGCCGCAAACGAGTTTTAGAGTCGTTTGTCCACTGTAATTATGCAATCTTATAGCAGCGGAGCTAACCTAAATGACTAGACTATTCTAAACAAATTACGTTCTCCATACACGGAGGCAAATAATAATCGCTGCCAAAGGCAAACAGATTATAACAACCACCAAACAGTAAGAAATAACCTAGACAAAGTTCACATTTCCGCACAAGCACAACACTCTTCACATGCTTCAAAAGCCTGAGTCACATAGCTGCAACAAGTACAACGCTCTTCACATGCTTCAAAAGACTGAACAACCTATTAAAACAATCTTCATTTAGCAAAGTGGCACTATATAAACAGGATGGCCATAAATGTGTACCAAACGATACATCACATCCATAAGAGGACATCACGACAAGTTACATACCAGAACTTCCACCTGAAAAATGACATAGTCGTGGCATATGATATTTAACTGTGCTTTTGAGGACCGATTTTAGAACAGATATAGAAGGGGACCAAGAGAAGAAAAATCACTATGACGAAAGTTGGTCTTCAGGTAGGATATCAGAGAGAAGAAAGAGCATGAGAATATGAGGGGTGTTAGGTTTGAGAGAAAGGAAGGGGAAAGGAGATAGAAGCGAGGAGAATGGAGAGGCCCATTAGCCGTTAACAAAATTTCTGCAAGCGATGATCATTTGGTTTCTTTAAGGAAATAAATTATTTTGATGCTTATGTTAAATTATATTTGAATATGAGCAATAACAAATTATTACGATGAATTATAGTGTTTAGTAATCGATTAACAATAACTAGATTTGTTTAACATTTAAAAATAAAGCCATTTTGCAAAGTATCTCGAATTCCGATGAACTCAGTTTTATCAAACCCGAAATGATAAATTATGATAAGATTTTAGATTTTGCAATAATCAGATTTTATCGAAACGTGCATGCTATAAAAGAGAATCATAAAACGATTTAAAATAGTATTATTATAATACGATCTAAAAAGCTATATTTTGTATACGATCGAAATCTTGAAACTAGTTTCATTGTGTTCGAAATGTGGGTTACTAGCTATGGATGAAATGAGCACATCTCATTTGAAATTCAAATTTTTTTTGGCACGATGAATAGTATTTTGGATGAAACTATATAAACATCTCATCCCCTCATTCCTAAACTGTAACACCTTGTAAAATATACCTTAAGTAGACATTGAAAATTAAATTAAGAATAAAGAATTATTATTAAGTCTAGCATTGATTACCGATTGCTCTTTACAGAAGTGACGGTTGATGAAGTAAAGCAAGCTATGTTCTCACTTAATAGGAATTCGACTGCTGGACTTGATGGATTTAATGCATGTTTCTACTTCTCCTGCTGGCCAATTATTCATTTTGAAGTGTGCAATGCAGTGAGGCCTTTGAAGGCAAGTACGTTTCATTCTTTCAATAGCACCAACACAGCTCATATACCAAAACTGAAAAATGCTACCAAAGTCTCTGATTGTAGGCCCATATCTTGTTGTAATACCATTTATAAATGCATCTAAAAATTTCTTGCAACTAGACTTAAAAATGCCCATCCATCCATAATATCACCCAATCAAGCTACATTCATACCTGGTTGAAATATTCTTGACAGTATTCTTTTACCATATGAACTTTTAAATGGTTATAATAGCAAGAATATTTCTCATAGAGCAGTGTTTAAATTAGATATTACGAAGCCTTTGATTTGCTCCAATGGGGTTCGATTGTGAGAATTACAGGGTACATGAATTTCCCACCCAGTTTATTGCATGGATCTGCTCATGTATCTCATACGGAAATTTTTCCATAATCTTGAATGGGTCTGCTGTTGGATACTTTGGTAGCAAGTAAGGAATAAGGCAAGGTGACCCTATCTCAGCATACCTTTTCATAATTGTTATGGAAGTGTTGACCCAAATGATCAAAAATATAATTGAATGTGGCCAGTTCCAGTTGCATCCTATGTGTAATGAACCTAGAGTTTCCTCCTTAATGTTTGCAGATGATCTTGTGATTTTCTGCAACCCTAGTTTGCGAACTGTTGATACCATCTTTGAAATCTTGAAATGTTTATAAGAAATGACTGGATTGGAGATAAATCTTGAAAAAACTGATATGAAAACTACTGACATTTCTGATAACCATGCCCTTGTTTTACAAGAGAGAACTTGTTTGGTATGAACAATAATGACACCATATCATATAATGGATTACCACTTACCACTGCTAAGATCTCAATATGTTAATGTTTGCCTTTATTCAGTAAAATCACTGCTAGATTAAATAACTGGACGAGTAGACTTTTGAGTCAAGCTGGTAGACTCACATTAATAAAATATGTAGTGTTTTTAATGCAAGTGTATTGGGCTAGAACTTTTATTCTTCCAACAAAGTTGATTTCTATGATTAGAACAGCTTTTATGAGATTCTTATTGAAGGGATAAAATGAAGGAAGATACTTAGCTTCGACCGCCTTCAAAAATGTTGAGAAATCAATTAATAAGGGGGACTTGGCATTGTTAACATGATGATATGGAATTGAGAAACAGTTTTTAAGCATGTTAATGATTTCTTGAATGATAGAGATAATGTATAGGTGAACTGTTTCAACAATATTGTCGTTGAAAACAAGGAATTTTGGTCAATGCAACAGCCTCAAAAGATCAGCGGGGCATGGAGATGTATTTTCAAATTAAGGCAACGGTTGCTACCTTTTTTCAGGTACAAAATATACTACTTCTCTAAAGTCAAGTCGTGGGATGATCCATGGTTAGACAGTTGTTTAATTTTAAGTAGAGAGCTAACTCATCTTGAAATAGAAAGCTCTGGTATTTGCAGAAATTCAAAAGTTAGTGGTCATATTCAAAACAATGTGATATGTCTTCCGCATTTATCTATTCTCAAGATGAAACAATTTTGGAGACGTGCTAGACAGACAAAACTTTTTTTTAGCAAGACGGTCGTGTAGAGCAGATCTACACAGTTGGTTGATATATATAGTAATAATAAACAACGATCAACATGCCTGGTCATTGGTTAAATAGGTTTAAGTGCTTGATGAAGTATTTTACATACGATCGAAAGTTACTACATAATATACAAACCACAACCGCTAGCAACAAAAGAAACGTACTATGAACCAACCACTTCAGCTCCAAAATAACACCTTAACAAGCAATCCAAAACACTGGTCGTAAGACATCAAACGAAAAGCAACATGAAGTACAAGAGGAAGTCACCATGGACGTGGGAAGAAGATTCGTTGGTGCAGCGCATCAGGTTCAGATCTGCTCTCGGATTTGTCCCAAATGATAGGAGTGTCCATTAGGATAGCATGAAAGGGAGAGCATTTGTACCTGTCTAATGGTGGAAGAGAGAAGAAATTTTGTGACATAACTGAAGCCTCAGAGTTGATCGCCCATTAAAACGACAACTATTTTGTTCAAGCCAAACGGTCCAAGCAAATGCTACGATGAAAGTTTCCATTTCACGAGAGGAGGGAGAGTATTGCTAGAAGTCAAAATGATGGAACTGGGGAGGAACATGGCCAAGGACATATGTTGCAACTGACACCCAAAGGTAGTAGCTAAGGTCGCAGTTAGAGAAAAGATAGGTGATAGATTCGTCAGCGTGGTGGTAGAGAACACTGAAGGGTTACTACCTAGCTGGCTTTAGGGCAAAGAAGATAGTACTCTTCAGATTAAAAGAATGTAGAACTGCCTAGCTGGCTTTGATGGTATGGGATGAAGGAAATGGAGCGGAAAATATGGTTTAAAGACAATTGTGCCAAAAAAGGTTTGTTGTTGTGGAAGGTTATTAATAAAGCAGTTTTTACACAAAAGATAAATTGAACACCCCACATTCCTTAATGTCACCCGTATGAGGATTTCATTAAGGAGTAATTTAGCATTGTAGGTATAAAGACATAAAACATTACAGAGACTATGATTTCACAAGACAAAAAACAATAAATTTAGAGCAAAAGAAGAAATTTTCAAATTACTAAACAATTTTTTTTCAATTAACCAAAGTGTCATGTCTCAAAACCTCAGTCAAAAATGATATCAGAGTTAAATTATATTATCCCCCTAAATAGTCAAAAAGATACAACCTAACCTTAGAAAGAGGACAGGAAGTAATCCATCTTGTAGAAGTCTATCACGACAAAGCTAACAAAGAAATCTGAACTATAAACTTTCTCCATGTAAGCCTGGGGGAAAGAAAAGAGAAAGGAAGAAAGGAAATGGATCAGAAATAAAGCCTGGTGAGCTGCTGTGATTACTAGTCCGACTACTAAGTTAACTAAAAAAGATAAATAGTGGTCCTAGTGTCATAAAAGGGTAGGCGTTTGTACATATCTAAAGGTGAATAATAACTGATATGAATTGACATAATGGATTGACTATTCTTATCTAAGAGACAATGACGATAATAACGATCATACTAAAACTGATTGACTATTTTATAGTTCTATAGATTCATGTAGAAACATGTAATTAAGAAGGAATTTCCTAATTCTACCCATCGATTGGCTATCTAGATGTGAATAATCTGTGCCAACTATGGCATTCGAGGCTATCACTTCCCGACCCCATCAATCAAAAAGACACAGCCTCAATCACATGTGTTACATCGTCTTATCTTCCATTTTCGGATCCATGCACTCTCATGACTTAGCCGAAACATGCTCGTACCCAACTCTCGTTTGGAGCTCTTACTACCTAGTTCAGTATAAGCGTGCCTTGACCCCTACCTAGTGCGAGACCCCGTCAATAACCAAGGAATACCGAATGACATGGATCCCACACAAAAATGCATACAAGTCTCCCCGAGATTTGGTCCCCAAGTTAAATAGGATTCCCACAAGCCCCCTATATCTCAAATGAGTGGATCCCTCCCTGCTTATTAATCTAGTCTTTTAACTTAATCCGTTTTATGTTCATTAATAATCCCACTGACCTAACATGTTATTTCTTATATTGTAATTAGCGAAAGTAATTTACAACCTTTACCCCCGAATTGTAATTAAAGAAGTAATTTACGACCCCTTTTATTTGCTTATGAATCCAGTGTTTTAACCCGTTTAAGTTCATTAATAAGCCCATAACATGTTATTCCCTAGATTATAATTCACGAAAGTATTTTACAACCCCTTTTCCTTGCTTTTTAATCCAGTGTTTTAACATTACCTTTTTAAGTTCATTAATAAGCCTTGTGTCATAACATGTTCTTTCTTTGATTGTAATTAACGAAAGTAATCTATAACCTTTTTACCTTTGGATTGTAATTAACGAAAGTAATCTACAACCCCTTTCCATTACCATGTCACTTATTTTTTAATCACATGTTTAAAAATTACAATAATATGTTTTACTTAATGTATAATTAAGTATATCTTACCTCAATTCACACTACACCAAAACAGGTGATTCCCAATGAGTATAACCATCGCAAACAATTTCAACAACGCTTATTAGTGTTGCTATGAGGGCGTGGTAATTGATTTCCAACGCATATAAGCGTTGGAAGATATGCTCTCCCAACGCTAATAAGCGTTGGCATATTTACATTCGCAACGCTTATAAGCGTTGGTAGATTTTTTTGCAACGCTTATAATCGTTGGTAGATTTTCGTTTGCAACGCTTAAGATTTTCGTTCGTAATGCTTATAACCGTTTGAATATTTTTGCTTGCAACACTTATACATGTTGCAATATTTTAATTCACAACAAATATAAATTTTAATAGTAACAAAAATATGTATTAGCAACTTGCATATTCTAACATTAATAGTCAATTAAAAACCAACATGATGATAATATAGACGATATTCAATATGAATCAAAAACTAATATTATTCTCAATTTAAACTTAATGCATAGTAAAAGACAACATTCATAATCACGTAACGACATAAAATATCAGTTAACAATAGACAATTACAATACATAATTACATTGTCAAATTCAATACATAATTAAGTTGTTAAATTTAATTCATAATTAGGTTGCTAAATTCAATATATAAATGAAATTATACAAATGCCGAATTTTCTCTTTTCTTCCGCTGCACCATTAGACCATTTTCAAGATTATCTACTACACCATTGGAACTACCATCCAATTTTCTCTTTTCTTCCGTAGTCTTTAGAAGTGCCTGCATTCATTGAATATTACATTAAATTGACAATTTCGGTTCCTTGTTAAAAACATAAGAAAAAAAAAGTATGCATCATGCACAATTTTTTTTAAATTGTAGGCTCTGAGTGACTCAGTTTAACTGCGCCTTAGGCTCAGTAATACTAAGCCGTTCGGCGCAATTTAACTGCGCCTTAGGCTCAGTAGTACCGAGCCGAACTACTAAGCCGTTCGACTCAGTAATACTGTGTCGTTCTGCGCAGTTTTACTAGGCCTTAGGCTCAGTAATACTTTAATTTTGAAACATCTGTACTTATGACTTTGAAAATAAAAAGATGTACAATTTCGGGTAACAAAATGCACAAATTTTACTTCAAATCTCCCATGTAAGTATGTGTTTTTAGTGCAGTAAACGACAAAATTTAATGAAACACTTAAATAAAAGTCGTAGCTTAAGATTTGAGTTTTCCGGAATGACTAAAATCGTCAAAATCGGATCAACAATTTAAAAGTTATGATCAAAACAAGTCAGCTCTTAGAAACCGAGTTAAGAATTTATACAGCAGGTCAGCGGAACAAAACTTGTTTTCGACCTAACAAACTTCAAAATTTTATGAAACACTTCAAATGAAAGTTATAGCTTAGGTTGTAAGCTTTCCGGGATGTATAAAATCGTCAAATTCGGACAACACAATCAAAAGTTATGACCATACCAGTTTCAGCTCAAATTTTAAATAAGTTATGTTTTAGGACAGCGATGCAAATATATATTTCTAGCCTAGCAAGCCTTAAAATTTCATGAAATACTCTAAATTAAAGTTGTAATTTACAGTCTTAGGTTTCCGAAATGTACAAAAACATTAAAATTGGAATAAGAGAAAGCTTACAAAATTTTGGCATTCGCAGGAGGTTGAATAGGACTAGATATATTTGCGATTGGTTCCTAAAAAAATATGAACAATGCCTTAAATACTGAAAACGTTAATGGAATAATTTTATTCAAGATTTTATTCAAATGAAATGAGCTTACATAGTAAGACTTCTATTTCCAGTGAAATTTATATTCTCCCATATTGATGGTGGAACAAAACCGTTTAGCATATTGTTCTCAAGGGACCCGTTGTAGACAACAAAACATGCAACATTCATTATGTGATTTCTGACTCTAAACGTGTATGAAAAGGTTATAAAATTGCCATTTCCAATAATATAGAGAAAAGAATTGCACTCACAATCTCTGGAGATTAGGAAGGCTTGAAAAGTTCAAAGGAATATGTCCATTGAGAGCATTATTTGACAAGTCACTGCAACTTCAAAAGTAAAATTAGTGAAATAATTATAAATAAGAAACCTTCCCAGAAGAATACTGAAATTTCACTGATATAGACATTGTGAATTATAATGTTGCAATACATACTTACATGGTTGTGATATTATTTGACAGTTTATTTGATAGTATGAGTCCAGTTAGAAGGTTCCCGCTAAGATCTCTGAAACATCAAACCCACAATTTTATAATGCATCGACTATTAATAGTAGAAGAGAAATGAAGTTCACAAAAATGAAACAAAATTAATTTTGTAAGTTTTCAGCTATCCAACTTCGTATATAGTAGCATCGAACAGTTCACAAGTAACCAAGTTGACATATCCGACTAAGATCAGGAACAGCCCCTTGCAAACCGCAGTTTCTAAGGCTGCTGATAGACAAAAATCATAAGTTAATGTTGAAATAAATGTTTTCACGAACAACAACTAAATCATTCAACAACAACCGCATGCTCCGATGGAAGTAATGTTAAAAAAGAGAACTCATAATGTACGCTTGGGCTTAATTAAACTAAAATTCTATGCCCAAGCTAAACGTGTCTGTAAAAAGCTTGTAGAGGAGGTTGCACAAAGAATGCAGAAACATATGCAACCTACTAATAGTTCATAAATATTTGCATGACAATTCACAGTTTCACAGCTTGTGCATTTGAACTTGATGCCGAAGTATCTTGTAGGGGAGAATTAAACAACTGCAACTGTTTCTGATTTTCTTTACCTTACCCTTCAAAATTCTCATCTATCCTACTTCTGGCATAGACGATATACCTATTTGAGCTATAACGGTCAAAGAAGCCCGCAGTGGAAGAAGATAGCGTATGGACTTCCAGAATTTCTTGTCTTAAAAAAGAATTATTGTATCAAGGACAAACAACATTGAGATGCCATGCCAAAGAAAAGAACCTGAAGAGAAAGTCAAAAACTAGAGCTAGAGTCATGTTGATAGTTGCGGTCTTATCACACCTGAGTTGAACTTGGAAAGCAAGTCAAAAACTAGAGTTGACTCATGCTAATAGTTGCAGTCCTATCACACCTGAGACCAACGGTGGAAAGAGGTACATATTGTGTTTCATCGATGACTTTAGTTGCAAATCAAAGTTTTATCTGATGAAAAATCGTAGGCACTGAATTACTTTAAAAGGTTTAAAATAATGGTTGCAAGAGAGACATCATGTTTGTGAAGCGTTTACGGACTTATAGAGAACGAAAATTTACTTTCATCGAGTTCAACAGAATTTGTCAACAAATGGGAATTACAACCACAACATACACTACACAATGTAGTTAAAAGAAAGAAAAACAGAACAATTATGAACATGGATTGATTGATGCTTTCAGACAAAAAAAAGAAAAAAGATTTTTCCCTTATAGTTAGTCCCAGACGTTACAAGTTTTGGCACCTTTTTCACTATAGGAATCATAATATAAGCATTTGTCTGACAAAATTTGGGATACCATTGGTTAGTATAGTGTACTTTGCATGCAAAGTTTCCTTTTTGATAATTGAATATGACATTGTGTACCAAAAATAAGTAACTTAGCAAACTCTATAATAGTTAATATGCTAAAAGGAACAACGTTTACTGGGAATATCATGCTTTCACTTACACTGAGATGAATAACATTTAGTTACTATTTTATATTTTAAGTTAAATGCAATAATTTATTTAGTGTAAAATAGTGACTCGGCGAACCATTTACTGATGAGATGTGCACCATGCTTTCATGAATTCGACGAGCCATTTAGCAAGATGTGCACCATGCATTCATGGATATGAAAGGAATATCATTTAGTATTATGCACTCTAAGACATATACAGTGATTTAGTGAGTATTAAATCAATAAATGGTGAGCCATGAACTAACCGGAAAACAATGCTATCAAGAAATATATCTAGGATGACTGTTACCGACTCGAACCCATGCGTCACTTTTTCCCTTTTTACAGTATAACCTGATATTAAAAAAAACTACTCAATGGTCTCATTTTCCTTGGTCGAACTCTCTTCCTGAATACGACTACTAAGATCCTCGTATGCTTTTAATGTGATACTAGTAGTCCTCCATAGCTTCAAATATATGCCTCAAACCATTCTCCAGGTTTCTGTTGGAATTTAAGAGAAGGAGGATAACTAAATTTTCTTGCAATACTTCTTAACTTCATTACTACAAATATGACCACCCTTATATATAATAGACAAGATACCCTTACATACCAATAGACACCAATTGATTAATAGACACAACACTAAACGAAGTGACATGACACTTAAACAAGAGACATAACTCCTGACTCAAAAGACATAACAAATTACGAGACACAATAAATTGGGTTTATTTTCCAACATCCCCCCTTAAACCCAATTCTTCAACCATTTTGAACATTTCTTCAAACTTCAAAAAATTCTGGGAACATCTCGGCTTCGATTGATTTATACCTCACGTGTTTTGGTAAAAATATATAAATCCGCTTATCGAAACGTCTTCGAATAGTCTGGTCCAGGGCGTATGGTGTATTTGTAGCAGCCAGTACAAGAACTTTCTGATCATTGTTTCCTACACCCTGCATCTGCACAAGAAGTTCGGTCTTAATCCTTTTAGAAGCTTCGCTTTCATTTCCTTCTTCATCTTCATGCACCAAATTTTCCGATCTTTGCTGCAAACCTTTCGTATATATTTCCTTTCTCTTGGTATGCCTAGTACGTGAACCTTTGCATATTTTTGTAGCATTTGCAAAAGGAAAGAGCAATACTGTTTTTCCCTGATTACGGTTTTCTTCCTTGTCCTGAACTGATGCCGCATCTGAAACAACTGTTTTCTCCAAATCTATTTTCTTAGCATTATCGTCTTGTGTACCGTTTGAAGCCAGGTCTTCATCTGAATTCACTTTCTGCGCTTCTTCTTTTTTATTCTCCATTAGTGCTTCATCAACATGATCTGCAATGATCATTTGTACCGACTCCTCATTGGATTCTAGATTGTCAACAACTTCCTCCTGCTCGACTCTTTTCAAAACCAAATAATTGGCCTCGTCTTCCAATTTTTCAGCTTCAACATCTCTCTCTTCCTCACTATTTTTCTTCTCATCCTCCTTACCATAAATCTCCTTCAATAAAACCCACGATTCTTTTGCTGTTTTTTCTCCAATTATATGGTCGAAAGCTTCTTCATCTACGTTCTCACTCATTGCTGCACGTGCACAACGATCTTTCCATCTCAACTTGGTGAATGTGCCTCACTCTCTTTCTTCGTCATATTTTTGACGTCTTTTGGCCATTCGTAGCCACTTTCAACGATCTCCCAAAGCCCTTTAGAGATCAACTCTTCTTTCTTTTTATCACTCCACTCTTTGAAATTTTCTTTTGTGAGAACAAACGGTGAGAAAAATAGCATTGTCATAGTTTCAACCTGACGCTCTGATACCAATTGTTGGAATTTAAGAGGAGGAGGATAACTAAATTTTCTTGCAATACTTCTTAACTTCATTACTACAAATATGACCACCCTTATATATAATAGACTAGACACCCTTACATACCAATAGACACCAATTGATTAATAGACACAACACTAAACGAAGTCACATGACACTTAAACAAGAGACATAACTCTTGACTCAAAAGACATAACAAATTACGAGACATAATAAATTGGGTTTATTTTCCAACAGTTTCTAGCTTCATGCTGCTATTGAGGCACAACAAGATTATTATTATTCAGAACAAAATTTTTTGTTATGTGCTTCAACAGCCCTACACATTTACTGCTCTTGTCTCTCGATATTTTTCAATGTAATTTAACTAAAATGTAATTTAAATAAACAAAGAAGAAAAACCAAAAAGTAACAATTAAATTCGGCAAGGTGATCATTTAATAATATTCCATCCAATATAATTTAATCCTATATGTTATAATTAATTTAATTATATCTAATAATCGAACATAATATCATTTAACATAATATGACATTGTAACTTAATCAATTTCAGCATGTGTAACAACGTTGGTTGATCCTGCTTTGTCAATTATATTGATAACTGACAATTACTATTTCTAATTTTTAGTTTACATTCTCAACCCTTACATTCAAAGGTTGCATCAGTGAAGATAGCAAGAGTATCTTCAGATAGGAAACCCAGTAAACCTACATATTGCGCGCGCGTCTAGAGTTGTGATTGCCACTTTTATATTTTTACTTCTAAATTTTGTAGAAGTAAAGATAGTGGCTTATATGCAGGAGCTGAAAAGAAACACAACTACTATGCAGTCCTATCATTTTCTGTCTGCACAAAGCATGTAGATCGTCATTCTCGCTTCTGCATATCTTGCTCTATCTTCTTGGACTAAGATTAGCCCATTATAGACTAAGATTCTATTTATTTATTTTAATTTCAATTTCAATCCAAATCTTATATTCTTAAGTTTCGAAATATAATGTTAAAATGCTTGTTTTGTTTTTGTACATTAGATCTAGCACTATGAGCTTTTTATCAAAAACTTCTTTTTTGTTTAAAAAAATTACAGAGATTTATAATTACTTTTTATATTTTACTTCCAGCAATACAACTATTTTTAAAATATTTTATTCACTGCATGTTTAACTGAAATTTACAAGAACTTCCAACAATAGAATACCCAATCCAAACACTTTCAAATTTACAGCAGATTTCCTCCTCCAAATTAACGAAGGGATGGAAGGAAAACCAAAAAGTAACAACTAATTGTCGGACAAAGGTTACATTTTAGTTAAACTGATGAAAGTACATCCAACATAAGTTTCCAAACACTAAACATATGCATTATCGACTGTTAAATTATGTTTTGGATTCTTATTGTTTTTGTGTTACAGATAATCAGTTGTTGTAAATTTAGCATTATCTTTAGTACAGTCTATACCTGAAATTAACAATCAATCTCAGGAAAAAAATCAATAAAGCAACATCAAACTCAATAAAGCATTATCTTCAGATAATCAACTGTTTTTTGTGTTTACAGATAATCAAACCATAAAGCAACAATCGAACAAAATTTAAAAACTAGATTCAAGTTGAATGCAAATTAAAAACCAGATAATGAATAAAGACAAGATAAATGTAATTTATACCTGAAATCGACAAAGCAAATATTGAACAAAATTTATACTTGAAGCGATGCGATTGAATGCGATTGAATCTGAGTTGAATGCGAACACAAATCGAACAAAGATCCCCAAAATACGATTAGAGAGGAACGAATCTGAAGTTTTCAATCATCGCCATGCTACGTTTTTTTTCCTTCTGAAATAGTCGAATTTGGATTATTGAGTTAGGAGCGGCCGATTTTTGCAAAAGCGTTGGAGAAAGGAACGAGAAATGGGAAATAGGGTAACCGATGTAAGTTTACGTTTTTACTTTAAGAAACCACTCCTACAAACACAAATAAGTGTTGGGAATAAAAAAAAATTATAATTATGTATTTTTGGTAACACTTTCTAAGCATAGCAATGCTTATTATTGTGACTACCTTGCAACACAAATAAGTGTTGGCCATTGAAAAAAAAAGGGTCACCAAATGGCCATTATGGTGTAGTGTCACATGTTTTTCATTTGCATGTTAATGGCCAAATTCGTACCATTAATTCCAATTAACATGTTTTCCAATATATATTACTTAATGTCGTACTAAGTACAATTAACGTGTATTCGATATTAACGTTAAATTAATATGCTTTCCAAATTAACGTCAAATGAACATGTTTTTCATTTTAATGTCAAACTAGCATGTTTACAAATTAATGCCAAATAACATGTTTTCCAATATAAGTGTCAAATTAACATGTTTTCAAATTGATGTCAAATAACATGTTTTCCAAATGAACATAAATGACAAATTAACATGTTTTAACATTAAATGAACATAAATGTCATGTTTTCCCAAATTAACATCAAATGAACATAAATGTCCATTCAACATGTTTTTCCCAAATTAACATTAAATGAATATGAATGTCTAATTAACATGTTTTTCCAAATTAACATCAAATGAACAACAATGTGTAATTAACATGTTTTTCCCAAATTAACATCAAATGAACATAAATGTCTAATTAACATGTTTTTCCCAAATTAACTTTGAAAGAACATAAATCTAATTGACATGTTTTCCCAAATTAACATCAAATGAACATAAATGTCTAGTTGACATGTTTTCCCAAATTAACATTGAATGAACATAAATGTCTAATCAACACGTTTTAGCGTCAAACGAACATATTTACAAATTTATGTCAAACACTTATCTTCCAAATCAATGCATATTAACTTGTTTACAATCAATGTCAAATAACATGTTTTTTAAATTACTGTCAAACTAACATGTTTTCTTAATATAAAGTTAAGTCCAACCTATTAAGATTTACATGTTTGCATATTCTTCCCTTTTAGTTATCCAAATTATACAATCAATGGTTAATAAATTCCAATATGCCCAAATACCTTTTTTATCATTATTACATATCACTTCAATTTTATGCAATTCAGACGATAAAGGCCTGGGCTCTTGTTGGCCTAGGCTTAGTGCAAAATAAAAGAAAAAGGAGAATAGATCCAAACTCAGAAATGAACTGATAGGCATAATAAGACTGTAAATAAACCAATGGCAAAAAGGGGGTAGGGAAGAATGGTGTACATATAAAGAAATAATAATTAAACAAAGGGATACAGCGTGTCAGTTAAAGAATGAGTCGGCGACTCATAGGCAGTGGCTTGGCTAAGGGAACCCACTAGAGCGTAATGAAAGTGGGTCTTCATAGGGCGATTATCACTGCTTATGGATCCGAACCTGGTGATATATCCATGACCAGGATGAAGCTCGGGTGAAACTTAGTGGAAGTCTGAACCGACTAATGTTGAAGAATCAACAGATGAGTTGTGGAGGTAACTGACAGTAATTAAAAGAACAATAACATAAAAGAATAAACTTATAAACACTAATACTTTCATATCCACTATATTTACTATCAAAATCCTTTTTATTTAGATTGCTAATCACTACAACAACTATTGTATCTATTTTAACCTTAACTTAGAAGAAATCTGAAAATCATATTAGTACTCACATAAAATCGTTGTAGATTTAGAAAAGGCTTTTGAAACTTGAAGTAGAAGAAGAAATATCATTTCAATCTATATTTTGACAACAACTTAACATTTCTCCTACTTTTATTTAGGAACATCATAGTAAGGAGAAAGAAGATGAAGAAATATTTTGTGTAGGAAAATAGTGAGGGTTGCTAGTCTATTTATAGTAGAGCTAGGTGTCCAAGTTCATTGGATTTGTTGTCCAGGTTCATTGTATTTTACACGTCAACAATACATCAGCAGAATTATCCAAAAACGTTCGAAGGTGGGTCGACCCACCTTAGACCTGGGTCGACCCCTGGTCGACCCATGTGTTGACCCAGTTAAGGTCTGGGTCGCTCATTTACAATTGCTTTATTTCCTATTTATTAATATTTTTATTTAAACTTTGTTTGATCATAACAACTTCATACTTTGTCCGATTTACGCAAACCAAAAGTCGATCTGAATAAGAATTTCGTAACAGACGCAATAGTGCAATCCCCATTGCCGAATTCTCATAATTTTTTCAGCTTATTCTTTAATTAGTTTCTATTTGTAAAAATCTGGGTTGTCACATCATCCTTGGGTCACTCTGGGTTGGTCACATCAACAAAATAATGATATGTTTGTGATAGATATGCCTAGGCGACAGTCCATCCACTTTCGTTTTGCAGGTGCTAGTGAGACATCATTAAATTACGTACGGTCGCAGAGTTTGTGCCAAAGAGTGCAGGGTAAGTATCTAATTTATTAAGTGTTTAATTATCTAAAATTCATAAATGCTTACATCTTATAAATTATAGCGGCTTCGAGATCCGCCCTACAGATTTTATTTGGTCTATTTCTGGGCAATTCTATATGAGCAGGATGACTGGATGTTTGGCTCATTATGAAGATATCCTGCTAATGTAAGGAATGCCATCCTCGTTTAGGTGCTAGTAAGTATAAATTCATATTACATTCGAAAATTAGTATAATGTATATAACACAACTTTTATTATCAACTCGTAGGCATTTGTTCGAGTTAAGCCCTAAGATATGGATGTCTTTGTCAACCATTGGAATAAGAGAATGCGAAAAAACAACAAAGACACCATATACAAAGCCAAAAATAAGGGAAGGAAGCTGATCTGCATAAGCGAAGAGGTATGGGCATAGTTTCTTCACTACAACAAAAAACACTTTTCGCAACAGGCAATTTCTGTTGCAGTAGACCTATTGCAACAGGCCAGCGCCTGTTGGTATAGCCGAAGTTGCAATAGCTTCGCAACAGTTTTTGCCTGTTGCAATAATAAGTTGCTGTAGACTTTTTTGCAACTGGTCTTTATTGTTGCAACAGATCCTTTTGCAACAACAAATGACAGTTGCAAACCTGGAATAGACGTTTAAAAAATGAGATACTACAACCGTTTCTGGCTGTTGCAAATGACTCAACTACAACTGTTTAAAACAGTTGTAATTCAATTATTTGCAGCACTATATATATATATATATGTATATATAATTCACCACTATCAATATATAATAATTCGTTGCTAAAAACAAATATTATAATTAACTAATCAAAAGCAAACTCCTTAAAGCAAAAAAAATACAATTACATACACAAATTCTTAATGTACATTTCAAAATATTTGATAAATTACATTCAACCATCTAGTTCTAACATATTAAAAACACATAATACATTGAAATGATTATATCCATGTTGATGTCATGCTTCTCACCAGCAAACTTTTTGCCTTGAGCTAGAGTTGGGCACGTCAGTTCCAATAATTAAATTCAATTCATGTCTTTATGTTGAAAATAAAGGAGACTGAGTTCGCAACCTGCATGTACAATTATAGAGAAAAATGATGTGAGTCATAACATACATGAAGACAACACTTAAAACAACAATAATAACCATACAGACAATATTTTAGGAGCTTGTTAGACTTCCAAGTTGATTCAAGAGTTGGAAAAATGAACGACAAAGGAGATGGGTTACGTTTATTCAAATGCAGTTCTAAGAATATTTCAAGTACTGTAACGACAAAAGAAATTACAAATTGGTAAATGATACGGCATATTTGAAGGAGTCCCTCAACATTCAAAGCAGTTTTCTACTTTAAAGATGAGACCAAGCATTTCATTTTATAATCACCTGGAGACACTGATCCTTATCATCTTGAATTTGAAGACGGTTTATGAGAGAACAGAAGAAAAACAATTTTTCAGGATGTTACTCTACAATCTATCCATCTGAATACTTCATGCGCACTCTACTAGTTCATACGCCATAAAAGCAGCTATCTTCTGCTTCAATTTAACGCAATCTGTGTCGTTTGCCTAAAATTTTATATAACATACAACAATCAGAAAACAGTTATCTCCGACATAAAGGATAAATACACATATAGATACACAATATTATATATATATATAGAGATATATATATATATATTGTAACAACCCGTATTTTCAATAACCTGTAATAATGAAAATTGAGGCAGAATTAAATTATAAAATGGGAATCAAGGGAAACGGGCTATGCCATTGCGTTCGTCTCGGAAAAATACGCGAAATAGAGTCCGAGTTTTCGGAAAACGGAGTCCGTATGGCCCAGATATGGCCCGTCAAAGTTTTCAGAAAATTCAAGGTTTAAAATCAGATTCAAATTTAAAGAATTGGGCCAGCTGGGCCAAGGCGGGAAAAATCTCGCCAGGACCCCATGTCGACAGGCCTGTCGACAGGGGTCTTGGCATGTCGACTGCCCTGTCGACAGCCCTGTCGACAGGGGGTGCCCAGGCAGTCTAGCCTGGTGCACCATTTCTGATTTGGGCTTGATTGGGTGGCTTGGTTCTAGAGGGTTCCGAGATCTGACGGGCCAAAACTATCCTAGGGTTAATCCTAGGGCTAAAAACACTCTAATCTTCTATAAATATACCCCTAATCCTACCCTAAAGCCTCATAATCATTCTAGCAACAAAACTATGCCAAAATCCAAACTCTCATGGCCTCCACCCTCTTCATACAACTCCTAATTTAATTCCTAAGTGATTTTCCATGCATACAAGCATATTTGGGCTTGTATTATCCTCCTTAGCTTGCATTAAAGGCTTGTTTTTCTATTGGCATTATAAAGGAGGAGTCTTGATCAAGTTTGCTTGCATTTGGGGGTTTTAAGTAGTTGCATAAGGGGCTTCTTGCATTTGTTATACTCATTTGAGTCCGCATAAGCATTGTAAGCCCTCTTACCTTCATTTTAGAAACTCTAAAGTTAATATGTGATGCAAGTTGGGATTTATGTATGTTAAATGAGTTATGCATGTTTATGCAAGTTTACTAAGCCTTGATTTGCAAGTTAAATGAGTTATGCATGTTTATGCAAGTTTACTAAGCCTTGATTTGCAAGTTAAATGAGTTATGCATGTTTATGCAAGTTTACTAAGTCTTGATTTGCAAGTTAAATGAGTTATGCATGTCTATGCAAGTTTACTAGGCCTTGATTTGCAAGTTAAATGAGTTATGCATGTTTATGCAAGTTTGCTAAGACATGATTTGCAAGTTTATTGAGTTATGCATGTTTATGCAAGTTCACCATGCCATGATTTGCAAGTTTGATAAGTTATGCATGTTTTGCAAGTTCACTATGACATGATGTGCATGTTTGACAAGTTATGCATGTTTTGCAAGATCACTATGACATGATTTGCAAGTATGCATGTTTTGCAAGTTCACTATGACATGATTTGCAAGTTTGATAAGTTATGCATGTTTATGCGAGTCCGCTATGCCATAATTTGCAAGTTAAATAAGTTATGCATGTTCATACAAGTTCATTAGGCCATGTTGTGCATGTTTGACAAGTTGTGCATGCTTATGCAAGTTTAAAATGACAAGTTGTGCATGTTTGACAAGTTATGCATGTTTATGGCAATATGCAAGTTCACTATGCTAAGTTGTACAAGTCTAACCTGTTATGCATGATTGTTGTGCAAGTTTATCATGTATGTTGTGCCAAGTTCCCTCTTCCTATCCTTTATGCGTTATTACGAATATGTAAGCGATAGAATGACGTTGGGGGTTTTGGGGTAAACTTAAAATACATGAAAATATAAGATTGGGAATTTACCTATTAAGTTAGGTCTACCCAAGTAATTGTTGACTTGTAATTATGTTTTGAAATAAAGTGGACATGACACTTAGAAAACATAAGTGTGGCCAACTCGAGGTTGGGTTGAGTTTGTAGCGTAATTCTACCCGGAACCGACCGGCTTAACTAGTGGCTACAAACAATAGGACCCAATGTGAGAAGTTGGTCATGGGGTGCCAAGACCCGAGGTTAGACCAAGTTGTGGTGTAAAGCTACCCGGACCCGCCCGGCTTAACTAGTAACCGCAACAAAGTCTAATGTGAGAGGTTAAGGTGCCTTAAATTAATTAATGCCTCATGATTAGGGTTAAGTCAGGGTCCACTAATACTTAACCAATTTGGGGATTCGAGGGATTAGAATGTGGTTAAGTTGTGAACCGTTAGTTACACTTAACTAGTTTAATCCATTTGGGGATTCAAGGGATGAAAATGGGGTTAAGTTACACTTAACCAATTTAATCAATTTGGGGATACAAGGGATTGGATGGAGTTAAGTGGTGAACCGTTGGTTGTACTTAACCAGTTCAATCCATGATTAGTGAGGGGTTAAATCACACTTAACCCTCTTGGGGAAACCCTAGCAACGTGGTCTGTTCTAACAGTAATCCCAGTTTGGTATCATTCACAACCCTAGAAGCTAGGCTAGGGCGGGGTACGATTACTGGAGGATGTAAGCGACCAAAGGGCGATGGCCAAGTGGTACAGCGGTGCGGGTCCGGCGGGCTACGGACGTGCACGTAGTCCGATGTTGGACAAACTCGAGGCACGTGTACCAGTAGGTTAGGGCTGTGCATTATTGCTTAAGTGTCTGGGGTTGACATCCGAGGGCTTGATACACCCAAAGGGGGACCCAGCACAGTCTACCTACAACCATATGTGGGCCATATGGACACCAACACTTGACGTGTTAGGTTTATAGGGAGCCGATCGACTAGACCGTTGGGTTGGACCTTATATTAAGGTCACTTCATGTTATTGGGCCAAAGTTTGGGCTAAGGGATCAATACCTGTTATGTTGGTTTGCTAGTACACCGTGGTGCAAAAACTTAACCATGTTTATGCGATGACACCTCTATCTATCTTGTAGTTGATTTATCATGCCAGTACGTTGTTATTTATGATCATCTCAGTTGCCATCATGATGTTAACTTTATTAGTTTATAGACTGATCGTAGCAGGGCTTACTCAGTCTTTTTGACTGACCTGTTTTTCTTTCGCCTCTTTTCTTCCGTTTCCCCCCCCAGGTTCTCAGGGAGGGAATACTAGAGCCTAGCTTGGATTTTAGCTGCTTCCTTGGATAGCTCAAGTATGCTTTGGACTTGAGCCGCTGTGGTTTATCACTCTTATTTGGGGGATAGTACTTATGTATTTTCAGTTTATCAGATGATGTATTTATCTAGACCTGAAATTTTGGGAAAGTGACATTTTGATGTACCAGACTTGTGTTTTGAAATGGTTTATAAATCTTCCGCTGTTTTATTTACTTACTCTGTTTATTTACATATATATATATATGTCATGTCCTGCCTTGCTATATCACTATGCATGTTTACCAATAATGCCCCTCCAAAGCTAGTGCATTCCTTTGCGAGTGACCCTGGCGGAGGTGGGGTGTTTACATTTGGTATCAGAGCATATGGTTTACGAGAAGGGATAAAAAGGGTTTTAAAAACTTTTGAAAACCTATTTTCAAAAACCAAGTATAAAGTACTTTCCAAAGAAAAGTCTAGTTGTTTTTAAAGGCTATTCCCCAAAAGCCATTAGCACTATCCTTTGACTCCTCGTTTGAACTCTTTTCTTTTCGTTTCCAGCATGTCTGATAATCTCATCTTGCCCGGAGGAGTAACGATACCCGATTGGTTTCGTCGGTACTTGGAAGTCACGGCACCGGTCCCGGGTGTCCCTAATGTTGTCCCCCCAGTCGAGGCCGCTGTTCCTCCTCCTCCTCCTCCCGTAGCTGATGTTCCTCTTCCCCCTCAGCCTCCACAAGCGGATTTCGCGGAAACTTGCAAGAACTTTAAGAGGATGGGTGGCAAGAATTTTAATGGAACAGAGACTTTTGTAGAAGCAGGGAATTGGTTGAGAGAGACCGAAGATCTTTTAGCCACCTTTGATATAGGTGACCGCAGGAAGGTTTTATTGGCAGTATGGTTGCTAAAGGAAGAAGCTGCACGTTGGTGGGTAGTCACCACCGCTACTAGGCCAATTGAGACTTGGGAGGACTTTAGAGGAAGGTTTGGACTAAGATTCTTATCACTGAAGCAAGGGGACATGACTATTAGGGAATACATAGATAAGTTTAATCAACTGGCTCAGGACGATTTAGACTTGGTTAATACAGCTCAGAAGAAGGCCCTACACTTTGCTCTAGGATTAAACGAGCCATTACATGGTTTGGCCATGTCTCATATACCCTTGGGGGCGACTTTCGAGAATTTGGTGAATTTGGCCCTACTTCAAGAAGAAGATAGCAATGACAAGAAAGAGGTCAAGGCGAATGAGTCTCAAGGCAAGAGAGTAAATTCCGGGAAACGGGGCAAGAATAACCACAACCGCAAGAACAAGCCAAGAGGGAATAGGAAATGCAACTTCTGTGATGAAGTTGGACATGTAGCCAGGGAATGTAGGAAGAAGAAGAGAAAGCGGGGCGAATGCTTTCATTGTGGTGAGTTTGGACATTTCAGCAAGGATTGCCCGAGGAAACAAGGGCAAGGTCAGACTCAGTGTGCAGGACTATCTGGAGGGCGAATTCATCTCCTCAACCCCGTCCTTCCAGCTCATGATAGAGGTAGTGTTCCTGTTGAAAATCTTGTTTACATTTTCTGATTTTCCCCGTTCGAACTTTGTTTGATTCTGGCACATCGCATAGTTTTATTTCATCTGATCCAGTTGAAAGTTTTGCACCTAAGTACTAGTGTAGTGGATGATCCCGTATGTGTTTCAAATCCAATTGGGGGTTCTGCCCGTTTGTCTATGGTCTGAGTGGATTTGAAAATTTCTATCTTAAGTATAGAATTCTCGTGGGATGTTTATATTCTCGGTTTCAGGGGATATGGGTTGGTTTTGGGCATGGAATGGTTGTCCTGTTTTGAAGCCATTCTTGGTTTTTGTATATAGGGTTGTGAGGCTCATGATCCGCCTCGGTAATACCCTAGAAATTTCTAGTAACCCTATGGGTCCCGTCATGTTATGTTATCTTGAGTCCCTCAACTCGTCTATCGATAGTTTGCAATCTGTGAGGGTGGTCCGAGAACATCCTGATATCTTGGGGAAAGTAAAGGGGTTACCCTTAGACGTGGGATAGATTTCCGCATTATCTGGTTGGTAATGCCAAGCCAATTTCGTGGCCGATTAGGCACATGACCTCACGAAGTGAGAGTTGAGAAAGCAAGTCAAGGAGTTGCTTGAGAAGAACTTCCTGAGACGAAGCATTCTCGAGTGGGATGCTCCAGTAGCATTCGTTACTAATGTGGACAGTTTGCTTCGCTTGCGTGTTGATTATCGTGAGAGGAATAGATAACCGTTACCAAGGATCAATGATTTGTTTGATCAGCTTGTAGGAGCATCTGTTTTCTTTTGATCTAGCTACCAGATTCCATCAGCTTAGGATGGCTGAGGATGGAATTGACAAGACTGCGTTTAGGACTCTAGATGGATTTTTTTTAGAATGGCTAGTCATGCTATTTGGTTTGACTAAGGCACCCGCATATTACGTGAACTTGATGGGTAGGGTGTTTAGGGAGTCCTTGAACAAGTTTGTCATGGTCGTCATAGACGATATTTTGATCTCCTCAAAAGGACGAGGAAGAACATGCTATACATCTCAAGGAGGAGATGGATACGCTTAGAGCCACCAGTGGAAGGTCAAGTTCTCCAAATGTCACTTGGGAGGAAAGAAGTTGGATTTCTTGGGCACATAGTTCCTAAGTAAGGCTTAGCGGTGGATTCCGCTAAAGTGGTTGCGGGTTAAGACCGGAAAGCTCTGAGAAGGGCAATTGAAGTAAGAAGCTTTCTCCGTTTGACTAGTTAGTTAGCATTCCCGGAGCTTAGACTTACTCTTCTGGATCAAGAAGGGAGTTTCACGGGAAGAAGACCCGCAGTTGGTCAAGAACATGGACCAGTCGACTGGAGGCGAGATGTTAGGTCACCTCGCTAGATATATTATAAAGGATGACTAAGGCGCGACAAGAGATTATGTGTTCCTCGAGTGAAAGACTTGGTAAAGAAGGTTCTTGAAGATGCGCATCACTCGAGGAGGTGGCCGAGTTGGTTTCAGAATACACGTTGTGCCACCAGGTTGAGGCTAAGTCATAGAAGCCCAGTGGGCCATTACCTCCATTGGAAGTTTCGCAAGGGAAGTGTGAAAACATCTCGATAGATTATGTGGATAGACTACCTAGATCAAAAAAAAGGGAATACGGGTATGAGGGTCATAATAGGTAGACTCACGAAGAGTGCTCATTTCAGTCCGGTGAAGAGCGAGAGGACTGCATCATGGTCAGCAACGGTTTACCCTCAAGAAGTTGGCCAGTTCGGAAATAGCCTACAGAAAGCCATGGGTAGGCAACTGAATCTAGGTACGGCCTATAGGCGGATGGTTCATGTCGATTAAGCCTGAGCTATAGGAAATCACGTTTATAAGGGCAATTGGCAACGTGGAGTGGTATTTCCAAGAAAAGTTCTGCTGCATGGAATACCTTATGGTAAGAAGACGAGATCCAGGATTCACTGGTGAACCTTGGAGAGCTTGCATGAAATCATGAGGTTATAGTATGTTTAAGCCAAGTATACAGAAGGAAGAATAAGTGGAAAAGAAAGACGAGAGACAATAATGAAATGAGTTCCAACTCGAATTTGGGAAATAGGAGTTAGGAAGCCAAGGAATCATGAAGTGAAAGATAGTCAAAGCACAGTGGAGTTAAGCTCAAGGAAACGTGACTAAGAAGAGTGAAGACTAGATACGCGCATCATATCTCTTTTTAAGAGTGCATCTCTGATCCTTGTTTTCCTGTGGAGCTTGCTTGCAAGTTATCTTTTGTATATGTCCTCTCGATCCCATTCTCGATCTTATTTCTGTTGTAAACTCCATAAGGGGGTTAAGACTCATCGGTTAGTACTATATGTCAAAGCTTGAGTGGATTTCTTGTAATCCAAAGAGGAGTTTATCTAGTTTATCTAGTTTATCGTGTTTATCTTGTCATGAGAACCTTAGGTAGAAACCCTTTGGATGAAACATGTATTTGAAACATGTTATGCTTGATGGTTGCAAGTGGTTGCAAGTGTTTGCAAGTGGTTGCTCGTGGATGCATTATACACGATTAGGCACTAGATCGGCTCACACACTTCTCATATTGCATGTGCATGAGTGTTTATGCTTATTCTTGGATGAAATTCGTATGCTATCACATGGATGTTGCATATGGATGTATGATTGAGCACGCATGAAGATATTATACATTATGTTAGGAATTTGCATACATATGGATTCATTTCACTGACATACATATGCATTAAGGAGGTTTACTGTATCAGTAACCCCCTGATTTACATACATATGCATTAAGGAGGTTTACTGTATCAGTAACCGCCTGATTTTTGCATTAGATAAGTACATATACACACACTTTTGCATATGTTCATCCAGCATTTAGAATCTTGTAAGGACAATGATTGCTCGTGGATGATGCTTTGAGTAGATGGATGATTGGATGGTAGGATACGTTCTTCCTAACTTGAAGATTTCGGGGACGAAATCCTTTAAGGAGGGGAGAATGTAACAACCCGTATTTTCAATAACCTGTAATAATGAAAATTGAGGCAGAATTAAATTATAAAATGGGAATCAAGGGAAACGGGCTATGCCATTGCGTTCGTCTCGGAAAAATACGCGAAATAGAGTCCGAGTTTTCGGAAAACGGAGTCCGTATGACCCAGATATGGCCCGTCAAAGTTTTCAGAAAATTCAAGGTTTAAAATCAGATTCAAATTTAAAGAATTGGGCCAGCTGGGCCAAGGCGGGAAAAATCCCGCCAGGACCCCATGTCGACAGGCCTGTCGACAGGGGTCTTGGCATGTCGACTGCCCTGTCGACAGCCCTGTCGACAGGGGGTGCCCAGGCAGTCTAGCCTGGTGCACCATTTCTGATTTGGGCTTGATTGGGTGGCTTGGTTCTAGAGGGTTCCGAGATCTGACGGGCCAAAACTATCCTAGGGTTAATCCTAGGGCTAAAAACACTCTAATCTTCTATAAATATACCCCTAATCCTACCCTAAAGCCTCATTAATCATTCTAGCAACAAAACTATGCCAAAATCCAAACTCTCATGGCCTCCACCCTCTTCATACAACTCCTAATTTAATTCCTAAGTGATTTTCCATGCATACAAGCATATTTGGGCTTGTATGATACTCCTTAGCTTGCATTAAAGGCTTGTTTTTCTATTGGCATTATAAAGGAGGAGTCTTGATCAAGTTTGCTTGCATTTGGGGGTTTTAAGTAGTTGCATAAGGGGCTTCTTGCATTTGTTATACTCATTTGAGTCCGCATAAGCATTGTAAGCCCTCTTACCTTCATTTTAGAAACTCTAAAGTTAATATGTGATGCAAGTTGGGATTTATGTATGTTAAATGAGTTATGCATGTTTATGCAAGTTTACTAAGCCTTGATTTGCAAGTTAAATGAGTTATGCATGTTTATGCAAGTTTACTAAGCCTTGATTTGCAAGTTAAATGAGTTATGCATGTTTATGCAAGTTTACTAAGTCTTGATTTGCAAGTTAAATGAGTTATGCATGTCTATGCAAGTTTACTAGGCCTTGATTTGCAAGTTAAATGAGTTATGCATGTTTATGCAAGTTTGCTAAGACATGATTTGCAAGTTTATTGAGTTATGCATGTTTATGCAAGTTCACCATGCCATGATTTGCAAGTTTGATAAGTTATGCATGTTTTGCAAGTTCACTATGACATGATGTGCATGTTTGACAAGTTATGCATGTTTTGCAAGATCACTATGACATGATTTGCAAGTATGCATGTTTTGCAAGTTCACTATGACATGATTTGCAAGTTTGATAAGTTATGCATGTTTATGCGAGTCCGCTATGCCATAATTTGCAAGTTAAATAAGTTATGCATGTTCATACAAGTTCATTAGGCCATGTTGTGCATGTTTGACAAGTTGTGCATGCTTATGCAAGTTTAAAATGACAAGTTGTGCATGTTTGACAAGTTATGCATGTTTATGGCAATATGCAAGTTCACTATGCTAAGTTGTACAAGTCTAACCTGTTATGCATGATTGTTGTGCAAGTTTATCATGTATGTTGTGCCAAGTTCCCTCTTCCTATCCTTTATGCGTTATTACGAATATGTAAGCGATAGAATGACGTTGGGGGTTTTGGGGTAAACTTAAAATACATGAAAATATAAGATTGGGAATTTACCTATTAAGTTAGGTCTACCCAAGTAATTGTTGACTTGTAATTATGTTTTGAAATAAAGTGGACATGACACTTAGAAAACATAAGTGTGGCCAACTCGAGGTTGGGTTGAGTTTGTAGCGTAATTCTACCCGGAACCGACCGGCTTAACTAGTGGCTACAAACAATAGGACCCAATATGAGAAGTTGGTCATGGGGTGCCAAGACCCGAGGTTAGACCAAGTTGTGGTGTAAAGCTACCCGGACCCGTCCGGCTTAACTAGTAACCGCAACAAAGTCTAATGTGAGAGGTTAAGGTGCCTTAAATTAATTAATGCCTCATGATTAGGGTTAAGTCAGGGTCCACTAATACTTAACCAATTTGGGGATTCGAGGGATTAGAATGTGGTTAAGTTGTGAACCGTTAGTTACACTTAACTAGTTTAATCCATTTGGGGATTCAAGGGATGAAAATGGGGTTAAGTTACACTTAACCAATTTAATCAATTTGGGGATACAAGGGATTGGATGGAGTTAAGTGGTGAACCGTTGGTTGTACTTAACCAGTTCAATCCATGATTAGTGAGGGGTTAAATCACACTTAACCCTCTTGGGGAAACCCTAGCAACGTGGTCTGTTCTAACAGTAATCCCAGTTTGGTATCATTCACAACCCTAGAAGCTAGGCTAGGGCGGGGCACGATTACTGGAGGATGTAAGCGACCAAAGGGCGATGGCCGAGTGGTACAGCGGTGCGGGTCCGGCGGGCTACGGACGTGCACGTAGTCCGATGTTGGACAAACTCGAGGCACGGGTACCAGTAGGTTAGGGCTGTGCATTATTGCTTAAGTGTCTGGGGTTGACATCCGAGGGCTTGATACACCCAAAGGGGGACCCAGCACAGTCTACCTACAACCATATGTGGGCCATATGGACACCAACACTTGACGTGTTAGGTTTATAGGGAGCCGATCGACTAGACCGTTGGGTTGGACCTTATATTAAGGTCACTTCATGTTATTGGGCCAAAGTTTGGGCTAAGGGATCAATACCTGTTATGTTGGTTTGCTAGTACACCGTGGTGCAAAAACTTAACCATGTTTATGCGATGACACCTCTATCTATCTTGTAGTTGATTTATCATGCCAGTACGTTGTTATTTATGATCATCTCAGTTGCCATCATGATGTTAACTTTATTAGTTTATAGACTGATCGTAGCAGGGCTTACTCAGTCTTTTTGACTGACCTGTTTTTCTTTCGCCTCTTTTCTTCCGTTTCCCCCCCCAGGTTCTCAGGGAGGGAATACTAGAGCCTAGCTTGGATTTTAGCTGCTTCCTTGGATAGCTCAAGTATGCTTTGGACTTGAGCCGCTGTGGTTTATCACTCTTATTTGGGGGATAGTACTTATGTATTTTCAGTTTATCAGATGATGTATTTATCTAGACCTGAAATTTTGGGAAAGTGACATTTTGATGTACCAGACTTGTGTTTTGAAATGGTTTATAAATCTTCTGCTGTTTTATTTACTTACTCTGTTTATTTACATATATATATATGTCATGTCCTGCCTTTCTATATCACTATGCATGTTTACCAATAATGCCCCTCCAAAGCTAGTGCATTCCTTTGCGAGTGACCCTGGCGGAGGTGGGGTGTTTACATATATATAATGGTAATCAATTGCTAAAAAGTTAATTAGTGTTGTACCTCAACATAAAAAGTGTGCATCAAGCTCCCAGATTGAGACACAATGTTAGCTGATAAAATCTTAAGATTCAAAAATCTCACATACATTCTTCATCGATTTCATGCAGCAGTTATATCTGACAACAAATGTGTTTTCTCCAATTTCAGACATGATAAACTCCATTGATTCAATACACAGTTTCGTTGAACTCGAAAAGGTTTCTCCGTCTCCCTTCCTTCTATCATTGCTAGTTCGGGTTGATTCCAATTCAGTCATCTCTTCATTCAGACTTCTCTCCTGCTTTTGTAGTTCTTGAACATAATCAATAGTGCCCTTAACTATAGATGCTTTGTCCATCTAGTTTTCAAATACAAAATAAAATTAAACATTATCTGAATACTGTAGCCATTAAGCTACATTCAGTAACGGCAAACATTATCTGAATACTGTAGCCATTAAGCTACATTCATTAATGGCCTTGTTATAGCTGTTCATAAATACTCAAACTTTCAAAGCAATAAATGCTAGCCTAAAGATATGCATGTCTTACATACTTATATTTATCCGTATCTGAAGAAAAAAAACATTTGCAGTCATAATATGTATGACTTGAGTTTATATTTATTGACAAACAGCAAAAAGAAAGGATTCGGCTATAAAGATCTCAGCTCATATTAGTGTCTTCAATGCCATTAAAACAACAATTGCAGGAAGATAACATAGTATTATGCCACATCATGTTTCGAAAATAAACCGATAACAAGATTAAAATAGGAGCAAAGAAGCTTAGAAATATACAGCTTGTTATTAGGTAATTACGGTTCTATGTCGAGTTGCAATACCAAGCTCGTATACTTTTATAACATTGTGAACTATCATGAAACTCTCTCTTCAGAAGCCTAATCCAACGACAATGGATAACAAAATGAAACTATGTACAAATTTACAATTTCTAGGACAAAACAGAATATTATTATTGCATTTAAATTTGACAACGAAGCATCCACTATCAGATACTTCTTACAAAACCAATATGTGCAGGTATTTTCCTATTAGTTGTCGATCAACCATAATATGCTATAGTAGTTAGCAATCATAAAAGAAAATAAATAAGTAAATAAAAAAATAACAAGCTACCTTGAGCTGTCCAGATCGTGTAGATCTAGGTCTAGCCACCCGGAGATACTCAACGAGATAAAATAATTACTCAAAGCGATAGAGATCTGAATGACATGATCCATTATTCACGAACTTTGTCTGCTAATCTAATTAAAGTAACTTTGTCTGTTTTAATGGCATATACTCAAGCTTTTTTATAAATATTTACATTAAAAGATCACATAAGAGGAGACAGTTTCAAAAACTTTGCAATCAGTTTGACATACCTCTCGAAACATCAAAGATATTCCCCCTAATCGCCATTAGCAAAGGCTTCTTAGGATCAGACCCATCAGACGCCTTCAACTACTAGACCATGACGTCAGTAAGCTGGACTGGCTTGGTAGGTAAGCTAATTGGTCCATATGGAGGTATTGCAGTATTTCTAGAGGGCGATAAAATGTCAGGAAAAACGAAGACGAATAAGATCTGGCGGTGGTTTCAGAATTCGCCTGCCTGAGATGAAGACGAACCTCCATATAAATATTTTGAGATAGGATTCTTCCTGCCTGAAATCGCGTTTAGAATTAGGAAAGATTAGAGCAAGGAATCACGTATTTACGAAAGAATAGGATCAAGGGGAGGGTT
This sequence comes from Allium sativum, assembly GCA_030737875.1. NCBI lineage: Eukaryota > Viridiplantae > Streptophyta > Magnoliopsida > Asparagales > Amaryllidaceae > Allium > Allium sativum. Next base: position 121,118,033 of record CM060926.1, on the reverse strand, counting down.
AAAGGAGACCGAAGAAACGAATTTGGATCTGAAGTGATGGAGAGGAGATTCCAGGTTTGTGGTGCGGTTTGATTTTTGTGATTAGGGCATGAAAAGTGGCGGAAGAGGGAACAGATAGGTTCGCATTACGGTGGAAAAAAAATAGGCAGTGGAGCATTGAGGCATCCGTGATGGACATGTGGAGGGGGAGCAGCTTAGAGAACAAAACGATTATATCTGGTGGCTGCGCCATTAAAGATTTGAAGAGCGGATCTGAGGATTTAGGAGAAAGTATAATTTAGGGTTGTGTTTGGGAAGCGGGAAATGAAATTACACAGCGGGAAGTTTGCTTGGAGCCGAAATTTTGGTTTTGAAGTCAAAAGACGGGTTTTGCTGTTTATCGATAACTTACAATACTGTGTCGCAGTTGTCGCTGATGCTAAAAGGCCTGGAAAATAAGGTAACTTAAAATGTTAAAAAAATCATAGTCACTCAAAACATGTGGCAGTTACTTCCCGTGAATTCAACCATTTGATCTTAAATTCGTGCATTCTAACAAAAAGCCCTTCGGATCTTCTAGCTCCACTCAATTTTGTCGTACAAACTTATAAAATTCGCTGCTGGTTGAAAAACGCAATTATAAATCTATAGAAATACATTTATTATTTAGTAATTATTAGTTATAACATTTAAAATATTTAGTATTTTATATAATTATCAACTATTACAATTAAATAGTAAATATTAAATGTGTATGATAGTATATTTTATATCATAGGTATTTTTAATTTATTTAAGAAAACTTTGAAAAAAATTAAATATTAAATATTATTATATAATATTAAATAGTAAATATTGCATCTCAATTTTTAATATTGCTTGAATATTTGTCTTAATTATTAGTTCTTAACTTTTTAATGGTCATTATTAGTTAGCAATTATTTACAGTTAATTACTACATTAGAAAATATTACTTCATAATTATTTAATTTTATTATCAATTATTATATACAAAATGTATAAACTATTAATTATTAGTTTTGAATATTACTTATTAAATATTAATTATTTAATATTAATTATTAAAATATAAATTATTATTTATTACTTCACGAGTAACATGATAAATTATTGAAATATTAATTCATATTAAGTAATTATTACATGATACTTATTACATTATAACTATATTACATATTACTTCGTACTTTTGTATTTAATAGTAATTATGTTTACCAATGGTGGGGTATATATTAGTTCTTAAACACAAATTATACATTAATTCATACGATAAATTATTATTAACTGTTAATTACTCCTTAATAGTAACATTAATCAATTATCATTTATTTATTATTTATTTATTAATTATTATTTATTTATTTAATATTTAAACTTATTCATATTTCAAATTAATTATTATCCATTAGCTTTTTATTATTAATTCATTATTATTTAATAATTATTTATTTAATTTATTATTTTTTAAATGTTAATTATTATTATTTGTTAAATAGTAATTATTATTATTTAATTATCAGTTATAAATATCACTTTATAATACTTAAATTTTATTATTTATTAATAATTATTAAATATTAATCTTAATTATTATATAATTATTAGTAGTTAATCATTTAATAGTAACTATTTAAAATTAAATAGTAAAAGTTAATCATAAAAACCTGGTACTAATTTTTAATAGAATGTTTTTCGCAACTGGCTTTACCAGTTGTAAAAAAATACAGTTATTGCAAGAGGCAAAAACAGTTGCTAAAGATATTTATTCGCAACTGGCTTGAAAACGCAGTTGCAGATAATATGTTTGTTGCAACTGTTATGAAAGCACAGTTGCTAAAAGTATGTTTTTGCAACAGGAAGGGAAGCGCAGTTGCTAAAAATATGCTTTTCGCAACAGGAAAAAAAGTCATGTTGCTAAATCTCATCTATTGCAACTGCTATAATAGGTCTGTTGCTAAATATCATTTACTGCAACTGTCATTTGTCGCCTGTTGCAAATAGCTAGTTGCAATAGGGTATTTTTCTTGTAGTGCTTCAATGTGGGAGACTCTCAGAACAGCGGTACGTTATAGCAGCTCATTTTTAATTTCTGTATTGTTTAATTTTAATATATCAATTAAGTTAATCATATATTCAAATTAATAAGAGATTTCATAGCAGAACTCGGTAAATAGGAATAAAATCCTGCTTTGCACCGTGGTAGCTCTAAGTCCTTCAGTAGCATCAGCAGAAACTGGTACTTATCGTTAATTGCATTTTTAAATAGTCGTAACATTGTTTAATCATATTAGTAACATTGCTCAGTTGTACAACTTTAGATATCGACTCTAATCTAGAATATGTACATATTGAGGTTTTTAGCCATACTCTCATCCTCTAATAGACGACGAGGAGGGTACTGTTTCCTACGTCTGGATGGACGTTAAGTTCCAACATGTGATGGTAAGAATTCTATTTTTTTCTGATAATATATAAATTTCAAATTAAACATTTAATGTGTGAATTCATCGTTCACTATAGCAGGAGAGGTACGAGGTAGTGGTCGCTCGAGTGGCGCAGTTCGTAAGTCATAAGCTGACCTTAGACGAGTGTTATCGTATTTAGGACGTTATCATTGAACCTCCTACTCATAATAGGAGGTATGACTTCGGCAATATGGAGGTAGAGTATTTTATTAACTAAATTGCAAATTATATTTTATCCTGTATTCTAAACTAAAACTCCTAATAAAATAAATTACAGGCGATGATCTAGACCACTTATAGGAGATCTAAGCATAAGGAGGAGATGACTACGCTTCATCAGTTGATAACTGAGTTTCAGGACTGGCGAAAGAGCGAACTGACTGTTATGCTTGATGGGAGGATCGCTACATGCCTATCCAAGCATGAAAGGATGCATGGGGACCGCGATGGGTTAGGGAATAGGGGGATGATAAGAATGAGTTTGATGATGTCGACAAGTAGGTAAATATAAACATATGTTATTGGATGTCTTTTGATGTATAAATGGTGTGCGGATCTTTTATGGTAGATACGAGTTGTTGTGGGTATTTTTGTTTGGTATGTGAATGATATATGTGTATATATATATATATATATATATATGTTTTTATGGTATATATGTTATTTTTTTGTATATTTGTTTAGTTTTTGATATTTATATGCATATGTGTTGTGGAATTGAGTATACATGTGTTGTTAAGTTATTGGATATGAATATCTTGTGGAATTGAGTGTATATGAGTTGTGAATAGATAGATATAAATATGACCAGTATCGTGTGGTTGTAAGGCAACAAAGAATCTAAAATGCAGGGGTAAAATTTCAGTTTTGCTACGGTTGGTGTCGGCTTATAAGTAACCATGGTGTTGGTTAGCATCGGCTAGTGTCAGATTATGTTTTTAGGCTTGCTATGATTAACATTGACTGGTGTCGATTTATGTTTTCAGGCTTCCTATGATTAGCGACAACTAGTGATAGAAACCAAACAACTTACAAACTGCCATGTGTTTCATCTAAAGTGGTTGCAATAACCAACACTAAAGGCATCACTATTTTGTTCACATCAGGGTATATCGTATCATTTTATTATGTCAATTAGCAATGACTGGTATTGGCTAGTATTGGCTTTTAGCCGTCGCTATCAACAGCCTTTCTTGTAGTGATAGAATGTTTTGCAAAGATTTGGAATGCGAGACAGTCATGTAGTTAATAGTTTAATTGTTCCTGGCCATAAGCCGAGCGAAGATGAAGGAGATGCAATTAATGAATCATATTACAAGAAAATTGTTAGTAGCGTCATATACCATATATCTCACAGAAGCATTTCCAAACATAATATACCCTATGATTTTGATTAGCATATTCATGGCAAAGCCTACAAAAATTCATTTACAAGCTTCTAGAAAAATATTACGGTACTTGAAGTAAACTTTTAATTATGGAATCATGTATATGAAAGGGAATTCAGGTGACATGATTGCTATAAAGAAAGTGACCGCGTTGATGGCTTAGATGATCAAAATTGCACTTTGCCGATGTTTTATATTGAGTTTTGGAGTAGAATCTTAACTATCTAAGAAACAACCAATCGTCACACTATTAGTCGCAAACGCAGATTTTGTGGTAGCGGCTGGGTGTGCAAGTAAAGCAATGTGGATGAGAAAAGATTTGGAGAAATTGGGTCATAAACAAATGAAAGTAACCAAAGTCGTGTGTGATAACAACTCAACCATCAAACTGTCAAGGAATCCCATAACATAATAGGAGTAAACGTACTAATGTGCATTTTCTTTTGTTAGGGGAAAACTTGCTAAGAATGGAACTGTTGAGTTGTTGCATTATGGAAGAAAGGAGTAAACTGCATATGTGATGACAAAGCCTTTGAAATAGGATGAATTTTGGAAGCTTAGAAGTATGATGGAGATCTACAATGTAGTTGACCTAAACTAATTGTCGACCACGACTAGTTTAGTGTAAGAAATTGTGTAGAATTGTAAATTAAGAGATTCAGAAATGTTTTTGGAGGAGATAGAGACAATGTAGGAATTTGTGAAATGTAAATGAACTAATATTATTTCATATAGATTGATGTACATAGCGGTCCATATATATATATATATATATATATATATATATATATATATATATATATATATATAGCACATGCTTTACAAAATACGGCTATTGAGCTAAATCATCCCAATACCTATATACTGAGACTTTTTATTATTGAGAAAGTGATGCGGCGACTTCGTTATTTCATTCATCAGATCTGTTTTCCTTTATTTCCAATTCACAAACCTAGGGTTAGGTTTTAAAACCCTAGATTTTCTTTATTTAAGAAGATGGATAGATCTGATGAAACTAAGATGTTCTCTTCCTCTCCTATGGCTTTGTTTGAAGCAGACTTAGGCCATCGGAGCCAAAATTACTTTTATTGATGGAGTTGATTGAATCTTGCTAACTGAGTTGAGGTTTCAATTGATGTAGCAGAAAAGAGAAAGCCAGATCCAGGTGAAATAGCTTTACTTTTGGGTTAGAATTGGAGATTCAGATGCCCCGACCTTCTGGATCTTCAATCTGTCTAGAAGTCTAATGAAATTCCATGCTACCGGTGCCTTGGTAAGGATATCAGCTTGTTGATAGTAAGATGGTATTTAGTTGACTTGTAATTTTCCTTCTTTCACTAGCTCTCAAACAAAATTAATATCTAACTCTATATGTTTGGTTCGAGTATGCTAAATAGGATTTGCGGACATGTAGATGGAGCTTTGATTATCACACCATATTGTTGCGGTAGATAAAATAGCTAGATTTAGATTTTTTAGAATAGATTGTAACCATATTATTTCGGTAAAGCACTTGCTATACTCCTGTATTCAGCTTCAGCACTAGACTTTGATATTGTTGTCAGATTCTTTGAGCTCCACGATATTATATTGTTTATAATAAAGATGCAGTATCCAGTGATGGATTTTCTATCATCTAGATCTGCAGCCCAGTCTAAATCACTATATCCTATGATGTTTAGATTTGTTCCTCCTTTTAGATGTAGTCCACAATTGATTGTCCCTTTTAAGTACCTTAGGATCCTCTTCACAGCTTTCCAATGTTCTTACTTTGGTTTCTGTTAAAATTGAGAAACTTTGTTAAGCTAAACGAAATGTCAGACCTTGTTATGGTTGCATACTGCAATGCACCCACACCATCTGTTGCTTAATGTTATTAATGGCTTCTCCTCTTTCTTTAGAATATTGGTGATTTGAGATCATTGGTGTTGGTTGAGGCTCTGCTTGATTCATGTTTGCTTTTATCGGTATCTCCGTAATGTATTTTCTTTAAGCATAGTATTAGATCTGAATTTGACTTTCTTTGTACTTTAATTCCCAGAAAGAATGATACATCACCCAAGTCCTTAATGGAGAACTCTTTGTTTAAGTAGTGTGTCAGCTCTGTTATTCTAAATCATTGTTACCTATCACATTTAAATCAACAACGTATATTAAAATATATAAGTATAGCTATTATTAATTTTAGTAAAGAAGGAGTTACCAATTTTGTATAATGATAGCCCATTGAAGATAATGTGATTTTCAATCTCTCAAACCAAACCCTTAGGGCTTGCTTTAATCCTTATATTGCCTTTTTTAATTTGCATACATAATTTGCATTTTGCACATAGCCTTCTGGTTGCATGATGTATATTTCCTTCTTCAATACTCCATTCAAAAATGCATTATTCACATCTAAATGTCTGATTCTCCATTTGTTATTTAAGGCTATGGTAAAGATTAATCTGATGGTTGCTGGTTTGACTACTGGTGAGAAAGTCTCATTGTAGTGAAAACCATATTCTTGAATATAGCCTTTAGCAATAAGTCTGGCCTTGTGCTTGTTTATTGAACCACCTGAGTTTCTCTTTACTTTGTAAGCCCATTTGCATCTAATTAGATCATTTCAGTCGGTAACTTGACAAGCTCCCATGTTTGGTTTTTAATGAGAGCTTCATATTCCTCATCCATTGCCTTTTTTCCAATGTTTGTATTTGATGGCTTGTTCAAAAGCACATGGTTCATCATTGTCTTTGGCTTGAATATGCCACTTTTTTCCCTTGTCATCATAGGATATCCAGTGGTAGTGATTAATCTGTTGCTCGAATGACTGCATTGGCTTGTGCTGCTTTCACTAACCGGTACAGTATTATCAGGATCATTCGATCTATACTCACATTGCACTTCACTTTCATTGCTAATCTTTCATTTTCTTCTACTATAGGTAATGGACTGGCGAGGCTGGGAGGCTCTAAGACATCATTGTTAAGAGGATCATTACTGGCATTGTCTACAACTTGAGCATCAGCAGCCTTTCCATTATCAGTAGTCAGTAGCAGATCGGTGTAGTTTGGAATTTCAGGTATAATGGTTTTATTGTTAACAACTTTATTGATTGTTTTGATATCATCTTTGCTAAATGGGAATATACTTTCATTGAACACAACATTCCTATAGATAATTATTCTACCATTCTCATCTATACACCTTTGCCCCTTTTGTCTAGTTGCATAACCAATAAATGTACATGGTCTAAATCTAATAGTTAATTTATTGGTGTTGTAAGGTCTAAGATATGGATAACATAAACACCTAAATGTTTTGAGGCCGCGATAGTCTGGTTTAATGTTATATAGCTTCTCTAACGGGTTTATATCTTTTAACACTTTTGTTGGCATTTTATTAATTAAATACACTGCAGTGTTAAAAGATTTTGACCAAAAATTTAATGGTAAAGATGCATGTGCTAATAAGGTTTAACTAGACTCTACTATATGTTGATGTTTCCTTTCTACAATTCCATTTTGCTTAGAGGCAAATGGGCATGATGTTCTATGAATAATTCCTTTGGATTTAAAGTAACTTGCTAAAGTTTTATATGCAGACCCACCATAAGTCTGGATAATTTTAGTTCTTGTATTAAACTGATTCTCAGCCATGTTCATAAACTTCATGATAGTGTCATGAGTTTCAAATTTTGCTTTCATGAAATATATCCAAATATATCTAGTAAATACGTCAACAAAAGTAATATAGTACTTTATACATAGTTAGAATATATGGGGGCAAGACCCTATAGATCAGTGACCACTAATTCAAAAGATTTAGAGTAAAAAGCTAATGACTTACTAGAGGTTAACTTGTGGTGTTTACACATCTGATAGTATGTATAAATGTAAGGAAATGCAACATAATCATAATTGATATTATTTCTATCAAGAATGTTTTTGACAACCTTTGTACTAGGATGTCCCAACTTATAATGCCATATATCAAAGATATTTTTACTGGTATTGTCTCATTACATCACAGAGGTATAGCAGGAATTGTCTTTGACTGTACTGATGCAACCACCAATTCTGAATTGATATAGACCATTCACTGCATTACCCTGCAAAATAATATCATTAGTTAGAATGTCTTTGATTAGGAAATACTTAGGATAGAATACAAAATACACACTATTATCCTTTGCAAACTGTGATACACCTATCAAATTGTTCTTGAAATTGGGAACTCTCGATAAATTACGTAAGAAAAGTTGTCTTTTACCTTTAAAAGTAGCATTTCCAGTATGAGAAATTTTGATGCACTTACCATCTCTCATGCCTATTGACTATTTACCTCTATACACCTTGTTTCCTAAATTGGGATTCTCTAAGTTTTTTGTCATGTGATTAGTTGCTCTTGAATTTGGGTACCAATTGTCATCTTGTGTGTGATTTACTCTAGCACTTTCATTTTGATTGTAGCATACGTTATATGACTAAGTACTTGTTTCACGCTGATTTTGAGCAATATTAGCATTAGGATTTGTCCCCTTTGACTATTATCATTTTGGGTTAGGACAAAATTTGAGTTGTATCTAGAATAGCATTTTGGTGCTATGACCAGTCTTTTCACAATTTGACATTTAGGCCTATTATCATTGTTTCATCTACCCCATACTCTTCCTCTACTAAAGAAACCTCCTTTCTAATATGATGAGTTGCCTCTGTTGTTTTGATTTTTTTTTCCTTTGTTACTGGCGGCAAAATTGAGTGAGTATTCATTCTTGAATAGTTTCTTGATGTCAATTCTTGTCTCATATGCAAGAAGAATGGCATGAACATCATCAAATGGTGGTGTAATCTTTTGAGATGTTATCATGGCGACAACAACCTCATACTCATCACCAAGGCCATTAAGAAGTGATAATACCTATTCTCATTTATCTATATTCCTTCCTGCATCCTGTATCATGTCACTTAGATTCTTAATCTTGGCTATATAATCTCTCATGCTTAGATTTTCCTTTCTGCAATTTTGTAGTTGCCTTTTATAGTGTAAACTTTTTGTAGCAGATTGAGAATTGAAGTTTTTCTCTACAGTAGTTCAAATCTCATTTGCAGTCTTGCATCCAATTACTTGAGATAAGAGAATGAGGCTGATAGAGGATAAGATCCAAGCACTTATCAGTCTTTATTGTCTATAATACTCTGTATATTCCTTATTGCTAGTAACATTGTTTTGATTGTCAGTTATGCATTTTGGAGGAATGGGCAGAGTTACAAGAATATACCTATCGAGCCTATATCCTTGGATTTTTGTCTCAACTTGCAATTTACAAAGGAGATGGTTGCTTTCGTCGAGGCGAACAGTTACAAGTTGGTTTTGAGGACTTATAACTATTTTTATAAGTTGTTCGATAGCCTGAGTCCCTTCAGATCTTCTTGAGGTTGCAGAACTATTATCGTCTGAAGCAGTTGGATCAACCATGACGAATGCAATCAAATAAGAGGTAAGTCTCTGATCCTGTAGCTTAACATTGGGATTATTAAGAGCTTTGTTGCGTCTGAATGGTCTCAGATGATGAGCATTAGAAATTTTCTTGAATCTTAAGAATGAAATCTGAGAGACTATCATAGTTGTGATGAGTTCTTGATCTTCTTAATCGGTTATATTGTGATGGGAGGGATTCCTACAGGTTCAGTGTTGTTACCTGTTGATGCAGCCAATCAGATTTGGCGTGGCATACTAAAAGCACCGAGTCTTGATCTCAAAATGAAGAGAGAAATTCTCTGATGAGACTAGTATATCAAATGATGAAACTTTTTGTATGGTTCCAAAACAAAACCTAAAACTATGTTTTTCAGATTATAGTATTAAATTGTTGTTAAGCTGTATACTGGTCTGATACCATGTAAGAATTTGTGTAGAATCGTAAATTTAGAGATTCAGAAATGTTTCTAGAGGAGACAGAGACAATGCAGAAATTTGTGAAATGTAAAATGAACTGGTATTAATTTGTATAGTATATATATATATACACACACACATGCTTTATAAAATACGGCTATTCGGCCAAACCGGCCCAATACCTATATACTGAGACTTTATATTATTGAGATGAGTGATGCGGCGACTACGTTATTTCATTCATCAGATCTGTTTTCTTTTATTTTTTAGAGCAAGGAGTGAAAATATAATTGTTGCATATTTCAGGTGTTTACATAGTGATGTTTACCTAGTATTTACTTTTTTCTTTCAAATAAATCTCTAGTTTATCGAATTAGTTGGCTATGATGGTGGTTAGTCTACACTCACTACAAGAAAACATTGATTTAGCGTCAAATGTTTAGAAGCGGAAATTTCCATCGCTAATTTGCGATGGATTTCCATGTGATATACAATGGGTAGTTTTTCGTTTTTCCAACTTTTTTTTTCTTTTTATTTATTACCATCGTCTTCTGTCATCCGTCACTAAACCGTTGCAGACTGCGTCAAATTACTGATAGAAAAATTCTACCGCTATTTTCCGCTACAAATCCAGACAGAATACCGACGAATATTTATTGAAGCTATACTGCAGCATAATTCCAACAGATTTGCAAGAGATGTTTATATTATTTTTCTAAGATATACTTTAGTGTTATTTTTTAATAATATTAACATGTTCACTAATTAATAATTAAATTGTTCTAATTAATGATTTATAAGTAATAATAAAAAGAATTACAATTTTGATAATATTATTCAGTAATCACTTTTATTTTATAATTATAGTTGATAATTATATTTTATATTTCAGAAAATTGGGATCGCTACCCCGTTTCATTTGGTGTTTGCGGATAGGATATGAGGTGCAGTTCGGGGGTGAACCAGCATGAATTGGCAGATCAGTAGGAATATTCAGTTAATAATTAATATTATTATTTAATAAGCTATAATACACATAATAAAGCTATGCCAAAAAGAATACACATGATAATTAAAATTTAGAAATTAATATTCAGTTACAATTAAGAAATTAATATTCAGTTACATTTTATTTATTTTTTTATTGTATTTTGATATTTAAGATTTATTATTGATATTTAATTTACTATTTGATATATATTTAACAACTGATAATTACTAATTATTGATGATAATAGACTATAAATAATATACACATAATATTAATTTTTATTTACTAATATTTAATGTTAATAAAGAAGCGGTAATATTAATCCTTAACATTTATTACATTTGGTGTATGAGAGATGCAACCATTAATCGTTTGAATAATAGTACATCTTATGGAAATCTAAAGTAAAAACTATACTGCTTTGCTATTGGTCCAAACTAGACAAAATGGATTACTGTAGATTGCCGGTATAACTCCAAACCGTTGATTTTGTTGAAATCCAACGTGTTGTATTGCAATCCGCGTTATTCCTCTCAGATTGTTCTCTATTTCTCCTTAATTTTTGTATCTTCTCCCAAACCGTAATACTTCCCCCTGTATCAAAAAAAAACCCCTAATTTTAATTTACATTTGAAGTAACTGAAACCGAAGGCAAAATGATTGAAGAGGCCAGAAGTTGAAAGAGATCGAGGAAGAAGTTCGTCATCAGCTCAGTCAAATCCAGAGCTTAAGTCCAGCTCGTCGCGTTGGTACCTGGAAGCATCAAAAATAGTTGGAGGGGTTTCGCTAATTTTTACACCAAAACCAAACTAAACGCTTTACTCTTCTTGGCAAATCGCTCCAGGATTCTCAAAATACGATGACATTTAGGGTTTCTCGATCTTCGTTCCACCGTGTTTGTCCTATCAAATCAACCGCAGTTTCCATCTCCTTTCGTCTATAGCAACAGGTTTCTAATCTTCATCTTCTTAGGTATGTATTGATTTTGGTTTTTCCTTTTATTAGTTTATCATGTTTCTTCCGTATTCTTAAGTTTTCAATCCTTGATTTCCCTACTTTTTGGTTTCTCCTTTTTTAATGAATAACAAGGTAGGCGATGTAGTTTTCTTAAATCTCAGTAGAAGGATATATATATATATATGGGTCCGTCTATTCGCACCCCATTATCTGCTCTTCACCCCCCATTAAGTAGAAAATAAAACACACCCCATCTTTTTCTCTTTCCACCCCGCTTATTCCAAAAATGCCCTTACTATAACTTTTTTTTTGTTCTATACTTCTCATTTCAAAATTGCAGTTTGTTTGTGCAGCTCTCTTTTTAACATCTTTATCGAATTAATTAACGTTTGTTGACAACGTCGTTGAATGCCTAGTGTTGGTTATGCTAATTAATGTTTCAATCTGAGCGTTCATTTATTTAAATTAACACCTCCTGCAGTGATGCTTTAATTATTTGTTATTCAGACATTTGCAATTCTTGTACGCTACCAATCTATTCGGTCTCAAAATACATGATTATATACACCGTTTACTTTAAAAAAATTAAAATTTTAATCATTGTTAACAAAATTTTAATCATTATTTGTAATTCATATCTTTAATTTTTTTAAATCACATACACCTCTGATTTTTTATTTTAATTATTGTTCATAATTTAACCTCAAACACCATGCATGACTGATTTTATTATTTTTAATTGTCGCATAGCATTGGACAAGTTAACTATTTTATAATCAAAGGGTATAAGTGGGAAGGATAGTTTAAAATTTTAATTGGGGGGTGAAGAGAAAATAATGGGGTGGCAATAGCCGGACCCTATATGTATATATATATATATATATATATATATATATATATATATATATATATATATATATATAGCTTTGAAATTTAATATTAAGATCTTTCGGTAAGAATGTCATTTTATTTGGTTTTCAGAGTTCACTAAAGTTGCGTTCCGTACTGCAATTGGTTTTGTCGTGATGGGATTTGTTGGTTTCTTTGTGAAGCTCATCTTCATTCCGATTGACAATATCATTGTTGGATCTGGCTGAGGTTAGTGGAACATCTGCGTCCTAACAGGCATTAATAGCAGCAAAAATCTATAACAACATCGGTAAATAGTTGTAAGCACTCCTGATTGCGCTGAGCTAAGAGATTGGGCTGAGCTGATCCCAGACGCACTTGGCATGATATTCAATCATTTATTACTTTAAGAGAAATTAATGGTTGTGCCTTGTGTATGTAAATCATGGGGTATGGTTGTAAGCGCTGCTGATTGATGTCAAGAAATCGATTTAAAACAATGGAGTACGTTTCGCACAGGTGAAAAAATTGATTGGCTTCTTCGACTGCTAATTATGAGAAGTTCTGGATCCTTTTCTAAACTTGCAATGCACGGGCTTGGTGATGTTTTTTTGTTGTTGTGGGTAATGCTGGTTCTCTCCATACATTGATTATTCCTTGAAACGACATCTATGACAGCATCATAGGGCAAGTTGCCAACCATCTCATAAACACTACAACTTTATATTTGAGCTTTTCGACTAAGACGAGTGCCGAAGCCATAGAAGCTTTTGGTGAGAACTGCAAAAACTTGACTGAGCTTCGTTACTCCAGTTTTACTCTACAAGTAGACCATATGCTTGACCAAGATGATGAAGCTTTTGCGATTCCGTTTACCATGCCTAATCTTCTACGTCTAGAAGTACCTCCTCTTCGATTAACCGGTACGGGTCTTCTTGAGATTTTGTCAAAATGCAAAAAACTAGAATTGCTTAATATAGACGAATGTCGGAATGTGACGATTGACCAAGAGTTGATGAATGAAAATTATCCAAATGTGTAGGTGATTTACAAATCAGATGATCAAGTGGACGAGGATTATTATGATTATCAGTATTATCAATATGATCCCTCAAGCGATAGGGATTCCGACTATGAACGGAACAATGATGTCAACATCTTTTTCTATGGATGTCCTCCCTAGAAGGTGTGTTAGAGCAAGTGAGAAGAGGCTGGCAAGTTGTGCATTCATAAAGCATGAAGTGTCCAATACTAAGCGACTGAATTTGGAAGTTCAGTATCTCTTGGAATTAAAAAGTGAGTTAACAGATGATTTCTTGTGCCTTGACATTGACAACTGGAATCTAGATCATCAAGCCCCTTGTGCATGGAAAGGAGTGAGCTGCACTCACGACAGGTCTTCAGTTTTTCACTCTCTTAGCCTCAGCAATATGAATCTTTCTGGAACATTTGCTTCTATCATTTGTAATCTAATTCACATGTCATATCTTTATATTTCATAGAATTTCTTTGATGGAAATATAGCAGCTGAAGTTGGAAATTGTACAAAAGTCTTGTTTCTACATTTGAGCAACAATGAATTTAGTAGCTAAAAAAAAAAGAAAAAACAAACAAACAGACATCAGTAACTAGTTTAAACTTAAATCAGAAGTGTCCACTTGCTAGTAATGCAATCACTTCAAATGTTATTTGGTTCTTTTGTGTCCACGTAAATCAATACTGTCCACTTATGTTCCTGGAGCTCAACAGCAATGCATATAGCTTTTGTTTCTTTAGTTCATCCATTGTTCCAATGCCTTATTTGGTGTGCCAATGCCTTATTTAGTTAGTAAAGTGTTATATGTTAATGCATGTAAAGCAGTAGTGAATGAACAAAAAAAAAAAAAAAACGAAACTGAAAAAAATGAAAGCAACAAAAGTGAACGAACCAAAAAAATGAAACACTAAGAAGGTAGCAGGCCTGCGTTATTTAATTCAACAGCACCAATAGCTTTCTTTTTATGTTTGTTATCGATGGGTTTTTGAATCATGTTATCGGGATTGGGAGGATACATACTATCAAGGGGTCCTTTATGCTTAGGTCCCATCGGCAAAATGGATGATTTTGACATGCTGCTAGATGTTAATGGTTCTTCATATTCATCATTTTGTTGTTCACCCTGATTCCTATAGATATTCACATTTCTTATTGAAAATTTATGCAATCTCTTCTTTTCTTCTTTTTTACCACGATACGACTTCATATATTTTTTCTTTTTTTATCACAATAGGACTTCATATATTTCTTCTTTTTTATCACAATGGGTCATTAGATGGTCTCACTCTTTGCGTAGGGTTTTCGTTTCTTCAAAAATCTGAGAAGACAATGAAAATAGAAGATGACGGTAAAATCAAGCAAGCGAAATCATGATGTTAGCTGAATAATCTATTAAGATTTTTGCAGGTTAATTTGTCGACCATGGATTTTTTTTGAGAAAACTATCATTAGGGATTGATGAGGTCAAACGAACCTAGTAAGCCTTCGCTTAATATTTCCAAATAACAACTTAAATTTAAGCGAAGCGCTAATAAAGCGCGCTTAAGCGCCAAACGCTTAATAGGTTTCGTTTTTTTGAAAATTTAAGCGTTGTAGGTTCTAAAAACGCTTAAGCGGCGCTTCTACGCGTTTTTCATAACATGGATATGTATAAAAATATTTATTTTCTTATATGTAAACTAAAGAAACCATAACACTACAAAAAACGGATTTGTGATTTCAAGCATTAAAAAAACAAGATCACTAACCTTATTGTAAGTACGTTCACAATTTATATTCTAATTTGGTAATTATTTCTTATTAAACATCCAAACAATACGCTTTGTTAAACCAAATAAAATCAAGAAGTGATAGACCCTTTATTAAATTGGGTATCAAATGAATAATTAAAAATAAACATATTCAGCAGCAAATTTTTTGAACTGTCACTGGTAAAATATTGGATGTATTTTATTAGTTACACTTCGATATATTTTCCGTTCTTTCAAAAGTTAGTTGTTCAATATTTTCATACTTTACATAATTGACGTATCTACAAGCAAAAATTAGTTCACTAACTTTTTCAATATTATTTCTAATTAGAAAGAGGATACATATTAGTTCACTAACTCCTCATGATAAATGATATATTTTACATGATCGCATGAAATTGTGAATACATTGGCACAATACAAAACAAGTCAAAGAGCATAATACAAAATATTGCATACTAGAGATATAGTTAATGCCATCTGATTTGCAAAGTACAATTTATCACCGATTGCCTGTGTTGTTATGAGGATGGACAGTGAGCATTATTGCAAGTAATGTCTTCTAAATTATTACATATGTTGACTCATGGATAAATGAAAGCAAGCAAATGATTTTTTCTTCTTAAGTTCCAATACTTATAGAATGTTTCGTATAGAGAGTTCTGCTTCAAATTAAAAAAAAAATCAAGCAATGTTAGTGGCATTTAAATTAATAGTCGTGTGCATAAGGAAAAAAACAGCCTAAAGAAAAACTAATATATCATCCATTATAGCATTGAGCTTGTATCTTCTAAGAAATATTGTGATCCCAATCAAATAATTTTCATCTTTATAAGTTATTTATAATTTTAAACCTCTGCCTTACTTTAATAGTGGGTTGTTATCGTTGTGTTTATTGTTTGTAAAATTCAATTCAATGGAAATTTATTTGTTACACACTTTTGCATTTTCCATTTGGATTAAATGATTAAATTTTTTTAGTGCACTTTTTTCCCTAATCTTATGCTTTTAGGTTGTATTGGAAATCATCAGCTAACATTCCTGAAATGTCAAAAATGATCTTCTACTACTTCCAGAAGTTTTTGGCCTACATAACGACGATAATATTTGAAAGAGTGAAAAGTAGAAGCCTTCATGAAAAGAAAGAAAGAGGTATCAAATTTTACCCAATCCTTCAATAGTGAACTATTCATTTTCATTCATGCCCAAAGGCCCGAGGAAGAATAAGCAAGACATGGAGAAGAATAAAGCACAAATGACAAAGATGATGGCAATGCTTAGGGGCTGTGATAGAGTTTTGCGTTTGTCGTCGCCGTCGTCTTCGTAGATTGGTTAGGTATGTTAAGACTTATTTTAGTGTAAATATAATGTTATGTGAAATTAGTACAACATTGTATGTGTTTGTATATGGGATAATGTTAGCACCAACTGAATAGTTTTGTTGTTCATAATTTAGCTTCGTGTATGAATTAATGAAGGATGAATGTTCTTTTCAGTCCAAAATTAATATTGTTGGCAAATTTAACTTTGCTCATTTGATATGCTATCTATTTCAGCATCCACAATTGAATGATATTAGTTTTTTTATAATATATATATATATATATATATATATAGGCAGATTAGAAGGAGAACAACAACGGATTGCCGACTAATGACGTTAGATGAAATGTTCACATAAACAAAAATACGTCGCTAATCCTTAAGGGTTTACCGATAAAAATATTTTAAATAAGACGGATTTTTATAAATAATAATTTCTCAAAAATATCCATCACTAAAACATCGGTAAATGAATTTTAAAAAAATTTAAAATTAAAATTTTATATTGAGGGAAATGACGGAAAATGGTCAGAGAACTCACGCTAAAATCCGTCGCAAATGTTTGACACAAATACCGTCTTGAAATTTACCGACCACCCGGATCCATAGGTAATCCGTCGCTAACGCCTATATAGCGACTGATTACCAGCGGATTTCGCCGCAACAAAATCATCTTTTTCTTGTAGTGACTAGACACGTAGCTAATATTATGCAAAATGTATTATTTATTTCAACATTTCCATTAAGTATCGTAGTGTTATATATAACCAAGTTTGATTGTAACAACCCGAAAATCTGGGTCAGTTTAAATTTTTTATTTTGGCAATTTTAGCGAATTTTGAACATTTAAAATAGATTATTTTAAATAATATCGACGAGAAATTTATTTTGAATATAATTCGAACGTATATATTTATACGCGTCGTCGTTAGAATATAAATATATATATATATAATTATAAAAGGAATTGAAAATGGCGCGGTAGTTCGATAATTCGATTTCAAACTTCAATTGAATGTACCGGGTGCAAAACAAACCGGATTTTAGTAAAACTGAAAATAATAGGATCTAATTGAGAATATCTTTCCAATGGATCCGGAAAATCGAAATTTCATAGCGGGAATCAAAAGATATGTCCAGTTGAAAATTCTGAATAGTCGCTATGGAATTCAGGCCCTTAAAAATAGACATTTTGCAAACGACCTCGGATTTCGACGAAACCACTTTTGTTGGATCCGGGATGTCAAATTATTGCTAGGTTTCAAATTTCATAATTTTTCGAATCAATATGTGAGCGTGGCAAAGGAAAACGTGTTTGACCAGTTTTAGTTGATTTTAATCGACTAGAAAATGGCCATTTTTCTAACGGTCTCAAAATTCGACGAAACTAGTTTTGTTAGGACCGTATCGTCAATACGAAGCTAGAAAATATTTTTCTGGAATTTTTCTAGTTAGTATGTGACCCCGGTAAATTGAAATGCGCGTTCAAATTCAATATACAGAGTTAGATGTTGATTTTAATGGAAACTGATCGAAACGATCGAATCAGCCTACGATACATATCTCATTGTGTTCGGAATGGAGGTAATTAGCTATGGATGACAGGCGGTGGGCCTCGTTTAGAGGTCGTATGTAAAAGTCAACTTTATAAAATTAAATTAAATAAAAAAATCCCTCCCTCCCTTTATCTCCTCGCAGCCCCCCCCCCCCCCCGTTCAAATTGGAACAGAAGGAAAAAAAAAAGGGCGGAGCCCTAAATCGCACGCCGCCACCGTATCGCGCCCGCCACCAGTCGACCCCCCCCCCCGCCCCGTCCCCTTCTTCTCCTTCTCCTCCCTCGCGATACCGCAACCCCCCTCCCCCGCCACCAAAAACCGACGCGACACCGCAGCCCCCCACCCCCCCCCCCCCCCGCTACCAAAAACCGACGCGACACCACAGCCCCCCTGGATCCAAAACCGACGATGAACCCCCCCCTCTGCGCAGTCGACCACTGTAAGCTTCTCCAATTTATTTATTTGCATTTATTTAGATTAAATAGGTTTTGAAATCAGTTTTAAAAATGTTATTTATTTAGTTGATTAGAAAAAAAATCTAATTTTTATTTATTCAATGTCATGGTATTTATTTGTATATAGTTACGATGTTAAAGTGATGATTCTAGCAAAGTAAAAGTCGGCTTTTTATATGAATAACTTAATAAAAATATGATTTTTATTATATGTGAAGTTTAAAAATAAACTTTCTATAATATAGAAAGGTTAAAAATATCATCTTTATATTTGAAAAGGCGAAATCTTTATATGAAGAATAGCGTGATAAAAATAGAATTTTTATCTATGTAACAACGATGTAAAAATAGAATTTTTATCTATGTAACATCGTTGTAAAAATTGAATTTTTATCCATATAGCGTGAGAGTAAAAATTCGATTTTTATATATTGAATAGCGAAGTAAAAATTCGATTTTTATATATTGAATAGCGAAGTAAAAATTCGATTTTTATATATTGAATATCGAAGTAAAAATTCGATTTTTATATATTGAATAGCATAGTAAAAATTCGATTTTTATATATTGAATAGCGAAGTAAAAATTCGATTTTTATATATTGAATAGCATAGTAAAAATTCGATTTTTATATAGTGAATGACGAAGTAAAAATTCGATTTTTATATATTGAATGGCGAAGTAAAAAATGTGATTTTTATATATGTAGTGAATACGGGAAACGAAAGACGAGGACGGTGAAGACTTCCACAAATGAAGTGTCGTGGAGTTGGATTAGCTATTGGTGAGAACTTCTCACTCTTCAATTTCTTTTTCTAGTTATATATATACTAGGATGCAGACGGTGCTTAGCAGCACCCGACACCCGTCATCCACAGACCACGGATGGCTTGTTTGTTTAATTGTTTGGTTGTGTAGTTGGTTAGATTATTTGGTTTGAATTGGATTGTTTGGTGAAATGAAATGGATTTGATTGATGTGTGAATGGCGTGGGCCTTCACTAGACCGGGGATAAGGCTAGGCCTTGTCCCGTTTCTAGTATCGTGCCGTTATGCCGCCGAAATTTTCTAAAATAAGTTAGAAAAATAAAAATATCATTTTTATTTTGTAAATGAACTGGATAAAAATTCATGTGTTAAAATAAAATATTTTATCGTTAAAAAAATAATTTTTAACGTGAATGTGAATAAATAAATATTCATTTACAAACCAGACGGTTTGTTTATGCACACATATTTGAAGGACATTGATTGGGACGATAAATTTTACACATCGCCCAACAGCACAAATAAAAATCTATGTTTGTTGATTTGAAACCCCACACGGGTGTTGGGATGAAATTTGGCGTACACTAATCCCAATAATTAGTTGTTTTTCGATCGATTGATTGACAGGCTGTTATAAGCGTTAGATATCTATATTTGATGCTTATACAGTGTAGTGCACTTTGGATGATCGTTGATTGTTTATCGTTGCTATTATATACATGTGTTGTATGGAATCCATATAATTAACTTTATATGGTGATTGATTGGGCCTCATTCCAATTTAGAAAATAAAGAATATTATAAAATAAAGGTTCATGTGTTGACTGTACTCATCCGTTGAGATTAGTCATGTGTTGAACGAAATATTTTAACGATAAAATTTACATCTTTAATATTATAAAATAAAGGTTCATGTGTTGACTGTACTCATTCGTTGAGATTAGTCATGTGTTGACAAAAATATAGATTCATTTGTTGAATAGAATAATGGGATTATTGAAATATATAAAGCTGTATTGATTAGAGATGCGCTATTTTGACGCGAACGATATTTATATCGATTATATTCGTTTTTAAATTTGAATTGAATCGAATAGAAAACCAATTTGAATTGAATCGAATAGAAAACCAATTTGAATTGAATTGAATAGAAAACAAATCGAATTTGAATTGAATCGAATAGAAAACCAATTTGAATTGAATCGAATAGAAAACCAGTTTGAATTGAATTGAATAGAAAACGAATCGAATTTGAATTGAATAGAAAACGAATCGAATTTGAATTTAATAGAAAAGGAATCAAGTTTGAATTGAATAGAAAACGAATCGAATTTGAATTGAATAGAAAACGAATCGAAATTGAATTGAATAGAAAACGAATCAAACTTGAATTGAATAGAAAACGAATCGAATTTGAATTGAATAGAAAACGAATCGAATTCGAATTGAATTGAAAACGAATTGAAATGAATTCAAATTGAATTGAAATTTGAATTGAATAGAAATGAATTTTAAAACAAATTTATAAGGAAGAATTCAATTTTGATTTGAATTGAAATGGAAGTTGAAATTGTTTTTGAAACGAATTTAAAACGATTTATAAAATTCGTTTTAAATAGAAATCGACGAAATATATTATATATATATTATATATATAATATAATGGCCTGAATAGAACGCGCCGCGCCGCGGCAGTTCGTGAATTTCGACCATTTATTTCAAACGGACATTACGGAAGATCCGACCGTCGGATTCTCCTAAAACCGGAACCGTTGGGTTCGTATCGAAAAGAGCTTTCTAACGAATATTAGAAATTTGAAATCTAACGGTTGGATTTGAAGATACGTCCAAATCAAATTTGGAAAAGGTCGTTGTAAGTGCAGTTCGACGGCCGTTGATGGAAATCGACTGTACGGGCCTTGATAAAATTATTAAAATAGTAATAATTTGTGTAAAATCATAAGAAATGATTTGGGAAAAATTGGGATGAAAAACTCCATATTTGAAAAGATAAAAATAGATTTTTATCGAAATGAACTAGTTTTGAACTAAAATTAAACCCGTTTATTTTTAAATAAATAAATTGGATTTGAATGGGTTTTAAATAGAATTGATTTGTGGGTTTATCGTGAACGGTGTTTTAAATAACACTAGTTCTTTAACCCGATAATAAATAGAATGTGATTTGGGTTTGTCGTGAACTATGTTTTAAATGACATTAGTTCTTTAACCCAGTAAAAGGAGTTTTAATGAATCTGCAATTAGATTGAAATGTGCATTGATAATCTAAATTATCAAATTTGGAAAATAAGCGAGAATGGAGTATCACTAGTTTTGCTCCAAGCGATAGTCAAATCTTTAATTAGATTTGAACGTGAAATGGTAATTAATTTTACCGATAACACCGTGGTGTTAGATATGGAGTATTACCAGTTTTGCTTCATGGGATAAATAGGTTGGGATTGGAAAATAAAATAAATAATTACTTCGGTGTGGTTCGCTAATCTCGACTAGTTTGGAAAACCATAATTTGGTTTAATACGACATCCAAAGGGAGATTAAAGGATAAATTTTAAAGAATTTATCTTGGATAAAATTAATGGGAACCTTTCCCTAAGAATATGAAATCTAGAAACTAGCTGTAGGTTAGCTAAGAAGAGTGGTTTCCTGGGTATTGATCTGATGTTGGTTTCGGCCTTCGGGGTTAATATTTGGGAAATTGTTCTCTTGTTGATTTACGGTTAGTAGCTGCTGAATTGGAATGAGGCGTATGTTGTGTTTGTGTAACATTTGTTTTTAATATACGCGGGTTGTTTGGAAAGGCCGGGTTTATACCATTCTGAATAACCGATTCGACGATAAGTCGAAGATGAAGACGGTGGTTGAAGACCGGAAGTCTTTACACCGTTTGGGTGATTACTGATGATCTTGATTGGGCTGTACACCCAAGATGAGGGAATCAGTTGGTGGTCGTTCAGACGTACTTGGAGATCGATGGATATGCGAGGAAAGTGCCCGGTTTCGTTCAGACCCAGAACGAACTTGTAAATAGATTGTGTGTCTGACATTGGATTTTATTCTGTGTTGATTGATTTCTGTTAAATATATATCTGTTTGGCGGCGGAGAATTTATTCTCTTGCTTAACGCCCTTCTCTGAGACGTACGAGCTTAGAGGTTATATATCGATAGATATCAATCGCATGGCATGAATTGCCTGTGTGGCACGCTGAGTTGCATGGATCAAGGCTTCTGTTGAAAAGCAAAGTCTTGTGGTTGATGATCAAAGCACGGCCTACGTGGCAGCTTTGTGTATAGCGTGGATTCGCGAGCCTCACACCTCAGTATGAGTCAAAAACGGGATGAGGACCCAAGGAGTGCACGACGTTTCTTTCTAGCTATGGGTGGTGTCAGTGACCTACCAGCCCTGACATTTATATACTTTTCACCTTTGTGGTTTGGATGTGAGGCGCCTCGATTATAGGTCCTATAGGGCCGGGAAATGTGTGTTCAGGAATAACTAATCCTCAAACGTAAGAGAGGACCGGTCTTGGAGGATCCCAGGGTTACCCAGAGTGTGTAGTCCTGAGGCATTTGCTAGAGTGTCTCGAAAGCGGAGAGGAGCTTGCCCCTTGCCTTGACTCATGACGGAAATCCAATTTCCAATACGAGATATTTCGGCTTTATTTGTAGAGCCTAGTATGGCGACATAGTAGCATGGGATGCTATGCCGTCTATGATTTATATTTATGATTGAAATTGTTTTGACACTATACACTTATTATAGTATCAAATGATTTGTTTTAAACGTACCAAGCATGTTTGGCTATTATAAGGGAAAACGCTATCCTCCGGATTGCGTTGCATTGTGTGATGGGACCTGGGTCTTATAATAGCTTCATTTTTCGAAAAAGCATTGCGCTGTTTATTCTATGCACTGGTATCCTTGGGAGGAAACCCGTTCCGTGTTATACGGCGTGGTCCCTTGAATTACTCTCTTCTAAAGTAAAGTTTTAAATAACTGTTTTAGTTCTCACACCATTCACATGACTGACCTGGAGTTTATTGTTTTAACCTAAACTCTGGGTGCCCTTATTTCGACACGGGCAGCTAGTAGTTTTGGTTTTGCAGATTTATATTCACAGGATCCTGGTTTACAGCTGGAATGATATCCGGAAAGCTCTGTATCCGTATATCACCTTCAGTTGTGCTTTGTATTATCTTCCGCTGCTATGTAATTTATTGTAATCTCTGATATTTATCGAATGTAATTTATTCATTTATACTCTGTATATTCTTGTATCTGATGGAATTGTTGTAATAGCAATGAAATGTTCTTCTGTTTGTGTTCTGATTTGTCCTGTTCTCAAAACGATCAGGGGTTTCGAACGGTCTAGATCGGTTTAACGACTGATTCGGATCGAGCGAAATTCCCGGCCGTCACAGTTTAACAAAAGGTAAGACATTTTTCCTTTGTAAGATTTTGCTACAATTTTATTTGTTTCATTAGGCTACCTAGAGTTGATCAACATAACAGAGTGTTCCATAATTTCTTGTTGTTTAACTATGATGGATCAAGATTCTTTTAGGCTAAAAATCATTCAAAATACGAAGTTAAACAACAAAAGTGAGTAATGAAAAAGGAAAATCAAGTTAAGAACAATTTTATCCTTTGTACTTCATCATAAATAAGGCTAGGATGCCAAAACAAAGTTTTGAGAAGGAAGCAAAAGAGAAAGAAAGCAAGATAACTGATCATAGTGGAGTAGTTGGACGAGAAGAGGT
Source organism: Allium sativum (assembly GCA_030737875.1). Taxonomy (NCBI): domain Eukaryota; kingdom Viridiplantae; phylum Streptophyta; class Magnoliopsida; order Asparagales; family Amaryllidaceae; genus Allium; species Allium sativum. The sequence continues at coordinate 121,093,832 of CM060926.1, read as the reverse complement.
TTAACCTATTGAACATCATGCCAATCTATGGGCATGGATTTTGAAGCTGCCAAATGAACTTGGAAAGTCTTTATGTCTCTTTAATATATTAGAAATACTATATTAAAGGGAGTAGATCATGGTGTATTGGTTGATTTATGCGTTGACATGTTCAATAAAGCATCCAATGTAGTTACATCATTCACATAGGATGTGTTTGGCGCAAACGGAAGCGGAGAATTTGAGCGGAGAATGTTAGCGGAGAATTGTAGTTAGTGGAGAATGTGTATGGCGCGTTAATCGGAGAATTTGAGTAGAATATTTTATTTTATTTTGTAATTTAACTGATTAAAGATTAAAACATAACAATATAATTAATGCAAAATAACACAGTTAAACAAACATAACGGTTCAGTACATAATAATATTTCATAACCGTTCACTGCATAATAATAAAACGAAAAACATACAACAAACTACTAACGTCTGCGAAATCTTGTAAGATGATAACCCATGTACCCTAGCAACTCTTGATCAGGTAAGGTCTCCGCCACCTCCAAAATAGACCGGTCAAGGGCAAAAAATCTCAATGATTTCCCACTTGTCGACATTAGTAATGGTCGAGAGAAGGGCATCGCATCGTTCCACCACAATGGAGAAACGATCTGTCTGAACGAAGGCAGGTTCTGGAGGAGATGCCCTACTAGATGTGGCGCGCGTCGACTGCCTACGTGCAGACGACTGCCTGCGTGCAGACTGAACCGACGGTGGACTCAATCCACTCAGAATATCGCGGTACATAGCCGCATCGACCGGGGTGAAGGGCTATGGTGCAGGGGAATCTGATAACTGCAGGTGTCTGTGCCAATACATCATCCAAAAAGCTGGTCTTGCTCCCAGATCTTCAGAGGCGACTGTCTCCTGAACCTCTGATACATGCGTGCAGGCCCATGCCACCAATTATCGGATCCGTACAAACGGTCCTGCGAAGCATCCCAAAAACAACCTCCAATGGGGGCGGGTTTCTCGTGCCCCAGACCTGCCCCGTGGACCCGGCGCGGGTCTGGAATTTCGCCCCGATCCTAAACCCGTACGGGTCAGGGTTCACCCGACCTGCATTGCGACCCAGTGATATTATGTTCTAATATACACAAATTTATATACTTATATTTTCTATCACTAAATGATAAATTATATGCATATTTTAACGTGTTCACAATGATAAGAGAATATAATAAAATGAGTTGTAAGATAATAGTCCAAAATTCATGTATTTGTTATTGTATGATTATCATTGATGCAACTTAATACTATGAAAAATTTATAGTTTTTTGATTGAAAGAATATAATATTCAAGTTATAACCGTGTATATCATAGAAGATTAACAAGTAATCATTATAGTTATAAAGTGTTTAAATGATGCTTCAATCATACGGGTCGGGTTAGGGTGGGTAGTAATGCCTAGACCCAACCCTAGACCCGGACCTCCAAAAGCAGGTTGCGGATCTACCTACCCCGAAGATCCTATTGGACAGGTCTAAATATGTCAAAACAGGGGCGGGTCAAGCGGGTTTGGACTCTAGACCCGCCTCATTGTCATCCCTAAGGAGAACGAAGCAGTGGAGAAGAAGGAAACAACGTAGGAGAAGCGAGGAAGAAGCGAATGGAGGGGGAATTTATTAATAGCCAATGGTTGAAATTCCAGCCGTTGGCTCAAAGGTTCGAAATGAACAGTTATGCAACGGACGCGTCTGTTGACCCAACGGTCCGTTTTGACCAGCCAAATGGGCCCATAGTCTTTGTCAATTACATTGGTACCTTCTTGAAAGAGATCCAAAGTAGTAGGGAAATATGCTTTCAAAAAATGCACAATGGTTGATAGTAGGTTTCAATCCAAGCTAGGAATTTGTTTATTTTAAAATTTATTCCTTACTTAGTCGGTTTGAGCGCACCTTGGGTAGCTGTTAATTACGTCACCTAAATGAGAAATCTGAAGACATACCAAACGGTACAAAGTTATTGGTCAAGGTTTTGCCTTATTCCGAGCTAACATAAAGAAGCTATAACATCAAAAAGAAATCAGTTTAACCTATACAATTATAATGGCTGTTTTGGATGAATTTAGTCAGTAGTTTATTTTAGTTTCTCTATTACAAGCACCATAGGACATTTTCAGTGGTTAACTAAAAATCGAAACTAAGAGTATTCCCAATTTATTTTTGATCATCATGTCACACAATTTTTGATTTTAACATGGCGAGCAAAAAAAAAAAAAAAAAAAAGATAAATCACCTCACTTTGTTTTACATGCAAATGGTTTTCGGATGTTCTTTAAAGTATGATTAACAATATATGTATATATTAAACACGTGAAAAGATTTAACAAAAACTTTTTAACGCTAAATGGTTTTAAAAAGCACAACTAGAATCTAGATTTTCTTTCAAAAATAGTTGTACTATAATGCTTTTAAAAAATCATTGGGTAAATAACTTGATCTATAAAAAAACTTAGATGAAAAGAGAGAAAGAAATAAAAAATCCACGCTGAAATGCTGGAAATTCTTTCGTTTTTCTTCCGAGTACTATAGTACTGGATAGGAGAAACTCATTTAATGTGCTTTATATTTCTATTATTTGTATTCGATCAAATTAAATGCTACATGAACAAATCTATATGCATTTTGTTTGTATTTATAAATAGAAAACGATAACTTATATACATATTTTACAAACTTGTCAGTATCTCTATTGTTTGTATTAACTAGCTAGTGAGATTTCACACATAGCTCGACTCATTTTATAGTTAAGAAATCAAACAACTAAAAATAACCACAATCTACAACTATTTACACTATTTATTTGATAGTAAGGAAAATGCTTAAAGATTAAGACGGCGTTTGATTTACGCTTGTTAGTTTTTAGTTTTCGTTCATAGTAAAATGCGAACGATACATGTATAATGTCAAAAACGATTGTTATAGAAAACAAAGTTAACACATAAAACAGAAAACAACTTTTATTTATTTGTTTTCTCTATTTTCGGAATTAACGCAAGCTGGAAGTGCAGTTACAAAATACATATTAATTAATAGTGCCATGCAAACATTTCCAAACGTTGGACAACTCGTGTGTTTTCTAGGATGGTTACCATGTAATTAATTGTATCGCTTTCAAATTGTTCATGATCATTCCTGGACATTCAAATACTACAGTGCTCTTGCAAAGGTCCATCCGGCTCTAAATAAGGATTATTGTCATAAGCCAGAGATTCAAAGTTTCCTTCATTTACCTTCACGTAAAATTGTGAATAGCTTTTTCTAATTTGAGTTTGATACCTTAATTTATTCTGGAACTCTACTAAATCGAGGGGTCTATCAGTTTAATGATATCAATAGACATTAACAGTAATTTTAAAAATTCTTGAAAATAAACATAAATAGTATTTTGTGATCGTTGAATCCTTTTTAACAATATACCATGTATGAAGAACCAAAACAATAATTCTATTCAAAAAGACAATTATCCCTTCTCTGACGTACATATTGTTGGAATAAATTAAAATTGCATTAAATGAAATCATTAAATATTGCATGCAATATAATTTCCTGATTTACTTATTTGGTCATTTTAGGTAAAGTATTATTTTAATCTTATCCAGAATTTTCTTAAGCATGTATAAATAAAGATCTTTTGTAATCAAGAAATCAAGAAGAAGAAAAAAAGAATAAAATTTGTCTTTCTCCAAAAAACTTTTCATCTCTTTCTCTCTACTTATTTTTCATCAATTGGTATCAGAGCCTTGTTCAATCAGAATGAACAATTCTATTCCCTTCGCTTATATTCCTCAATTAACCAAAGATAATTACGGTAAATGGAGTATCCAAATGAAGGCCCTTCTTGGATCTCAAGAGGAATGGGATATAGTTGAAGATGGGTATGAAGAAGTTGAAAATGAAGGAGAATTAACAAATGCACAAAAAGAAAATCTGAGAAAGTCAAGGAAGAAAGACAAAAAGGCCTTGTTATGGATCTACCAAGGAGTACAATCATATGAAGCTGTTTGGGAGAAAATAGAAGCTGCTACAACAGCAAAGCAAGCATGGGAAATTTTAGCAAATTCCTTTAGCGGAGATGAAAAGGTAAAAAGAGTTCGGTTACAGACTCTTTGAGGGGAGTTTGAAGGCTTGCATCAAAAAGAGTCGGAACCTGTTTCGGAGTATTGTTCACGGGTATTATCTGTAGTAAACCAAATAAAAAGGAATGGTGAAACTATGGATGATATTCGTGTCATTGAAAAAAAATCCTTCGTTCTCTTGATTCCAAATTTGACTACAAGGTGGTAGCCATTGAAGAATCTAAGGACTTGGACGCCATGACCATTGATGAACTCACAGGCTCATTACAAGCTCATGAAAAGAGGTAAAACAAGAAAAAGAAAGAAACAAGTGTGGAGCAAGCACTCCAATCAAAGTTATCTTTAAATGAGATGAATGAAGAATCCAAAGATCAAAGAAGTAGAGGCCGTGGTCATGGAAGAGGAAGAAATTTTAGAGGTCGAGGATCATACGCTCGCGGAAGAGGTAATTATGGAAGCAAAGAAAGCGGCTTGAATCAAAATTTCAGAGGTTCTCAAAGAGGAAGAGGACGAGGAAATCAAAGAGGAAGAGGTCTTGGCTATTTTGAATGTTATAATTGCCACAAACCTGGTCACTTGGCAAGTGATTGTTGGTTCAAGGAGGAAGAAAAGCATGAAGCAAACATGGTGCATGGACATAAAAATGAAGAAAATCATAATCAAGAGACTTTGTTGCTCGTATCTTATGGCGAAAATTTTGATGATGTTTGGTACATAGATAGTGGAGCCAGCAAACATATGATAGGTAACGAAAAATTATTTTCAAAATTACTCGAATCTGATCATGGAGAAGTTAAAGTGGGAGATGGAAAGTCATATAAAATTAGCAGTGTTGGAGAGATTTCTTTCTTCACAAAAGCTGGAAAAATGGAGAAAATGGGTGAAGTATATTTTGTCCCTGGCCTTCAAAATAATTTGCTCAGTGTAGGTCATCTCTTAAAAAAAGGATATGATGTCCATTTTCATGATATGGCGTGTTATTTGTCAAGAAGAAATCAAGTTATTGCAAAGGTCGGAGTTGCTTCAAATAATCTTTTCTCACTCAATCTTCAAAATCAAAATATTTCCTGTTTTGCTGGTGTTGATAAAGGAGTTTCAAGGCTATGGCATGAAAGATATAGCCACCTAAATTATGGAAATTTGGAGATGCTTTCAAGTAAGATGATGGTCACAGGTTTGCCAAAAATTAATCATCTTAACGAAGTTTGTGAAGCATGTCAGTTCGGAAAGCAACACAAAGATGCATTTCCTTCACAATCCGCATGGCGAGCAGAAAGACCATTACAACTTATTCATTCAGATCTTTGCGGTCCCATACCTGTGACATCTTTCGGAGGTAATCGTTATTTTATTTCATTTATTGATGATTACTCACGAAAAGTTTGGGTGTATTTTGTTAAAGAAAAATCAGCAGCTTTCCAAAAATTTAAAGATTTCAAAGCAGAAGTGGAAAATTATACTAGGCTAAAAATCAACACGTTACGGACTGATCGCGGAGGCGAATATATTTCAAATATGTTTGAAAAATATTGCAAAGACAGTGGCATTTGGCATGAAATGGCAGTTCGTCATACACCACAACAAAACGGTGTGTGTGAAAGAAAGAATCGAACAATTATGGAGATGGCTAGATGTTTGCTTAAAAACAAGAGGATGTCAAGAAGATTTTGGGCTGAAGCCGTTTCTTGTGCTGTGTACCTCATTAACAAGTCACCCACAAGGGTCCTAAAAAATTGCACACCGCATGAAGCATGGTATGGTAAAAAGCCTAGTGCTCATCATCTGAAAGTATTTGGGAGCATTGCTTACTCTCATGTCCCAGATTCAATGAGAAATAAGTTAGAAGACAAATCCGAAAAATGTATTTTCATTGGCTACAGTGAAAGAAGCAAGGCATACAAGCTGTATAATCGCATGACCAAGAAGGCTGTGATAAGTCGAGATGTCCGATTTGATGAAAACTCATTATTTGAGGACACAGAAGTTGAAAAGGAGAATTCGCCTTTTTTCCTTTTGAAATAGAGGCAGAAAATATGGAGGATGGCATTGTTGAAGAAAATGTTCCCGCTTCCCCAACTTATTCAAGCAGCAAAAATTCTTCACCAAGTCCACTAAGAAGGATGAGAGATCTTCAGGAATTATATGATGTCATTGATGAAGTTGAATCAAATAATGTTGTGTTCTTTGCTTTTTTTGCAGGTGAAGATCCAATTTCATTTAATGATGCGAATCATGAAGAAAAATGGAGAAAATCCATGAAAGAAGAGATTGACTCAATTCAAGACAATGATACATGGGAGCTTACAAATTTGCCACCGCACAAGCATTCTATTGGAGTAAAATGGGTGTACAAAACAAAGATGAATCCAGATGGCTCTATTAACAAGCACAAGGCAAGACTAGTCGCAAAAGGATACAAACAAAAAGAAGGAGAAGATTTTACAGAGGTGTTTTCTCTTGTTTCAAGACTTGAGACTGTTCGTTTGCTTATTTCTCTAGCTGCTCAAAAAAATTGGAAGTTGTTTCAAATGGACGTAAAATCTGCGCTCTTAAATGGTGTGCTGAAAGAAGAAGTGTATCTTGACCAACCATGAGGATTTGTCAAGAAAGGAGAAGAGGATAAAGTTTACAAGCTAAAAAAAGCTTTGTACGGGTTAAAACAATCACCCCGAGCATGGTACAGCAGAATCAATTCCTACTTTGAGAAACATGGATTTCAAAAATGTCCATATGAGCACACTCTCTATATCAAAGATGATTCTCAAGGAAAATTCATGGTTGTTAGTCTCTATGTTGATGATCTAATCTTTACAGGAAATGACGTGAAGATGTTGAATGAGTTCAAGCTTTCAATGATGGCAGAATTCAAGATGACAGATTTAGGAGAACTTCATCATTTTCTTGGCATTGAAGTGCAACAAACCCAGAAAGGAATTTTTATTTCACAGGAGAGCTATGCAAAAGATATCTTGAAGAAGTTTAAGATGGAAAATGCTAATCCATTTTCTACTCCATGCATTGCAGGTTTGAAGCTATCTAAGGAAGGTGAAGGCAAACTTATTAATTCTACCATGTTCAGGAGTCTTGTTGGAAATCTAATGTATTTAACAGCCACAAGGCCTGACATTATGTACGCTGTTAGCCTTATGAGCAGATTCATGGAGAAACCTTACTCTAACCATTGGGAGGCAGCCAAAAGAATACAGAGATATGTGAAAGGAACCGTTGATCATGGAAATTTTTATGAAGCTACTACTCCAGTTAACCTTATTGGTTACACAGATAGTGACTTAGCAGGGAGTATTGATGATAGCAGAAGCACGTCTGGTTATGTCTTTCACCTTGGAAGTGGAGCTGTCTCATGGAGCTCGAAGAAACAACAAATTGTTGCGCTCTCTACAACGGAAGCTGAATATGTCGCTGCGTCATTTGCAGGATGTCAATTGATTTGGCTGCGTGGAATTTTGGAAAGTCTCTATCATAAGCAAGAGAAGCCAATGATTTTGTTTTGTGATAATAGCTCAACTATTTCAGTCACGAAGGATCCCGTTCTTCATGGAAGGACCAAGCATATCCGCATTCGATATCATTTCTTGAGGGATTTAGTGAATAAAGGTGATCTAGGTTGAATATCGTAAAACAAGAGAACAAATGGCGGATATCTTCACGAAGCCACTTAGTGGACAAAGTTTCAGGAGAAATGCAGAAAGATTGGGAGTGAGAAGCAAGTTTTAATTTAGGGGAGACATTGTTGGAATAAATTAAAATTGCATTAAATGAAATCATTAAATATTGCATGCAATATAATTTCCTAATTTACCTATTTGGTTATATTAGGTAAAGTATTATTTTAATCTTATCCAGAATTTTCTTAAGCATGTATAAATAAAGATCGTTTGTAATCAAGAAATCAAGAAGAAGAAAAAAGGAATAAAATTTGTCTTCCTCCAAAAAACTTTTCATCTCTTTCTCTCTACTTATTTTTCATCACATATCAGACGTTGACTTCAGATCATAATCTTTTAACTGCTCATGCAATGTTAGAAAACAAAATATTTTCATTAGGATGTTAATTGGCTGATAACGTTCTATATGACTGTACAATATCATATTAACATAATGAATTCTCTTGTATTCAGATGTGAATTTGGCAGATTAGAGTTTTTTTACAGCATCCTATCTCTCTTCATATCCTATATGTCAAATGAATCTTCATTTATAGGATCTGAACGATCGCCTTCGTCGTATATTTGACCATTGATATTTTTTTGTTTGGAGATAAACTAAAAATGTAGAAGAGAATGAAATGAAAATGGCTTGCTCGATTTCTTTTATTTATCAAGTATGCTGTGGGGAAGCAGTGCCTTGTCTCTAGCTTGGTGAGCCTTTGTAGAGACTGCTTGGTCACTTTGGACATGTTTGTTGGTCTGTGTGGGTGTAGGTTATGGATTACGAATGTCTGTGCACATAGGTTGTCGTCTTGAAGGTGCTCGAGTTAGATGGTTGTGGTGTTTGGATTTAGGTCGTTAGTATGTTGTTCAGTGTGAGTTTGTGTGATTTTTTGGGGAGTTTGGAGATAAACGACGAGATCCAAGTTATGCTGCTGCCTGTAGTAGGTGATGGTTCACTTGAAGCTCGCCCGGTGCTGGAAATCTTCCTCAGATGGAAGTCCTTGGAAGTGATGTACTTTGGCGATTTGTACACAGCTAGCTATTATGTATTGTCATGTAAAGTTGCTGAGGGAATGCATTGTCGGTCCTAGATGTTCTAGTACCTAAATCGAAATGCGAAAACAAGGCCCTTGTAAATAAGCTAATGTATTACAATAAAACAATTTATCTTATTTAAACGTAACAAGAAGAAGAACAAAAGAAAATACCTTTATTTGTAATAATAATATAACAATAAAAAAAATACAACTTACCCATGAATAGTTTTTCCAACTTTCTGATTTGCAAAATTACTAATAATATAGTCATATTCAAGTTCATTTATCATACCTTGTTCAGTCGATAAAAGTGTCAAACCATTTTATATTTCTTGCAACATAGTGGAACGAAGATAGACCTTCTACTAAATTATTAATGATGAAAATATTATTAAAAACACATTTATGTGAATTAATGAGTTTCTCTAGCCTTCTATTTCTAACTGTTTTAGCGCGTTTAGATTCTTGTTTATGCATTCTAAACACCATAAAAACATCATGATAACACCACATATTAATGATTAGGTAATTCTTATTTTAATAAACATTTTTAATAAGTTAATCCACCATTTTACTTTAATAAGTTAATCCACAACTATTTTGTAAGTTAATCCACGAGTGGATTAACTTAAAGATTTCATGTTTTTGTTTGGAAAAAAAAGAAAGCCAACCATCCCTGTAGAAGTTACCTCTTCAAAACACACTGTATGTTTTTCTATTCCAGTTATGATAAGAGAAGTTAAACAAGATGAAATACCAAACAAGCTCCAATTATGACAAGAGAAATTAAACAAGATGAAATACCAAACCTCTTCGATTCCAAAACTCATTGTATGCTTTTCTAACGCAACAAAATCTTTTACTTTTAGCTTATCCAGAATATTGATGCTGGACATGGCGCCAAATATAGGTACAATGGCGAGATCATCCATAACTGTGTACATCACTGTATCTTTCACTATTCCTTCATCAGTGTCATGGTACACAAATCTTAAATCGATGTCCATGTCTTGGATTCTTTTGTAAACCTTGGCAATAGAACCAGGCATGTTTTCTTTGTTTAGCAGTTTAGCGATGGCACTTAGAGGTAGTGCAAGCAAATTGAAGAGAAAATCGACCACATCTTTGCCTGCTTCAGCAAACAGCTTTTTTTATCTATCAACAGTTTCATGCTCATTGTTCTAGGAGCCATTTTGCACTGGTTGATATCCATCAGCTAACATATTTTTAATCCAGTAAGGGAAAAAACAAAAAATGCTCTTCGAATTAATATGCATCATAACGTATGTTTGATACTTGAAATTAAAAGTGGTCATACCATCTCATTTTAATGGCGACCTCCACAAAAAAACCCACCTTAATACACTTCATCTTCTCAGTTCATCTCATCCTCTCAATATGCTCATCCCCGATCACAGTCATCTTCTCAGTTCATCTCATGCTCTTCATCTTCTTCTGCACTAGATACAGACTCTCTTCCTATTCATCACTTCCCCATTTCTGCAGTTACCACTCAAGCTTAGAACAAGCTATCATCTCCACCAAAGCAACCTTCGCCTACGTACGCTCAAGTGGCGGCTTCAAGAGCCAGGATCCCACCTGTTCTCCCCAACCCACCTGTCAAAAGGCGAAGACTCATACTAACTTTCAAATCGATCAGGGAGACGTTAAATTTTTTGAATTCGGAGAGGAGCTGTCTGAAGTGCACTGATCGAGGACACGTGGCAAAAGCACGCAGAAATGCGGTGATATGCTATAATTGCTCTCTCTTTGGACATGCAAGCATGCATTGTCCCAATAAAAAGTTACCACTCTCTCAAACCAACAAGGCTGATTGGACGCGCCCCTATGCAGTTCAAACAGCGAACCGTCACGAGCCAAAGCACCTGCAATCTCAGAAGGAAGGGACCCACCGTTCCTCTCAAAACTCAAATCGTAATTATAGCCCTAATGTAATTAACCCCCACGTCAAACTCAAATCCTCTCTCATTTCAAATGAAAACTCTTCACCATCCCCTACTCACTCACTCAAACAAAATCAAACATTTCCACTTTTCTTAGAAATGGTGGACGTATATCTTTATCTCACTGTAATCACCATAGATGGACTTTGGTCCATTGAGATGCTCTCAAGAGCACTTAAATCAACTTTTGGCCAACAATATGAATGGCCGATCTGGCATATCACTGATAATTCCTTTCTTATCTACTTCCCTAAATCCGCTATTTAAGATCATGCCTTGCATCTGAAAGTTTAAACAAAAGAAGATGGCGTTGTACTCCTACAACAAGCAACCACTCTTGAAGAAAATACTGAACCGCTCCTTGAAAAAGAGACCTAGGCTAAAATCAGTGGTTTTCCAAAATTTTACAAACATGATTCAGACGCTATCAGAGAAGCCTTAAAACCAATGGGACGATTCATCCACACAGACTCATGTGACTGGTCCTTTGTCAATCATCGCTTCTTATATGTTAAGATGAAGTTCTTTGAAGGTACCTCAACACCATATACTTTCATTTCTTATATAAATAACCATGCAGTGAAGCTCAAGATTGATCGCTGGACACACGCACATCCTTGTCAGCGACCAGAAACACTCCTTTTGGGAATCAACTATGATTATGACGGTTTCATCTTTCAACCCTTTGCTCAACAAGCAGATTGCATGGAGGAAGACAGATTTGATGTGATGTCCAATGAGGTTTTGAGGGAAGTTCCTAGGGTGCCTGAAAACCAACCTCAAGACTTGGCTATGGTAGACTACCACAAAGAAGACAGGATAGTGCCTAGATGGGACCTAATGGCCGATCTGGATCTTTCAGACCCTCTGCACCAGCAAAAGCCAACGCAACAAGAACAGAAGGATCCAATACAACAAGAAGGCCAAGGTTCATCATCCCCTTTCATTTCCTCATCAGCTATCAGAAGGAGCCCAAGGATCAATAGGGCCCGCTCGCTGCCTCCAGGATCTTCGGGTAGCTATTTTGAACCAATCATTTTTTCTTCTGCTAATAAAGTTTTAAATAAAAAATTAGCAAAGTACATGGGGGTTTGTTTGCATGACAAACATTATTCTAACATGCAAGCCCTAGAACAACAGCGTACTAACCTTTCTAAATGAAAATAGTCGTATGGAATATCAGAGGGTTGGGGGACCCCACAAAAAATCATGCTGTCAATCTCATCATCTCCCCACATCATATTGATATTTTATTTTTACAAGAAACTAAAATCTCTAATCCAACCAATTCGCTCATTCGTACAATTTGTGGCCCCTTCTTATCTGGTAGGACACACGTGGATGCTATTGACACTCGTGGTGGTTTAATCACGGCGTGGAATGCTCACGTGTGGGCTTTTGAACAATCTCTTTCACATTCTTCTGTTCTACACGTGTCCCTTCGTCACATTTCTTCTAACACCATTTTTCATTTCACTAACGTGTACGCACCCAATGACCTTCAAGGTAGAGCTGAAACATGGCAATATTGTCACAACCTGTTACAAAATATAAATGAACCTTGGATAATTGGCGGTGACTTTAACATGACTCGTTCACTTGATGATCGTAATTTGGGCAACTTATCCTCTGATTCTTTTGTGACGAAAAGGAATTTCGCTCGGTCCGAACCAGACGCTAAACCGAGCCAGACCGTTCGAAACGCCCTATCGTTTGAGAACACGACAAAGTAGAACGCATATAGAAGAACATTTCATTGCTTATTACAACAATGCATCAGATTACAAGAATATACAGAGTATAAATGAATAAATATTACACAGAAATATCAGAGATTTAAATTACATTTAAATACATAGCAGCGGAAAATAATACAATACACAACTAGAATGAGATATACGGATACAAAGCTTTCCGGATATCGTTCCAGCTGTAAACCAGGATCCTGTGAATATAAATCTGCAAAACCAAAACTACTAGCTGCCCGTGTCAAAATAAGGGCACCCAGAGTTTAGGTTAAAACAATAAACTCCAGGTCAGTCATGTGACTGGTGTGAGAACTAAAACAGTTATTAATCTTTATTTCAAATCATTAGGTAAATCAAGGGACCACGCCGTATAACACGGAACGGGTTTCCTCCCAAGAATATCAGTGCATAAAACAAACAGCGCAATGCTAAATAAAGAAAAATGAAGCTGTTATAAGACCCAGGTCCCATCACACAATGCAACGCAGTCGAGGATAGGGTTTTCCCTTATAACAGCCAAAGAATGGTTGATACGTTTTAAAACAAATCGTTTGATACTATAGTAAGTGCATAGTGTATAAAACAACTTCAAATCATAAGTATCAATCATAGGCGACATGAGCGTCCCATGCCACTATGTCGCCATATATAGGTTTACAATCAAAACCGCAATGTCGTATTGGAAGTTGGGTTATCATTTATGGTATGAACCGAGGCAAAAGATAGTCCTCTACCGATTCGAGACGCTCTAGTCCGCCCCTCAGGAACAGCCGCAACTGCCCCTTGGATCGTCAGGGCCGGTCCACCGATGTGGATTATTATGCCTGAACACTACGTTTCCCCACCCTATGGGGTGTAAGCCTGGCCCGTCAGCCGACCAGAAGCATCGGCCGAAACCGATATCACGAGGCGCCTCGCTTTTCAGCAAGTAATAATAAGCAATATCCACATGAGTCAAACTCGTCAGCCAGTTCAAGCACTGACGCCACTCCTAACTAGAAAGAAACGCATGTCCTCCCTGAGGTCCGTCTCCCGTTTTTAGTTCATACCGGGTGGATACTCGTGAATCAACGTTACACAAAGCTACGCCACAAAGGCCGTGATTCGATCATCAACCACAAGACTTTGCTTTTCAACAGAAGCCTTGATCATTTGCATCTTAGCATGTCACACAGGCAATTCACTCCATGCGATTGATATCCATCAATATATAACCCCTGAGCTCGTACGTCTCAGAGAAGGGCGTTAAGCAAGAGAATAAATTCTCCGCCGCCAAACAGATATATATTTAATAGAGATCAATCACACGGACTAAAATCCAATGTCAGACACACAGTCCATTTACAAGTCCGTTCTGGGTCTGAACGAAACCGGAGGCACCTAGTACCCCGCATATCCATCGATCTCCAAGTACGTCTGGATGATCACTAACTGTTTCCATCCTCTTGGGTGTACAGCCCAATCAAGATCATCAGTAATTACCCAAACGACGTGAAGACTTCTGGTCTTCGACCATCGTCTTCATCTTCGACTTATCGTCGTATCAGTTATTCAGAATGGGATAAACCCGGTTTTTCCGAATAACTCGCGTATATTTTAAATAAGTGTTACACAAACACAACATACGCCTCATTCCAATTTATCAGTCACTAACCGTAAATTAATCAAGAGAATAATTCCCCAAATATTAACCCCGAAGGCCGAAACCAACATCAGATCAATATCCAGAAAACCATTCTACTTGGCTAACCGACAGTTAGTTTCTGATTTCACATTCATAGGGAAAGGTTCCCATTAATTTTATCCAAGATAATTTCTTGAATTTATTCTCTAATCTTCCTTTGAATTTCGATTCAACTAGTCGGAATTAGCGAACCTTACCGTAGTAATCATTGGTTTTAACTTCCCAATCCCAACCTATTTATCCCATGAAGTAAAACTGGTAATACTTCATATCTAACACCACAGTGTTATCGGTAAATTCAATTACCATTTCACGTTCAAATCTAATTAAAGATTTAACTATCGCCTGGAGCGAAACTGGTGATACTCCATTCTCGATCATTTCAATCTAATTAAAGATTCATTAAAACTCCACTTAGTTTTAATCGTTAACTGGGTTAAAGAATCAGTGTCATTTAAAACACGGTTCACGATAAACCCAAAATCACATTCCATTAATTATCGGGTTAAAGAACGAGTGTTATTTAAAACACTGTTCACGATAAACCCAAAAATCAATATCAATTCAATTCCAATTAAATGTTATTTAATCGGTACACTTCATTAAATCTAAATAAAAAGATTTAATCTTTTCTCAACTGGGTTCAAGAACAGTGTTAGTGAAGACACCATTCACAACAAACCCAAATCACATTTGATATTCAATACAAGGCTCTGAATAGAAAATATATCGGCTTATATTCAATATCAAATTCTACGACTAACAAATGTCGTATTGGAAATAACGATATAAATATATATCTTTCAAATTTCCATAACAACATCTGTATAATCACGAATTCCAACATCGAAATATTCCAAAGACAATTTCGATTCAAATCCACTCCAATGCAATCATTGGAAATTTTGGTTATTTTTAAAACCCTTTTCAAATTCAATTTATTTATTTTAAAAATAAATAGAATTATAATCCTAGTTCAAAACTAGTTCATTTCGATAAAAATCTATTTTTATCTTTTCAAATATGGAGTTTTTCATCCCAAATCTTCACAAATCATTTCTTATGATTTTACACAAATTATTACTATTTTTAATAATTTTATCAAGGCCTGTACAGTCGATTTCCATCAATGGCCATCGAACTGCACTTACAGCGACCTTTTTCAAATTTGATTTGGACATAATTCCAAATCCAACCGTTAGATTTCAAATTCCTAACATTCGTTAGAAAGCTCTTTTCGATACGAACCCAACGGGTCCGGTTTTAGGAGAATCCGACGGTCGGATCTCCCGTAATGTCCGTTTGAAATAAATGGTCGAAATTCGCGAACTGCCGCGGCGCGGCGCGTTCTATTCAGGCCATTATATTATATATATAATATATATTTCGTCGATTTCTATTTAAAACGAATTATATAAATAGTTTTAAAATCGTTTCAAAAACAATTTCAACTTTCTTTTCAATTCAAATCAAAATTGAATTCTTCTTTATAAATTCGTTTTAAAATTCATTTCTATTCAATTCAAATTTCAATTCAATTTGAATTCATTTCAATTCGCTTTCAATTCAATTTGAATTCGTTTTCAATTCAATTCATTTCGAAATCGTTATATATTCAATTCATTTCGAAATCGCTATATATTCAATTCATTTCGAAATCGTTATATATTCAATTCATTTCGAAATCGTTTTCAATTCAATTCATTTCGAAATCGTTTTCAATTCAATTCATTTCGAAATCGTTTTGAATTGAATTCATTTCGAAATCGTTTTCAATTCAATTCATTTCGAAATCGTTTTCAATTCAATTCATTTCGAAATCGTTTTCAATTCAATTCACTTCGAAATCGTTTTCAATTCAATTCACTTCAAAATGAATAAAATCGATATAAATATCGTTCACGTCAAAATGGCGTCAATCTAATCAACACGGCTTCATAAATTTCTATTTTCAAATATTCTATTTCAAATATTTCTTTTTCAAAATAGTTGTTATTATCAAAATATTCCGTTCAACACATGACCAATCTCAATGGATGAGTACTGTCAACACATGAACCTTTATTTTATATTGATAAAGATGTAAATTTTATTACTAAAATATTTCGTTCACCACATGACCAATCTCAATGGATGAGTACTGTCAACACATGAACCTTTATTTTATATTGTTCTTTATTTTTCAATTGGAATGAGGCCCAATCGATTACCATATAAAGTTAATTATATGGATTTTCATACAACACATGTATATAATAGCATTGAAAAATAATCAACCATCAACCAAAGTGCACTACACTGTATAAGCATCAAATATAGATATCTAACGCTTATAACAGCCTGTCAATCAATCGATCGACATATTTAATCAATCAGGACGAGTGAACTTCATATTTCATCCCAACACCCGTGTGGAGTTTCAAACGATCAAACAAATATTTTATTCGTGCAGTTGGGCGATGTGTAAAATTTATCGACCCAATCAATGTCCTTCAAATAGGTGTACATAAACAAACCGTCCGGTTTGTAAATAAATATTTATTTATTCACATTCACGTTAAAAATTATATTTTTAACGATAAAATATTTTATTTCAACATATGAATTTCTATTCAGTTCATTCTTTAAATAAAATGATGTTTTTATTTTTCTAACATATTTTAGAAAATTTCGGCGGCATAACGGCACGATACTAGAAACGGGACGAGGCCTAGCCTTATCCCCGGTCTAGTGAAGGCCCACGCCATTCACACATCAATCAAATCCATTCATTTCACCCAACAATTCAATTCCAATCAAATAATCTAACTAATTTTTGCAATCAAACAAACAAGTCCATGGTCTGTGGACGATTGTGTCGGGTGCTACTAAGCACCGTCTGCATCCTAGTATATATATATATAACTAGAAAAAGAGAATTGAAAGGTGAGAAATTCTCACAGATAGCTATCTTAGCTCCACGGCACTTCATTGATAGAAATCTTCATCGTCATCTTATCTTCGTTGCTGTAGTCACTACATATGTAAAAATCGAATTTTTACTTTGCTATTCAATATATAAAAATCATATTTTTACTTCGATGTTCAATATATAAAAATCACATTTTTATCCTGTTATATCTATTTTAAAAACAATGTATATTTTATTTTAAAAACAATGCGATATATATTTTCACAAAATTATGCTAATTTTATTTCAAAAACTTTGCTAATTTTATTTTAAAAACTTTGCTAATTTTATTTCAAAAAAAAACTTTGCTAATTTTATTTCAAAAAAAAACTTTGCTAATTTTATTTTATTTATAAAACACTTGTTACTTTTATTTTATAAAACAAAAATTGATTTTTATCCAATGTATTTATAAATCAAAAACTGATTTTAAACAATATTTTTATATATTTTTAAAACTATACTAATTTATATATATAAAAAAAACTGAAAATTTAACAATGAAAATTCACTCACTTAAACGTTCTTCTTCCTCCTTGAAAATCGCTCCAGGCTTCACCGAACAATCGTACCCGACCTCCCATGTTAGGGTTCCACCCCGCCTCCGCTGCGCTTGACCGGAGCACCATCAGAGGGGCCCCCACGACGCGCCTTGGCGAGAGCCTCCCCCACCGTGACTGGCATCTGCTTCGGAGGTCCCTGGAGCTCGAAAAGCGAGCTCGAACTCGGCGGCCTTAAGCCCCGATTTCATCCCAATCAATCAACGAGAATTCATATTCTTGGCATGGATTTGTAGATCTCCCATATCTCTTCGATTTCGTATATTGAGTTCTTGAAATTATTTAAAGGAAATCTCGAACGATTTCCGTCGTTCATTATAACTGGCGCTCCATTTGGGAATTCGGGTTCTGATTGGGGGAGGGGGGGGGGTATTTAAAGAAAATATATATTAAAATTTATTATTTTAAATTTCCTAAAGGCAACTTTTTTTAATACGGACTCGAAATCAAAGCCACCGACTATTGCCTCTAGCTAATTACCCCCATTCCGAACACAATGGGATATGTATCGTGAGCTGATTCAATCATTTCGATTAGTTTCTGTTGAATTTACATTTAAATCACTATATTGAATTTTAAACGTACATTTCAAATTACCGGGGTCGCATACGAACTTTAAAAATTCCAGAAAAATATTTTCTAGCTTCGTATTGACGATACGGTCCTAACAAAACTAGTTTCGTCGAATTCTGAGACCGTTGGAAAAATGGCCATTTTCCAGTCGATTAAAATCAACTGAAACTGGTCAAACGCGTTTTCCTTTGCCACGCTCACATATTGATTCGAAAAATTATGAAATTTGGAATCTAGCAATAATTTGACACTGCGGATCAACAAAACTGGTTTCGTCGAAATCCGAGGTCATTTGCAAAATGTCCATTTTTAAGGGCCTGAATTAGCGACTATTCAGAATTTTCAACTGGACATATCTTTCGATTCCCGCTATGAAATTTTGATTTTTCTGATTCGTTGGAAAGATATCATCAATTAGATCCTATTGTTTTTGGTTTCACTAAAATCCGGATTGTTTTGCACCCGGTACATTCAATTGAAGTTTGAAATCGAATTATCGAACTACCGCGCCATTTTCAATTCCTTTTATAATTATATATAAATATTTATATTCTAACGACGACGCGTATAATATATACGTTCGAATTCTATTCAAAATAAATTTCCCGCCGATATTATTTAAAATAATCTATTTTAAATCTTCAAAATTCGCTAAAATTGCCAAAATAAAAATTTTAAACTGGCCCAGATTTTCGGGTTGTTACATCTTTTCACTTCAATGCATTTATCCAATCCTGTTCAATTATTGAACCGCCTATCAATAACCGTCATTTTACATGGTCAAGTAGAAGAGAAATCCCCTTATTGTCTAAACTAGATCGCTTTTTCTTCAACCTCAGCTGGGATGATCATTTTCCTTTATCATTGGTCAACGGTCTTGCCACCACCATTTCAGATCACTGCCCAATTCTTCTAGACACCTGTTCAAACACTCCTATTAAACGCCCATTCAGATTTGAATGTCTTTGGCTATTAGAACCATCTTTTGAGAACTTCATCAAACTCAACTGTGAGCAACTACTAACTCATCAATCTGCCATGGTTAGAATAGTTTGTAAACTTCGATCTCTTCGTAAATTGATTCGCCCATGGGCTAAGAATGTTTGGAATTCCTTAAAAAGTCGTATCTCATCCACACAAGATGCCATTCTCAATCCTAATATCGTTGAAGAGCTTCGGCCTTTAACTGAATCTGAACGTCATGAATTGAAAGAGCATGAACTAGAACTAGACAGACTAATTAAGCAAGAGGAGATTGGATGGAAACAAAGATCGAAAGCTAAATGGATTAAAGAAGGTGACAAAAACACTACTTACTTTCACAGAATTGCAAATTGCCATAGGCGTTCCTCATTCATTTCAGAGATTGTTCACAATAACATTACCTTTATTGACTCTAAAGATATATGCCAACAATTTACAATCTTCTACAGAGACCTTCTTGGTTCATCTCCACCCTCTTCTCCAGATATTGATTGGCATTGTTTATATCCAAACCCAACCCCCATCAACATTGATCAATTCTTCTCTGAAGAGCAAATCTGGAATGTTGTTAATGATATGGCAGATGATAAGGCCCCTGGGCCTGATGGCTTTGGCCCAGCCTTCTTTAAACATTTTTGGCCCACTATGAAAAATGACATCATTGACATGTGTTCAGAATTCTATTTGAACCCTTCATCAATCTCCAAATTGAAGCATGCCAATATTATCCTCATTCCAAAGTTTCCTGGTGCTAACACTGTCTCCTCCTTCTAACCTATTAGTCTTCTTAATACAACCTTTAAGATCATCACTAAAATTCTATCTAACAGACTCCAACAACATATTGATTCCCTAGTTGGCAATGAACAATCTGCATTCATCACAGGAGGAAACATCTGTAACGACCCGTATTCTACGCATCATAGGATCGTAGGATATTTATTTCTTTCACATACGAAGTCGTATGGTCATGTAACTTTGGGAGACGACTATTGTGGTCATTTCCTATGTTCATGATTTTCTCGATTTTTAAATGACCATTTTACACCTAGTTGGCACTGTTTTGGCCATAACTTTTGACTGGAAAGGAATTTTTACCTGAAATCACTTCCATTGGCTCCGGATGATGGTTTACAATTCCGTAGAGTGGTCACATTAGCCAAACGGACTCACCGTTTGGGAGATATGGCTGAAACAAGTTTCAGATGGTGAAAAACAGCTTAATTGGGCTTAACCGGGTGATTAGCAGCTAGGCCCAGAGGGGAATTTCGGGTTTATAGGTATAGGAGGACTGATTAGGGTTAGGAAATCACTTTCATTTCAGTTTTGAGCCGCCACAAACCCTCTTGAGACCTTAGTAATGGCTTCCATCCTCTAAAACCACTCCAAAACACATTTTTAGTGAAGATTAAGCCTAAACTACATTAAAGTAAGGCCAAATAGCAACAAAGCAAGGTTGGAGCTGCTGCTATACTTAGGAATTCGACCCAAACAGAGAGTATTTCAGATTTGGTGTTTTATTTTGTGGCCAAGGTGAGTGATAGCATCGTTTTGACACTAATTACAGTTAATTAAGGGTGATTAGTGAAGATTAGCGAATTTATACACTAATAAATTCTGGAAAAATGTTTAGAAATTCTTAAATAATATTTTATGCCTCTGTTAGAAAATTAAGACGATTTGATTAAGTTTTACTAAGTATGTGCTTAAACATGATTAAGAGGGATTATGGGAAAATGTGAGGTTTTAGCCACTTTTGATCCATTTTGAATCATTTGAATTGTTGTTTTGTTGTTTGTGGTTGCTATTACATGTTGCTATGACTCTATGGTGTGTTTTATGATTGATTAGAAGTGTTAGATTTGTCAAAAACGTCGTCGAATGGCGTAAACAAGTTGCTGGAAAAAGTTGTTGAAAGTTGTGTAGGGTTTCGGATCGGATCGGATATGGGCTCGGATCGGATCGGAGATCTGGGTAAGGAACCCGACCCGAACTGGAACCTGGCACAAAGGAAACTTGGCAAAAAGGAAGGCCATGTTGGTTAAGCTGGGGATCGGACTAACTTAAAGATGAAGGGCTCGGATCGGATCGACTTAAGGATGAAAGGCCAGGACTGAAGTAAGGCGGAGGGATCAGATCGGCTAAAGGAGTAGGATCGAATCGGCTAAAGGAGGAGGATCGGATCGGAGCACGTGAAGAACGAGGGAGCTGATCGGAGAAGGAGCATGAACTAGGGAGAAGATAGCAACCCGACCCGACCCGGAGGAGGACACCCGACCCGAACCAAAGTGGGACGCACGACCCGAACCGACGCGATGGAGTGGACCCGAACCGAACCGCTATCAGATGAAGACCATGCACCAACGCAACGCTGTGGACTCGACCCGAACCGATGGCTTTAAAGGAACCCAACCCGACCCAGTATTGACCAGTAACCCGAGATGCAAAGGTAGTCCAATATGGGAAGTTAGAGCTCAGGATCTAGTTGGGAACCGATGAGTTCACTTCATGATTGGGCTTTGCTGCGGGACGTGTGCCAAGGGGCAGTCGATGTTTACAACTTTGGATCACTATGTATGGGAAGTACGTGAACGGATTCAGGGCTGCAATGGCCTAGGTACGACTAAAGGGCTATAAACCAATGAAGTGGGGTCATTTGTAAATATTTGGTCATGACTCCATGTGGTAAGCTTGGTAGTAGCAGTAGTTGTACAAGTCGAACTCCGTCACTACTTCGATGGGTCTAGTGATTGTTAGTGATGGACATCGTATGCTTTACGCACTGAGTGAGAGATGTGAGGATGGTTGCTATGGTTGATTTGTTTGTTATCATTATGACAAGCACACCCCACCCCCGTATTCTTACACTATCTATTATGGCACCTTAGAGTATTGTACGGTATGTGGTACTAACTCTTTGGTTGCAGGTCCAGGTTCAGGTATGGTTTAGTATACCTGTTATTATTCTGTTTAGATGCTTATCGCTCATACCAGGCTTTATGTCTGACCCAGAGTTTTATGTCTCCTCTTATTACTCTGGGTGCTCACACGAGCAGACTAGAGACAGGTTAGCTGGTGATGCACGGGTAGATGATCCGGAGACAAGCAGGAGGCTTCCACGTAATATATATATAGTATTCTCCCTGTGTTGTTGAAGATCACTGCATGGGCATTGGTGGAGCATCTTCCACTTTAGCTTTCTTTTGTTTAGAGACAGTAAATTTGGAAAATTGTAATAAGCTGTATTTGGATTTCCGCTGCCCTGATGATTGATGTTGATTTTAGTTATCAGCTTATGCACTGTCTCACATGTTTTATGTCAAGTATGTTATTATTATTATATTTTATTCCATGCGCTGTGGGACATTCTACAGGTTCCTTGATTAGTTCATTCCCTTCTTTCCTTTCTCCTGATGACCGTCCCGTGCTAGTCGGGCATGTGTACAGCGCACTTTCGGAGGAAATGCAGGCTGGTGCGGGACGGGCCTTCACACTTGGTATCAGAGCTCTAAGTTGCGTAGTTAACCTAGGGAAGTTATCAGGGAGAGATAATATACGTATACGAGAGAGCGTATTTGTGATTATTTTGGTTTTTAAAAGTTATATATATATACTATTAGTAGTATAAGAATGAAGTCGTGTTGCACCAGCACCACTATGGGGTCGTTAATCGTTTCCTTTTTCAGATTGACGATGAGCCGATATGTTAGAGGTACCGGTAGAGGGGCCAATAATGGGAATGCTGCTGACATGAGGACGATGTTTACTGACCTCATGAGAGAGATGCTTAGAGATGTACAGAGGGCAGCTCCCAATGGTGGAAATGGTGGTGGTCCAATAGTGCAGGCGCCAAGAGTCGACTTCGCCAAGCTGAATAAGGATTATACTAGCCTTGGTGGGAAGTCGTTCCACGGAACGGAGTCGGCCACGGATGTTCAAGATTGGTTGGATAGTTGCGAACGTATCTTCGAGGATTTGGGTATCGAGGATGCGATGAAGAGAAAGCTAGCGTCCCGTCAGCTGCAAGGGCGGGCAATGAATTGGTGGAATGCTATAAAGGCAGCTACTCCCGAAGATCAGATTACTTGGGAGCAGTTTAAGGCTCGCTTTAGCGAGAAGTTCATTCCAGCTGCTCAGAAGTCAGTGCTGTTTAAGAAATTCTTGGAGCTCAAGCAGAATGGCAGAGCTGTCTCGGAGTATATTGCTGAATTTGACACTTTGTCAAAATATGGGTTGTCTCTTATTAATACTGCCAAGAAAAAGAATGAGAAATTCATAACTGGTTTGGATCAGTACTTGGAGGAAAGACTTATTAACCACATCGATGAGACGTTTGAATCGATTGTGGGAAAAGCATTAAGATCAAAAAGTCTCTACCCTAAGCCGAAGACTGAGGTTGCATCCGCAGATGAGCCAAAGCCACAAGCAAGTGGTGGAGGCAAGGGTGGTTCCCAGAATAAGAGAAAGCAGAGTCAGACTAAGGATGGCCAGAAGAAAAGGAATAAGCAAGATGTTGAGTGCTTCAGCTGTGGTAAGAAGGGCCACTATGCTATTAATTGTCGGGCCAAGCCAGCGGATAGGAAGTGCTTCAACTGTGGCCAAATGGGACATCACAAGGACAAGTGTCCGCAACCCCCCAAAGAAAAGCAAATGGTGAAAGCATATGCTCTCAATGCTATTCCTTCTTCGTCGAATGCCCCAACTGCGGCGGAGAAGGGAAAGAATGTCGTCATTCAAGGTATGCTTTCTGTTTATGATGTTCCTGTTAGAGTTTTGTTTGATACCGGAGCTTCCAGTTCTTTCATATCTAGTGACCTGGTAGATAGGTTGGGATTGGAGCCCGAGATTGTCGATAGACCTTTAGTAGCGACGAACCCGATTGATGGTTCGACTAGCCTTAGCATGATTTGTCGTAATGTGGTCCTATCGAGTCATGGATGCATGTTTGTTTGTGATTGCTTTGTTTTGGGCTTTACTGGGTTTGGCATTATTTTGGGAGTAGATTGGCTCCAAAGATACGGGGTGGTGGTAGACTGTGAGGGCTTTTTAGTGACAGCTAGAGCGGATGATGGGAGGAGGATAGTGTTTGGTGGTCTACCCAGTAAAGGGGTATTGGCTAGTTTTCTAAACTCCCTCGACATCCCGCATAGTGAGTTGTCAGGTTTGCCCGTGGTTGGCCAGTATCCGGATGTTTTCGAACAAGTGACCGGGCTTCCACCACACCGAGAGATTGTGTTCCGTATTGATTTGGTAAAAGATGCCAGACCTATAGTGATGCCACTTCGTCGTATGGCACCAAGGGAGCAGCGAGAGCTCGAGGTGCAAGTCAGCGATCTTTTGAAGAAGGGATTTATCAGAAGGAGTGTTTCTGAATGGGGAGCACCAGTTGTGTTTGCTACCAAGGCGGATGGTTCCCTTCGTTTGTGTGTAGACTACCACGAGTTGAATAAAGTGACGAGGAAGAACAAGTATCCTCTACCGCGGATAGATGATTTGTTCGATCAGTTGAGTGGCGCGAGAGTATTTTCTCAGTTGGATCTCGCGACAGGTTTTCATCAACTTAGAGTGGAAGCTGAGAGTATAGCTAAAACATCATTTCGGACGCCGTCTGGATTTTATGAGTGGTTGGTCATGCCATTCGGGCTGACCAATGTCCCAACATATTTTGTGGATCTTATGAATAGGGTATTCAGAGATCAGTTGAATAAGTTTGTCCTCGTGTTCGTTTTATGATATTTTGGTCTATTCAAGGACAGAGGAAGAACACAAGGAACATTTAAGAATAGTGATGGAGGTGTTGAGAAAACACCAATTGAAAGCAAAGTTTTCTAAGTGTCACTTCTGGAAGAGGGAAGTGAGGTTCTTGGGCCATGTTGTATCAGAGAATGGTATTGCCGTGGACCCGGCGAAGGTGGCTACGGTACAGGATTGGCCTACGCCCAAGAATGCAACAGACGTAAGAAGTTTCTTGGGGTTAGCTGGATATTATCGTAAGTTTATCCAAGGTTTCTCCAAGATAGCAGCACCATTGACCCAGTTGACCAAGAAGAATCAAGCTTTTGTCTGGGATGAAAGGTGCGAGAATGCATTCAAAAGTCTAAAGGACAAGTTGACAAGCGCACCAGTGTTAGTCATTCCTAAGGGGGATGAAGAGATGACGGTATACACGGATGCCTGTGGTACCGGACTGGGTGCTGTATTGATGCAAGGTGGCAGGGTTGTAGCTTATGCAAGTCGACAATTGAAACCGCACGAGAGAAGGTACCCTACCCATGATTTAGAATTGGCAGCGATCGTGTTTGCATTAAAGATGTGGAGACACTATCTCTTGGGAGAAAGATTTGAGCTGTTTACAGATCATAAGTCGTTAAAGTATCTCTTCTCTCAGAAAGATCTGAATCTCCGTCAGCAGAGATGGTTAGAGTTCTTAGCTTCCTATGATTTTGACATCGCATACACACCGGGAAAGGGCAATGCGGTAGCCGATGCGTTGAGTCGAAGACATGCCAGTTTAGGGGCTATGTTCCTTGAATGGAAGCAACTGGAGTATATCGCGGGGTTTGATTTCGGACCAAAGTGCGAATTGGATCCAGAAATGTTAGCAAGTTTGACGATCAGACCCACTTTAATTGAGCGGATCGGCTCTAGTCAGAGGGACGATCCTAACTTATTGGAAATCATCTCCAAGTTAGAGATGGGTATCGATGAGGAGATGAACAAGTATGGGCTTGATCGAGATGGATGGCTTAGAAAGAATGGAAAGCTTGTTGTACCCAATGTCAATGGATTGAGAGATGAAGTGCTTAGAGAATGTCATCACTCAAAGCTGACTGTACACCCCGGTGGTAACAAGATGTATCGAGACATGAAACGGGACTACTACTGGGAAGGGATGAAAAGGGACAGTGGGAAGTTTATATCCAAATGCATGAATTGCCAGCTAGTTAAAGCAGAGCAAAAGAAGCCTAGTGGGTTGTTACAGCCATTAGAAATTCCCGAATGGAAATGGGAGCAAGTCTCGATGGATTTCATCGATGGTTTACCAAGGACTAGATCGGGACATGATAGCATTTGGGTAATCGTGGATCGATTGACTAAGAGTGCAAGATTCATACCAGTCAAATCAACCAGAACGGCAGCTAAGTTAGCAGAATTATATATGAAGTGGGTAGTGAGATTTCATGGAGTACCTAAAAGCATTGTGAGTGACCGAGACCCGTTGTTCACTAGTGGGTTTTGGAAGAGCTTACAAGAGGCTCTAGGGTCAGAGTTACATCTCAGTACCGCATATCATCCTCAGACCGACGGTCAGACGGAGAGGGTGAATCGTATTTTGGAAGATCTCTTGAGAGCATGTATATTGGATTTTGGTGGATCATGGGATGACCATTTGCATCTAGTAGAGTTTGCATATAATAATAGCTACCAGTCCAGTATCGGTATGGCCCCGTTTGAAGCTTTGTACGGAAGACCGTGCAACTCACCATCATGTTGGATAGAGACTGGCGAGAAGTTTGTGCTTGGACCAGATATGGTGAGGGAAACTTCAGATAAGATTAAGATTATTCAGCAACGAATGAAGGCTGCCCAAGATAGGCAGAAGAGTTATGCTGATAAGAGAAGAAGAGACCTAAAATTCTCCGTTGGTGACTTGGTGTTTGTCAAGATTTCTCCGTTGAAGAGTGTAATACGATTTGGCAGGAGAGGTAAGTTGGCACCAAGATTTGTTGGCCCATTCCCTGTTCTTGAACTAGTCGGGAATTTGGCATACAGAATTGACTTACCGGAGAAGATGGCGGGAGTTCATGACGTATTCCATGTTTCCCAACTAAGGAAGTTCGTTCACGACTCAGATATGACTATTTCACCTGATCAGTTAGAGGACTTCGAAGTAGAACCCGAGGCGGTTGGGAACCGCAAGCCGGCCCGTATTGTCGAGCACGACATGAAGCAACTTCGAAGGAAGGTAGTGAAGCTAGTCAAGGTTCAGTGGGGCGAGGACGAGAATGATTGTACTTGGGAGACAGAGGAGAACATTAGGAAGACACACCCAGAACTCTTTGCCTGGTAAGATTTTGACTTCGATTTAGTTTTCCGCATGCTAGGATAGGCTTGTTTGCTTGTTTTGCATGTTTGATTGTTGTATGTGGTTGTTAGGCATGCGGGATCCTTTGTATGTTTTGGGTTAAGGAATTTCAGGGACGAAATTTCTTAAGGGGGGAGGGTGTAACGACCCGTATTCTATGCATCATAGGATCGTAGGATATTTATTTCTTTCACATACGAAGTCGTATGGTCATGTAACTTTGGGAGACGACTATTGTGGTCATTTCCTATGTTCATGATTTTTCCCGATTTTTAAATGACCATTTTACCCCTAGTTGGCACTGTTTTGGTCATAACTTTTGATTGGAAAGGAATTTTGACCTGAAACCACTTCCATTGGCTCCGGATGATGGTTTACAATTCCGTAGAGTGGTCACATTAGCCAAACGGACTCACCGTTTGGGAGATATGGCTGAAACAAGTTTCAGATGGTGAAAAACAGCTTAATTGGGCTTAACCGGGTGATTAGCAGCTAGGCCCAGAGGGGAATTTCGGGTTTATAGGTATAGGAGGACTGATTAGGGTTAGGAAATCACTTTCATTTCAGTTTTGAGCCGCCACAAACCCTCTTGAGACCTTAGTAATGGCTTCCATCCTCTAAAACCACTCCAAAACACATTTTTAGTGAAGATTAAGCCTAAACTACATTAAAGTAAGGCCAAATAGCAACAAAGCAAGGTTGGAGCTGCTGCTATACTTAGGAATTCGACCCAAACAGAGAGTATTTCAGATTTGGTGTTTTATTTTGTGGCCAAGGTGAGTGATAGCATCGTTTTGACACTAATTACAGTTAATTAAGGGTGATTAGTGAAGATTAGCGAATTTATACACTAATAAATTCTGGAAAAATGTTTAGAAATTCTTAAATAATATTTTATGCCTCTGTTAGAAAATTAAGACGATTTGATTAAGTTTTACTAAGTATGTGCTTAAACATGATTAAGAGGGATTATGGGAAAATGTGAGGTTTTAGCCACTTTTGATCCATTTTGAATCATTTGAATTGTTGTTTTGTTTTTTGTGGTTGCTATTACATGTTGCTATGACTCTATGGTGTGTTTTATGATTGATTAGAAGTGTTAGATTTGTCAAAAACGTCGTCGAATGGCGTAAATAAGTTGCTGGAAAAAGTTGATGAAAGTTGTGCAGGGTTTCGGATCGGATCGGATATGGGCTCGGATCGGATCGGAGATCTGGGTAAGGAACCCGACCCGAACTGGAACCTGGCGCAAAGGAAACTTGGCAAAAAGGAAGGCCATGTTGGTTAAGCTGGGGATCGGACTAACTTAAAGATGAAGGGCTCGGATCAAATCGACTTAAGGATGAAAGGCCAGGACTGAAGTAAGGCGGAGGGATTAGATCGGCTAAAGGAGTAGGATCGGATCGGCTAAAGGAGGAGGATCGGATCGGAGCACGTGAAGAACGAGGGAGCTGATCGGAGAAGGAGCATGAACTGGGGAGAAGATAGCAACCCGACCCGACCCGGAGGAGGACACCCGACCCGAACCAAAGTGGGACGCACGACCCGAACCGACGCGATGGAGTGGACCCGAACCGAACCGCTATCAGATGAAGACCATGCACCAACGCAACGCTGTGGACTCGACCCGAACCGATGGCTTGAAAGGAACCCGACCCGACCCAGTATTGTCCAGTAACCCGAGATGCAAAGGTAGTCCAATATGGGAAGTTAGAGCTCAGGATCTAGTTGGGAACCGATGAGTTCACTTCATGATTGGGCTTTGCTGCGGGACGTGTGCCAAGGGGCAGTCGATGTTTACAACTTTGGATCACTATGTATGGGAAGTACGTGAACGGATTCAGGGCTGCAATGGCCTAGGTACGACTAAAGGGCTATAAACCAATGAAGTGGGGGTCATTTGTAAAGTTTTGGTCATGACTCCATGTGGTAAGCTTGGTAGTAGCAGTAGTTGTACAAGTCGAACTCCGTCACTACTTTGATGGGTCTAGTGATTGACAGTGATGGACATCGTATGCTTTACGCACTGAGTGAGAGATGTGAGGATGGTTGCTATGGTTGATTTGTTTGCTATCATTATGACATGCACACCCCACCCCCGTATTCTTACACTATTTATTATGGCACCTTAGAGTATTGTACGGTATGTGGTACTAACTCTTTGGTTGCAGGTCCAGGTTCAGGTATGGTTTAGTATACCTGTTATTATTCTGTTTAGATGTTTATCGCTCATACCAGGCTTTATGTCTGACCCAGAGTTTTATGTCTCCTCTTATTACTCTGGGTGCTCACACGAGCAGACTAGAGACAGGTTAGCTGGTGATGCACGGGTAGATGATCCGGAGACAAGTAGGAGGCTTCCACGTAATATATATATAGTATTCTCCCTGTGTTGTTGAAGATCACTGCATGGGCATTGGTGGTGCATCTTCTACTTTAGCTTTCTTTTGTTTAGAGACAGTAAATTTGGAAAATTGTAATAAGCTGTATTTGGATTTCCGCTGCCCTGATGATTGATGTTGATTTTAGTTATCAGCTTATGCATTGTCTCACCTGTTTTATGTCAAGTATGTTATTATTATTATATTTTATTCCATGCGCTGTGGGACATTCTACAGGTTCCTTGATTAGTTCATTCCCTTCTTTCCTTTCTCCTGACGACCGTCCCGTGCTAGTCGGGCATGTGTACAACGCACTTTCGAAGGAAATGCAGGCTGGTGCGGGGCGGGCCTTCACAACATCCTTGACTGTGTGGCAGCTACTCAAGAAGTAATTTCTTTTCTACATTTTTCAAATACCCCTGGTGTCCTCCTTAAATTTGATTTTTCAAAAGCCTTTGACTCAGTAAATTACGAATTCATTATATCTCACATGACACATAGGGGTTTACCATTGAGGTGGTGTAACTAGATCAAAGAAATATTACACACTAACCTTTCTACAGTCTTTATTAATGGTGAATATGGAGGCAAAATAAATCCCAAAAGAGGCTTAAGGCAAGGAGACCCTCTCTAACCTCTCATTTTTGTTTTAATAGCTGATGTCTTTAACCAAATGGTGAAACAATCCCTCTTTCACAATACTTTTTCAGGTATCCCACTCCCAAATTCAGAAATTTGCACATCCAACTTACAATTTGCAGATGATACAATCCTTTTCACCACTCCAACCCCCAAAACATTCAATGCCTCAAGGTCCTACTATATTCATTTGAAATGATTTCAGGTCTCTCTATTAACTTCAATAAAAGTTCCACTATTATGCTTGGTAATTGTACTCACCTGGAACCTATTATAGCTGATTGCCTTAACTATAAGATTGATTCATTCCCTACTAACTATCTGGGCATTCCTCTTCGTCCCACTAAACTTCATAAACCGGACTGGCAACCACTCATTTCTAAGATTGAAAACAGACTCTCAAGCTGGAAAGCGAACTCACTATCCTCTGTTAGCCGTCTTGTACTTGTTAAGCATGTCCTCTCATCACTTCCAACATATTGGATGTCATTCCACAAACTCCCTATCTGGGTTATTAACAAAATTGATTCAATTTGAAGCACATTTCTTTGGAATGGGGGTAATAATAAAAAACTTATCAACTGAATAACTGTTTGTCTCCCAACTAATCATGGTGGCCTTGGAATTCTGAACCTCTCGACTTTTAACATTGCATTACTTGCCAAATGGCTATGGCGAACCCTCTTGCCTGGTAAATTCATTTGGAAAGTCTGGATCTTGACTCGTCTGTAAAATTCTAATCCTTTCCTCATCCTCCACTTCAGACCAGATGTTAGACCCTCACCATTCTGGAAAGGAATTTTATCCACCATCGCGAGAGTTAAACCCCTTTTTCATGTAAAAATTGGTAATGGCGAATCATGTCTCTTTTGGTTGGATATTTGGAATGAACAGATCCCATTATACTCTCTATTTTCTATCCTTGCATCATCAAACCAACATAGCCTACTTACCATAGCCTTGGCCCATGAACTTGGCCCAATGGGCTTTTTTCCTCCAACAGTCCTGGGCATTGAATCCTTAAATGAGATCAATTCAATTGGTCATATTTTCAGCACTACTCAATTATCATCAGAACCAGATTCATTCTTTTGGGATTTAGGCCCATCTAACATCTACTCGGTTGCATCCTGCTATAAATACTTGATCCATCCTGGCCGAAGCTTCTCTTTCTCTCGCATCTGGAAATTCCACTTACCTCCTCGCATAATCTTCTTTCAATGGCTTCTTATCCACAATCGCATCAACACAAGAGACAAACTTCATCGCTTCAATATCAATATTGATCCTATATGCGTACTCTGTAATCAATGCAATGAATCCCTTTCACATCTTTTCTTCGAATGCGACTTCTCCTATGCAGTGTGGGTTGCAATCAGTTCCTTCATCTTTGGCATCATCCCCTCCATCAGTTCATTCTTTGAATACTGGCAACATAATCCTTTAATGGATTCCTTAGTGCTTTTTTTTCCTAGTGTATTTGGTTAGAGCGTAATGCAATCATCTTTGGCAGACCCTCGAAACTTTTGATGGGTGCCTGTTATCATATCCTGCATCTCTTTGAATCATGGATAGGATCAGCTAGGCATGCTCGCTTCAGACTTTCTCTTCCAATGTCGCAATCACCTGGCTCGCAGGAAAGCAGCTCCTTTTCCCCTCTTTGATCCAGAAGTAGCTAAGTACTATTATCTATGGTTTATTTTGGCTGTGTACCTATATGCTATGTTTAGTCCTCTACGATGTACATATTCTGCTTAGTACTTGTATTATCTTTATTGACCTGCTTGGTCTAGACTTACTATGCCACTGGTTGGGCTTGTCATCCAGATTATATTATTAGCCACTATGACTACGCGTAACCGGCTGTGTAGCTTCATGCTACACACTCTTCTTCCTCTAAATAAAAAGTGGTTATACCCTTTGAATAGAATTATCCCTGCCACCTAGTAAAATCAGGTACAAGTAATCGTGGAAAAAAATCATAATCAAAGTAATAGAAATAAGAAATCTACGAAGAGAAGAAGTAGGATATTTGATTTTTTAGGTGGATAAACTAATTGAAATTTAAATAATATTAAAAGTCAACGATCCTATTTTATAGGGTGGATGAACTTATTAAAATTGTGGATTAGAATAAAAATTACCTAATGATTATTATAATAACAGAACAAAAAATTAAATTATGAATGTGTAATTTACTGGTAACCGATTGGACTAAAAAACTCTAACCTCAATTTTCGATGAAAAATAATTATTTATCGACAAATTGTGTGTTAGCTAGCCACTAAAAAATTCGGTAACTTATACCAAATAAATTGTTGTAATAAAATTATCAATTATGTCAGATATCAATTTTCATATTCAAATTCTGAATTAGTTCTTATTTATTATCATGAAACACTTAAAATTACAAGTTAATCTTTAAATTAATACATGACGGCTAACCTAAAATTAAAGATCAAAAATTGATTTGCACTGTAGCATATCAAGATGTTGTTCATAATTCCATTTTACAAAATGGTGTGCAGTTAAATTACGCTACATGCTACAACAAATTCTACTCAACAAGTAATAAGTAAACAACTCAACAGTTTAATTTTTAAACCTAGAAAACCAATTTTGTACCTTTATGAATCGCCTTCAATAGAGAATACACCAATTTGAAATCAAGTTTATGCATCTTCCGTCTTTCGAGTTGAGCGTGCCCTAAGTTATTTGGGATCGCTATGCTGATGCGCTCATCGCTTATATGGAAAGCTGAAGCTGCAGTCTGAGTTAGAGTCGTTATTCGCTCTTCACCTAAATGGAGAGGTAGAATCGTAGTCAGTGATCTGTTTGTGACTCCATTCATGTGGATTTTTTTTTTGCTGTATTGATGAATTTAATTGGTGCCCTAGGTTTAAGTGGTGCCCAAAGCGTATGCTTCTGTCGCATTGCCAAAGAGCGGCCTTGAGGGTATGTCTTGCATGTGATATTTTGTACGGTGGTTGTTGCATAGTTGCGGGATGCATTTATATTAGTAACTAGGCGATGGTTTGTTTCCATGCAAGTTGAGTTCCTTGCCTGGGAATGTAACAGTAGTCTAGTCACTATGACTAGCTCCTGTAAGCTAGGCTTGAAGCAATGGTGGTTCCACTTTAAAAACGTCTGTGGTGGATGGTCCACCTTAAAAACCAAATTTGTAGTAGATTGGTAAGCAGTCAATCTCCTGAAATACTTATAATTATTATTTGTTATAATAATTAGTGTGCAACCACTGTAACGACCCGAATATTTTTGGTCCTAGAAATCAACATAAATACCTTTACCGTATCTCATGCCAACCTTCCAAACACCGGAAACACTGGAATGTTTATAGAAATAAATTAGAGGGTGAGGTCAGAGAGAAAGAAATATTAGAATAGAAGAAGAAGAACCAATCCAACATAGAATCTCACATCGCAGTGGAACAAAATATAATGTTGAAATAAATCTTCATTGAGAGCTTTAAATAAAAACTTACAATCATCAAAGTACATCAACATATCTGGACAGTTACAATAACCTGTCCTCATATACAACACACATCGGAAAAATATTTCATGATATCATACGTCTGAACACCTCCAGCTCGTCTCTGGACTTCGCCGCATCCGATAACCTAAACCTGAACAACCCGGTCTAACTCGAGCATTACAACTACCAGGTCAGTCCGGTGAACGAGAGTGAGAAAAACTCGCAAAGTTTTAAGGAGAATTATCCAACTTGATTTTAAAGTTAAAAATCCTTTCGAAAGAAATGGATAATCGTAAGACCAAATCCACACATAAATACGGATGGTTTTTACCTTTAATGACCCAAAACATTTTTGAAATCAATATCTTTTCTGATACTATAATTAGGGCTGTCAATTTCCTACTCGACCCGTGACCCGACCCGAAACCCGCCCGGAAATTAGCAGGTTAACCCGACCCGTTTAGTTAGCGGGTCATTTTTGGGTCAACCCGAATTTGACCCGTTTATAAACGGGTGGGTTTAGGGTTGACCCGCTAACCCGATTTTGACCCGCCAAACCCGATTACATATTGTATCTCTTCCATACTGTTAGTCTTTTATGTATACTATTAGTGTTAGTCTTTTATGTATGCAGTAATCAGTATGCTCGTATATGTAAGCTATTATATTTTACTAATTTATTCTTATATATTGTTAGTTATATTTTACTTATAACAACTATATCTCTTCCATACTGGTAGTCTTTAATTTATGCAGTATGGGAATATATACTTATGTATAGAAAATGATTTTTGAATATGGGGATTTCATGCTTTATATATGTGTTGTCTATTGGTGACTTTACAAATTGTTGCATGTTGGTGATTATATAACAGTGTGCATGTAACACCCCACCTCCGCCAGGGTGACTCTTGCAAGCACTCTGACTTTGGAGGGGCGTTTGAATCAGGTAAACATGCATAATGATATATCAAGGCAGAACAAGAACATATGTATATGCGTAAACAGAGTAAATAACATAGATAAAACAGCGGAAGATTTTAAACCATTTCAAAATAAGTCCGTTACATCATAATGTCAACTTCCTAAATAAACCAGTCTAGATAAAACAGCATCAACTGAAAACTGAAATACATAAATACTAATCCCCAAAAGGAGTGACAGCCACAGCTAGCTTCATGTCAAACCATACATGAGCTAAATCCCACAAGCAAGCAGTCAGAAATCCAGCTAAGCTCCAGTATTCCCTCCCTGAGAACCTGGGGGGGGGGGGGCGGAAGAAAAGAGGCGAAAGAAAACAGGTCAATCAAAAAGACTGAGTAAGCCCTACTACAATCAATGTAAACTAATAAAGTTAACTGACATGAGAAGCAGGTATGATCATAAGGATAACAACATACTAGCATGAGGATTAACTAACAAGGTAGATAAAGGTGTCATCGCATAATCAGGATTAAGGTTTTGCACCACAGGTGTACTAGCAAACTAACATGACTTGAATAAGTATTGATCCCTTGGCCCAAACTTTGGCCCATTAACATGAAGTGACCTTAACCCGCGGTCCAATAACATGAAATGACCCTAATACGAGGTCCAACCAAACGGTCTAGTCGATCAGCTCCCTAAGCCTAACTCGTCACGTGTTGGTGTCAATACGACCCAAACATAACTGTAGTCAGACTGTGCCGGGTCCACCCTTCGGGTGTATCAAGCCCTAGGGTGTCAACCCCTGGACACCATGAACATGAGTGCACAGTCCCGATCTACTAGTACCCGTGCATGTTTTCTCCGGCTACGGACTATGTGAACGACCAGAGTCCGCCCGGAACTACACCGGCGTACCCTCTGCCGTCGCTTTTGGTCACTTACCTCCAGTCCAGTAATCGTGCCCCCACCCTAGCCTAGTCCCTAGGGTCATGATGATACTAACTTGGGATTACTGCTGGAGTGGGCCCCCATTGCTAGGATTTTTCTAGTGGGTTAAGTACGGTTTAACCCTCTTGCTAATCCTGGATTAACTTGGTTAAGTGTAACGATGAGTTCACGACTTAACCCCGATTAATCTACCAAGCCCAAATTGGTTAAGTATTAAGTGGACCATGACTTAACCTTAATCACGAGGCATTAATTAATTTAATGCGCCTTAACCTCTCACATTAGACCTTGTTGTGGTTACTAGTTAAGCCGGGCGGGTCCGGGTAGCTTTACACCACAACTTGGTCTAACCTCGGGTTCAAGGTACAACATGACCAACTTCTCACATTGGGTCCTATTGTTTGTAGCAACTAGTTAAGCCGGTCGGTTTCGGGTAGGTTTACGCTACAAACTCAACCCAACCTCGAGTTGGCCACACTTATCTTTTCTAAGTGTCATGTCCATCATGTTTCCAAAACATGTTACAAATTTTCAAGCAATTGGGTAGACCTAACTTAATAGGTAAATTCCCAATGGGTAGACCTAACTTAATAGGTAAATTCCCAAGCTTATGTTTTTATGTCTTTTACTATTACCCAACCCCAAACGCAATCCCATCGCTTACATATCGCAATAGCGCATAAAGGATAGAAAGAGGGAACTTGGCATAATCATGACATAAAAGGTGTTGAAGCCACAAGTTCAACATGGTGGCATATGATATGTACATAGTGTTCATATACTTGCATATTACATTTTTAGGCCCCAAAAACATGCATAAAACCAAACTTGGCATATTGGTGATACATGGTGCTAAATGACATGTAGAGATGGCCATAAGTTCGCATTTAGCCTCACATGCAAGTTATCATAAGAGATATGATAACTTACATGTTGCCAAAATGCAACCTTTGGCATAAAGCTTAAAGCTTTATGTTCATAAACCCAAAATAAGCTTGCATAACATGATAGCATGAACAAAATGTTCAACCCAAACTTGCATAACATAACTTGGCATACTTGCATATAAACTTGCATATCACAACATGATAAACTTGCATATAAACTTGCATATCACAACATGATAAACTTGCATATAAACTTGCATATCATACATTTAACTTTAGAGTTTAAGTATGAAAGTAGAATAGGGCTTACAATGCTTAAGAAGTCACAAAAATATGACAAAGCCCTTATGAAATCAATTAAATCCAAAATGCAAGCAAAACCCTTGAGCCAAAATGATCAAGACTCTTTCTTTATAATGCAAATATATAAACTTGACTTGAATGCAAGCTAATGATGCTCATACAAGTTTGAAAACACTTGTATGCATGGAAAATCACTTAGGAATTTATTTAGGAATTTTATGAAGAGAGTGGAGGCCATGAGAGGATTGATTTTGCCATAATTTAGTTGTATGAATGAATAATGATGATTTAGGGTAGGTTAGGGTCTTATTTATAGATTAGGCAAGTGTTTTAGGCCATAGGATTAAACCTAGATTCAATCTAAGCCATCAAAGCATGTCTTGGGGAAGAAGTCAAGTGTAGGAACCATCTAGGGCCTTTAGATTAAAGATGAACCATGAGAACCATTCAAATGCAAAATCTGCATTTGAGCGAATCGGCCCACGGGTTGACAGCCAAACACCTTGGATTAACCCCTAGTCGACCCAGCGAGCTCGGGTCGACCTCAAAAATCGGCCGGTTCGGTTATTCCCCTCTCCCAATTCACTGTTTTGAACATTTTTGCATATTTATTTATTTAATTTTCAATTATATATATATATATATATATCAATATATATATTTCTCTGCGCAACCCATTTCACTTAATTAAGTATACTTTAATTTGGGAATTTTTCGTGAAACTTCGCGAGGCCATATCTTGGTCATACGGACTCCGATTTTCGAAAACTCGGACTCTATTTCGCGTATTTTTCCGAGACGAACGCAATGGCATAGCCCGTTTCCCTTGATTCAGATTTTACAGTTTAATTCTGCCTCCATTTATGTTATAACATGTTATTCAAAAATACGGGTTGTTACATTCTTCCCTCCTTAAAGGATTTCGTCCCCGAAATCTCCAAGTTAGGAAGAACGTATCCTACCATCCATCATCCATCTACTCAAAACATCATCCAAGAGCAATCATTGTCCTTAAAAGGTTCTAAATGCTGTATGATCATATGCAAAAGTGTGTGTATATGTACTTATCTAATGCGAAAATCAGGAGGTTACTGATTCAGTAAACCCCCTTAATGCAAAATATGTTAGTGAAATGAGTCCATATGTATGCAAATTCCTAACATAATTTATAATCTCTACATGAGTGCACATAACATTCATCCATATGCAACATCCACGTGATAGCATAACAAGTTTTCATCCATGAATAAGCATAAACACTCATGCATATGTGGTATGAAAGTGTGTGAGCCGATCTTAGTGCCTAACGTGTATTATGCATCCACGAGTATCCACTTGCAAATACTTGCAACCACTTGCAACCATCAAGCATAACATGTTTCAAACACATGTTTCATCCAAAGGGTTTCTACCTAAGGTTCTCATGACAAGATTAACACGATAAACTAGATAAACATGGATAGCAAAGAGAAAGATATGCTAACAAAGAAAAGAGATTGAGAGTGTACCCTCAAAAAGGAATGGATAAAGCCCACGCATCTTCTCCTCGGTTTCCCAAGTTGCGTCTTCTTTGGCTTCACCCCATTGAACCTTTACCAACTTGAACTCTCGATTCCTTAACTTCTTGGTCTCCGTCCCCAAGATACGAATCGGAGCTCTCCTCAAGGTAGCCTCTTTCTCCACTTCCACATCTTTCAGAACACTCGGCTCAACAACGTCTGCTGATTCATGTAAACATTTCCGGAGATGCGAGACATGAAAACATCGTGTACTCCGGCAAGCTTCTCGGGCAACTTCACTCTATAAGCCATCTGCCCGATCCTCTCTATAATAGGGAATGGTCCAACAAACCTCGGTGCCAACTTCCCAACGGCTCCAAATCGGACCACATTCCGCAAAGGAGAAACCTTCACGAAAACCATATCCCCAACATCAAATTCCAGATCAGTTCTTCGCTTATCAGCATAGGATTTCTGTCGGTCTTGGGCCGCTTTCATCCGTCTCCGAATCAACTCGACCTTCTCGGATGTATCTCTAATCATATCAGGCCCAAGTATAAGCTTATCTGTAGCCTCCCACCAACATGTAGGCGACTTGCACGGCCTCCCATATAAAGCTTCAAATGGTGCCATCCCTATGCTTGCCTGATAACTGTTATTATATGCAAACTCAACAAGAGGAAGATGGTCTTCCCAAGTACCACCAAAATCCAGAATACAAAGCCTCAACAGATCCTCGAGTACCCTATTCACCCTTTCTGTTTGACCGTCCGTCTGTGGGTGATAAGCAGTACTTAGATTCAACCTCGTGCCCATGGCTTCTTGCAAGCTATTCCAGAATTGACTTGTAAAGATTGGGTCACGGTCACTGACTATACTAGAAGGGACTCCATGTAGTCTCACAATCTCACGAAGATATACAGACGCTAGCCAAGATGCGGTCATCTTGCTCTTCACCGGAATGAAATGAGCACTCTTCGTAAGTCTATCCACAATAACCCAAATGCTCGTATTCCCTTTCCTTGACCTTGGTAGCCCATCGATAAAATCCATGGAAATACTCTCCCACTTCCAAAGTGGAACGTCTAGAGGATGCAATAGCCCACCGGGCTTCTTCGACTCGGCCTTAACTTGCTGGCAAATGATACATCTAGAGACAAATTCTGCCACATCCTTCTTCATCCCAGGCCAAAATAAAATGCGCTTCATATCTTTATACATCTTATCTCCGCCCGGATGTATAGTTAACTTAGAGCGATGCGCTTCCTCAAGAACTCTTCTTACTAGATCTTCTACCATTGGAACACATAACCTTCCGTCTCTCCTCAGCCAACCCTTGTCATCAATAGAATATCGAGCGAGATGACTAGACGTCTCTCCTCGAATTAGCTTATCCATAATCTCAACTATCTGAGGGTCTTCTCTCTGCGAAGCCCCAACTTGATCAAGAAGGGTAGGTCTGAGTTCCAGAGATGCTAAAGAACCAGTCATCGACTCAATCGCCAAAGAGAAATCAAAGGTTGCCACATACTCTAAATTATTCATCTCAACGAATAGAGGACTTAGGGTCAACCTTCTTCTACTCAATGCATCTGCTACCACATTCCCCTTGCCAGGGGTATAAGCTATCTCAAAATCGTAGGACGCCAAGAATTCCATCCATCTTTGTTGCCTCAGATTTAGATCCTTCTGAGAAAATAGATACTTCAATGACTTGTGATCGGTATAAAGCTCAAATCTTTCTCCCAGAAGATAATGGCGCCAAGCCTTGAGTGCATATACTATTGCTGCCAACTCTAAGTCATGAGTGGGATAATTCTTCTCATGCACTTTGAGTTGTCTACCGCCAAAGCATATCACTCTTCCTTCTTGCATAAGAACAGCTCCTAACCCCGTGCCACATGCATCGGTGTATACGGTAAATAACTTCCCTCCATCGGGCAAAGCTAGAACAGGTGCTGATGTGAGGGCTCTCTTGAGCTTCTGAAAAGCAAGCTCGCATTCTATGCTCCAAGCAAAAACTAAATTCTTCTTCGTCAATTTAGTGAGAGGAGCGGATATCTTTGCGAAGTCCTTGATGAACTTCCGGTAGAAACCCGCAAGACCTAGAAAACTTCTCACTTCGGTTGCATTCCTTGGAGTCTTCCAATCCTGAACTGCCACTACCTTAGCGGGATCCACCGCTAAGCCTTGCTTAGATACTATATGCCCAAGGAATCTAATTTCCTTCCCCAAAAG
Organism: Allium sativum; assembly: GCA_030737875.1. Taxonomy (NCBI): domain Eukaryota; kingdom Viridiplantae; phylum Streptophyta; class Magnoliopsida; order Asparagales; family Amaryllidaceae; genus Allium; species Allium sativum. The sequence continues at coordinate 121,053,143 of CM060926.1, read as the reverse complement.
TGACACTTGGAGAACTTGGCCTTCAACTGATGCGCTCTAAGCGTATCCATCACCTCCATGAGATGCCTTGCGTGCTCTTCCTCATCCTTAGAGAAGATCAGAATATCATCTACGAAGACCACGACAAACTTGTTCAAGAACTCCCTGAACACCCTACTCATCAAGTCCACGAAATATGCGGGTGCATTAGTCAAGCCGAACGGCATGACAAGCCATTCGAAGAATCCATCTGGAGTTCTGAACGCAGTCTTGTCTATACTATCTTCAGCTACCCTGAGCTGATGGAACCCCGTAGCAAGATCAAGCTGAGAGAAAACAGAAGCACCGACAAGCTGGTCAAAGAGATCATCAATCCTCGGTAACGGGTGTCTGTTCTTAGTCAGCTTATTCAACTCTCGATAGTCAACGCAAAGTCGGAGAGAACCATCCACCTTGGTAGCAAATACCACAGGCGCTCCCCATTCAGATATACTTCGTCTAATGAAGTTCTTCTCAAGCAACTCTTTCACTTGCTTACTTAGCTCCCGCCTTTCACGCGGAGCCATGTGCCGAACGGGCAAAGAAACAGGCTTTGCATTATCCACCAGATAAATGCGGAAATCAATCTCTCGCTTAGGGGGCAACCCCCTAACTTCATCGAAAACATCTGGATACTCTCGAACCACTCTCACAGACTGAAGAGTTTCCATTGACGAGTCGAGTGATTCCAGATAGCACAACATGACGGGACCTCTCGGATCACAAGAAATCTCTAGGGTGTTTCCGAGGCGAGTCATGAGCCTCACAACCCTATGCTCACAATCAAGAATGGCTCCATATCTGGACAGCCAATCCATGCCCAATATCAATCCGTATCCCCTAAAACCAAGAACATAAGCACTGCACAAGAACTATACACTCAGTATAGAGATCCTCAAATCCCCACATATCATAGACAAATGGGCGGAACCCCCAATAGGATTTGAGACACAGACGGGATCAACTACCAAGCTAGTACTAAGGTGCAAACTATCAACAAAATCAGATGAGATAAAGCTATGCGATGCACCAGAATCAAACAAGGTACGAACCGGAAAATCAGAAATATATACAAGGCTCTCAACAGAAATACTACCTCGATCGGGAACTGGAGCGGTACTGAGAGCATGAACTTGCCCTCCTGAAGGTCCAGCACGCTGAGTCTGACCCTGGCCTTGCCCTTGCTTCCTCGGGCAATCCTTACTGAAATGTCCAGTCTCACCGCAGAAAAAGCATTCACCATTCTTCCTTTTCCTCTTCTTACAGTCCTTAATAAGATGCCCAACTGAACCGCAATAATGGCACTTCCCCTTGTTGTTCTTGCCCTTGTTGTTATTGCCCTTGTTGTTGTTTACCTTGTTGCCTTGACTCTTGTTCTTGTTCTGATTGCCTTGACTGCTCTGACCACTTGGATTACCCTGATTTCCTTTCCCCTGGGAATCAGTCTTCTTGGCTTGAGTATCATTCATCTTGACCTCTTTCTTGACATCTCCCTGAAGTAACGCCATATCAACCAAACTCTCAAACGTGGCCCCATGGGGAATATGCGACATAGCCAATCCCTGCAACGGCTCATTCAATCCTCTAGTAAAACGAAGAGCCTTCTTCTGAGGAGTATTCACCATATCCAAGCCAAAACGAGCTAACTGATTGAACTTGTTCACATATTCTTTGAGAGACATATCTCCTTGTCTCAAAGTTATGAACCTCTCCATTTGCAGATTCTCCTCAGCAGAAGATAGAAACTTAAGCATGAACCTTGCCCTGAAATCGGCCCAAGTCTCAACAGGCCTAGTACCATTGGTGACTTCCCACCAATAAGCGGCTTCATCCTTCATAAGCCAAACCGCCAACAAGAGCTTCCTCTGATCGTCTATCCCAAAGATAGCAAATAAATCCTCGGTCTCTTTCAACCAATTTCTGGCCTCTGCAAAAGTCTCAGTGCCTTGAAAGTTATTGCCACCCATTGCTTTGAAATCTTTGCAAGTCTTTGCGAAGTCAGCTTGAGGATGCTGAGGGGGAGGAGGAAGAGGAACCTCAGCGACAGGAGGAGGAGGAACATTAGCGACAGGAGGAGGAATATTAACTACCGGAGGAGGAGGAGGAGGAACATCTGCGGGGCCGGCTTCGGTCGCCCTAGCCTCCAAAAGTCTCCTATACCAAACAGGTACGTGTACTCCCTCCGGAATAGCAAAGTTATCGGCCATGCTGAAAACGAAGAAAAAGACAGGTTCAGAATGGCGAAAAAGAACGAAGGAATTTTGCCAATGGCTTTTTGGGGAATAGCCTTTAAAATAAACTAGACTTTTATTTGGAAAATACTTTATACTTAGTTTTGAAAATAGTTTTCCAAAAGTTTTAAAAACCTTTTTGTTCCTTCTCGTAAACCATATGCTCTGATACCAAATGTAACACCCCACCTCCGCCAGGGTGACTCTTGCAAGCACTCTGACTTTGGAGCGGCGTTTGAATCAGGTAAACATGCATAATGATATATCAAGGCAGAACAAGAACATATGTATATGCGTAAACAGAGTAAAGAACATAGATAAAACAGCGGAAGATTTTAAACCATTTCAAAATAAGTCTGTTACATCATAATGTCAACTTCCCAAATAAACCAGTCTAGATAAAACAGCATCAACTGAAAACTGAAACACATAAATACTAATCTCCAAAAGGAGTGACAGCCACAGCTAGCTTCATGTCAAACCGTACATGAGCTAAATCCCATAAGCAAGCAGTCAGAAATCCAGCTAAGCTCCAGTATTCCCTCCCTGAGAACCTGGGGGGGGGGGAATGGAAGAAAAGAGGCGAAAGAAAACAGGTCAGTCAAAAAGACTGAGTAAGCCCTACTACAATCAATGTAAACTGATAAAGTTAACTGGCATGAGAAGCAGGTATGATCATAAGGATAACAACATACTAGCATGAGGATTAACTAACAAGGTAGATAAAGGTGTCATCGCATAATCAGGATTAAGGTTTTGCACCACAGGTGTACTAGCAAACTAACATGACTTGAATAAACAAGTATTGATCCATTGGCCCAAACTTTGGCCCATTAACATGAAGTGACCTTAACCCGCGGTCCAATAACATGAAATGACCCTAATACGAGGTCCAACCAAACGGTCTAGTCGATCGGCTCCCTAAGCCTAACTCGTCACGTGTTGGTGTCAATACGGCCCAAACATAACTGTAGTCAGACTGTGCCGGGTCCACCCTTCGGGTGTATCAAGCCCTAGGGTGTCAACCCCTGGACACCATGAACATGAGTGCACAGTCCCGATCTACTGGTACCCGTGCATGTTTTCTCCGGCTACGGACTATGTGCACGACCAGAGTTCGCCCGGAACTACACCGGCGTACGCTCTGCCGTCGCTTTTGGTCACTTACCTCCAGTCCAGTAATCGTGCCCCCACCCTAGCCTAGTCCCTAGGGTCATGATGATACTAACTTGGGATTACTGCTGGAGTGGGCCCCCATTGCAAGGATTTTTCTAGTGGGTTAAGTACGGTTTAACCCTCTTGCTAATCCTGGATTAACTTGGTTAAGTGTAACGATGAGTTCACGACTTAACCCCGATTAATCTACCAAGCCCAAATTGGTTAAGTATTAAGTGGACCATGACTTAACCTTAATCACGAGGCATTAATTAATTTAATGCGCCTTAACCTCTCACATTAGACCTTGTTGTGGTTACTAGTTAAGCCGGGCGGGTCCGGGTAGCTTTACACCACAACTTGGTCTAACCTCGGGTTCAAGGTACAACATGATCAACTTCTCACATTGGGTCCTATTGTTTGTAGCAACTAGTTAAGCCGGTCGGTTCCGGGTAGGTTTACGCTACAAACTCAACCCAACCTCGAGTTGGCCACACTTATCTTTTCTAAGTGTCATGCCCATCATGTTTCCAAAACATGTTACAAATTTTCAAGCAATTGGGTAGACCTAACTTAATAGGTAAATTCTCAATGGGTAGACCTAACTTAATAGGTAAATTCCCAAGCTTATGTTTTTATGTCTTTTACTTTTACCCAACCCCAAACGCAATCCCATCGCTTACATATCGCAATAGCGCATAAAGGATAGAAAGAGGGAACTTGGCATAATCATGACATAAAAGGTGTTGAAGCCACAAGTTCAACATGGTGGCATATGATATGTACATAGTGTTCATATACTTGCATATTACATTTTTAGGCCCCAAAAGCATGCATAAAACCAAACTTGGCATATTGGTGATACATGGTGCTAAATGACATGTAGAGATGGCCATAAGTTCGCATTTAGCCTCACATGCAAGTTATCAAAAGAGATATGATAACTTACATGTTGCCAAAATGCAACCTTTGGCATAAAGCTTAAAGCTTTATGTTCATAAACCCAAAATAAGCTTGCATAACATGATAGCATGAACAAAATGTTCAACCCAAACTTACATAACATAACTTGGCATACTTGCATATAAACTTGCATATCACAACATGATAAACTTGCATATAAACTTGCATATCACAACATGATAAACTTGCATATAAACTTGCATATCATACATTTAACTTTAGAGTTTAAGTATGAAAGTAGAATAGGGCTTGCAATGCTTAAGAAGTCACAAAAATATGACAAAGCCCTTATGAAATCAATTAAACCCAAAATGCAAGCAAAACCCTTGAGCCAAAATGATCAAGACTCTTTCTTTATGATGCAAATATATAAACTTGACTTGAATGCAAGCTAATGATGCTCATACAAGTTTGAAAACACTTTTATGCATGGAAAATCACTTAGGAATTTATTTAGGAATTTTATGAAGAGAGTGGAGGCCATGAGAGGATTGATTTTGCCATAGTTTAGTTGTATGAATGAATAATGATGATTTAGGGTAGGTTAGGGTCTTATTTATAGATTAGGCAAGTGTTTTAGGCCATAGGATTAAACCTAGATTCAATCCAAGTCATCAAAGCATGTCTTGGGGAAGAAGTCAAGTGTAGGAACCATCTAGGGCCTTTAGATTAAAGATGAACCATGAGAACCATTCAAATGCAAAATCTGCATTTGAGCGAATCGGCCCACGGGTTGACAGCCAAACACCCTGGATTAACCCCTAGTCGACCCAGCGAGCTCGGGTCGACCTCAAAAATCGGCCGGTTCGGTTATTCCCCTCTCCCAATTCGCTGTTTTGAACATTTTTGCATATTTATTTATTTAATTTTCAATTATATATATATATATATATCAATATATATATTTCTCTGCGCAACCCATTTCACTTAATTAAGTATACTTTAATTTGGGAATTTTTCGTGAAACTTCGCGAGGCCATATCTTGGTCATACGGACTCCGATTTTCGAAAACTCGGACTCTATTTCGCGTATTTTTCCGAGACGAACGCAATGGCATAGCCCGTTTCCCTTGATTCAGATTTTACAGTTTAATTCTGCCTCCATTTATGTTATAACATGTTATTCAAAAATACGGGTTGTTACAGTGCATGTTGATGATTTGGCTCTTTTGTTGCTTATATTAGTAGGCAATATCTATCAATGGGTCAAACAGATAAACCCGACCCAACACGACCTGACACGACCCATTTAGTTAAACGAGTTACGCGGGTCGGGTCGGGTCAACCCGTTTATAAACGGGTCGGGTTAGGGTTGGGAAAATATGACCTGTTTAATAAACGGGTTGACCCGACCCGTTTATAAATCAACCCGAACCCGACTTGACCCGACCCGAACCCGACCCGTCACGACCCATTAACAACCCTAACTATAATAGTGTCTAAATACAAATAAATATCAATCTAGCAGAACACTTGTATCTTACGCTCTACGTATATAGTATACAATCAAAACCGCAGGTGCTTATTGGAGATTGGATTCCGACTATAACAAGGTATGGAACCACCTGCCGATAGTGTATCTCTAGAGAGGAATACACTGGGTTCAACAAGAATGTCTTGCAACCCAGCCCACACATGACCGATCACTCATTTCTCTTGAGTGTATCGAAAGTATATCACCAATGGTTGGGATCAACAATCGTTTCCCGAAAAAGGGACAGCATCGAAAAAGATTAAAGAAGGAAAAGGAATTTCTCTAGGTAGGTGATTATACACCCTAATGGGAGCGACCCACATAGCCATGTTGCCTGTCTGATTTTTGTCAAATTCCCGATTGTGAGGCTTGAGGTTAGAATTTACCTTTAGAATATCGGGCCACCGTTTCACTTTGAATGTCACATCATTAGATCCATTGGATACCACTAATTGACGTCCAAAAAATACTCTAGTTGTTAAGAGAACCGTCGTCCTCCGCCACAACTATGGTACGCTTGAAGAAATCAACGTACGCGATCCCTTTGAAAATACTCTGTCAGACATCCGTCCATTCAAGTCATCCAGGAACAGGATGAACCGAAGACACCCTCCTATCAAATCCAATATAGGAATCACCCCATGGATTAGTAGCGAGTAGTCCTTGCAATCCGTAGATTCCAATCACGAAAGAATCACTATCGAAATATCTCCAGCCGCTAAACCAGAGAAATTCAACAAGTAGGTCGTTCGCTCATGAAGATCAACGGTCTTCAATTTCTCCATCTTCAATCATCATCTTCTACGTATTTGCTAGTTCGGAATGGTTTTCGAATATAAATTTGATCTGGGTCTTTCCGCACCGACAATCGTATGGGTCTGATTTGATAGTCGGTGATTTAACTATCAAATAAATAATCATGTGAATGAAATGAGTTTACTGATTCAGTATTCAGCACTACTTGGACTCTTTAATTAATATAATTAGGAATGGTTAATTTGAAACAATAAAATCTTTAAATATTACAAATATAACTTTTCCTTTCTTATTTAGCATAAGATTTAATTTCAAAACTATTTGTTTCCGTAATTAGGAAAATATCCTATAATCATATCCAATTTCTATTTTATTATCATATTCACATAAATCTCTTTTATAATTTCCTTTGCTTGGGAAATATTATTATATATGTATGTATATATATATATCTTCTCGAACCTTCTCATTTCCGTTAACTTGGAAATTACATTATATATTCTCAAATCCCCTTTATTTCCGTTACTTTGGAAATCTCAATATATATATTCTCAAACCTTGCGATTAACATTTCGTTATTATTTATCATGTGGAAATAATAAATTATTCTTAACCTCCTTCCCATTACAAACTAGCATCATCCTCAGATAATCCTGAAGTCATTCAAGTTGGGGTATTTATTTACCTCTCAAATCTTGATCAACAACGTTCTTATCTTTAGATAGACAAGCATTGTAAAATCCAATATTTATTTTAATACCAAATACACCACATTTAACTATTTTATTTATGAAATGTTTTATAAAATCCTCTTATTTTTGGAAATATCTCTTTTTAAATATAACTTAATATGTTGATCAAGTAATTCCTTAATAAAATCACTTCTTAATCTAAGCTCCTTTCAAAGAATTTATTTTAAGACTCGAATTATTATTACCAAATCACATTACTGGATATTTTTCCAACTCCAATCGCAAATCCCTTTTTAATCTTTAATTTTTGAAAATCTCGTTTCGATCCCATTCATTTCTCTCAATTCCATTATTTAATAACGTTAATCCAAAATTAACGCTTTAACTTTACATCTCTCTTATAAACATTGGTTACAAAACTCATGTTTAATATAAAACCATTTATCTTAATTTCCTTTGCTTAATTCAAATATTAAGTAAACCCTTATTTTAAGCTGTCATATCTGCTTAAATTTCAGTTATAACTTTGTTATAAAAACCCGGTTTTAATATAAAACCCGTACACAAATTCCTTTCACAATTCAATCACAGCCATACCCAAATTATTATTTAGAATAATAACTTACTTTACCATTAACTACAGTAAAAGTAGTAAACTTCTTTATTGACTAAATAATTAGAATTCCTTTTTAAAATCTTATTAAAATTAAAACAAATATTTTTAAAACTATTTCATAAGATTAATTCAAGTAAATTTATTAATCAATCCCGGTTAAAATGGTTAACTTAATTAACCCAAACACGATAAATTCGTTAACCCATTCCAATTATAATCCCTCCTCTAAATTATTTAATATAATTAATTAATTAAATAATTCCATTTAATTGTTTCTTAAAAACAATTATTTAAAATCTTAACCGTTAGGTTAATTTCTGCTCATTCACTTATAAATCTGATTAACATCCCACTTTCTTGATAAAAATCAATATATAATTAATGATAAACTTAAATTCTAAATAATGAATATTCATATTCTTTTAACGAACTTTTATTCAAAATATAGATTTAAAAAACTATTTTCAGTTATAAAATAAATTCTATAACCTCATTTCGTCGATTTACCTGATGGTAAATCAATATTTATAAAACGATTGATTTATAGACCATGTACTGCCAATAACTCAACCAATATCACTCATTGTTTTAAACAAAACAAATGTTGAATTTCAGGTCAATATTCAATAACCAAATCAATCATCTAATCAGAACAGTTCATATAATGATAATATAAAAATAAATATCATTAAATATATTTGAGGAATCCCGTTGGATCCCTCCAACCAGTTCTTCCCTGCATTAAATATGTTATCTCAAATATGATCATTTAATTTAAATAAATAATGGTCTTCATAACAATCAATAACGATAATTCAATATCAACCAATTTATTTCACACAACCATAACAATTCAAACAATTCATTAAATTAAACACATTTATTTATAAACGTGACCAATAAGGTAAATTACCTTAATTGGGACCAATCGTTAAAATAATGATTTGGTTTTTCACTGAAACTAAACAACGTTTAATTTCAGTATTCAATCAATATATGAATATATATATATATATATATATATATATATATATATATATATATATATATATATATAACAAACAACAAACAGTCAACCATTAGCAACCATAGCACACAAAATGAAAACCCGACTTATATAAAATATAAGTGGGAAGAAGTGAGTGAGTTTAACTCACCTTGAGTTGACTTCCCGCTAAAATGGTTTGTTTTAGTAGCACCCATTTCTTGATCAAACCAGCTCCATATTGAAGCGCTAGTCATACAGTTACGATGCTTTCGATCTTGTTGGATTTTGGCAACATGTGAGTACATTACAAAATTTATACGGTTGTAGTTCAAATTAAAATAATTAAACTTGAACTAAAATTTATTTTACGTTAATTAGCTACGTATACATGTGTAATCGACACGTAATAAATAATTAGGCATATTACAATTATACTATTAGGTACTTAAACTAAATTTCAATTTATTTCCTATCCACTATATTACAATATTATGGTCATGTTAACTATAGCATTGGGCACAAATTCCTTTTCCAACATAAATCGCGTTAAAGTCTAAAATGGCCACATTATCAATTATAGTCATGTGACTAACAAGGGGTAGGGCATATCTAATCTCATACATCGGGTACATATAATTATGATGAGGTACTTAATAACACGGTTAGACCACGTAAATCCAATTAGACAAAATTAGGCAATTAAAGGAGATTAGGCATGGTTAGTGTTTGATTATAGACGGTCAAATAAATTCGGATCATTTAAAATAATAATTAACATTCCATGTCCTTCTATTTCTTCTCACCCGCTCCTGTTAATCTTCCACAGCCGTAACTTCTTTCTACTCTTTCCTACCAACATTTCTTCCTGCGCATGAATCCTACTTCCTCCCATCTTCTTTCCAGAGCCAACCCTACACGTATAACACATAACTGGCAATCGCTCCTAAAACCCATTGACTGGTGCGATCTAAACCCGCCGACAGTTTGCCCTCTGCGCCACCGACAGACACCCCCCAGTCCGGTCCACTTGAACGCATCATGCACTGTTGGCAATAAATTAAATTACAATAAATAGCATTATATATGGTCTTTGTTAATTAATTGCAATATATATTGCTTAATTTGGATATTTGATTATATTTGAAATTGAATTATTGATTGTGATAAATTCTAGAATAGACTTATCTAGAATTGATAAGAATGAAACACGTATAAAAAGGCTATAGATTTGCAATGTATTTGTCAATGAAGGAAATCAAGAAAAACAAAAAATAAAATCTCTGTCTTCCAAAACTTTTTATCTTTTCCTCTTCGATTTATTTTCTAAAAATTATTTCCAATCAATTTTCTACATCCACCAGTTATCAGCACCGATTCGCAGCCACTCCCTTCGACAGTAACATGCCGCTTTCAACCCCGACTCCGGTCACCACCCAGCTTTAGATCCGATCGCTACCGCTCATCACGAAGTCCTTTCCGAGCTTAAGATAATAATTTCGGATGTGCAAAAGAAGCTTGCGTTATTTTATGGTAAGGGGAGTTTGTTTATTTTTATATACACCAGGAAGAAAACGGAAGCTAGACATGAATGGGTTCGCATATTAGCATCATTAACGGGGAAGACAACGAAATTGGCAGTACTATTTTTTTTCTGAGAATAACGAAACGATGGAGAATGGCCATATATATATAGTGTGGTGCTAAGGGCACCCCGATATGTTCTTTCTAGTACCGCAATTAAAAAAATAAAACTCATTAAATTTTGTATGCTTCTTAATACCACATCACCTCTCCATTCTAATCTCTCACTCAATCAATATTTGTTGAACTAATCACGTATTAAGCCAATATAAATACCTTAATCTCTCGTAATCGTTGTCTTCTTCGCATCTCTCGCGGAAAAATTCATATTCGTACGTTAATCTCTCAATTGTTTGATGATCTGAAAACCCTAATCTCTCACTTTCTCTCCTAGTTTGCTTAATTCAAACCTTATTCACGGCTTTTGTATATTGCGGCGTCGAATTCGTTGATCGGTTATAGATCTAGTGTTTAGCTCATTGATCGGTTTTACAAATGAGGACGAATGAATATCTGAAGAAAAAAAGAGAGGGTAAAACAGTGTGGTAGCCCCAATTTTTTAAATGTGTGGTATTAAGAAGAGTTTAGTACTGATTCTTGTGGTATTTTTTAGTCGTGGTATTATGAAGAACATATTGGGGTGCCCTTAGCACCACACTATATATATATAGGGGAAACTGTAAGGGGATAGGAACAACATTACCCAATTTACCTTAGAAGGAAAAAAAGGGGTTACGTTTGGACGAGAACAATTCTTCTCTACCCAATTTACCTATCCTCCATGTCCCCTTCAATCAAATCTCCCCATTTCGGTTATTTTGCATTTTAATTCTCGGACAATTAAAGGGTTTAACTGCAAAAGGCGGAAATCAGGAGGCTGTTATTGGTTGGGGACACGGGGCACACCGAATTTCGGCACAGAAGAATTGGTGCGCGTTTGGACTTATATTGAGCACATGACCTATGCATCTGTGCATTGGGTGGTAGGGTAGGCAATTCGAACTTAGGCATGTGTGCATGTACGTGCGTTGCTTAAGGGTTAAGCTACTTGTATTTTAAAATTTGTATATGGTTAATTTTATTGTACTGCTATTTACGTCAACCGCCGAAAATTCGCACCGATATCCATGAGCTCCGAAAATTTCGAAAATGGACATCATGGTATAATTTGTTGTTATGGTCCCAATGAAACTAATTTCATTGAAAACGGTCTCCGTTTGAAAAAACAGTGCTACTTAGATCACAATTTATCCCTCGGTTCACCTTTAAATTTCGTCTACTGACAAAACAACACCCTGTTTGACTCCAAACTGGAAATATAGCAAAAATTAAGTGTACGAATTTCAATAAAATTTGTTTCGTTGAAAAACGGAGATCGTTTGAATTTTTTTTTTAAGGTTTATATAATATCGATAAAATATATATAAATTCAAAACAATTCATTTTAATTAATATTAAATCATTATTATCATATATCTCTAAATAAAATGTCACACAGTTTCAGAATAAGAGAATATATATAAACTCAATATTTACAAATCCGGCTAAACGATATTCAAATTATATAGAAATTTCTTATATAAATCGTTAAATTTATAAACGATTTCCATAGCGATTATTCGAAAATTTGATTTGAATGTAACTCACAATCTATACCACAAAACCTCTATTTTTCTCTTCTATTAGAAAAATATAATCAAATCGATCCGTACGATTATTGTTTCACATAATTCAAACTTAAAACGAATTTTGTACATTTAATTGAAGTTTTAAATCGTAAATTACGAACTACCGCGACATTACGGGCATGATTTATAAATATAAATAAATTATACGTCGATATATCATTTAATAAACGAATTATATACTATAACCCATTTATAGTTCCAAATCGATGTTTAAAATAATAAAATATATTAAATATCTGACTACCAAAAATACGGGACATTTCAGACACTTTAAAAATCGATTGGCTTTTCCAAAAGAATGGATGTTAAATAGAGCAGAGGAATGTGGTTTACGGCAGATTAAATACCCATTTGGAGTAATCAATGGTTTTGCTGTGACACCAACTATTGGTTTTCAAAGGTTCTCGATGACGGTCCATTAGCATGGATCCCATGAAAGATGTATCACATGACAGAATTAGGCACAACTTGACCTTTAGAGCATTCCCAACAGAGTGTGTTGGGAATGGTCAATTCCAACCGAGTTGATGTCCAACGCGCCCCAACGGGAGAAAACACAAAGCCTCAAACCATGGACTTTGTGTTATTCCTAATCGTCTAAAATTTAGTTGGATAAAACCATACTCGTAGACTAATATTGAAGGTCGTTCAATTGCAATCCGCATTGTGTTGCATTCCACATGACGATGCAGATCGCAACCCACACTGTTTACTTAGCCGCCAAATTTTAGTCAGCTAAGTAGTGGCCATATGAACTATAAAATTGTCGGTTACCACCTTCCTCCTTCTTTCACTCCCGCTTCCTCTCCTCCATCATTGCAGTGACTAGCTACATCATAGAATAAAAATAAAAATGACAGAAAATGAGAAGATCATGGATAGCGTTGCGAGCATTACAAGTCAACGATAGTCATAGTTAAGAAAACGTCTCGAGAGATGATGAAAATGCTCATATTGAAAGGAAAAAATCAATGTTCCAGCTCCTGGTACACTAGATGTGGTTAGGAGAAGGATAACTAAATACACACGAGATGTGGCTAGGAGAAGGATAACTAAATACACATGAGATGCGGCTATGGACTCACATATCGATCAAAATTTGGGATCCGACAAGCAATTGAGTGATTTTTGCATGCTTTCCAATAATGAAGAATATGTAAGCATGTGCGTCAAAGATTCTGCAAGCGATCTGCTTTTAATTTCATTGTCAATTATATATTTTGAATTATTAATTGAAATTGGACCCACTTATAGTTAGCCTCGTCGTGATTACTTGTGTGGCACTTATCCTAGTGTTATACACACACACGCGCGCGCGCGCGCACACACACACACACACACACACACACACATATATATATATATATATATATATATATATATGCATCGAAACCATTTGCCTCCATGAATGCTTCATCAAAATTGATGGCGCCACCATTGAAGTCCATTTGGGATTTTCTGGTGTGTGTCGTTTTTTTTGGAAAGAAAGAGTTTGAAAGTGAATGTGTTAAATTTTGTTTACTTTATTCGGGTGAGTCGTATGTTTCGCCGTCGAACTCTGGTTTGAGCGCATTCGCTTTTGGTTTGCCAAGCCTTTAACAAAAGTATACCCACTTTCAAAAATAAAATAAAAAATAGATGCATGGACACCCATGGAATTATTCAAACATCGCCTGAGGCCTACTTTTGAGATGAATTTGTTCCTAATGATTCACATCCACATACACCGGTTTGAAGGTTATGATAGTGTTGCTTCATTGGAAGCTCAGGAACATGTCTGATGGTTGACTAATTGCTTTATCGTTACCGGTCCGGACTATGCTCTATTTTGGTATCAATTTTACATTTCACCGCACATGGCTATTTTCGTTCATGCTGCATCAGTTTATTTGGTTGGATCTGCAAGGATCCATAGTGTTATCGAATTCCGACAGACCAATTTTTTTTCAAAGTTCTAATCTATCCACATTGGTTTATCTGGTATCCAGTAGAAAAGACAGAGATAATAAACATATCAGAGCTCAGAAAACATCTCATAGCGAAATGGAATAAAATATAATATAATCAAATATAGTCTTACCCAAATAATAATAATGCCTAACCAGTATCCAAAACTATCATATCTCTACCACAAATCTAACCTACGAGTATGTTATGAGGAGGGGGTCAGAACACATGTTCTGGTGATTGGATTTAAACTACACATTCTAGATAACCATACATATACCGTTTAGTTACATTTTCTTATTTATTAGGTTACTTGAGTTAATAGCACTCAAGGCTTACACACACGTCGTACCCATCTACTTCTCAGTAGATTAACCTAATACAATATACATATAGCTACCCCCAATATTAAGGTATTCCCCATGGCACCCCACTCGTACGGTCTCCGCCGTAATGCCACAGAAACATACGCAGTCCCTTATCCTATGCCAGAACGACATACGGATCTCTGTATAACAACACTATGTTTCGCATAGAACCGCCATCGCCATGCTACGTAAGCGTACGGACTGACACCTTCGAACCATTCGATCGATTCAGATTCCATCAAAGAGTAATGCCCTAGAGTCTACGATACACCACCCGGAGTAGACATGCATGTATCAAGACTTTCTCACGTACGTATCGCTAATCGTACTCGATGCTTCAATCTCAATGATACACCATCCAGAAACGGTATGCATGTATCCGCACATATTATCTACTGTGCACCGAGTTCCGCAAAAGGGCTATATCAGATACACGGAACTCGGTTAGGAGCCATTTTAGATACATGTATACACAGATGTTATGGTCTACATTTTCATGATGGCTATGGTCCCACCCGAATCCGTCCTCAATTAGTGAAAGGCAAGTAGATTTGAGAGCTAGTGGTGTGCCCCTAACAAACAATATACATCCAAATTGGTGTGTCCCGCATCCAAAGCCTCGATAGTAAAAGGTCAATGGTCTTTTGGTTTCGCTCTCCACCTTTCCGCATCACGCTGATTGTCAATAACCGGTACCCAATGATTACTTTCAATCAGATGGTTAGATCCACCTAAGGAAAAAGATGAGATGGTCGTAACCCTCCTAATCACAAGGCACCAGATTCGTCGAATCACCTAAGCCACCCTACAGCCTTTTGACTTCCCACTATCGTGGCAATCAAGGTATACTCACCGGGTAGTAACGCGCAGACCTAACCTCTACGGACACAGCCTAAACACTGCCATCGCACAGAGGACTACCAGAAGTACCCTCCACGTCCCAGGAAGCCGCGTGCTTCCTCTTCCAGTCCTTTAGTGCCAACAGAATATTAGCAGAACATCAGGCAGAATAGGTAGAATAATCAGATGGACGTGCGCTCCCCTCGTGTCTCATGACACCACGATGATCTACCCCTTTGGGTTCTTCATTTCCAGACATACGGACTAGTCCAAGCAACTAAGGTTAACGTGTTTTAAGACCCTATGTCCAAACGTTTAATTACGTGCTTGCTCTATTTCATTAGATTTCCAGTTAACTTGGTTATTTCAAATCATATTAACTTCTTATTCAAGTTACCAAGTTCTTCTTGCTTATTAATTTCAGTTATATAACTTACCTCATTTAAGTTCATTAATAAGCCTTTAACATACTATTCTTATCAGCAGATTTTAGATTTTCATGTTTTCAGATAAATGTTCTTCTTATTAGCAGGATTCAGATTCTCAGGTTTATAGGTTACTTAATGTATAATTAAGCACAACTTATTGCATTTAATAAGTTTTCCCTTCTTTTCTCTGCTTATTACAAACATCAGGTTTCAGGTTTCCAGATTTACAGATTACTTAATTTAAAATTAAGTACAAATTATCTCATTACATAACTTATCTCATTTTCTCTATCGTTTATTATAACCTAAGTTATAATTTCCACTTGTTCCTAGGACAAGCCTACCTATTATTTTTCCTTTTTCCCATTCAGGTTTATTCATAATAGGTTATTATCATTCCCCATTCATTTTAATACTTATACTGTTCTAACATTCATTCATTTCCATTAATTATAATTAATGCCATTTATTTCTATCATGTTATATACATATATTCATATATATTTTTATGCGCCAGACCTCTCACATTAAGCCGACCACTTGTGGATGCTGAGTTGAGCTGTTCGGGACAGTCGTCTACCACAAGTTGAACTTAACCCCGTGTCTTTGCACCGTTATATGTATGTTTACGCACCATACCACTCACATTAAATTAACCACTTGTAAATGCTGGATTTGCCGGGCGGTTCTGGGAAGACTTCTACCACAAGTTGAATTTAACCTCGTGTCTAAGTGCAGTTACAATTTTCTTTTTACTGTAAATTTAGGCAGATTCATTCTTCCAAATTTTACTATAATTCTTATTTACAATCTTTTGTAATAATAATATTCTTAAACAAATACTCATGTTCATTGTAAATTTCATAATTACAGCATTCACAGAAATTCCCAATTCAGACAGGTGATTTATGGAAATAGGCTTTATATCTCAGTTCAGGCTTCAGGATTACATTACTACAAAAGTTCCATCATTTATACGAAGAATACAATTCATTTTTAATTACAACAGTACTAATTTCAACAAATTTTAGCAGGTTAAACATTTCAGCAGATTAATCATTTCAGCAGATTAAACATTTCAGCAAGTTCCAGCAGGTTAAACATTTCAGCAGATTAATCATCTCAGCAGATTTATTATACAAATTAATGGGAAATGCCAAACGATAGATATACCCTTATCAAAAAGGTATAACATAAATCCACTCACATAATAGTTTTCCAATTCATGAATCTGGTCCATACCTAGCATTCCATAGCTCTCCTAACTGAATCTAGAATCTAAATAACCATGGATTCACAATTCTCAAACTAATAGAAAAGAGGAAAAAGAAGAGAAATCTAAATTAACCAGATCCAAGAATTTACCTCACTTCGATCGGATTTTTGAACACCTATTTGTAAATATACATTCTTTTCCTCCAGATCTTGAATTAGAATTTCCTAAGACTAGTTATTCTATTTTCTAAAGAGATTTGAGGAGGAAGAAGAATGACAGAGTCTGGACAGCCTCTTAGAATATATGAGATTTAGGCTAGGCTCTGTTAGCCTATTTATAGGTGTTCAAGAAAGTGGATATGATCTTGTACACGCAGCGCTGAGTCAGCAACGAATGTGGTTTGAAAAACAGTCCAGATTCGCCGAATGAACCTTCCCGGATCAGGGACGGGTCAACCGACCTACCTTCTGGGTCGACCATAGGGTCGACGCAACCCCCCTTAGGTCGACCCAGACACAGCTTGGGTCGACCCATATTGGTCCAGGTGCGCATTGTTTTCAGTTTAAATTTCTAGTATATTGTGAACATTATATTTACATATAAACCCCTTATATGTATACAAAACTTCCAATGCCCATTTTACATGTATATATATATATATACACACACACACAACTTTTATTTCATTTTCAAAATTCAAATGGCATTATGCCATCATGTAATTCTTGCCTATTTTCGTTGATTGCAGGTTTATTTTTAATTTCTCTTCTGTATATATATATATATATATATTTGCACATTTATATGCATATATTTACATATCCATGTATACATATAATTTTGTACTTCCTTATATTTATAATTTCCCTTATATGTCCATTTATACATATTTTCCCTTCAGAACATTTATTATTTTAGCCGTTTCTATAAAAT
This sequence comes from Allium sativum, assembly GCA_030737875.1. NCBI lineage: Eukaryota > Viridiplantae > Streptophyta > Magnoliopsida > Asparagales > Amaryllidaceae > Allium > Allium sativum. Next base: position 121,035,249 of record CM060926.1, on the reverse strand, counting down.
AAAAATATGGTGCCCGCGAGAATTGAACTTGCAACACTCTCTTGGAAGTCACATGCTCTTACCAACTGGACTACATAGGCTTTTGTTAACAAGGCTAAAAACAATGGTGGTCATTATTCTTTTCTTATACCTCCTTTTCATGTTTATTGTAATATTTCATTTAAAGGTATCTCTTTCATCTTAAATATGTTTTATGCAATCCATAGTTCTAAATTGACCAGAAAATCGCCACGGACGCAATGATGCTAATCCCGTGACCAAATTCTGGAAGCTCTTCAAAATTTATTTTATTGTACTTAATTAAAAATGCAGGGTGTTACATTCTCCTATCCTTAGGAAATTCGTCCCCGAAATTTGTTAAGGGTAAAATCAAGTAATTCCTCGCATAAATCATAACCATCATATGTGCATCCAATTTTGCAACCATTTGTGTACTAGCACAAAGTGTAATTCAACATAATAATATATGAATGAAATGAATGCCTAAGCGGTACCTCCTATATGAATGCAATTTTTTCTTGAAAATCTCGTTGAAAACATGATGCACACATCCTAAATATACTAGCAATTTCTATATGAATGCAATATTTGAAAATAAAAATGCTTTTTCATCTAAATTTTCCCACACTCTTACTGAGCAAGAGCGTAATTCATCCATTTTTTGCATCCAAAACCCTACCAAGCAACTTTATTTTTCGAATTTCAGAAAAATCTAATTTTCTAAATCCGATTTCTTATGTTACAAAAAGGTGGAAAACAGAAAAACTTCACATCTTTCGTTTTTCTTTTATGTACCTTTTTCTAACTGTACTTGGATTTTATGAAGTGAATATCATGTACACATCCCTAAAACCAAACTTAATTAGACTCACGTCTGGTCATTAACTTATTGTAAATTTAGTCCCTATTTTTCGAAAATTCACAAAAAAAAAACGTAAATTCATATTTAAATTAAACATGCACTCGACAAAAAATTGAGATCCAAAAACCATCAAACAAAGAATCAAAAACCCAAAAAACAGGAAAACAACTAAAATGCAGTTAAATGCATAAAAGTATGCACATATTTGTATTTCCCTACATACATCCGTGCATGTTTTTCATGTCGTGCATCTTTGTTGATTTACCCGCATACTTCTGTGCACGTATTCCATAATTCTTGCATAAAAGCGTGCAAAAATTCGCAGGCTAAATTTCACCTAAGTTTTCTTCGTGCAAATACATGCACACATGTATGCAAATATTTCAAATAGTTGCACATATGCATGCAAGTTTCGGTCCAAATTTTCAAGCTAAAACATCTTATGCAATAGTTGCACATACGTATGCAATTATTGATAATAGTTGCATACATGTATGCAACTTTTGTTTTTGATTTGCGTGGGCTTCCGAGAATATTTTCATATTTTAGATTTTTTTTTAACCTAATAGCGCCAAATGTTCTGGCTAAAAAAGGAAAACGCGGAAGTATGAAAATAGGGGGAGGGTTTGAATGGAAATGATGGGAGGGACGTGAGTTGTATCCTAAAGTGTTCTAGGGACGTGAGCCAAAAGTACTCTTTTATGAAACTATTATATAAAGATTCCCTATTTTCCTATCCAAGCACATCCCATATAAGAAAACTTTCTTTTTTACAGATTTTCTTTAACTGTCATATTTGTTGTTGTACTAAATTTGTTGTCTCCTTTTTAGTTATGCCATTACTCTTTTCTTAGCTTATTTAACTTAATCCTTTGATCTAAGTTTAGTTTCAAATAAGCCTTCTAGTTCTTCAACTAAAATAGGAAAACAAACGCTCTATACAGCTACTGCTAAGAAAACTTTCTTTTTTTCCAGATTTTCTTTAATTGTCATGTTTGTTGTTGTACTAAATTTGTTGTCTCCTTTTTAGTTATGCCATTACTCTTTTCTTAGATTATTTAACTTAATCCTTTGATCTAAGTTTAGTTTCAAATAAGCCTTCTAGTTCTTCAACTAAAAAGGAAAACAAACGCTCTATACAGCTACTGCTAAGGGCCAAGAATCTCAGGACTATGTCCTTCTTGGACAGAAAAGTACAAACCATGGGATCAATGAAAGGTTTAGGTGTTACCATAACTACCCAATAGGAAAAAAATAACTAAACAATCCTAATAGAAATGTAATAACGAGTTTTAACCCAGCAGGAAAATTAGCAACAGGATCTAAACACTTACTTGCACTTTACTATCTAGTAGTCACTTGTAACACCCTGTAAATTCATAACACATTAAGATGATAAATTAAAGAATACTTAATTAAATATTGAGAACTAAGTGAAATGGACTGCGCCATTCCGTTCGTCTCAGAATTCTGCTTGAGATAAACTCCGATTTACTTAAAATAGACATCGTATGAAGAGGTTATTAAGGTTAGAAGTTTGTATACGCACAAGAAAATTATATAAATATAAAACCAATCAAAACAGTTCAAAATAATTCAAAATCAAACAACAGAAGGGGAGAGGGAAATTTCCCGCTATGGGTGTCGACGCATGGGTCGACCCCTCAAGGGGGTGTTGACCCCTGTGTCAACCCAAGGTTTGACACACTAAGGGAGGGTCGACCCCCATACGGATCTAAGCAATCCCTGCCTCCGAACTTGGACTGATTTCTGGCCTAGATTCTTTGGCTGATAACTATAAATAAGACCTTATTCTCATTGTTTTATTTCATCCAAAAACAATGGCGACAACGAGGTGATGCCCCAACTTGGTTTGATTCAGCCTATTCTTCTTCAACAACAAGAGTTGGACAAATTCAGAGATCTGAGCTACGTAATCTACGTCTTATTCCATGTTTAGATCCAATCATAGTGAGTCTATATTATTTTTAGATGTAAACACATAAAAGTTATTCTGACATTCTTATGAATTGGATCTAAGCCTATGCCTATTTATCAAATCAGATGTGCCACTACTAGTACACATGATCTATTGATTTATACCTATATGCCTATTCTTCGCATCCCTATTATGCTAGTTTCTTAACCATGTCACTATGCCTAATCTGTTCTATTGTCACATGTTCATCAGATCTGATCTTATATGTCCAATTTTGTCACTATATGCTTATTCAGTTGCTATGTCTATTTCTGCCATCATATGTCTATCTTGTTATTGTGCTTAATTTTGTTCTCTTGCCTTCTTCTTTTCCCTTTTTATTTTATAGTCAGGCTACCTTAAAGCCTAGGCATACCGCTGGAATATGCGAACGCGTGAAATTGTGAACGAGGGGAAAACGTTAAAATTGGGGCATAACTCGGATTAGGAAATTTGGTGCACTTGAATTGAAAACATGAACATGAATTTGGGGCATAAACCAAAATTGTAATTAAAGATCTTAAATTGGGGCATATGATACATGATGAATATGACTTGGAAAAGGAACATGAAAACCTATAATGAAATAGGAATAATTGTTAAATAATGAATGTGCCTAGATTTACAGTAACTAAAAAATGTAACCCCGCTTAGACACGAGATTAGATTACACTTATGGTAAAAGTTTGCCCGGACATAACTGACATATCCAGCAACCACAAGTGGTGAATCTAATGTGAGGGGTCTAAGTGTATAAATATGTAACGTGCAATGACATGAGGTTAAGTCCGACTTGTGGAAGAAGTCTTCCCGGACCCGCCCGACATATCCAGCATCCACAAGTGGTAGGCTTAATGTGGGAGGTCTAGCGCATTATAACCATAAATGAATAAATGGTAATGAACTTGAATACTTAACCTATTTGAATCCACAGGGATTACATGAACATGTTAACTTGAGTAGGGGTTAAGTAAACTTGCTTGAAAAAGTGGGAGGGTTAAGTATATCTTGGGGTGGTGGGTAATATTAATATATAGGCCCACAAACTTAACCTGTTGGGGTTATGCAATCTTGTCACACTGGCAGGCATAACCTGTGGAAATCCTAGTAGTGCGGATGCAAGCCTAGGGGAAAGCTTGTATCATCTTGTGTGTGTGACCCATTTCAGTCAGTAACTCATATATAAGTATCAGACGAGTACTTTGAACTAGGTCGGAGTCAAGGGACGCTTACTGAGCTGATTGTAAGAGATCCAAAAGAGGGGACGGTGTGGTTGGCGCATTCGAACGGGGTCATGTGTGTGCATGGGTCTGGACAAAGAAGGCTAAGACGCCGTGACATCAGTAGATATGATTGTGCACATCTTGTAAACGAAGGGTTACCACTTTAGGGAGTGATACATCCTACTGTGGGGCTAGCACAGGGTATCTAGGGAGTAGGGAGCCGATCGATTGGGGTAGTAATTAGCGTACATCTAGTCTCGCTTGTTTAGGAGCCCGTTATTATCCTTAGGGGTAACATCGATATGTTCAGTTGGGTCGCCTGTTATTGTATGGGGGTAAAACCTCTCACTAGAAGTACGCATAAGTCTACCATCTTGTACTTTTTGGGGATCATCTTATTCATATGATACTACTATTTTTGCATAGAAAAGTATTAAAGAAGCGCCGTACATATATGTTCTATTCGGTTTATCCTGTTTACCTTGTCATACCTGCCTTATATGTTGTTATCCCTCTTATCCAATTTATGTGTCTGTCATGATGCTTTTACTTATTTATATGCTAAAAGTTACTGGACTCGCTAGACTTATGTATGACCTATTTTGTTTTCTCTTCTTTCTCTTCCGTTCCCCCTCCCCCCTCAGTTCTTAGGGTGGGAATACTCAAGCTTGATCAGGATTCTTCTTTCCTTTTGCTTGGAGTTGCTTAGATGTACTGCTTGATTTCATATCTTCTCTACTATGGCTATGTTTTGGGGATTATGCTTCTGTATTTATTATATTCTGATGATTTTAGTACAAAATAGAAGATTTAAGTTGATGTGCTGGGTTTTATGTATTTCAGACTCATGATGTAACTATGTTTGGAACCACAATGTTTTCTACTTAATAAAGTTTTTAATTCCGCTGTTATTTTATACCAGTCTTTAATATTTCTGTTTCTGTTTACCTATAACGCTTCACGAAACTTAATGCATTCTCTTAAAGAGTGACATTAACGAATGTGGTTTGTCACACATGGTATCAGAGCCGAAGGATACCTGATAAAAGATTTTGAATTTTTTTTCAAAAAGGTTTAAAAAAGAAAGCATTTTCAAAAGAAAAGTTTGTTTTGAAAAATATATTCCCCAATGCCATATGTAATAGCTTTCGATTCTCTATTTGACTCCCTTTTTTCCTTTTCTTTTCAGCATGTCTGGGGAACCTAATATTCCCGAGGGCATTACGATACCAGGTTGGTTCTGTAGGCATCTAGAGGCCACGGCACCTGCCGGTGGTCAAGCAAACATTCCTCCCCCAGCTGCACCCATTGTTCCTCCTCCTCCTCCTCCTCCACGAGCAGATAATTTCTCTAAGATCTACAAGGATTTCTACGCCATGGGCGGAAATCCATTACGAGGGATAGATACTTTCGTAGAAGCAAGGAACTGGCTCAAAGAGATGGAGGATTTGTTTGGAATTTTTGAAGTTGATGATCGTAGGGAGATTCAGTTAGCCGTTTGGCAGCTGAAAGATGAGGCTTTGTTCTAGTGGGAAGTGACGCAAGCGGGACGTCCAGTGGAGACATGGGATGATTTCCGTCAGAGGTTTGAAATGAAGTTTCTTTCTCAAGCCGAGCAAAGTATGCAAATGGAAAGGTTTTTAGTGCTTAAGCAAGGACGCATGTCTATGAAAGAATATGTTAATAAATTTAGTCAATTGGCAAGGTTTGGTTTGGAGCTAGTGAATACCCCGCACAAGATAGCTTTGAGGTTTGCTAGAGGATTAAAAGAACCCCTCCATGGGTTGGATATGTCTCATACTCTGATGGGAGCAACTTTTGAGAACCTCGTTGATATGGCGTTAATGCACGAGGAAGATAAAGTGAAAAGAAAGAGGCTAAGGTTAAGGAAACACAAAATAAGAAAGCGTGGCCCAAGAAAGGACAACAACAAAAACAAAAGAAGGGCGGAAAGAACAGCAAGGCTAGAGATAAGAGGAAGTGCCATAATTGCGGACGCGAGGGTCACTTGATTAAGGACTGCAAAATAAAGAAAAATGCTTGTTTCAATTGTGGAGAGGTCGGACACTTTTCTAAGGAGTGCCCGAAGAAGCAAGGACAAGGTCAAAGGGCAGGATCTTCAGGAGGGCAGGTGCATGCTTTCGTGGCTAGTGCGCCAGACAGAGGTAGGAAAATTTCCGTTGAAGGTTTGATTTTTCTTTCGAATCATCCTGTTAGAACACTTTTTGATTCGGGCGCTTCGCATTCTTTTATATTTGGTTTTGTGGTTGAGTCTCTGCACTTTAGTACTAGTATGGTTTTGAATCCCATTGCTGTCTTGTGACGACCGCCCATAACCCCCGCACTATACAAAAGGAATAATGCGCTGAAAGGTGTAACAAGCAGCTATGGGCGATCATCAAGGTATGGTACATAAGTAGAACCTGTCGTGAACTCACAGTGCAAGGATAAAATATAATAGAACATATATAATAGTATTGATAGTGAAGCAGAAAACACTAAACTTTCATGACAACTAGAAAGTATTTCCGGTACATGTGGATATCAATAACAGTGTTCGTACAATTTGTCGTACTACAACACTCAAAGAAATAGCAAACAACGGAAAAAAATACTAGATAGTAGTAAAACTGATACGTGAGCCTCCTGCTCGCCATCAGTCAGCATCCTCATTCTCACTAAAGCATCACATGTCGCCTGCTTCTCAGTCTGCCCATCCACAACCGTATAAACAGCCCAAGGTAATAAGAGAAAACATAAAACCTTGAGTCAGACAACCGTCTTAATGAGCGACAAAACAACTAACAAAATTCATCAATAAAGTATATGGGAATGGGTAAATAAACAACTAATCTACCCAGCTCCAGAGAAGACTTACACCTACCTTCCCACACCTGACAGTGATTGCCTTTACGATCTATACATCCAAAGGAATAACAATCTAGTCATGGAAATCAGAATAACCATTCATAATAGTCATAGCATCCAGATTACATAGGTCTCACACAGACAATCCTAATCGAGTTTAACATCCCTCAAGTACTCTCTTCAGAGGCCTAAACCAATATCAGTCAAGCACTCAACGAACATCTCCCTCGACTTTAGATAATCCACGTGAGATGGTACAAAAAGAACAACCAATCATCCGTGACTGACTTTGGCTATCACCGCCAATCCTACTTCGAAACCACCGTTATCGTATGACTGGCTAATAACTCGCCATTAACTGTCAAGGACTTTACTCGACGCCCCAGTTCTAGCAAAACTGCACACGCTATACTCAACACGTGTTACACGCTATACTCAACACGTGTTACACGCTATACTCAACACGTGTCTAGGCCTTACATGACGCCCAGAGCACTCGACCTACAATTGGTCTTCAATTGTACCCCTGCTTTGAGTTTGTTAGAACCTACGAAAACGGAAATTCCTCATCCTTCTCATCTCTAGTCGTTATCAATTACGACTATTAATTAGCTCAGAACACTTTAGAGCAATCACTTCACACGAACTCAATACATCCTTGAGTCGTTTCCACATTTGTCACATCCGACGAACAATTCACCTCACTTCGTCATTCCTCCATGGAATTCACTTCGAAGTCACACCCTCGCCGAGCCAATTACACCATGCGCTGCGATTTGAGTAGGGTTCGAGGGGTTGGCCCCAAAAAAAATTTAAAAACACTTTTTCTTCAAATCTGGGTCGTACCTGAAAATATAAATTTTCAGAAAACGACCCTGTGACCGACCCCTGGCCATGTTCGACCGAACCCTCACCTGGGTGTACGATCGACCCTCCTTGCTCGACCCAAGATATTGCTCGGTCGACCAACCTTCAACGTGTAGACCGACCAACCCAAACTTCCTGAGTATGACCGACCCTCAATATTCGACCAACCCAAATTTCCACCAAACCCAGAACCTTCAGACCTGTTCGACCGACCCGACCTAAATGTCCGACCCGACCCAGCTGAGACCGACCGACCATGCATAGCTTCTGGCTTGTTCTCCAAAACACACCTTGGACTGACCCACCATGTTCGATCGACCCACTATGTTTTACTGACCACCATGTTCGACCCAAAACCTGCATCCTCCAATGCAACTCCAATTTAGACCAAAACTTCGCCAAAATGATTCGTTCGATGAAGCCAGGTCATTCAATACATCCAATATGATCACAAGCATAATATGAAATCAACAATAACACCAATATGACAATTCCATCAACAAACACGTAAAATTCACCAAAATCACCATAAATGTATATATGAGCAAAAACCATGGATCTAGCTTGCACATTCACATGAAATGTCATAGAAATTACCTATCTAAACTTGCTAGATCAGATCATAGGGTGATCTATATGAAAATGAACTTACTGATGCATAGATCTAAGGAAAAACACTTGAATTTGACGAAAACATGATTAGCTACTCATACACTTCATTGAATCCAAGTGAGAGATGTAATTCACTCACCGATTCTCCCAAACAAGACAAATCAATGAAATAGGATGCCGGACAGCAAGCACTTCGCACCAAATACCTTGATCCGATGAATCCTTGCCTCAATTGATGTAGATCTAGCCTCTAATGGTGTAGATCTATGATTTCCCTTCTTGGATTTGGATTTGGATTTTTAATGGTGAAAAGGTGTTAGAGGAAGGAGAAGCATAAGGCCTCCAAATGAGATAATGGAAAACGAAAACCATTTCCCATATCTCTTACCCCCTATTTATAGTTTCCACCAACCCACTAATGGTCCTCTCCAAATCAGCCCACTAAGGCTCCCAAAACCTAGACAGCCAACTGAAAAACCTTAAAACAGCGATTCCTCCCAAACCACTGAACCAAATCCTTAATGTAGCCACTCTACGAGAAGGCAATTGTCATTTCCTTTCCAATGGCACAAGTCTCACCCTCTGATTCGACCTGAGTCAAAAGTTATTCCCTATACAAGACTGGTAGGGGCAAAATGGTCATAAATGAAATCGGTAAAAATTACGGACATGTCTCACATACCCATAAGAAACATATTAAAAGATGATAATGGTCCAACCGTCAGAGAATAAAATAAAAATATTTTACGATATTCTGATACGTAAAATGCGGGCTGTTACATTCTTCCCCCTTAAGAATTTCAACCCCGAAATTCCAAGCAAACTCAAGCAACTGCAACGATTCCGCATGCCTATCAACCATGAGAAGCCAATTCTATCATCCAAACTAGCAACCATCAAGCCATGCATCCATAGCCTTATCCTAGCACGCAAAATTCTATCAAACAACAACAAGATCACTACACCATACAGGCAGATTTGCAACGCCAGAAAGCGGAAAATTTGTAACGGCTTTGGGCCGTTGCTATTTAGCAACGGCTCAAATCCGTTCTGAACCTTTGGACAACGGACTTAGTCCGTTCTACATTTTAGAACGGTTCAAACCCGTTCTTTAATGTCAAACGCCCTACAATACCCCCCCCCCCGTTCCCAATAGTACGCTCATTTGTTTTCTTCGTACGCTTCAAAAGAAATTTCCCAAAATACCTAGATCCCTTTTTTTTCAGATCGATCCCTTTTTTTAAGTAAATCTCGATCTCGATTTCAAAGAGATTTCATAAGTAAATCTCGATCGAATCAGGTCCTTTTTCCCAGAACGAACAGCTCGCGAAATCTCGATTCGAGGTCAGATCTACTCTCGCTCGGTATGTGAAAAATGTTTTTGGTTGTTTTATTGTTGAATTAATGTCGTAGAAATAGGATCGTTGATTTCCTTTTAATAGTGAATGATTGTTTGTTGATTAGATTTTAATTTTCGTTGGTTGTTTTACTCTTCGAATGCGATGTTGCCCCTGATTAGATTTTCATTTTGGTTGGTTAGTTGTTTTAATTTTGGTTGGTTGTTTGATTAGATTTGCAGGTTATTCTTTTACAGTTGTTCTTCAATTTAGGAGTTCTAGTGTGTTTTCTTTTTCAGTTGTTCTTCAATTTAAGACTTGTTATGCAGGTTATTTGCTGTAGAATAATTGGTGGAACAACCGTTCAGGCATCGATACTAGGTTTTCTTACTGTTTGACGGACAAAGAGGTAAAATTATTTCTTCTGTTATTATTACTATGTTTTTCATGTTCAACATAAGCTCAAAAATGCACATTAGAAATTTAAGGTTGGACGGTTTTTATTTTAGTGTTGATATTATTATTATTTCTTAAATGCATAATCATTGTAGAGAACAAAGCTCCCTGGCCAATCAGCAGATCAAACGAATTAGATTTGTAAATATACGTTTGATTATATTATTAATGAATCATATAAAGCTTGTAGAGGCATCAATGTCGTTACGTAACCAATAATCCATCGTATCTGCAAATCTTGAATATTGACTTTGTTTTATAGTAGTAATTACAATATAATGCAACTTACTTAGTTACTTATTCAATTTATTAGTGGTGGACAGTAGTTTCAATGAAGAAATGTTTTCTTTTTCTTTTTCTTTTTCTTTTTCGCTCTCGATTTCAAGAGATAACCAATTCTTGTAATTAGGCAAAATACAAATATTTTATATCAAGGACATAGATCAACATTTCATGATTTGTTATAACAACTTATTTTTATTGAATCTGAGGAAAAATCATTAAAACTAATAATAGAGAAGTCTTTTATTTTCGAATATGAGAAAAAAGAACATATAAAACATCACAATTACGCGTAACTTTGTTGCTTAGATTGCACAATTTGATAATACAATTAGTGATACAATGAATTAAATATCCTATTATATGATTATTTTATGTGAGTTTTATGGCAATGAAGCTTTTTATTTATCTTTTGTTTCATGGCAATGATAACATAACTGATCATGAGAGATGAAGCAATTAGTGATACAAAGAAGTAAGTCATTACTTCATCTCTCATGATCGGTTATATTGTTTAATCGTTCTTTTAGTTTGTTTACTTTAAAAATAGTTAAAATCTTCTAAAGTGAATATGCCTTCTTTCTTTACACAGCCACACATTAACAGTTTAATTTAATAATTCACACAGATCAATAATAAACTGTCATTATTTCTTACATAATACTATCGTTTTGACAGTATCAACCTTAGCGTAATCCTTGCAAGTTACAACTGAATTTGTGCTTTTGATGCCGACAAAATGGACCACCTCCTTTCTACAAATCAAAGCATACTACTACAAGTCTGTTCCACAACCTAACCACTATATATAACGCTGCTTCCTATAACCATATTATCATACATTATGAAACTTTCAAGTATTAACCATACAGCATAATGTATATACATAACATAAACAATGGTGAACCATACATGGACAAGGATATATATATATATATTCATTTAATACAACATAGGTCGTGCACGCTCTCGCTTTTTACCTGCACTCATGAGTTATAAGCAGAAACAATGATTAATCCGCCATTAATTCGGTTGCTGCGTTGTTGCTTTGTGGCAGTAGGAAGATGATATGGCAGTAGAACACGGGAAGTTTTAAGTCAACTTTTCCTTTTTCCATTGAGTTCGTATTTGGTTTTTCTGTGTGTATTAATTTTGTTTGTTCCTCCCCATTGTTACATTGACTTTGCATTTTCTTTTCCATAACATCAATCACAAAGCTATTGAGGATTTAGATGTGAAATGTGAGCCTGCAGTAATAATACAACTATTTCTCTGTACACTGATCCTTTTGCACAATTTTATCCTTGATTAATAATTTAATTCAAGGGGCTCAGTAACATCGAAATGTCAATACTTTGATCTTTTGTACGTAAGACAGACAGGCACACCTCACCTCTTTTTGCTAATGTATTATCATAAAAAAAAAAGAAAAAAATGCCATTTTTTTATTAGCTGCATGGTTATCCTAAAAAAATTTGGAAGTCAATAGGAAATTAAAACGTTCACTTTGTAGATCAATATCACTGAGTTATATGGATTGTTAAATGGACAATACAATAACGTATGGATTGATGTCATTACATGAACTAAGTGGTATCTCTCAATTGGTTCTGTAAATAGTTTATTTATGAAGGGGACAAAAGTAGTACTGAGTTAAGTGCATACAATTAGGATGAAACAATATCAATTCAACTAGTATAAAGCACCAATATAATAATATCGCTTGTATCAGCATGAACTGCATACAGTAATAAGCTAGGTTTAATAACATATGCTCAGCACGAATTGAGTTGACACCAAATTAGTTATTCATGAACATAAAGGCACAAAGTGTGTACAAATAAAATACGAAATAGTAAATAGAAATCTCAAAACCATTATAACTATTCATTTATGTACAGAAAAATTAAGTATACATAAATATCAAGTTTCATGACAACTTAATAATTCATTAATTGAATGGTTGTTGGCAACCTGCAAAAGAGAGCAAATCGCCTACAAATTATCGGAGAAGACACGTACCATCACTTATTCAGTTATTCCATAAATTTGCTGGAAATTCGCTGAACAAAGAGGTTATTCCAGAAAGATTAAATGAGCTATGACAGCGAGAGCGCTTAAACTAACAGAAACAAAACACTTGAGATTTAATTATGAAAGGGGATAAAATTAACAGTACTGAGTTGAATATATACAATTAGGATGAACCAATATCAACTCAGTTAGTCTGAAAACACTAACATAATGTAATAATATTTGATTTATAACAGTATTGATCAGTCTTATATCATTCAACCCTGGAAATATAGCGTAAAATGGTATTTCATTCAAGCCTGAAAATATATGTACATAGGGACATGCATATACATGTGCACATAAATGTGTATGAGGAGGGATCTTAATCTGGCTTTCTTATCCCCAATACATATGTTCAATGACTAAAAAATCATGTATGGTTCCATGAAATTTATTAAATATCACAAATTCAGTTATATATATATATGTATATATATTAGATACACAATCACAAAGTGATAATAGATATTCCGTCCAACTTCTCAACAATAAGGTATTGCAGGTGGAAAAATAAGAAAATTATTGATTAAGAAGAGTATTTTGCAGGAGAATTCATATTGAAACAAATGGAAAGCAGTAACTTCTCAAGGCATGGTATTATCAAAACTGGAAAAAAGAAAGTGTTGAAATAAAGTAACCTGCACGAAAGGACTCAAAGGAGCAATGTTTATTGCATGTAAAATTAGCCAAAATAAATTGTATAGCGAATAATTTTAAATACGTTTAATCCAATGGCTTTAACCATATATCGATCTAATTTATAATTGAATCTTAAATTTTGAATAAGTTTCTTCGGAGACCAATGTAAAATAAAATGTTATAAATAGAGTTAGAATCAAAAACAAAATATATACTATTTTATCATTACCTAAAATTTAATATCATGTATTGATAAATTACTATTAGCAATCAACAATTTACCTAAAGCTATTATATGTTAGTTTGAACCGTTAGATGTTTGTTTCTTAGTTGAATATTAATAATTTGTTAAATGATTTTTTGATGTCCTTCAAAGAGAAATTAATAGTTTCTTAATGTAATTTAAATACTCTTATTGTAATTTCAGAATGGATAAAGAGTGGATGAAAGAATCCGATCAAAGAACTGCACGATATGTGGAAGGAGTGCAGAAGTTTATTGATTTTGTTGTAGAAAATGGTGGTAATAAGGAAATCTATTCTTGTCCTTGTAAACGGTGCAACAATATGAGATCAAAGATTAAATTAGATCAAATTCATTACCATCTGCTTAGATGGGGAATTGCCCAAACATATACCGTTTGGCGTTTTCATGGGGAAGAGTCGGCGAGGAAGCAACAACAACCCGTTAGTGAAGCCATAAGTACCGATGAGTCTGAACTTCCTAGGATGGAAGATCTGGTCAATAATGCCGATAGATTTCATCATTTTCCACCTATAAGTTCGTTGCCAGATAATATTGGGGAATTACCTACGGTTGACGTTGATTGGCAAGCAAATCAAAGTGGGAAGTATAAATCACTTTTTGATGATGCAAAAGTGTCATTGTATCCTTCATGTCCAAAAGGGATAACAAAATTATATTTCATCATCAAGTTGAATAGCTTGAAAACCCAATATGGCTTTTCCGACAATGGTGTGACTGCACTTCTTGAATTTATAAAGGAATTACTCCCTGAAGGCAATACAATACCAACAAAGTATCCCGACATGAAGAAGATGATTAAACAAGTTGGGATGGACTAGAAAACTTATGATGCATGCATTAATGACTGCATTTTATACTGGAAAGATGATGCAAATAGAGTTTTTTGTCCAGTTTGCAAAGATCCAAGATATAAGACAACATTCAACGAAGAGAAAAAAGCTACCAAAATTCCTCAAAAGACGTTGAGACATTTCCCTCTAATTCCTAGGTTGAGGAGATTGTATACTATACCGTGGATAGCTGATGCTATGACTTGGCATGGTCGTGCCAAGTCTAATTCAGATGTAATGCGTCACCCATGTGACACTTCTCAATGGCGAACTGCAGATTCTTTTGACAAAACGTTTGTCGTGGATTCACGAAATGTCACGCTTGGATTAGCAACGGATGGTTTCAATCCAAGTGCATCTCTGAGTAGCCGTTATAGTTGTTGGCCAGTAGTTGTAGTACCGTATAATCTTCCTCCGTCCATGTGCATGAAAAGAGAGTTTTCAATGTTGACATTATTGATTTCTGGGCCAAATCAACCAGGAAAGGATATTGATGTTTATTTGCAACCGTTGATATACGAGTTACAACAGTTATGGGAAGGAGTCGTTGCATTTGACTCATTTAATAAATCTGAGTTCACAATGAGAGCTAGGTTGTTGTGGGCAATTCATGATCATCCTGCACTTGGGACTTTATCGGGATGCACAACTCATGGCTATTTTGCATGTCCTACATGTGGGGAGGACACTTGTTCTTACTATCTTCGTGAAAGTAAGAAGATGTGTTACATGGGGCATCGAATATTTCTTCCTTCCAAACACAAGTTTCAAGACGATAAAACAAACTTTGATAACAAACAAGAATATCGTCGTCCTCCACAGCCATTGACTGGTTATCAAGTTGAAGAGAAGGTAGCTAATATCAAAATGAAAGTTGGTAAAAACAAATTAGAAATCAGTCGAAAAAGAAAAAAAGAATCATTGAAGAAGAAGATGTCAATGTTCCCGCATGGTATAGGAGGTCCATCCTCTTTGACTTACCATATTGGAAAGCAAATTTGGTTCGACATAATATTGATGTTATGCATACGGAGAAGAATGTCACTGAGCATCTCATTAGTACAATCATGGGTCATAAAGACAAGTCTAAAGACGGCATCAATGCACGTAAGGATTTGAAAATCATGGGTATAAAACAAAAATTGTGGATGATGGAAAATCCTGAAACAAATAAAGTAATCATACCAGATGCAGCTTTTGCCTTGGGTAAAGACGAAAAGTTACGATTTTGCACAATTTTGAAAAGCTTGAAGGTGCCTAGCAAATTCTCTTCCAACTTCAATAACAATGTGAGCATCAATCCTCCCGAACTAATAAATATGAAGTCGCATGATTACCACGTCATAATGCAACAATTACTTCCGGTCTTGCTTCAACATTCTTATTCACAGCATAAGGATTTGCGTAATGCTGTACATCGTATAAGTCTATTCTTTAACATTTTATGCTCAAAGGTGATCAACAGAGAACATCTTTTATTAGCGAAGAGTAGTTTGGTAGAAGCAATTTGTGTGTTTGAAAAATATTTTCCTCCTGCATTTTTTGACATCAGCATCCACCTTATGGTTCATTTAGCCGATGAAGCATTGATTTGTGGTCCTGTTAGATATAGGTGGATGTATCCTTTTGAAAGGTAACCTATTAAATTTAGTTTTGTTCAACATCATTTGATTAAAATATGTACTAATTATTTATGATCGATTATCATTCATAGGCTAATGAAAATATATAAAGGATATGTGCGCAACAAAAGATATATTGAAGGAAGTATTGCAGAAGGATATATTGTACAAGAAGCTAGTCTTTATTGCATGGAGTATATGCCAAAAGGAGGCGATGGCACGCATAAACATACTTGTGAGGCTTTTTTAGACGAGGATGATGAGTTTGCTGGTGAGATGCCTCTAGATATTGGTAAAGACATAACCTTAACCTCAGTGCAATTTGAACAAGTTCGTAGATGGGTCCTCAATAAATATGATAGATTGGATGAATGGGAGAAGTAAGTTCGCGAATAACTCTTGAATCTCCACCATAGTAAATCAGCTCATATAGATGTTTTGAAATGTTATTGTTGCAGGAGGTATGCCATTTATGTGAAAAGTACTAAATCTCAGTCTCGAAGTGGGGTTTTCTCCGTGGAAGCATGTCAAAGCTTTACTGTTTGGATGCGTGGCGAGGTATCTTAAAACTTATTTGATATTTCGTGCGTACTTAAAAAGGATCGTACATCGTATTAATCATATTTTCACATATTTTATTTTTTAGTTGGTGAAAACAAATGATGTTGATTCAACTCTTTGGCGGCTTGTGAATGGGCCAAAGTTCAATGCGCGTAGTTATACGAAGTACCAAGTAAATGGTTTTACATTTTCCCCAAAAAGTTACGATGAGCGGATGGTAACACAAGACAGCGGTGTATGCATGAGAGCAATTACAAAATTTAGAGCCAGTGGAAAAGATAAAAATTATAAAGAAGCAGAAACAATGTATTACGGAGTTATTCAGGAGATAATTGAGTTGGATTACATAGATTTCAAGCAAATGGTTTTTTATTGTGATTGGGTAAAGGTCGAAGACAAGGTCAATGGTTGCAAGATTGATCCTGTTTCAAACTTGATTACAGTTAACTTAGGAAAATTAAAGACCAAAGATAGGATGAACGATGAGCCATTTATTCTTGCGTCGGAAGCGGGTCAAGTGTTCTACTCAAAAGACTTAAAAAATAGCGGATGGTTTGTGGTTTTACATACACCTAAGCGGTTGACTACAACCGTGGATGACGTTCAGTTTCCTACTGCTTATCAGTCAGCCTTTGAAGATAACCAAAAATTAGCAGACCTTATGAAATGCATATGCTAATATAGATGTTTTTTTAATTGAATTGAGTTGAATTTCATATGTGGTTATATTTGTTGACTTTGAATATTATCATCGTTTGTAATGTTTGTTGTTTGTGGATTAGTTTGTAATGTTTGTTCTTCTTCTATTTTCTTCGTATGGCATATGAGAAATTATTATCATGGAAGTTTAGTTTCTCTTTTTCCTTTTCAGTGATATGATATCGCATTGTCGGCATATGTGAGCAAGTTGACAATCCATTTGAAATAGCTCAGGCAGATGAAAGTATTTCAAACTGCTTATGTATGTACATATGAACAACTCTTGCATTATAAAAGGTAGAACATAGCAAGGCAATAAAGGTTATATTTTGAGTTAAAAAGTATATTTCATTGTTTTACAAGTATTTAACAGGAAAAGTGTACTTATGTTTCGATCAATGTAATAAAATATGGCTAAGCTGAGCTGATCAAAATAAAGGTTATATAACAGGAAAAGTATACTTATGTTTTGATCAATGCAATAAAGGTTATATTTTGAGTTGAAAAGCATATAACAGGAAAAGTATATGTTTCGATCAATGTGGAGCTGAGCTGATCGAAATTAACTTATGTAATTAGTTTGAAAACCGCCATATTCACATAATAAGCTTGTAAAATATGGCTTTTGAGAAAAAATTCCTTAAAGCACCAAACAATACAATAAGCGTTGAATATTTTCGATGTTATGTTGGAAAAAATTCACCAAATTCAAAGTATAAATTGTTGATCAATATGTTAATCTTAGTTATAATAGCTTAGGCCACGTTTAAATCCACTTATATAAGCCTTTTTTTCGATTTTTGAAAATGGAAACCTGTTTGTTTTTACTTTCGAAAAACAAAAGACAACTTATATGAGTTGATCCAACAAGCCCTTGTTTGCATGAAAACCATTACAGTTACAGATGACAACTTATATGAGTTAATAATACATGAAAACCATTACCGTACAAATAATATCGGTAGGTCAGAAATGACCACATATACTTTTACAGTTACAGATGATCAAATAGTTATTGATCTTCTGATAAATCGTTTATTGGCAATAATATATTTAACAATGCATAAGTTTCATTCAACATAAATTAAAAGAGATTTTACAGAATTTATCTTATATGCCTTGGCTAAATTTCATTACCTAAGCAGTAAAATATACAGTTGCCTGACAGACCCAAAAAAGAAAGAAAAAAAAGGAGAAAAAACACTATACAAAGCAATGAAAGCATAATCCAATTGAAAAACCGTATAGGGGTGAAGTCTTAGGTACAACAATTCAGTAAAGAGACATCCGTTTAGAGATCAAAAGCTCCAGATATGCAACAAGAGGATACCAGCGATTGCAAGTATACTAGAAGGGCTTCCAAAGTAATATCCTACCGGATTCACATAAGCTGATCCAGTAGGCCTCCCAGGGAGGATAACTTGTAAACACAACCAAAATTAAAAGGATATTGATACATAATTGCCGTTAAAAGCAGTACTGGAAGTTGAAGGCACTGCTGAAATTTTGCACGTTTTCTACTCTGTGGTTTGAACTAAATACAACAACATTGGTTCTTATTTTAGATCATCGTCAATTGTTACGGTTGTTTGGCCTGCCCATGTGGATAACATACGTTCGTACTCCCTCCGTTTTTGTTCAAACGAGGGTATATTAGACCTATTGAAAATGAAAATGAAAGCTTCATTAAACAGAATTTCTCAAAGTAACTTTCAATTGAAGTTGCATGAGTTTGATTCCCTATGCAAATATGATAAGTCCAATTCAAAATCTACAGAAAATTAGGACAAAGAACAGAAAAAGGATTATAACTCTCCGTAGTCAGTCTTGAAAAATAATGTTTTTTGAGCAAACTGTGAGAAACATGGATATAACATTCCCTGTATAAAGGGTTAGAAACTGGCAAAAACATATGACCACTCAGTAGCAGATGAAATGGTAAGGAACCGGGGCTATCTTCTTTGCTGGGTTCTCTGTTATATGGAGCTGTTGTGTTTACTGTCCTTTGTGTATGTTTGTGTGCTATAGTGATTTGGATTAAGCTGGTTATGAGTCTGTTTTGTTTAGTATTTGTTGTTTGTCATTTTGTACCAGTTCTTTCCTTCTTTTGTATTTTGTTTTGTAATATAAAGTACCCTTGTATTTCAAATTTTTTTTGGCATTGATACACTAAATTAGCCCATCCTTGGTTTGAATGCTGGGTCCGCCCTTGTGTGTTCTTTGCTTAAAAGGAAATTTTACTTTTACAAGTATATAACAGGAAAAGTAGTCGCTATGTTCTGACAAGTCAATTATCCTATGTATAAAACCACTTCATCTTTTGTGTTTGTGTGGTCTTTTCGTATATGCCTTGAATAGTACCAATCTCTGTCTTTTTCAAATACTCAAAAATTGCATTTTATACAGCAGTAATGTCAGAAGCTGCGGAAGCGTCGAATCATTCAGTCGCACATTCGTCATCCTCTCAACCCGAGAAAGTTGAGGCAAACACATATGTTGCTCCAATTTCAGATAATGCTGGAAAAGTAGGCAGTAAAATTGGTAAATTGGTGCGAATTCACGTGCCGATATCATATGAAAGTTGGGATAAAGTTCCCATAAAATATAAAAATGACGTTTGGGATGAATTGCGGGTAAGCCTACCAAGTGTATAGCATTTTGACCAATATAATAGCTGTATGTTGTGGTATATGCTTCCTATTTTCTTATACACTTTATGCAGGATTCACCATACATTAATTACTAATGTCGCGTTATTGGCTTCATCTGTCGCTTTTTATTATTTTCATAAATGGTTTTCTAGTCTTCTGCAATTATTAGGTATTTGGTATTATGTTATTTCCAGATATGTGTTTTTGGATTTATATTATTATTGGAAAATAAGGATTTCTGATCTTTTATTATTTCTAGTCTTCCATTGTGTTCAATTTTTTTTATGGTCATCTCTTACTGCCAGATTTGGTTTCTATGCTGGATTTAGATTACCACACTTTTATTATTATTTCTGACTGACATTTTGGTGTTCTATTATTATTTCCAAAATAATTTCTTGGATTTCTGTTAGTACCGCAAGACTTATCTTTACCTTATGATACATGTTTTCAGCTTCCAATCCAATTTCCTGATATGGATTTCAAGTCATCCACTCTTATCATTAAACGAATCCTTTAAATCTCCATTATTGTCTCTAAACAAAATTCTTCTAAACTTCTTCCATTGTTTCATGAAAATTGTTAAGGAATTATTGGTTGTTCATATTAATCAGCCAAGTCATTTTTCATGAAATTTATGTTACATGACTGAATCTGGTCTTAGCTTAAAGAGTATTGAGCTATATAATATTAGATGAAGGCAATAACGCAACATTAGTACTACCAATGTTGGTAAATTATATTTGGTTAAAAATACTATGATAATTAACATGAGTAAAAAGTATTGAGCTATATAATATAGCAGCTTCTTTAGTTTGTACTTTCTGTTTCACTTTTTTGAAAGGGAAAGTCTATTATGAACATGCTAATATATGTGATTAGTTCTCTGCAATACTCAATCCGAAATATGTATATCAAGTTCATGTAATAAAATAATATCACTTTACATGTGTTTCTAGTCATCAATATACAGAAATTTCTAGTCATTTTATGCTCATATTTTATTTCGATTGGCTTTCATGTTGAGTCTACTTCTACATGTGTTTCCAGTTAAAACTCATTTTCATGTTGAATTACACATACATATTTTTAATCTTCATCATGTACAGGAATTTTTTGAGGTAGATTCAGATGCAAAAGAGCTTTATTTGAAAAAAAATGTGCGAGTCATTTAGAAGATACAAAAGCGAATTGAGGACCGGGTACTACGACAGATTTGATAATGATGAAGAAAGAAGGAAAAACTGTCCCCCAAAAGTTAGCATAGAAGATTGGGACGGATTCTTGAAAAACGAAGCAAAACCCGGTGCACGCGAAAGAAGGGAGCTAGGCAAAAAAAATAGATCACAGTACAATTATAGTCATCACAGTGGTCGTACAAGTCATGCCGTAGTAGAACACAAATTGGTACACATTTTTTGTTTACCTGATTTTTTTTTTTGAAGTCTCTTATTAGTTCATAGGCGGCAAGTCTATAAGACAGTTTATTGATCATCAATAATAATGCTAGAAGTTGTTATGTGCGTTTATCCTCAAACGCCCACAATATAAGATTTTGTGCATCATACTTGCCAACGTACTTGTATGTGTATGTATGTATATGTGTAGAAATATTACTAATGAAGAAGTAGTGACCAACACTGCATATCTTCATTTCTGTGTACATTTATTTTGTACTCGCTATATTATTTTCCATCGTGCTTAATACTTTTGCTCCTTAACTCTTTTTTATGATGCTATTTATTTCATCCTGCATACCTCTTTATTAAAAGGCTTGCACTGCCTTTCCAATATACATACATAATTAATTCAACTCATGCCACATGAGACATGACATTTTCTCAACCCTGTGTACTAAAATTACTACCGTGCCATGCATGGAAAATCCAAAATATAAACCATATGCATGTCGGTTTATATTGTGGAGAAAATTAAGCTCTCCTTTTTGATATGATAAACCATATGCACGTCGGCTTATATTGCATGTGTGCTTTATACTGGAACGTGTTCATACTGATGACGGACTCTTTTTTTTTTTTTTGAAAAAAAAAATTTCTTGATTG
Organism: Allium sativum; assembly: GCA_030737875.1. Taxonomy (NCBI): domain Eukaryota; kingdom Viridiplantae; phylum Streptophyta; class Magnoliopsida; order Asparagales; family Amaryllidaceae; genus Allium; species Allium sativum. The sequence continues at coordinate 121,013,356 of CM060926.1, read as the reverse complement.
TTGCAGGTAAGTGAGAATCCAGAAAAAGAAATCACATGTCGTCAAGTATGGGAGAAAACTCATACAAAAAAGGATGGCACCATATCAGATTCGAATTCTTCGTACTTTGTAAGTTAAACAATATATTATTTCAGTTTAGTAACCTATCAATTCATGTAATATTTTAAGTATTTTCATATTTTAGGATAAAATTGCAAAAGCAAAGGAAACAATCAATGATGGTGAGGAACAAAATTTGACAGTGGATGAAGACATTTTATCACAAGTGTTTGGCAAGGATAAAAGGGGACGAACTCGAAGTGTTGAAACTATGATATCAAAATCACAAGTTAAAGCTTCTACCATTCCACGTAAACAACTCAAAAAGAGTAAAGCAGGCTCGGATATTTTGACAGCAAGGATGGATACAATGGAGGGGCAATTGGGTAATATGCAAGGGACATTGAATTCAATTGTCGGCTTGTTAAAAGGATATATGAGTCAAGAAAACCCGATACCAGACATTGCTTCCAACGAAGGTGGATGTGGTGGGACACATCGGGAAAGTGGTGGAAGAACGTCGAACAACGACGTTGTTGCTAATCCGCTGATTTCGCATCTTTCGGCAAATCAAAAATGTGAAGTGTTAAACTTTAATCTAGAGGTTGTTGCAACAGGTTTAGTATGCAGAGATTCAACGGCATCCATCATACATGGAAAACCCGTACCTCCAACACATGAGAAGGTGATTGTGGACAATATACTGTTACCGGATGAGATCACAGCCAGACAAAATCATCCTCTTGCTATGACCTTTGGTGACGTTGGAGTCGGCGGTTATGTATGTCATCCAAAGAGTTCAATTCGATATCTTTAGATGGAGGAGCAGGTATGAGCTATTACAGTCTTTTAGACTTATTTCGATATCTTTAGATAATGGTTATGTGATGCCGTTCAGCATTTACAAATGCATTTTATTAGTTTTTACTGACTATTAAGAATGTCAAATCTTAAACAAAGGATATGACACACTAAATATACTGATGCTTGCTGAGTTGAATTATGTCTAGTATATACAATTATGTCTAGTTTTTACTGGCTTTTCTTCCAACTATTGAACAAGGAATGATCATATAATTCATTTCCTTGTGTTCAAAAAGCACCAGACATCTGCAGGAACTACAATAACCATGTTTTGGTTATTATGAACGAAATTGAACATGATTTTTTTTTTTAACTATTTGGATTGAAGACGTACGTACGACTGTAAAACAAGAAAAAAATTGACTGAGTTTATATTCTCATGTATATTGTCCACACAAGTGTTATACCAGCACCATTATGTTCTTTTTTGTCCAAAGCATTTTTCTTTTTATCACAATTATGAGGGAGTATAAAATTGTTGTATAAATACAGAAGGCAATCTGAGAAAGAAATAAAAATAATCATGAGGAAAAAGATATCCAGGCTATCCTCACCTTACATTTTGTGGCCTTAAAATACAAAAACAAGATTTTATTTGTCTCCAACGCATGTGCCCACCCCGTAAAATCATAAAATTCGAATTTTATGTATGGTTTTGATAGAAATAAACTGAAAAATATAAAGAAAAAATTGAATTATTTTGTTGGGAAATCGCTTCAAATGTGTAACTTTGTTTAGATTCCAATTTTTCCATTTAAAAGTGGATGTTAAGTTTTTTTTATTTTTTTTATTAGATTCTAACATTTGGCCTTTTGTTTGCGTAAAAAAACATTTTGAAACTTTTTTGTTGTGTTTGCATTTTTTTCTAATTATAAATTACAACATAAAACGCGCGTATAGGCATCTATTATATAGACATATTTGTTGTTTATTATATAGAAAAATAGTGTGAAGAACAAAATTAAAGAAAAATTTAAGTATAAGAACGAGAGGTAAAATATTTAGTCAAAATGACACTTTTTAGTGTAAAATAAGAAATGATGGTGATCCCTGAATTCCTTAATTTACACTAAAAAGTGTGCATGTGACTAAATTTTTGATTATTTGTCCTTGTACATAAATTTTTCTTAAATTCTGTCCTTTTGCCTAAAGATTAGATTATGATATTCGACTAATGGATATTAATACTTTCAAAATTATAAAAGACACACTAAAAATTATATTGGTTGATTTCTTTTTATAAGAAAACAAATAATAAAATCGTATTTATTATTTGGTACAAAGTTTTTCTACAACTTTATTTACATTGCATATTTCTATTTCAAAATGGATACTGAAATTTTTCAATGTGGATTTGAACTTTAGATATTGGGGTATTTTGGAACTTTGGACCAGACAAAAAAAAGTTGTGCTTGTGTTTTATGTACAGTTTTAGTAAGTATAAACGACTAACAAAAATATGAATTTTTGTTGAGATTTAGTTTTGAACTTGTTATCCTATTAAGTATTAATATACCTATTTTTCCATTTCGAGAATAATATTGTCGGTTCTTTTGAATGTCCAATTTGTGACATCTCTTTGTTTATAGGGACAATTTTGAATGTTTATCCGATCAAAAGCTGCATTTGCATTCCAATGTTTAATAAATTTCTAATGTATGCATCAGACAAAATTTTGGTATATATGCTAAAAAGTTATTACTAAATCTTTTCTATAATATATATGATATTACATTTGGTATCACATAGGCTGCGGATCTCACAAATAATTTCTTTCCTTTTCATTAACATTATTTAGCAGTACATTTCCTTCTCTCTGAGTTATAGCATTTTTTTTGTTTTTTTACATTGAAAATGACAACTTTGTATTTTTGTAATGTCATGTAATGATGCTACTGTTTATTTTTTAAAAGAAAAACGATGTACATAATATATATAAGAACGTCAAACACTTGCTAAGTTGAATTATGCCGATCATCTCCAGTTCGCTTCATGAGTCTTGGTACTTCATTTTAAAAAAGTGGTAAAGTTGTAGATTGTGCTAACATCCATGTCCAATTTTTGAACCATCATACTTGGCACTGAGCCTTCCAACAGGGCTGATTCACCACATTCTCCGTTCATCCTGTTGGAGGAAATCGGTCCGTCGACGTTTGGCGTGTTGGATGTGTCGCGATCATAAGTAATTTATTGATTTTAATCATAGTTAATTCTTTTTCTTATTATTTTTTAAAAAAAAGATTTAATAACTTGTGCAAATGAATTCGATTTAAAAAAATATACAGTACCAAATGCCTGTATCCTCATAAATATGTATGTGACCGAAATGTTATCCCTTCCCATTAAAATCGCAGTAAAAATAAAGCTTAAGAATTTCTTATGGTTACTATGTGTGTATATACCATGTACCCTATATGTACACAGAAAAAAGAAAAAAAAATTGCGCTCTTGCTGAAGTGAAATGAATTATTAAAAAAAAGCCTCAGGGTTGAGTGCTATTACAAAGGAATCAAAATCAGTTCCAATTATATGTTCTGTTTTTATAAAAAAAAAAAATCTAAAAAATTATTTACGTATGGGATTTGGCTTAACAAGGTCAAGCTGTACTTTCTTCTAGGTGCAACTTATTTTTCCAACTGCCTTTGAAAAGAATCCATGAAAACTTGAACATTACAGCCAACAATTTAGTTAAGTCATAATGGGTTGAACTGTGAGTGGCAATGTCCAAAGATGACTCATTTATATTGCATGAGTGATTGTGGCTACAAGCTGCAAAGGAAAATATAACATTTTTAATGGTACCCATTTTATACTGTATTTAGTTTCAAGTTTTGTCAAAATTATTTATATAGCTCACATGTTCGAAAGGCTCGCTAGTTTCTTCGATCAACCATTTTTGGCAGCACACTCACTGCATCATAGTATGATTTTATAATTATTTCATATATTTTTACTAGACTGTAGTTCATTCCTACTTTAATGAAATTGTACTGTTATGTAACCAACCTGTTTTTAGTTCATTCTTACACAAATACACATAAGAAGAATAATTTTTTAACTGCCTGTTCTGTTCTAAACTACACTGAGCTGAAGTAATGCAAGTCTGAAATAGCTCGAATTTTTTTATGCAGGGAGCGAGGTGAAGTAATGCAGACTCTAACTCAAGAAAGAAAGCTAATTAAGTAATGATGCAACACTAATTTATGATATATGTGAACAAGTAATATCATTGTGATGAAGTTGAAATGCACTGTAATATTATTTTAGCTACGTACCGCTATTGAACTTTGTAATGCACGGTAATATTTTGCTGCTACAAACTGTTAGAACTTTTAAGTTTGTAATATATTGTGAAGTTTGTTGTTAATTTTGGTTTTTATGTTGAATATATTGGAAATATTTGGTTTATTGACATTTATTTTGTGATAATATTCTGATCTGTAACGTTTGTACTGAATAGGCATTATCAGATGAGAGGAAAGCACAGATTTTATATATATATATATATATATATATATATTATAAATCAGCAACGGCTAAAAGCCGTTGCTATTAAATATATAGCAACGGATTAGAGCCGTTGCAAAAATGAAAATTGCAACGGCTCGAAGCCGTTGCAAAATACAAATTTTGCAACGGCTTCGAGCCGTTGCAATTTTTTTGCTACTCCATGTTTTGCAACGGCTTGTAGCCGTTGCGAAATGAGTTTGCAACGGCTCTAAGCCGTTGCAAATCGGCGATTCTAGTGTAGTGGATACAACGATATAATGATGATACGATATCATAGGATCCTACCGATGAAGAGTTCTGGATGAGTTGCCTTCATGCTTTCTTCTGTCTCCCACGTACAATCGTTACTATTTTAACTCCATTGTAACCTGACTAACTTCACCGTTTTCCTCCTAAGTTGTTTCGTGTCATTCCCCCACAACACGAAGTGGATTACGAGGTCTCGTAACTGGGTTTCTACTTCCAAGTCTTCGTACTGCTCTGGAGATACCACAATATTCGAATCATGCACGAATTTCCGTAGAAACAACAGATGGAACACATTATGTACACTTGACATTTTCTGGGTAACTCCAATCTATATGCGAGCTTTCCAATTCGCTCGACTATCGGAAATGGTCCAACTAACCTTGGAGCTAACTTTCCTTTTCTTCTGAATCGAACCACATGCTTTAATGGCGAAATCTTCACAAAAACCATATCGCCTACATCGAATTCCAAGTCCTTACGACGCGTATCGGCATAACTCTTTTGATGGTCTTGGGCTGCCTTCATTCGTTGTCGAACGATCTTGATACAATACGAGGTTTTTCTAATCATCTCCGGCCCAAGTACTAACTTATCTCTAGTTTCTAACCAACATGCCATAGAATTGCATGACCTCCCATACAACGCCTCGTATGGTGCCATCCCAATGCTAGACTGGTAGCTATTATTATATGCAAACTCAACTAGATGTAGATGGTCCTCCCATGATCCTCCGAAGTCTAACACACAAGCCCTCAGGAGATCTTCCAAAACTCGATAGACTCTCTCGGTCTGACCATCAGTTTGGGGTGATATGCCATACTCAAGCACAACTCGAATTCCAAAGCTTCTTGCAAACTTTTCCGAAATCCACTTGTGAATAATGGATCTCGGTCACTTACTATACTCTTTGGGACACCATGGAATCGAACTATTCATTTCACATAAAGTTCAGCCAATTTCGATGTCGTCCCGGTCGACGTGACAGGAATGAATCTCGCACTTTTGGTCAAGCGATCCACGATAACCCAGATTCCTTCATTTCCTGACCTGGTTCTAGGTAGTCCATCGATATATGCTCCCACTTCCATGTAGAAACTTCCAATGGCTGAAGCAACCCACTCAGCTTCTTCTGTTCAGCTTTCACCAACTGACAGTTCATACACTTTGAAATGAACTTTCCAATATCTCGCTTCATCCCTTCCCCGTAGTGAACTCGCTTCATCCCCGGATACATCGTATTACCACCAGGATGAATCGTCAACCTCGAGTGAGGACATTCTATCAGAACTTCATCTCTCAATCCGTCGATATCAGGAACAACCAATCGCCCTTGTTTTCGAAGCCAACCTTCTCGGTCGACTTGAAACTCTTTACCTCTGGTTCTAATCCCTGGATAAACTTGACAAGCTTTGCATCTTTCTTTTGGCTCTCGCCAATCCTTTCTATAAGAGTAGGTCTTATCGACAAGCTTGCCAATATTTCAGGTTCCAACTCACACATTGGCCTAAAATCAAACCTTTTCAAATACTCAAGGCTCTTCCATTCTTAAAACATCGCTCCAAAATTGCGTGTCTTCGACTCAATGCATCTGCAACTGCGTTACCTTTGCCAGGAGTATAGGCTATACCAAAATCATATGATGCCAGCAATTCCAGCAACCGTTGCTGCCAAAGATTCAAATCCTACAGAGAGAAAAGATACTTCAATGACTTGTGATCTGTAAATAACTCGAATCGAACTCCCAACGGGTAATGTCTCCACATCTTCAGAGTAAACACAATTGCCGCCAACTCTAAATCATGAGTTGGGTAATTCCTCTCATGTGGCTTTAGCTGTCGACTCGCGTAAGCCACCACCTTATCTTTTTGCATCAGTACTGCTCCAAGTCTAGCACCACATGCATCAGTATACACCACCATATCTTCATTCCCTCTTGGAATGGTCAATACAGGTGCACTCGTTATTCTCTCTTTTATGATTCTGAACGTTTGTTCACACTTTGCATCCAATGTGAACACTTGGTTCTTCTTCGTTAATCCCGTTAACGGTCCAGCTATCTTAGAGAAGTCCTTGATAAACCGTCGGTAATAACCAGCCAACCCAAGGAAACTCCATACAACCGTCGCATTCTGAGGTCTATCCCAGTCCTGGATTGCTGCCACGTTAGCAGGGTCAAGCGTATCCTTTTCCAGAAACTACATGGCCTAAGAAACTCACTTCATCCTTCCAGAAGTGACACTTCGAGAATTTAGCTTTCAGCTGATGCTTTCGCAAGATCTCTAACACAACTCTCAAGTGTGTCTTGTGTTCTTCCTCATTCCTGGTGTAAACCAGAATATCATCCATGAACACAAGAACAAACTTATTCAACTAATCTTCGAACACTCTATTCATAAGATCCACAAAATACGTTAACACTCTATTCATAAGATCCATGAAATACGTTGGCGCGTTAATCAACCCAAATGGCATTACCAACCACTCGAGGAAACCGGATGGTGACCTAAAAGCAGTCTTTGACACAATATCCTTGGCTACCCTCAACTGGTGAAATCCCTTTGCCAAATCCATCTGAGAAAACCCTTTGGCTTCGTGAAGCTGATCGAACAAGTTATCAATCCTTGGCAATGGATACTTATTATTTTTAGTCACCTTGTTCATCTCAAGATAGTCCACACACAATCTTAACAAGCAATCTGCCTTGGTTGCAAACATGACTGGTGTACCACATTCGGAAACACTTCTCTGAATGAATCCCTTCCTAAGAAGGTCTCGAACTTGCACCTCCAAGTCTTGCTATTCCTTAGGCGCCATCCTCCTAAGAAGCATAACAATTAGTCTACACCCTTGACCAAATCGGTCTTAAACTCAATCTCACGATGTGGCGGCAACCCTTTGACCTTGTCAAAGACATCCTCAAACTCCTTAGCGATCAGCACAGACGACAAGTCTTCTTGTGGAATCACAAGCAAATATAGATAGCTAACGAAGACACCCTCTTCATGCTTACACTTTATCAACACCTTTCTCCCTTCCACATTCCCGACTCTCACCTCTAGCTTCTCGCAATTCACCCTTGCCGCATACCTCTTGATCCAATCCATGCCCAAGATGATCCCAAACCCAGCGAAGTAAAGAACAAAGCAGCCACATACAAAAGAGAAACCATGACTCGACAACACTAGACCACGACACAACATGCACAAACTGGACAAACCCCCAACTGGATTAGTCACGATCAATGGTCTATCACATATCTCGGGCTCCAAACCCAAGCGTCTCACAAGCTCATTGCAAATGAAAGAATGCGATGCTCCAGTATCAAGCAAAAATCGAACCAAAACACCATGAACAGGAAGAGTACCTTGCACCATGACACCCTTTCCCTTCTCCTCTGCAGTAGGAGCTTTCGAAGAAGACGACACTGCCCCTAAAGCATAAGCCTTAACCACTTGCTTCCCGTGAGATGATTCTGGACAATCTTTCTTCTCACTAGTAAAATGGCCCTTCTGCCAACAATTGAAGCAAGTCACTTCTCCCTTCTGCTTCTTTTGGACATCCTTTCCTTTCTATTGTCGTTGCTTCCTCTTCTTGTTATTACCACCCTGCTGTAGTTTCTGCTCCTCTTTAGCTGCAACAATAGACATCTTCTTAGGAAACAAACTTTCATGCCTCAAAGCCTTCTCGATGATATTCTCAAAGCTGTCATCAAGGTGATCCGCAAGCTGATTCCCAAGATATTCATACAATCCCAAGACAAACTTCTCATTCTTTTGACAAGGAGTATCCACATATGAATGAGCATACTTCGACAAAGCCTCGAAGTCAGAAATATAGTCAAGAACTGGGCGATCATTCTGTTTAAGCTCTAGAATCTCTTAAACAAAACAGACTTCTGCACAGTGGAGATAAATTTTGCTTCAAACTTAGCTTGGAACAATTCCTATGAAATATCCTCTTCAGGAGTCTCAAGTGTGACAGAGTTCCACCAGTCCATTGCTCTGCCCACTAACTGCCTTGATGCAAGTTTCATCTTTGTTGCATCATCAATGCCAAGTCCTTGAAGATTCGAATACAAGTATCCATCCGCCTTTGAATCTTGCCAATTGGTTCAGTGCCTTTGAACTATTTCCCTCCCAATGATGTAAAGTCTTTGCATAGTTTTGCAAATTTTACATATCTAGGCACTGGAACTCCAACCTCAACCGTAGCTGCCACTGGAGCGGGGTTCCTTCGAAGGCATGCTTCCATCATAGCTTCAAACATGGCTAGGTAATCAGGTGCCCATCCATTAACCCCTTTAGGCACAGCTTCTTCCCTAGCAGAATGTCTCGTATAACGTCGACTCATTCTAAATTTGCAAATTAGAATGATTAGCCACTTTCAAGAAAATTGCTAAAGGAATACAACCTCTACAACTATATATGCTAATATGTATAGTAAGCATCCAACTGAAATTTACAAGTGCGTCTCTTAAACATAATTACGTCTTCGAACTTTGGCCACAATCGATGACCAGAGCTCTGATACCAAATGTGATGTCCGTCCACAACCCCCACACTATACAAGAGGAATAATGCGCTGAAAGGTATGCCAGGCAGCTATAGGCGATCATCAAGCAATGATACATAAGCGGAACCTGTCATAAACTCACAACGCAAGGATAAAATATAATAGAACGTATACAATTGGTAGTGATAGTGAAGCAGAAAACACTAAACTTTCATGACAACTAGAATGTATTTCCCATACACTTGGATATTAACAATAGTGTTTGTACAATTTGCCTCACTACAACACTCGAAGAAACAACAAACAATGGAAACAAATACTATATAGTAGTAAAACTGATACGTGAGCCTCCTGCTCGCCATTGATCAACATCATCGTTCTCACTAAAGCATCACCTGTCACATGCTTCTCATTCTGCCAATCCACAATCGGATAAACAGCCCAAGTTAATAAGAGGAAACACAAAACCATAAGCCAGACAACAGTCTTAGTGAGCGATAAAACAACTAACAAACTACATCAATAAAGTATATAGGAATGGGTAAATAAAATACTAATCTACCCAGCTCCAGAGGAGACTGACACTTTCCTTCCCCACACCTGACAGTGATAGCCATTACTATCCATACATCCAAAGGAATAACAATCCAGTCATGGAAATTGGAACAACCATTCATAACATTCATAACATCCAGATTACATATGTCTCACACAGACAATCCTAATCGAGTTTAAAATCCCTCAAGTAATCTCTCCAGAGGCCTAAACCAATATCAGTCAAGCACTGATGGAACATCTCCCTCGACTTTGGATAATCCATGTGAGATGGTACAAACAGAACAACAAATAATCCATGACTGACTCTAGCTATCATCACCAATCCTGCTTCGAAACCACCATTATCGTATGAATAGCTAACAACTCACCATCAACAGTCAAGGACCTTACTCGATGCCCCGGTTCTAGCAAAAATGCACACATTATACTCAACACGTGTTACACGCTATACTCAACACGTGTCTAGGCCATACACGACGCCCAGGGCACTCGACCTACAATTGGTCTTCAATTGTACCCCTGCTTTGAGTCCGCTAGAACCTACGATAACGGAAACTCCTCAGCCTTCTCATCTCTAGTCGTTATCAATTATAACTATTAATTAGCTCAGCACACTTTAGAGAAATCACTTCACATGAACTCAATACATCCTTGGGTCGTTTCCACATTCGTTACATCCGACGAACAATTCACCTCACTTGGTCATTCCTCCAAGGAATTCACTTCGATGTCACACCATCGTCGAGCCAATTACATCACTACGCTACGGCTTGAGTAGGGTTTGGGGGGTTGCCCCCGAAAAAAATATTTAAGAACACTTTTTCTTCAAATCTGGGTCGTACCCGAAAATATAAATTTTCAGAAAATGACTCTGTGACCGACCCCTGGCCATGTTCGACCGACCCCTCACCTGGGTGTACGACCGACCCTCCTTGCTCGACCCAGGATATTGCTTGACTGACCCACCTTCAACTTGCAGACCGACCAACCTAAACTTCCTGAGTACGACCGACTCTCAATGTTCGACCAACCAAAATTTCCTTTAAATCCAGAACCTTCAGAGCTGTTCGACCGACCCAACCCAGATGACTGACCCGACCCAGCTGAGATCGACCGACCAGGCATAGCTTCTGGCTTATTCTCCAAGACACACCTTGGACCGACCCACCAAGTTCGACCGACCACCATGTTCGACCCAAAACCTGCATCCTCCAATGCAACTCCAATTTCGACCAAAACTTCGCCAAAACAATTCGTTCAAGGAAGCCTGGTCATACAATACATCCAATATGATCACAAGCATGATATGAAATCAACGATAACATCAATGTGACAATTCCATTAACAAACATGTAAAATTCACCAAAATCACCATAAATGTATATATGATCAAAAACCATGGATCTAGCTTGCACATTCACATGAAATGTCATAGAAATTACGTATCTAAACTTGCTAGATCAGATCATAGGGTGATATATATGGAAAAAACTGTCATGGCCTGAAAATCCGTACCAATTTGAGCTAACTAATATCTTACACATTTAACTCAAAGTGCACGAAAATTCAGATCATTAATAGAAAGAAATTAGAGGATGAGAAAGATAAGATAGAACTAATAGAATAGAAGAAGATGAACACGACTAAACAGAATCAGAGTAAACACGAATCTCACAGCGGAATGAATAAATTGTATTATAACATAACTTTGAAATACAAAATCTGAACTGGTACTTACATATCATATCAGAGTATAACTCATATACATCATAGCGGAAATAATCTCCAACTAACTAATGGTGAAGCCTTCTGCTTCCAGCTCCTCCAAGTGAATCTGCAAATCCTGAAACATTTGACTGCCCGTACAGATTTAGGCACCCAAGAGTTTAGGGAAAAACAAACAAAATAAACTCTGGGTCAGTCATGGGACTGGTGTGAGTATATTCCAACCATACTGTATAACTTCGAGATTCCTTTTGAAACAAAAGGGTAATAGTAAGACCGGCCCACACATAAACATTGACGGCTTTTACCTTACTATAACCCAAACCATTTTTATACCAAAATAAAGTGATATTATAATAATGTCTAATCAAATAAATATCCAAATAGCAGAACGCTTGCATCTCACGCTCCACATATATATAGTATAAAATCATAAACCGTAGGGCTCTTGTTGGGGATTGGATTCCAACAGACAAGGTATGGGAGCACCTACTGATCAGCGTACTCTAGAGGGTATACACCTGGATTCAACAAGAACGTCTTGCAACCCAGCCTCACATGACCGCCCACTCATTTAGCTTGAGTGTAGCGAATATATTATCACCCACGGTTGTTGGCCATCCAACCGTCATCCGAAGATACAAAGTCGAAAAGAAGAACAAATATGAATTTTCTCTAGATTGGTGACAATACACCCTGCTTGGGTATGACCCAACTAGCCATGCTGCCTAGCACAACTTTTGTTACTTCCTGGTTATGAGGCTAAAGGCTATGTCTATCTTCAGAACATCTGATCACCATTCAGTTTGAATGCCACATCGTCAAACCTGTCAATCCACTAATCGATTTCCAAAAATATCACGGGTATAAAAAGCTAAGAGGAACGAATTCGTCCGCCACCAGACGTAATATCATTTAGAGATCAACCGTTTGTGATTTGTTAGGTATACTCTGTCAGACACTCGTCCATACAAGTTGTCCTGGGACTGGACAAACAGATATCACCATTTTGGAATAGGTTGACCCTTGCATTTCACTCCGTCTTCAATTGTCTTCAGCATAATCTAATTCGCAACGCTTATGCCTACACGGAGTGGTTTTCGAATAATATATCCAACCGGTCTCTCCGTATTGACAACAATGGTCAAAACACTTCGATAGTCGGTTATTTAACTATCGAAGTAAAAACAAACATCCATTCAAATGTACAACCAAACAACACACAAACACTGGCCCTTTTATTGAATACTAACTTTCTAGTTTCCCATATTTTTATAAACTCTTCTTTATTTCCCTTTATAACTAATGCAATATGCTGCTGTATTCCCCTTTATAACTATTGCAATACGCTTCCATGTTTTCTTTTATAACTAATGCAATACGCTGTTGTATTCCCCTTTATAACTACTGCAATGCGCTGCCATATTTTCTTTTATGCAATATGATGCTATATTCTCCTTTACAACTACTGCAATACGCTGCAATATTTCTTAATCGATATCGTCTTATTGATTTAATCAATATCCATACAGGGTTCAAATGTCATTTGGGTCTAAACATATATATATATAAATAATATAAAACAAACAGTACATATAAATATGGAGGAATCCAGTTGGATTTCTCCAACTGGTTTCCTGCATCCACAGATGTTAGTCAACACAATTTACACTAATTCCATACTAGGGAATATTATAATCGATGGAATCAATATCCAATATATGCAATGATATATATATATATATATATATATATATATATATATATTTCAACCAATTTAATTATAATCTCCCTAATTGACCATCACACAGCATTCAACCGTTATTTATCACTATTGAAATCTAATTATAATATTTAAAAATAGAACAGAGTCAGTGATTTTACTCACCTTGTGTGTTAACCGTTAAATAACGATTTGCGTCAGTTGATTACACCAAACGTTTTAATATGACAGAAATTCAAACGTGCTCTCAATTGATTTGTTCTGCACGTTGACCCTCTAACGCGACTTCTCCTTTGTCGCTTCCTGCTTCAGCACGTTGAACGTTATTTCCCACTTTTCTTCTTTCCAGTTTAGTATTTTCACCACTCATGAAATAGTTGGAATACACTCTGCTATTGATGAGGCCACTGACGAACCATTCTCCCCACTTATCATCTTCATTCCTTACTGAAATAACCTAAAACCAACACCATTCCTTTCTTCCTTGAATTCTCCTTCTTTGATAATAAAAACACTGCTGCTTCTACATACATTCCACCATTGTCGAACAGCTAGCACACAACAGCACCAAACGAAAACCAACAACGGTCTCCAGGACTTCAATAATGCGCATCTCCCGTTTATCATCTTTTCCATGCCTTCAATCCTTCCTTCCACACTATACCGCATGCTATTGTAACACAACCATTTCAGCGTTAAACAACTCTACTATTTAGCCAACACAACTACACTGCATGCCTCCCTTCTTGAATCACGTTTTGCCCTTCACACTCCTTGGACTTCTTCCCTTTTTCCTCTTTTATATTTACTTATGTCGGTGCCCCAGCATTCTTCATGGTAAACAAACACACGTGCTAATCCTTCAACCTTCATGAAAGCTCCACGCCTGGACACCCTTGCAGTCTCCATCCATATTCTTCACTTTTCTTCACATCAACCTGGTGCTTTACAGATCCTCCAGTGAATCAAAACATTTTCGATAATTATTATTTTTAAACCTTACGGTCTCCCCCATTTTCTCATCCCACGTGTCCGATTTTCTTCATCTTCCATCAAGGAAGACAAACAGATATCACCATTCTAGAATAGGACGATCCTTGCATTTCACTCCGTCTTTAATTGTCTTCAGCATAATCTAATTCGCAACGCTTATGCTTACACGGAGTGGTTTTCGAATAATATATCCAACTGGTCTCTCCGTATTGACAACGATGGTCAAAACACTTCAATAATCGGTTATCTAACTATCGAAGTAAAAACAAACATCCATTCAAATGTACAACCAAACATCGCACAAACACTGGCCCTTTTATTGAATACTAATTTTCTAGTTTCCCATATTTTTATAAACTCTTCTTTATTTCCCTTTATAACTAATGCAATATGCTGCTGTATTCCCCTTTATAACTATTGCAATACGCTGACATATTTTCTTTTATAACTAATGCAATACGCTGTTGTATTCCCCTTTATAACTACTGCAATACGCTTCCAAATTTTCTTTTATGCAATACGCTGCTATATTCTCCTTTATAACTACTGTAATACGCTGCCATACTTCTTAATCGATATCGTCTTATTGATTTAATCAATATCCATACAGGGTTCAAATGTCATTTGGGTCTAAACAGTGTATATATATAAATAATATAAAACAAACAGCACATATAAATATTGAGGAATCCGGTTGGATTCCTCCAACCGGTTTCCTCCATCCACATATGTTATACAACACAATTTACACTAATTCCATACCAGGGAATATTATAATCATGTAATCAATATCCAACATATGCAACAATATACGTGTGTGTGTGTGTGTATTTCAACCAGTTTAATTGTAATCTTCCTAATCGACCATCACACAACATTCAACCATCATTTATCACTATTAAAATCTAATTATAATATTTAAAAATAGAACAGAGTCAGTGATTTTACTCACCTTGCGTGTTAACCGTTAAGTAACGATTTACGTCAGTTGATTGCACTAGACGTTTTAATCTGACAGAAATTCAAATGTTCTCTCAATTGATTCGTTCTACACGTTGACCCTCTAATGCGACTGCTCCTTTTTCGCTTCCTGCTTCAGCACGTTGAACGTTATTTCCCACTTTTCTTCTTTCCAGTTTAGTATTTTCACCACTCATGAAATAGTTGGAATACACTCTGCTACTGACGAGGCCACTGACGAACCATTCTCTCCACTTATCATCTTCGTTCCATACTGAAATAACCTAAAACCAATGCCATTCCTTTCTTCCTTGAATTCTCCTTCTTTGATAATAAAAACGCAGTTGCTTCTATATATATTCCACCATTGTCGAACAGTTAGCACACAACAGCACCAAACAGAAACCAACGCCAGTTTCCAGGACTTCAACAATGCACATATACCCTTTGTCATCTTTTCCATGCCTTCAATCCTTCCTTCCACACTATACCGCATGCTACTATAACAAAATCATTTCGGCGTTAAACAACTCTACTATTATAGCAAACATAACTGCACTGCATGCCTCCCTTCTTGAATCACGTTTTTCCCTTCACACTCCTTGGACTTCTTCCCTTTTTCCTCTTTTATATTTACTTATTTCGGTGCCCCAGCATTCTTCATGGTAAACAAACAGCACATGCTAATCCTTCAACCTTCATGAAAGCTCCACGCCTGGACACCCTTCCAATCTCCATCCATATTCTTCACTGTTCTTCACATTAACCTGGTGCTTCACAGATACTCTAGTGAATCAAAACATTTGCCACAATTATTATTTTTAAACCTTACGGTCTCCCCCATTTTCTCATCACACGTGTCCTATTTTCTTCATCTTCCATCAAGGAAGACCGCGAGCTCCAGTATTTCAGGTAACACCGCCTTTCTACCCCCATGAACTGACACCATTCAACCCTTCTCCTCCTGACGCAGCTTCCATCTCATATACACGTGTTCAACTCACTTGCTATCCTTAAGTTTTGGCCTTCCAGTCTACACGCCATTCACGTCTGAAAACTCCCCATGCAATGCCACTTCATACTACAAAAGTCCAAACTCGTGTATGAATTTTTGTCATATACGTTGCTAATTCCTCCCGCAACTCTATTTACGTTGCCAGACCGAGAATATGAAGTTTCACCACACTCCCTTTACGGTCCCCCTTTTTATTTATTTACGTGGCGAAGTTTAATGGGAAGGAAATGAAAGAAGAAGAAAAAGAAAAAGTAGGACTTCATTTGGAATTTTAAGCCGTAGAATGAAGCTTCTCTTCACTGCTTTCAGTTCTCCAAAAATGAGGCGTATTTATAGAACAAAGTTCCTTCTCACGCACGGTTTAGGATATATAGCTTGGTACAGCATTTGAAGGTTGGGCTATGGTCATTCAATTTAATGAGGATGAGACGTGGGTATGGGTCTCATTTAATTAGGTGAAGATGATAAGTAATAGGGTATGGGTCAATTGTCTGTAGGTAGTACGAGAGGTTAGCACGTTCTTTTACTTCGTTACGAAACTTCATAGATTTGAGGGATTGGGGATGGACACCAAGTCTATAAACGTATGGTGTTGGTGGAAATAGTACACTGAATGTAGGTGGAAAATGATACACTGAAATTTAGATTTTAATTTATATAGGTTAGATTTTTTAAGATTGTGTTATATATTTTATTCCTGCCATTCAGTCTTCTTTCTCACGTCATTTCTTCTTTACGTCTGCCCCTCATTTCTATTGTTTACGGGTTCATATGTATAAATTGACCAAATGGTACTAGATATGTTTATATTGCGTTAGCACCTCGTTACGAAAATTCTACTTTCATGTCCGAGCGGCTATGACAGAAATAAGATTACGGTCGTGTCCAGCGAGGTGCCACGATCCCAAAAATATAATAATATCGGTAGGTTAACTTGTTTTGTGAAACCCCAAAATGCTGATATAGGATGCAAAATACTCCAAATAAAAAGTTGTGTACTTAATTAATTAAAAATTATAGTAAAATTCTAAAAATTAAATTATAGCTACGTCTCAAAAGAAACTTGTCTAAATTCTAAACCGATTTTTAAATATATTTAAATAACCGTTATGGCCATAAACGAGTATGGCGCTGCTTTTCTGAATATTTGATTTGGGCATAACTTACAATATAAAATCTGAAATCTTGATTTTTCACTTCCATTAGAAAGATACAGTTTAACAGATTCGAATGTTTCTTGTTTCGAGGAAATCCAATTGTAATGGATCTTGTACGCTCAGTTGAGGTTCAGAACGTTAAATACGAACTATAGCGTCGTTATGAGCTCAATTATATTTAATATATATTTTTATACGTTCAAATTTGTTTTAATTGACATATAAATCCACTTATATTACGATTCCAATATTCAAACTGATTTAACTATTCGAATACAAACCGATAAAAATGCGGGACGTTACAATCCTTCCCCCTTAAAAGAATTTCGTTCCCGAAATTACTAAGGTAGAGAAAATGCTACAATCTTTACTTTAACCAGGTTAAAAGTCTCTGTTTCATTTCTTACCTTTAGTTTCAACTGAATTAATTTGTTTCCATTAAAATATTTATTTATCCTTATTAACGAATATTTTCAAAAATTCTGAAAATATTATAAACCTTAAAATCCCGGAAAATTTTGCTAGCATCTCCTCTGCATGGCTAGATCGATACGACTCGCCTCTCTGGGCCTTCTCCAATCGAAAAGAAAATCAACAGCCAAACGGCTTGCCAAACAGGCTTATAAATCTCATTCTCAATATAATTTAAACATTCACCTTCTTGTCGGCATTCAGCTCTATCTCTGTGATTTGCCACCACTTCAACATATACACATTCATCTCCAATTGATTCATCCTTAAACCAATAATTCTCTTATACTCAAGCCCTATTTCATTTCAACTTCCACTTCCATCTCACTTCCAAATTCTTGGTCAATAATCCAATTCCATAACCAAATTCGGTTCCAATCCACTATCTCATTTCATAAATTCACTTACTTTACCAAGTTTAATTCTATTCCAATACGATTTCCACTTACTTGGTTTCAATTCAACCCCGATTTTATTCAACTTAGCTAAATTTATATTTACTTACTTCATAAGTAAATTTTAAAATTCAGAATTCAAATTCCTGAGGTTTTTATTTCAAATCAGTTTGAAATAATATATATATTCATAACATAGCAATTCAAAACATTTGAATTTTCTAACAACTTACTTCAAAGCAAAATCGTTGGTAGTAATCCGTCACTTAGAAACTCGAAAATGAACACCGATGATGGCGCGCACATCATCGGAATTATTTTCCAGTGACCGAAGTGAGTTCAATACAATATTATTTTCAAAACTTATTTTCAAACATTTCAATTTGAAAATTACTTCAAAATATCATTTCCAAATGCTTGGAATACATTTCCAAATCTCTCCCAGGATTTTAAAATTTCATATATTCAATTCAAAATTTATTTACAACACCTCCCCAAATTTCTAGAGTTTTATTTCAATTCTGGTTTTAAATTCAGATTTAGTTAATCTGATTTTATATATTATACTTATATAATATTTCGATTGGTTATTTACATAACCAATTCAAGTATGATGTTATTCGATTATAATAATGACCACACATCCTATATATTATAATGATATCAAGATATATACTTCTTTTTATATCGAAATATATTTCAGGTAAAATTATTTCATTTACCCTCTTTAAAAAAAATACTATGTTGAAATTCTCTACCAAACATTTATAAATCCCTATCGACCTTATCAGCTAAACGCGTCGATCTGAAATTTATATACCACTTACAGATCAATCAACACAATATAAAACAGTTTTTATACAAATACGCGCTCATATATATACACTCAACTCAATCTAGAGTATTACTAACTCTATCTCTATTGAGTTACGCCATAGAGCTAAGCTAATCACTTAACCTTCGGTCTCTCCGTATTGACAACGATGGTCAAAACACTTCAATAGACGGTTATCTAACTATCGAACTAAAAACAAACATCCATTCAAATGTACAACCAAACATCACACAAACACTGGCCCTTTTATTGAATACTAACCTTCTAGTTTCCCATATTTTTATAAACTCTTCTTTATTTCCCTTTATAACTATTGCAATATGCTGCTGTATTCCCCTTTATAACTATTGCAATACGCTGCCATATTTTCTTTTATAACTAATGCAATACGCTGTTGTATTCCCCTTTATAACTACTGTAAAACGCTTCCAAATTTTCTTTTATGCAATACGCTGCTATATTCTCCTTTATAACTACTGTAATACGCTGCCATACTTCTTAATCGATATCGTCTTATTGATTTAATCAATATCCATACAGGGTTCAAATGTCATTTGGGTCTAAACAGTGTATATATATAAATAATATAAAACAAACAGCACATACAAATATTGAGGAATCCGGTTGGATTCCTCCAACCGGTTTCCTGCATCCACAGATGTTAGTCAACACAATTTACACTAATTCCATACCAGGGAATATTATAATCATGTAATCAATATCCAACATATGCAACAATATATATATGTGTGTGTGTGTGTGTGTGTGTGTGTGTGTATTTCAACCAGTTTAATTGTAATCTTCCTAATCGACCATCACACAACATTCAACCATTATTTATCACTATTAAAATCTAATTATAATATTTAAAAATAGAACAGAGTCAGTGATTTTACTCACCTTGCGTGTTAACCGTTAAATAACGATTTACGTCAGTTGATTGCACTAGACGTTTTAATCTGACAGAAATTCAAATGTTCTCTCAATTGATTCGTTCTACACGTTGACCCTCTAATGCGACTGCTCCTTTTTCGCTTCCTGCTTCAGCACGTTGAATGTTATTTCCCACTTTTCTTCTTTCCAGTTTAGTATTTTCACCACTCATGAAATAGTTCGAATACACTCTGCTACTGACGAGGCCACTGACGAACCATTCTCTCCACTTATCATCTTCGTTCCATACTGAAATAACCTAAAACCAATGCCATTCCTTTCTTCCTTGAATTCTCCTTCTTTGATAATAAAAACGCAGTTGCTTCTATATATATTCCACCATTGTCGAACAGTTAGCACACAACAACACCAAACAGAAACCAACGTCAGTTTCCAGGACTTC
Source organism: Allium sativum (assembly GCA_030737875.1). Taxonomy (NCBI): domain Eukaryota; kingdom Viridiplantae; phylum Streptophyta; class Magnoliopsida; order Asparagales; family Amaryllidaceae; genus Allium; species Allium sativum. The sequence continues at coordinate 120,993,014 of CM060926.1, read as the reverse complement.
AACAATGCACATCTCCCCTTTGTCATCTTTTCCATGCCTTCAATCCTTCCTTCCACACTATACCGCATGCTACTATAACATAATCATTTCAACGTTAAACAACTCTACTATTATAGCAAACATAACTGCACTGCATGCCTCCCTTCTTGAATCACGTTTTACCCTTTACACTCCTTGGACTTCTTCCCTTTTCCCTCTTTTATATTTACTTATTTCGGTGCCCCAACATTCTTCATGGTAAAAAAACAGCACATGCTAATCCTTCAACCTTCATGAAAGCTCCACGCCTGGACACCCTTCCAATCTCCATCCATATTCTTCACTGTTCTTCACATTAACCTGGTGCTTCACAGATCCTCTAGTGAATCAAAACATTTGCCACAATTATTATTTTTAAACCTTATGGTCTCCCCCATTTTCTCATCACACGTGTCCTATTTTCTTCATCTTCCATCAAGGAAGACCGCGAGCTCCAGTATTTCAGGTAACACCGCCTTTCTACCCCCATGAACTGACACCATTCAACCCTTCTCCTCCAGACGCAGCTTCCATCTCATATACACGTGTTCAACTCACTTGCTATCCTCCAGTTTTGGCCTTCCAGTCTACACACCATTCACGTCTGAAAACTCCCCATGCAATGCCACTTCATACTACAAAAGTCCAAACTCGTGTATGAATTTTTGTCATATACGTTGCTAATTCCTCCCGCAACTCTATTTACATTGCCAGACCGAGAATATGAAGTTTCATCCATTTGCTACACCACACTCCCTTTACGGTCCCCCTTTTTATTTATTTACGTGGCGAAGTTTAATGGGAAGGAAATGAAAGAAGAAAAAAAGAAAAAGTAGGACTTCATTTGGAATTTTAAGCCGTAGAATGAAGCTTCTCTTCACTGCTTTCAGTTCTCCAAAAATGAGGCGTATTTATAGAACAAAGTTCCTTCTCACGCACGGTTTAGGATATATAGCTTGGTACAACATTTGAAGGTTGGGCAATGGTCATTCAATTTAATGAGGATGAGACGTGGGTATGGGTCTCATTTAATTAGGTGAAGATGATACGTAATAGGGTATGGGTCAATTGTCTGTAGGTAGTACGAGAGGTTAGCACGTTCTTTTACTTCGTTACGAAACTTCATAGATTTGAGGGATTGGGGATGGACACCATGTCTATAGACGTATGGTGTTGGTGGAAATAGTACGCTGAATGTAGGTGGAAAATGATACACTGAAATTTAGATTTTAATTTATATAGGTTATATTTTTTAAGATTGTGTTATATATTTTATTCCTGCCATTCAGTCTTCTTTCTCACGCCATTTCTTCTTTACGTCTGCCCCTCATTTCTATTGTTTACGGGTTCATATGTATAAATTGACCAAATGGTACTAGATATGTTTATATTGCGTTAGCACCTCATTACGAAAATTCTACTTTCATGTCCGAGCGGCTATGACAGAAATAAGATTACGGTCGTGTCCAGCGAGGTGCCACGATCCCAAAAATATAATAATATCGGTAGGTTAACTTGTTTTGTGAAACCCCAAAATGCTGATATAGGATGCAAAATACTCCAAATAAAAAGTTGTGAACTTAATTAATTAAAAATTACAGTAAAATTCTAAAAATTAAATTATAGCTACGTCTCAAAAGAACCTTGTCTAAATTCGTAACCGATTTTTAAATATATTTAAATAACCGTTATGGCCATAAAAGAATATGGCGCTGCTTTTCTGAATATTTGATTTGGGCATAACTTACAATATAAAATCTGAAATCTTGATTTTTCACTTCCATTAGAAAGATACAGTTTAACAGATTTGAATGTTTCTTATTTCGAGGAAATCCAATTGTAATGGATCTTGTACGCTCAGTTGAGGTTCAGAACGTTAAATTACGAACTGTAGCGTCGTTATGAGCTCAATTATATTTAATATATATTTTTATACGTTCAAATTTGTTTTAATTGACATATAAATCCACTTATATTACGATTCCAATATTCAAACTGATTTAAATATTCGAATACAAACCGATAAAAATGCGGGATGTTACATTCCTTCCCCCTTAAAAGAATTTCGTTCCCGAAATTACTAAGGTAGAGAAAATGCTACAATCTTTACTTTAACCAGGTTAAAAATCTCTGTTTCACTTCTTACCTTTAGTTTCAACTGAATTAATTTGTTTCCATTAAAATATTTATTTACCCTTATTAACGAATATTTTCAAAAATTCTGAAAATATTATAAACCTTAAAATCCCGGAAAATTTTGCAAGCATCTCCTCTGCATGGCTAGATCGATACGACTAGCCTCTCTGGGCCTTCTCCAATCGAAAAGAAAATCAACAGCCAAACGGCTTGCCAAACAGGCTTATAAATCTCATTCTCAATATAATTTAAACATTCACCTTCTTGTCGGCATTATGCTCTATCTCTGTGATTTGCCACCACTTCAGCATATACACATTCATCTCCAATTGATTCATCCTTAAACCAATAATTCTCTTATACTCAAGCCCTATTTCATTTCAACATCCACTTCCATCTCACTTCCAAATTCTTGGTCAATAATCCAATTCCATAACCAAATTCGGTTCCAATCCACTATCTCATTTCATAAATTCACTTACTTTACCAAGTTTAATTCTATTCCAATACGATTTCCACTTACTTGGTTTCAATTCAACCCCGATTTTATTCAACTTAGCTAAATTTATATTTACTTACTTCATAAGTAAATTTTAAAATTCAAAATTCAAATTCCTGAGGTTTTTATTTCAAATCAGTTTGAAATAATATATATATATTCATAACATAGCAATTCAAAACATTTGAATTTTCTAACAACTTACTTCAAAGCAAAATCGTTGGTAGTAATCCGTCACTTAGAAACTCGAAAATGAACACCGATGATGGCGCGCACATCATCGGAATTATTTTCCAGTGACCGAAGTGAGTTCAATACAATATTATTTTCAAAACTTATTTTCAAACATTTCAATTTGAAAATTACTTCAAAATATCATTTCCAAATGCTTGGAATACATTTCCAAATCTCTCCCAGGATTTTAAAATTTCATATATTCAATTCAAAATTTATTTACAACACCTCCCCAAATTTCTAGACTTTTATTTCAATTCTGGTTTTAAATTCAGATTTAGTTAATCTGATTTTATATATTATACTTATATAATATTTCGATTGGTTATTTACATAACCAATTCAAGTATGATGTTATTCGATTATAATAATGACCACACATCCTATATATTATAATGATATCAAGATATATACTTCCTTTTATATCGAAATATATTTCAGGTAAAATTATTTCATTTACCCTCTTTAAAAAAATACTATGTTGAAATTCTCTATCCAAACGTTTATAAATCCCTATCGACCTGATCAGCTAAACGCGTCGATCTGAAATTTATATACCACTTACCAGATCAATCAACACAATATAAAACAGTTTTTATACAAATACGCGCTCATATATATACACTAAACTCAATCTAGAGTATTACTAACTTTATCTCTATTGAGTTACGCCACAGAGCTAAGCTAATCACTTAACCTTCGGCTCTGATACCAATTGTCATGGCCCAAAAATCCATACCAATTTGAGCTGACTAATATCTTACACATTCAACTCAAAGTGCACGAAAATTCAGATCATTAATAGAAAGAAATAAGAGGATGAGAAAGATAAGATAGAACTAATAGAATAGAAGAAGAGGAAGAAGAATACAACTAAACAGAATCAGAGTAAACACGAATCTCACAGCGGAATGAATAAATTGTATTATAACATAACTTTGAAATACAAAATACGAATTGGTACTTACATATCATATCAGAGTATAACTCATATACATCACAGTGAAAATAATCTCTAACTAACTAATGGTGAAGCCGTCTGCTTCTAGCTCCTCCAAGTGAATCTGCAAATCCTGAAACACTTGACTGCCCATACAAATTTGGGCACCCATGAGTTTAGGGAAAAACAAACAAAATAAACTCTGGGTCAGTCATGGGACTGGTGTGAGTATATTCAAACCAAACTATTTAACTTTGAGATTCCTTTTGAAACAAAAGGGCAATAGTAAGACTAGCCCACACATAAACATGGACGGCTTTTACCTTACTATAACCCAAACCATTTTGAAACCAAAATACAGTGATATTATAATAATGTGTAATCAAATAAATATCCAAATAACAGAACGCTTGCATCTCACGCTCCACATATATATAGTACAAAATCATAAACCGCATTTTCTCATCACACGTGTCCTATTTTCTCATCACACGCTTGCATCTTACGGTCTCCCCCATTTTCTCATCACATGTGTCCTATTTTCTTCATCTTCCATCAAGGAAGACCGCGAGCTCCAATATTTCAGGTAACACCGCCTTTCTACCCCCATGAACTGACACCATTCAACCCTTCTCCTCCTGACGCAGCTTCCATCTCATATACACATGTTCAACTCACTTGCTATCCTCCAGTTTTGGCCTTCCAGTCTACACACCATTCACGTCTGAAAACTCCCCATGCAATGCCACTTAATACTACAAAAGTCCAAACTCGTGTATGAATTTTTGTCATATACGTTGCTAATTCCTCCCGCAACTCTATTTACGTTGCCAGACCGAGAATATGAAGTTCCATCCATTTTCTACACCACACTCCCTTTACGGTCCCCCTTTTTATTTATTTACGTGGCGAAGTTTAATGGGAAGGAAATGAAAGAAGAAAAAAAAGAAAAAGTAGGACTTCATTTGGAATTTTAAGCCGTAGAATGAAGCTTCTCTTCACTGCTTTCAGTTCTCCAAAAATGAGGCGTATTTATAGAACAAAGTTCCTTCTCACGCACGGTTTAGGATATATAGCTTGGTACAACATTTGAAGGTTGGGCTATGGTCATTCAATTTAATGAGGATGAGACGTCGGTATGGGTCTCATTTAATTAGGTGAAGATGATAAGTAATATGGTATGGGTCAATTGTCTGTATGTAGTACGAGAGGTTAGCACGTTCTTTTACTTCGTTACGAAACTTCATAGATTTGAGGGATTGGGGATGGACACCATGTCTATAGACGTATGGTGTTGGTGGAAATAGTACGCTGAATGTAGGTGGAAAATGATACACTGAAATTTAGATTTTAATTTATATAGGTTAGATTTTTTAAGATTGTGTTATATATTTTATTCCTGCCATTCAGTCTTCTTTCTCACGCCATTTCTTCTTTACGTCTGCCCCCCATTTCTATTGTTTACGGGTTCATATGTATAAATTGACCAAATGGTACTAGATATGTTTATATTGCGTTAGCACCTCATTACGAAAATTCTACTTTCATGTCCGAGCGGCTATGACAGAAATAAGATTACGGTCGTGTCCAGCGAGGTGCCACGATCCCAAAAAAAAAAAAATATCGGTAGGTTAACTTGTTTTGTGAAACCCCAAAATGCTGATATAGGATGCAAAATACTCCAAATAAAAAGTTGTGTACTTAATTAATTAAAAATTACAGTAAAATTCTAAAAATTAAATTATAGCTACGTCTCAAAAGAACCTTGTCTAAATTCGAAACCGATTTTTAAATATATTTAAATAACCGTTATGGCCATAAACGAATATGGCACTGCTTTTCTGAATATTTGATTTGGGCATAACTTATAATATAAAATCTGAAATCTTGATTTTTCACTTCCATTAGAAAGATACAGTTTAACAGATTCGAACGTTTCTTATTTCGAGGAAATCCGACTTGTAATGGATCATGTACGCTCAGTTGAAGTTCAGAACGTTAAATTACGAACTGTAGCGTCGTTTTGAGCTCGATTATATTTAATATATATATATTTATACGTTCAACTTCGTTTTAATTGATTTAAATATTCGAATACAAACCGATATAAATGAGGGACGTTACATGAACTTACCAATGCATAGATCTAAGGAAAAACACTTGAATTTGATGAAAAACATGATCAACTACTCATACACTTCATTGAATCCATGTAAGAGATGTAATCCACTCACCTATTCTCCCAAACAAGCAAAAATCAATGAAATAGGAATCCGAACAGCTAGCACTTTGCACCAAACACCTTGATCTGATGAATCCTTACCTCAATTGATGTAGTTCTAGCCTCTAATGGTGTAGATCTATGATTTGCCTCCTTGGATTTGGATTTTTAATGGTGGAAAGGTGTTAGAGGAAGGAGGAGCATAAGGCCTCCAAATGAGATAATGGAAAACTAAAACCATTTCCCATATCTCTTACCCGCTATTTATAGTTTCCACCAACCGACTAATGGTCCTCCCAAAATCAGCCCATTAAGGCTCCCAAAACCTGAACAACCAACTGAAAAACCTTAAAATAGCGATTCGTCCCAAACCGCTGAACCAAATCCTTATTGTAACCACTCTAGGGGAAGGCAATCATCATTTTCTTTCCAATGGCACAGGTCTCACCCTCTGATTTGACCTGAGTCAAAAGTTATTCCCTGTACAAGGCTGACAGGGGAAAAATGGTCACAAACAAAATCGGTAAAAGTTATGGACATGTCTCACATCCCCATAAGCAACATATTAAAAGATGAGAATGATCCAACCCTTAGGGAATAAAATAAAAATATTTTACGATCTTTCGATACGTAAAATGTAGGTTGTTACATGTCTCAAACCCCATTAGGGGTATGGATCATCTGTCTATGATTTTCAGGGTTTGAGAATATCTGTTTTAGCCGTTGAATTTGAGTGTGACGCATATGTGCTTGGTTTCATGGGCTATGGTTTGATTCTAGGGATGGATTGGCTAGACATGTATGGTACCATTCTTGATTTTGAGAGGAGGATCGTTAGACTTTTGACTTGCCATAGGATGACCCTCAAGATTTTTTGTGACCCTAAAGGGTCTATCATGCTTAGTTTCCTAGAGTCACTTGATGCATCTATCAATGATATGCGATCTGTACCAGTAGTCTGTGAGTATTCTGATGATTTTGATGAGGTTCGGGGCTTACCTCTGAGGCGCGAGATCAATTTTCGTATATACTTGGTGGATAATGCAAGCCAGTTGCATTACTTGTGTGTTACATGTCTGCAAGAGAAAGGAGGGAGCTCAAGCATGTAGGGGAGCTACTTGAGAAAGGGTCTATTTTGCGAAACATATCTGAATGGGGTGCTCCGGTGGTATTTGCAACTAAGGCGGATGGTTCGCTTCGTTTAGGTGTGGATTATAGAGAGTTGAATAAACTCACTAAAAAGAACAGGCACCCACTTCCGAGGATAGACAAGACTTCTTTTAGAACTCAAGATGGTTTCTTTGAGTAGCTCGTCATGCCTTTTGGGTTGATGAATGCACCCGCCTATTTTGTTGATCCGATGAGTAGGGTGTTTCGGGAGTTTCTAAATAAGTTTGTTGTGGTCTTCGTTGATGACATCTTGATTTTCTCGACGAGCGAGGAAGAGCATGCCCGACATTTAAGGGGGGTTTTGAAAACTCTCTGTGCACACCAGTTTAAGGCGAAGTTATCCAAGTGTCATTTTTGGAGAAATGAAGTGAGACTTCTAGGGCATGTAGTCTCTAAAGATGGGATAGCAGTGGATCCCGCGAGGTAGTTGCAGTTCAAGTTTGGCGTATCCTACAGAATGCAACGGAGGTGAGAAGTTTTCTTGGTTTAGCGGGCTATTATAGGAAGTTCATTAAGGACTTCGCAAAGATATCATCCCTACTCACCAGGCTGACGAAGAAGAATCTAACATTTACTTGGGATGTATATTATGACAATGCTTTCCAGTGATTGAAGAGGGCTCTGACAACAGGCCCAGTCTTGACCTTGCTCGATGGGGACAAAGTGTTCACAGTATACATTGACGCATGTGGTACAGGGCTTGGTGCAGTTCTGATGCAAGAGGGAAGAGTTGTATGTTATGGGGTTAGACAGCTAAGAGTTCATGAGAATAACTACCCTATCTATGACTTAGAGCTAGTTGCCATAGTATTCGCGCTTAAGACTTAGCGCCATTACTTGCTTGGAGAGAAGTTTGAGTTATATACCGATCATAAATCTCTTAAGTACTTGTTCTCGCAGAAGGATCTCAATTTGAGGCAACAAAGATGGATGGAGTTCCCGACATCCTATGACTTTGATATTACTTATGCCCCTGGCAAGGGTAATATGGTGGAAGACGCATTGAGTAAGCAAAGGATGGCCTTAAGTCCTCTGTTTGTGGAGAGGAAAAGCTTGGAGTTAATATCGACTTTTGATTTTAGACCCTCCACCGAGTTTATACCTGGTTTATTGGCATCACCAGAGGTGCAACCTACTCTTTTGGACCAGATGGGAACTTCGCAGCGAGAGGATCCCCAGATAGCAGATATCTTGGATAAGCTCGGTAGAGGGGAGACTTTTAGTCACCTCAGTAGATATTCCATGGACGATAGAGGGTGGTTGTGACAAAATGGAAGGCTTTGTGTTCCCTGAGTTGGGAGTTTGTTGAATACAGTCCTAGAGGAAGCCCATCATTCTAAGATGACTATTCATCCAGGCGGTGATAAGATGTATAGAGATATGAAGAGGGTTTTCTTTTTGGTTGGGATGAAGAAAGATGTGGCGGAGTTTGTTTCTCGATGTTTGGTTTGCTAGCAAGTCAAAGCTGAGCAAATGAAGCCTAGTGGTTTACATCATCTGTCAGAGGTCCCACATTGAAAGTGAGAGAGTGTCTCGATTGATTTCATTGATGGTTTTCCTAGACCAAGGAGAGGCAACACCAGTATTTGTGTTATAATAGACAGACTTGCTAAGAGTGCTCATTTTATTTCGGTTAAGAGTAAGAGGACGACAACGTGGTTGGTAGTAGTTTACGTTCATGACATAGTCCGTCTTCATGGAGTACCTTCTAGTGTCATAAGTGATCATGACCCCATTTTCATTAGTGAATTTTGAAGGAGCTTGCAAGAAGCATTAGGTACACAGTTTTTTTTAGCACCGCTTATCACCCTTAGACCGATGGATGGACGGAAAGAGTGAACGGAGTTCTTGAGGACCTTTTAAGACTGTGTATCCTAGACTTCAGGGGGACTTGGGAAGAGCATCTTCCTTTAGTAGAGTTCGCCTACAACAACAGTTGTCAAGCTAGTATTGGCATGACACCCTTCGAAGCATTATACGGGCGACCCTATAAATCATCGGCTTGTTGATGGGAATCTATAAAAAGGCTTCTTCTTGGACTTGAGATGGTTTGGGAAACTTCAGAGTAGATTGATCTTATTAGTCGACGCATGAAGACATCTCAGGACAAGAAGAAGTCCAACGTAGATAAGAGAAGGACCGACATTGAGTTTGATGTGGGAGATATGGTTTTCATTAAGGTATCACCATTAAGGAATGTGGTTTGCTTCGGATCTGTTGGGGAATTGGCACATAAATTTGTGGGGCTCTTTCCCATAACAGAAAAGATTGGCCAAATGGCCTATAGAGTAAAGCTACCAAAGAGACTATCCGGCGTTCATGATGTTTTCCATGTTTCTCATTTACGAAAGTACTTGCATCATACTGCAGAAGTAGTTGAGCCGAGTATGCTTGAGGAAGTAGAGGTGGATCAGGAGGCAACAGTTAGACGAGTTCCTACCCGTATTCTAGGATCAGAAGTTAAGAAGCTATGCAACCGAGAAGTCAAGTTGATGAAAGTTCAGTGGGGAGATAACCAAGAGGATGCAACTTGGAAGACCGAAGACAATATTCACACTTCGTACCCTTTTATTTTCAAGGGTATGTTCTTAACTTCCTTTCCAAAAGCTTTTATTCATGCTTGTTTCTATCATTTAATGTATATCCTACCAACCGAATCTTCAATCTTTACGTAGAAATCCCATGGATGTAAACATGTGTTTGATACATGTTATGGTTGATGGATGCAATTGTTTGCTAGTAGTTACCCGTGATGCATACACACACACATTAGGCACTAGATCGGCTCAATCACTCTTATACTGCATATGGATGTGTGTACATTTTTCTTCTTTTAGTGGATGGAAGTGAGGGTATCATCATATGGATGTTACATTTGGATGAATGACTGCACACACATATAGTACTTACATGTTATAATAGGATTATTTGCATACATGTTGGATTCATGGCACTAACATTCCATGCATTAAGGAGGTCGACTGAATCAGTAGACCGCCTGATCTTTTGCATTATTATAAGGACATGTACACACACATTTGCATATGTTCATATAAGCATTAGAAATCTTTAAGGACAATGGATGCATGTGATTATGGCTAAGTAGATGGATGATGTATGTTAGGATATACATTCTTCTTGACTTAAAGATTTCGGGGACGGAATCCTTTAAGTATGGGAGAATGTAACACCCCGTAAATTTATAACACATTAAGATGATAAATTAAAGAATACTTAATTAAATATTGAGAATTAAGTGAAATGGACTGCGCCATTGCGTTCATCTTGGAATTCTGCTTGAGATAGAGTTCGAGTTTGCATAAAACAGACATCATGTGAAGAAGTTATTAAGGTTAAAAGCTTGTATATGCACAAGAGAATTATATAAATATACAACCAATCAAAACAGTTCGAAATAATTCAAAATCAAACAATGAAAGGGGAGTGGGAAATTTCCCGTTATGTGTAGGACTCCTGGGTCGACACACTAAGGGGGGTCGACCCCCATACGGATCTGGGCAGATCCCTGCCACCGAACTTGGACTGATTTCTGGCCTAGATTATTTGGATGATGACTATAAATAAGACCTCATTCTCATTGTTTTATTCAGCCAAAAACAATGGAGACAATGAGGTGCTGCCGCAACTTAGTTTGATCTAGCATATTCTTCTTCAACAACAAGAGTTAGACAAATTCAGAGATCTATGCTACGCCATCTACGTCTTATTCCGTGTTCTTTAGATCCAATCATAGTGAGTCTATGTTATTTTTAGATGTAAACACTTAAAAGTTATCCTAACATGTTTATGAATTGGATCTAAGCCTATGCCTATTTATCAAATCAGATCTGCCACTACTAGTAAACCTGATCTATTGATTTATACCTATATGCATATTCTTGACATCCCTATTATGCTAGTTGCTTAATCATGTCACTATGTCTAACCAGTTCTGTTATCACGTGTTCATCAGATCTGATCTTATATGCCTAATTCTGTCACTATATGCTTATTCAGTTGTTATGTCTATTTCTGCCATCATATGTCTATCTTGTTATTGTGCTTAATTTTGTTCTCTTCCCTTCTTCTTTTCCCTTTTTATTTTATAGTCGGGCTACCTTCGAGCTTATGCATACCATTGAAATATGCGAACGCATGAAATTAGGAACGAGGGGAAAACATTAAAATTGGGGCATAACTTGTATTGGGAAATTTGGGGCAGAACTTGAATTGAAAACATGAACATGGATTTGGGGCATAAACCAAAATTGTAATTGAAGATCTTAAATTGGGGCATATGGTACATGATGAATATGACTTGGAAAAGGGGCATGAAAACCTATAATGAAATAGGAATAATTGTTAAATAATGAAAGTTCCTAGATTTATAGTAATTAGAAACTGTAACAGCACATAGACATGAAGTTAGATTACACTTGTGGTAGAATTCTGCCCGGACCCGACCGGCATATCCAGCGACCACAAGTGTTGAATCTAATATGAGGGGTTAAAGTGCATAAGTACATAACGTGCTAAGACACGAGGTTAAGTTCGACTTGTAGAAGAAGTCTTCCCGGACCCACCCGGCATATCCAGCATCCACAAATGGTAGGCTTAATGTGGGAGGTCTATTGCATTATAATGAATAAATGGTAATGAACTCGAATACTTAACCTGTTTGAATCCATAGGGATTACATGAACATATTAACTTGAGTAAGGGTTAAGTAAACTTGTTTGAAACAGTGGGAGAGTTAAGTATATCTTGGAGTGGTGGGTAATATTTATATATAGGCCCACAAACGTAAGATGTTGGGGTTATGCAATCTTGTTACACTGGTAGGCATAACCTGTGGAAATCCTAGTAGTGGGGATGTAAGCCTAGAGGGAAGCTTGTATCATCTTGTGTGTGGGACCCGTTTCAGTCAGTAACTAATATACATGTATCAAATGAGTACTCCGAACTAGGTCAAAGTCGGGGCACGCTAACTGAGCTGATTGTAAGAGATCCAAAAGAGGGACGGTGTGGGTGGCGCATTTCGATGGCGTCATGTGCGTGCATGGGTCCGGACAAGGGAGGCTAAGACGCCGTGACATCAGTAGATATGGTTGTGCAGATCCTGTAAACGAAGGGTTGCCACTTTAGGGAGTGATACATCCTACTAAGCACAAGGTATCTACGGAGTACGGAGGGTACATCTAGTCTCACTTGTTTAGAAGCCCGTTATTATCCTTAGGAGTAACATTGGCATGTTCACTTGGGCTGCCTATTATTATATGGGGTAAGACCTCTCACTAGAAGTACGCCTAAGTCTACCATCTTGTACTTGCTGGGGAGCATCTTGTTCATATAATACTAGTATTTGTGCAGAGAAAAGTATTAGAGAAGCACTGTACATATATGTTCTATTTGGTTTATTTTGTTTACCTTGTCATACCTGCCTTATATGTTGTTATCCCTCTTATCCAATTTATGTGTCTGTCATGATGCTTTTACTTATTTATATGCTAAAAGTTATTGGACTCGCTAGACTTTATGACCTATTTTGTTTTCTCTTCTTTCTCTTCCGTTCCCCCTCCCCCCTCAGTTCTTAGGGTGGGAATACTCAAGCTTGATCAGGATTCTTCTTTCCTTTTGCTTGGAGTTGCTTAGATGTACTGCTTGATTTCATATCTTCTCTACTAAGGCTATGTTTTGGTGATTATGCTTCTTTATTTACTATACTCTGATGATTTTAGTACAAGACAGAAGTTTTAAGTTGATGTACTGGGTTTTATGTATTTCAGACTCGTGATGTAATTATGTTTTGAACCACGATGTTTTCTACTTAATAAAGTTTTAAATATCGCTGTTAGTTTATACTTGTCTTGTAATATTTCTATTTCTGTTTACCTAAAACGCTTCACCAAACTTAATGCATTCTCTTAAAGAGTGACATTAACGGACGTGGAGTGTCACGTCACTACTAGTCCTTATTGTTTACTAACAGTCATTTCCAAGCAACAACCTAGGCTTCTCAATGCTTATGCATTCTACGGAACCTTACCACTATTCTAAGATAATTCTCGCTAACTGCTTCATAACCTCAAAACTTTTCCCGCCTTCCCTAGGTACTAATCCTTACCTACTCCTTGATTTTAAAAATGTGGTTTGGCTTCCTCATTTTACTCTCCTCCCAAAATTTAAAAGTGTTAAAATTTTATTTTCCTCATCAAAACTTATTTTTGTCAAACCATAAAACATGTCATCTCAAAAAAAATACAATTTTTTTTTCAAATCACAAAAATTGGAGAAGACAAGGACAACTATTACTCAATTCGGTTTACAATTATTCTTACTTACAATGTCAGTTCAGTTACTTACAACTAGGTGCAAACATCTACTCTATTCTTAATTCTACAAATTATTTTGTCTACCCAAATTTTTTTTATGTTAAAACAATTATAAAAAATGATTGTAAAAAGAATAGAGATTTCAAAACTTTCTTACTGAAAATTCCAATTTTCAGCAAAATGCATTTTTTTCTATATTTTGCTTTTTAATCCTTTTATCCAATATAACATAAAAACTAGCAAGCTATACATGCTCTACAATGTGCACCTTTTACTGAGAGAATTTTATTTTAGACAAAATCTTCACAAGAAATCACTATTTCCAAAATATACCCCATTTTACTTCAAAACCCAATATGTACTTTACATATTTTTTTCAAACATCAAAAACACTTTTAAGATTAGAACTTTAAAACACCATAAACCATCTTCAAAAAAGCTTTTACAATTTCAAGTTCTTAAAAGTTAACAATAGGGCTGGACTCAAAGTGGGCTTCTAACTTAACTAGGCTTTCCTAGACATTCCCACAAAGTCAATTCTCTCAACTATATATATTCCGAATACATATTTCTCTTTTTAACCTTTTCCAACTTATAAGGTTTTACTGCCAAACCCACTAACCTGAAATACTAACATATGGGATTCGTCTTTCTTCCATACAAAATATATTGTACGCTTCCCACCCAAATTACCTAAGGGTCTCAGATTTCCATGTTCATTCCATTGTGTACAAAACAGATATCCCAACTTTTACCATATTATGCCTTCTCTATATAGTGGGTTCCTCTATGGACCTAGTTATATATTTATATAATATATTTATATTTTTATAAATACAAACACATTCACTACTATCTATATAGGAATCCTAAATCTTGGCTCTGATACCAAATGTAACAACCCGAATTTCGACGTGCCGAATTTTTTTCAAAATTCCAATCTATCGAAACCCGCGTTATTTTGTCTGGTATCCTGTAGAAAAGACAGAGATAATAAACATATCAGAGCACAAAAAATATCTCACAACAGAATGGAATAAAATATAATATAATCAAATAAAGCCTTACACAGATAATAATACTGCCTAACCAGTATCCAAAGCTATCATATCTCTGGCACAAATCTAACCTGCGAGTATGTTATGAGGAGGGGGTCAAAACACATGTTCTGGTGACTGGATTTAAACTACACAATCTGGATAACCCTACATATACCGTTCAATTACATTTTTTATTTATTAGGTTACTTGTGTTAATAACACTCAAGGCTTACACACACGTCGTACCCATCTACTCCCCAGTAGATTAACCTAATACAATATACATATAGCTACACCCAGTATTAAGGTACACCTCATGGTACCCCACTCGAACGGTCTCCGCCGTAACGCCACAGAAACATACACAATCCCTCATCCTCTTCCGGAACGACATACAGATCTTTGTATAACAACGCTACGTTCCGCATAGAACTGTCGTCGCCATGCTACGTAAGCGTACGGACTGCCATCTTCAAACCATTCGATCGAATCGGATACCATCACAGAGTAATGCCCTAGAGTTTACAATGCACCACCCGGAGCAGACAAGCATGTATCGAAACTTTCTAACGTACGTATTATTAGTCGTACTTGATGCCTCAATCTCGAAGATACACCATTCAGAAACGATATGCATGTATCCGCACGTATTATCTACTATGCACTGAGTTCCGTAACAGGGCTACATTAGATACATGGAACTCGATCGAGGGCCTTTTCTGATATTTGTATACACAGACTCTACGGTCGACATTTTTACGGTGGCTATTGTCCCACCCGACCCCTCCTCAACCAGTGAAAGGCAAGAAGATATGAGAGCTAGTGACATGCCCTTAACAAACAATTTACATCCAAATTGGCATGTGCCGCAACTAAAGCCTTGATAGTAAAAAGTCAATGGTCTTTTGGTTTAGCTCTCCAACTTTCCGCATCTTGCTGACTGTCGGTGACCGGTACCCGACGATTACTATCAATCAGATGGTTAAACCGGCGTAAGGCAAATAGATAAGATGGTCGTAACCTTCCTAGTCATAAGGCACCAGATTCGTCGTATTACCTAAGCCACCCTACAGCCTTCTGACTACCCACTATCGTGGCAATCAAGGTATACTCACAGGGTAGTAATGCGCAGACCCAACCTTTGCGAGCACATCCTAAACGTTGCCATCGCACAGAGGACTACCAAAAGTACCCTTTGTGTCCCAAGAAGCCGCGTGCTTCCCCTTCCAGTCCTGCAGAGCCAGCAGAATATTAGCAGAACATCAGGCAGAACATGCAGAATAATCAGATGGAAGTGCACTCCCCTCGTGTCTCATGACACCACGATGATCTATCCCGTTGGGTTCTTCATTTTCAGACGTACATGCTTATCCAAGCGCTTCAGGTTAACATGTTATTAGACCATATGTCCAAATGTTTAAGTATCTATCTCATTAGATTTCTAGTTAACTTGGTTATTTCAAATCATATTAACTTCTTATTCAGGTTACCAAGTTCTTCTTGCTTATTAATTTCAGTTATATAACTTACCCCTATTAAAGTTCATTAATAAGCCTTTAACATATTATTCTTATCAGTAGATTTCAGATTCTCAGGTTTTCAGATAACATGTTCTTCTTAACAGCAGGATTCAGATTCTCAGGTTTATAGATTACTTAATGTAATTAAGTACAACTTATTGCATTTCATAAGTTTTCCCTTCTTTTCTCTACTTATTGCAAATAGCAGGTTTAAGTTTTCCAGATTTACGGATTACTTAATTTGTAATTAAGTACAACTTATCTCATTACATAAGTTATCTCGTTTTCTCTATCGTTTATTATAACCTAAGTTATAATTTCCACTTGTCCCTAGGACAAGCCTACCTATTATCTTTCCTTTTTCCCATTCAGATTTATTCATAACAGGTTATTATCATTCCCCGTTAATATTTATATTGTTGTAACATTCATTCATTTCCATTTATTACAATTAATGCCATTTATTTATATCATGTTATATACATATATTTATATATATGTTTGTGCACCAGACCTCTCACATTAAGCCGACCACTTATGGATGCTGGATTTGTCAGGCGGTTCTGGGCAGACTTGTACCACAAGTTTAACTTAACCTCATATCTTAGCACCATTATATGTATGTTTACGCACCAGACCCCTCATATTAAATTAACGACTTGTGGATGTCAGATTTGTCGGGCGGTTTCGAGCAGACTTCTACCAACAAGTTGAATGTAACCTCGTGTCTAAGTGCGGTTACAATTTTCTATTTATTGTAAATTTAGGCAGATTCATTCTTTCAAATTTTGCTGTAATGCTTATTTACAATCTTTTGGCGTAATAATATTCTTAAACAAATATTCATGTTCATTGTAAATTTCATAATTACAGCATTCACAGAAATTCCCAATTCAGACAGGTGATCTATGGAAATAGCCTTTATATACTAGAAATGTTCTTAGTTCAGGTTTCAGGATTACAGTACTATAGAAGTTCCATCATTTATACGAAGGATACAGTTCATTTTTAATTACAACAGTACTAATTTCAAAAGATTTCAGCAGGTTGAACATTCCAGTAGATTAATCATTTCAGTAGATTAAACATTTTAGCAGGTAACATTTCAGCAGATTTATTATACAAATTAATGGAGAATGCCAAACGATAGATATACCATTATCAAAAAGGTATAACATAAATCCACTCACTTAATAGCTTTCCAATTCTTAAATCTGATCCAGAAATAGCATTCCATGGCTCTCCTAACTGAATCTAGAATCTAAATAACCATGGATTCACAATTCTCAAACTAAAAGAAAGGGGAAAAAGAAGAGAAATCTAAATTAACCAGATCCAAGAATTTACCTCACTTCGATCAGAATTCTGAACACCCATTTGTAAATATACATTTTTTCCTCTAGATCTTGAATCAGAATTTCCTAAGATTAATTATTATATTTTCTGAAGAGATTTGAGGAGGAAGAAGAATGGTAGAGTCTCGACAGCCTCTCAAAAAATATGAGATTTAGGCTAGGCACTGCTAGCCTATTTATAGGTGTTCAAGAAAGTGGATATGATCTTGTACACGCAGTGCTGAGTTAGCAACGAATGTGGTATGAAAAAAGTCCAGATTCGTTGAATGAACCTGCCCAGATCAGGGGCGGGTCAACCCACCTACCCCCGGGTCGACCTTAGGGTCGAACCAGCCCCCCTTGGGTCGACCCATACAGGTCCATGTGCCTATTGTTTTTTGTTTGAATTTCTGGTATATTGTGAACATTATATTTTACATGTAAATCCCTTATATGTATACAAAACTTCAAGTGTTCATTTTACACGTACATATATACACGCAACTTTTATTTCATTTTCAAAATTCAAACGCCGTTATGCCGTCATTTAATTCTTTCTCATTTTCATTGATTGCAGGTTTATTTTGAATTTCTCTTCTGTATGTATATATATACACACACACATATGCATGTATACATATATTTTTGTGCTTCCATATATGTATAATTGTCCTTATACGTGCGTTTATACATATTTTCCTTTAGAACATGTATTTTTTTAGCCGTTTCTCTAAAATAAAAATATGGCGCTCGCGGGAATCGAACTTGTGCCACTCTCTCGGAAGTCACATGCTCTAACCAACTAGACTACATATGCTTTTGTTAACAAGGCTAAAAACAACGGTGGTCATTGTTCTTTTCATATACCTCCTTTTCATTTTTGTTATAATATTTCATTTAAAGATATCTCTTTCATCCTAAATCTGTTTTCTGCAATCCATATGTCTAAATTGAGCAGAAAATCGCCGCAGACGTAATGATGCTAATCCCGTGACCAAATTCTAGAAGCTCTTCAAATTTTGTCTTATTTTACATAATTAAAATGCGGGGTTATACATATTATACCCATGATTTTTTCAAACCTTACACAAAACATTTAGGTATATCATGCTCCATAGCCATCGCAAACAGCATATTATGTTTGGTGTTTATGATATTTTTCGTCAACACCGGAGATAGGTCTAAGGAAATGGACCTAAGGATAGAATGGGATTATTTAGTTCTCACAAGCTTGAGTTAGTTCACTGTTTCCAAGATATCAAGGTCTTATGCCCGAAGAATAATTAATCTTCCCTCAAGGGGTGAGTATCACGCTTACGAGACTCAACAACCAACAATTAGCTTGGGAAGCTAAACGACTTATAGAAGGATTTTTAATAATCTAGTCCATTGGTGCTTGATTGAATTCACCGCTCCTTAGGTATCAAGACCCTTAATCCAAGGATTAGTTACTCCTCCTTCAAGAGGTAATTATCACGCCTGTGACACTTTAGGATCAATAGTTACCCTAGGATAAGGTTACAACAATCATCACTAATCGGCACTAAAGTACGCGTTAAGGGCGTTTAGGTAAAGGTTGGAAAGGTTGGGGTGAAGAGCGCAGATATACATAAGCACCACAATACACAATATAATATGTAAAATAGTAGATAACACAACAATTTATAGTGGTTCAGTTCAGATTGAACCTACGTCCATTTTAAGGGCTTTGATGATTTTATTCATAGAGGAGGTTACATGTAAAATCCCCAAATCGATTTACAAATTAGGGTTTTCTCTCTAGAAAATGGGAGCAAGTTTGTGGAATGAGGAAAAGTTCACCAAAATGAGACCCTTGGGGTCTTATTTATAGGCAAATTGGGCCCCCTTCTATTGTGAACCCTACAGAAACCTCTTTCGGATGCTTTAATAAGGTCTCGACCGCTTTTTTGCCTTTCAGTTCCGGTAGAAAGGTTTCATCCGCCTTTCTTCTTATCCAATGTCTTCATTGATGTCTTCTTGCTTTCGAAATATCAATCTCAAGCTTTCGGGAATGGTTCTGCCAACATGCCTTTCGAAGCTTCTCCGATAAGCTTTTGGTCTCGGGTGCAAATCCTTAGTGTGTTGCGCGTATGCTTCTGATATGCCTTCCGATAATAGACTCTCGGTTTTAGGACCACCGGTCTCGGTCCGCATCCATACCTTTCGGTTTCAGCGTCCGAGGGCTTGACATTGTGACAACATGCTTTCGGTATGTTTCTCGGTGACTTTGAAGCTGTTTCCATATTTGGCTCTTAGCTTTGTAGCCTTCGCTTGTCGATATAGGTGTTAGAACTAAGCATATTAGAGTGGATACATCCTTTCTTCTTCTAACAACTCATAGTTTCGGTATTGAACCCACTATATCCTCATCCATGACCCCTTTCGGATGACTTAATCGTTCTTCTAATGTTAGTGTCGGTATTGAGCTAAGTAGTTCCGATAGCCCTATGCCTTCTCTTGCATGATGTAGCGCTTCTCTTCACTGGATTTTGGCTTTCGGTTCATATGCTCTCGGTTTCTCACCTTTGTTTGCTTATGGCCTTATGTGGTATGCTTTTGGAGATGTGCCTTTACTAATATCCCTCGGTAATGGTACTGCCCTGCCAGTATGTTCGATTTGTACTGGCACATCTTCATTTTCTTCTCTTCCTCTGCTTGGACTTATTATTGTTGCTTTCTCTTATTTTTCTATTGTCAGTGTAGGACCGACACCCTTGTGCTTGGGTACCGAATTTGGGTCTCTCGGGTTTTGCTTGCGGTAACTCCCTGGTTTTTGGTATATTCTAACGATACCTGATGTTGATGCCTGATCACAATTTGTCCCTTTTCGCTATCGGTTTTGGCTTTGCCCCTTCTAGCACCTTGGCCTCCTTTGAGGTCCTTTTCTCTATGGTTCAGGCTTCACTGCCCGAAACCCTTTGCTCTTATTACTTCGGATCTTCTGCTTCTTTATATTTGGCCGGTGCAAATTTTGGTGTTGATATTTAGCCCCCTCCCCCCTACCCCGCTAGTATAAAGAAGCTTTTGTTCTTTAGAACAAACCATGCGGTTTCTGTACTGTTTCTTCTATAACTTAAGATATATTAAGAAGATTTTAGCGTTAGTTCCCATAACTTTAAAACAGTGATGCATGGGGAATAATGAACTTTATTAATGGATAGAACTTGAATATGATCTTCAACCTACTAATCTTTGTGAATCTAATTATGGATAATGTATAGGCTCAAGCATGCTTCTAAGTGGAATTCTATGATTTTATAGTTTAACATCCTCTTATCAACATTAAGTGGGATGATTAATACTCTTATCTAGGCATCAACTATCAAGGACTTATTCTTATTCTTGGAGGTGGGATGGTAATATCTACACTCTTATACTTGAGTATTCTCAATAGAAAATCAGGTGTTTACCCTTGATATGCATAGTGTGTTAAATAAAAGTATATGATTGGCATAGCGTTCACGATTCCACATGCAATGTCAAACATTGTTTTGATCAGAATCACATAGAAAATAAAACTTGTGATAAAATGGTTTCAACTATCATAAGTTTAGGAAAACCTCCCTGTGTGAGGTGTTAAGAAACCATAACCCTCTTCAAGAGGTTTTAAAATAGGAGACCTGAGGTTCCCACCTGAGCATTGATTTGAAAATTCTCGTTTAAGAAATGAGGTAGTAGGATTGAATTCCATACTTGGATATAGCCATAAAAGTCCATAAATCCCTTATGGAAAAATGAGGGAAAGGCCTAAAGCTCTAATTAGAGTTAGTGTAACAAAATTCCTTTTAGCAATAATAGAAGTCCAATACCTAAATCCGAGTATTTATTAGATCGGAACCATGCAAACTGAAATTAGTAGAAACCTCAAGACTCATACATAGGTAAATAAGAAATCATAAATTATCATAAAAACCCTAAAACTCACACTCGAATAGCTAGAAATTGGAGATCATGTAGAAACCCCGAGACTTACACTCGGGTAAGCAGAAATTCATATATAAACCCCGAGACTCACACTTGGGTTAGTGGAAATCAGAAATCATAAAGAAAGCCCGAGAATCACAATCGGGTAAATATAAAGTCGGAAATTACAGCAACCCCGAGACTCACGCTCGGGTAAATAGAAGATCAGATATCATATCTGAAAATAATTGAAACTCCAAGACTCATACTTGGGTAAAATGAAATCAGAAATTATATGGAAACCCCATGACTCACACTTGGCTAAGCATAAATCAAAAATCATATAAAGAACTCGAGACTCACACTCGGTAAATGAAAGTCAGAAATCTTACGGAAACCCAGAGACTCACACTCGGGTAAGTGAAAACCAGAAATCAAATAGAAACCCCGAGGCTCATACTCGGGTAAATGGAAAGTTAGATATCACATCTGAAAAATAATAGAAGCCTCGAAACTCACACTCGGGCCAATTAGAAATTCATATAGCAACCCCGAGACTCATACTCGGATAAAATAGAAATCAGAAATCATGTGGAAACCCCGAGACTCACACTTGGGTAAATAGAAATCAGAAATCATGTAGAAACCATGCACCAATTGGTAAATACTCGGAAATTCGATAGGTGGAATGTCTTAAAAAGAGTATACAACAAACATTGAAAGTTTACTCAAAAGCCATCTAATGAAAGCATCACAATCATCCAAGGATTATATATGTGCACAGTGTCAATATATTCAAACATTATAGGAAGTAATCAAGCAACCATAAATTATATAGGGTTCCTCGTAGGTTTACTCGTAGAAACCATATGAGTGAAAGAGTCGTAAATATACCGAGGGATAACTTCTCGAACGCATATGTAGTGGACTGCTTTCAAAGTAAGTTAATCTTATCCTGAACCAAATAGTCATTCAGTAGTAGTTCCATTTAGTTTTCAAATTTTTGAGCTTTCAGCAGTAGTTCCGTTCGATTGTTTCATCATTTAGCCATTCAGCAGGTAGTTCCGTTCAATCGCCCAAATTTTCAATTGTTCGTTGTTCAGCAGGTAGTTCCGTTTGGTCATTTGAATCCACAATCATTCAGTAAGAAGTTCCGTTGGGTCATTTGGCTATCAACCGTTCAACGATAAGTTCCATTTAGTTATTTAGTCATAGTGTATCTAACGTCTAGTCCTGCTCCGAATCTCCAGGATATGAAAATGAATGAATTCTCTTTAAGATACCGACACAGGTCCCTTTATGGGTAGATGCATAATTAACCCCCACTTAAGGGGTAACTCCGCTAACCGGAGATGCAAGTATATTTAGGCCCCTCATATAGGGCACTCCACTACTGGAGATGCAAACATTGTAGCCCTGCTAGAAAGGCACTCCCTTGTAGGAGATGTTACTTCTCTTCCTGGAAGCTTTGTTGCTCCCATTTGGAGGCTTTTGTTTATCGCTCCTCATCTGGGAGGTTGTGTTTGTTGTGGCTTCTCCCTCTAAAAGCTTTTTTTGACGCTACTCTTCAGGAAGGTTGTGTTTTTTGTGGCTTTTCTCTCGAGAAGCTTTGTTTGACGCTCCTCATCTGGGAGGTTGTGTTTGTTGTGGCTTCTCTCTCTGGAAGCTTTGTTTTATGCTCCTCTTCTGGGAGGTTGTGTTTGTTGTGGCTTCTCTCTTTGGAAGCGTTGTTGACGTAGCTTCTCCCTCCGGAAATGCTTTAATGATAGCATGCTCCACACCTTTCATATTAGTAGTTGCACATGTCGATAAATACGACTGGTGATAGTGTTTTATGAAATTTTAAGATAAAGGAGATTTGGTTTTGAGTAATCTCATTTAAGTCGGGCATGTTTAGAGTTTAATTGTTTTTCTTTGTCGCATATTCCTTTGGACCCTTCCTCTAAAGCTTTCTGTTGATCGATATCTTTGTTCTGCATTTAGCCTGCATTATATCCTTTATATGTTCCCATTTAAACTTTTGTTCCCTCCCATGGGAGACGATAAGCATAAATTGGACTTGCTTTAAGTATTCCCTTCTACTTTCGCTCCCACCCGCGGGATAATTTATAAGCAGAATATGTTCTCTTTGATCTTTTGTTGTAGGCACAAGCTTGAACAGGTTTTTATTTTTACCTGCGATGACACTTGAACTTGTATTAATATTTTGTTGACTACAAACAAGACATAACATGAAACAACTAATGGAATATGAAACAAAAAACTTACTGTTAGATTCTAGTTCCATGTTGCGGTGTCTTTAACCATCTCTTCCACTTGTCGTCTTCCAACTTTCTCAAATAGGCTTTTCCTTACTTTTTGATTTGAATCATATTTGTCACACCACGACACTGACTGGTTTGATGCCTCTTTGCTTTATGATAAGAGTAGTAACCTTTTCCTTTGTTAGACTCTGAAACTCCTTCTTCACAAGAATTGGAACTGGTTCCTCCTGTTTCGTGACCTTGTTGCAAGCTTTTCCTTGTGTTGAGAATTTCTTCCATGTGAATGAATTTGTTAGCTCTAGAATAAAAATCACTCAAGCTTTCACATTCGTTTAAGATAAGATCCTTCCAGAAAGGTGTTGGTGTGAGCAACCCTGAATGTACAACTATTAACTTTTCTCTATCCATTGCTCCTTCCACTTTGAGCGACTCAGTATGAAATTTCTTTAAGTATCCAACAAGTGACTCTTCTAGTTCTAGCTTAATGGTGGTTAGATCATAAATGCTAATTGTTGGGTCCTTCCACACATGAAATTCTTTGCTAAACACAGTAGATAATTGTTTCCACATGGTGATGACCGCGCCATAGTAATGTTTGCACCATTTAACAACTTCTTTACGGAGTTTTGTCAGGAAGATCTTGCAACGGAGTGCTTCAAGCATGTTATATAGATCCATGTGGCTCTCAAAGACACAAAGGTGGTTTTAAGGGTCTGAAGTTCCATCATACGGAAGCTGTGGCATTTCCATGTCAAATGGAGCTCTAGCTGTTTTTATTTCATTGGAGATGGTGATTCCTCGTAGATCCTTATCTTCTGATGACATTGGGATCTCTCTTTCATTCAAACCATCTTCTTCCTTTAATAATTGGTTGCTTTCTTGCACAACTGGAATGTCCTGCAGGCTTGGTGTAGTCCTAATTTGAGCATTAAACCCTTGAGGTTTTATCGTTCTTGACTTCATTTCATAAGGTTCTGCTTCGGAAGACCTTTTGATTATATTTTCTCCAATAAGCCCTCTTGCAAAATCGATTTGTGAAGCTAAGAGACATACTCCCAATTCGCCGTCCGCCTCGCTAACAAGGTTTAAAGGTTCCCTGGCTTCTATGTTCGCCAAGTGGAAGATGGGAAGTGTAACAATTCGTCATTTTCTACGTTTTGAACTGCAACTAAATCAAAGTTTGTCTCAAATGTTAGCGGTCGATATCAACAAAGGAAAATTTTATATGTGTTATGCGTCCAATTTAATATAACAAATGGTAAAGTTTCGTGGAAAATATGGACGTCTGCATGGTGACATTATTCTATGATGATCGGTACAGTTCTTGAACGAACAGAAATATTCTCGAAACCCAGATATTTTTACATAGAAAAATTTTATCACTTTTTTGTAATGAAGACGACGGGAATTCATTTTGTATAATGTAGACATTGCTAATTCTGTTTAGATCGTTTTAGTAAAATAGCAACATCTTTGGTGTCCGTGTTGAGATTTTGAAACTCAAGTCGTTACACTAATATATGTATACCGTTGCATCTATCTCAGTTCGCTGATCACTACAGTACATTCACTTGTCAATATCGGTGTTTGGTGCGCAATAAAATCAGTGTTCTAACCGTGGCATTTGAATGAAGTTTCCTAAAACAGTTTCAGTCTTAAATTTTGGATTCGCTGATTTGAATTATTCTTCATTGTTATCCCAATTTATCCGTTCCCAGTCACCCACACTTTCCTTATTTTCTGCATCTTCTCACTTATATCCCTCGATTCAGTTCAAACCCTCTTCGTAAATTACAAAACCCATTCTGTTCCTCAACATTTTCTTCTTGCAATTTCAGTTCGCTATAGATCCTCATCTACACGAGGTAAATTTACATTAAACGCGCCTTAAAATAAGCATGCCATTAGCATCGGAACCCACCTTCCCTTCGCCTTTCCGTCACCGCAGCCAACCAATCCAATGCTGATCAACCTAGATCCGGCAAACCGACCGACCACCCAAGCAAACCCATCTCCTCCCTGTTTTGCTTTAAAACCAAACTGCTATTTGAAAAAAAAACGTGACTAGCCAGTTCCTCCTTCGCTGACGAGCCGCCCTGACACCCGCGCCTCCGACCAACGTCCAGCACCTCTCCGACCTAACGCTGACGATGAGACTGGAAAGGGAAACCCAAATTTCTTCTTTTTATAATGGGTTTTGCTATTTCTAAAATGGTTGGAACTTTGCTACTGTGAAGTTTAAACTTGTGAAACTGAGATTGAGTTTTGGGCTTGCTGTACTAGTTTGAGAGACCATAGTTTTTTTATATATATATATATATATATATATACTCTTTAGTTTTGTACCCCTTCCCTGTCCATTACCATTGTATTATATAAAAAAAGAAAAAAGAAAAAAAAGAAAGGACATTGGCATGAAATTACATCATGCGTTAATACATGTGACATATTGTTGTAGCATGGAATTGGTTCATACGTTGATACATGGGAACATGTATATAATGTTGTGTATATTAAGTCATGGGTGAAATAGAGTTCTGTACTTGCTGAAACTTTTGAAAGAAGGGAAAACAAAAATTTGTTGTTTAGTTTTGTGCCTAGCACTTGCATTTAGAAAGAAAAAAACGAACTGTGTCATGGAAAAAAAATGGACATTTAGTTTTATTGCAGCATGGACTTTTACTTCCATGCATGGATACATAGCCAACATGTATATAATAATATATATTTATGTATGGAAACAATAACTTGTATGTATGTAGTATACTTGCTGCATATATATGAAACAATGGATTTGTTAAATAATAATTTGGAAACCTGGAAGCATGCAAATAAAGATTTGGATAGATATAGAATAGGAAAGTAACATGCATCTTTAATATAAAAAGGAAAATTGCATTGTTATGTACTGTATGTGACTTGCGCATGAAATCTTTTAATGAGAATGAAAACAAACTTTAGTACTTTGCCTGGCATTATAAAAAAATACACATAATATATATGAGCGTAACAGCACGCGCTTCGCGCGTGTGTAGGCACGTGCTTCGCGCGTGGTCAAGGCATGTGTTTCGCAAGTGGAACGCTAAACATAAAACATGGTGTGTGGTTACGTATATTGTGTTGTAGTCCTTGTAAATTTAACGTGCCATAGGGTAAGGATCATAGAACGCAGCATGGTAATTAAGCTTACCATTGTACAGAACATGAGAACCTTAAAAATATAAATAAGTAAGATTCGCAGAAAGCAAATGCAGCAACCAACTTTATAATCCATGATGAAAAGGATGTTAAATCCGAACATAAGCACAAAGTAGGTGTATTGTAAGTGTATTTGATATAATAACCTGCTGTATACAGCGCCATAATTTAAAAGTAAGGAAATATCCATCGGCCTTTGGAAATGTAAGCACTGCTGTCTACTTGAAATATGTCGCTAGCCTTCATATGGTGCAATTTGTCATGCCGTACAAATAAAATCATCAAAACATTGTATAATTTTATAGTTAATACTCATTTGTCATTATGTGAAGCAAAATCCCATTCACTGCTACATCTTCAGTCAAATATTGCTGAAGGGATTAACACATGTATTATGTATTATGTATTGGGTAAAGGAATTGCCAAAGCTTCGTGCAAATGTTTAATACAAAGTTGACTTAAAATAAATCGATACCACCATCGAACTCCACAAAGTGAACCGTTAGTCTTACATCAGAACTGAGTACAGTAGAAAAGATCACTGTATTTTTGAAACAGAGGGAAAAAAAGAGATTGTCGATAGGAGATGCGCAGAATTGCATTTGCGGCGTTGTTGCTGCTAAAGACACGCGAATGGTTCTGCCATTGAAGTTATATCCGTCCATGGTACAAATAGCACTGTTTTCCTGTTCAGCAGTGCTGTATCTTTTCCCTAAGTGTAAGCTGCCACAACATCGTCTTGTAAAATGATAGTTTTTTGGAAGAAGCAGACCCGAGTTGACTCTTAGGGCTCTTCGGTGAAGCACCTGTTGCATTTTGATGTTAAACAAACAGTTATATCATATTTGAAATGTGGGTTGGAAGTAATGATATGTGAGGAAAATGTAAAGCATACACCATTATATGCATTGTTGGGCTGTCGGGTTGCTAATAACTAATTTAGGAACACCTGTTATAGCAGAAATATATCTGTTGGGAAAACTATGTTAGTGAGCATGGTTCAAAGTATAAGCAAGCGTGGTGTCGAAAACAAATAACAAACCGGGCACTTAGGCTACTAACTGAGTTCTCAATTGAACCTTTGTAATGAATAATGCATACAGTGAAAGAAATTGTGCTTGTGAATTATTAATGGGCAGGTTCGAAAAGTTGTAGAACTCGTGGTAAAGTAGTACACAAAAATAAAAGAGATCAGACTCACATTAGCACATATCCATTGAAATGTTGTACAATTCCCTTGACATCATCAGCCGTCATTGTCACAATTTGAAATTCTGTGCTTCTTTCCGTTTTTGTATCATAAATTAGCTGCAGCATTGTAGATATGAACTTAAGAGGGTAAAAGAAGCAGCAAAACAACAATTGTAATAGAAACTGTAGTAATATTGGTATATTAAATGACGGGAAGTTATGCATACCTTCAACTATATCTTCTATAACTTGTGTAGTTAGATCGAGCAGGTATTACGGACAATCTTTATGTGCAATTAAGTAGTTTGCATATCATCCGAGCGGTTCAGTAATCGTTGTTCGCCACTTACTATTCCGGGGTTTGACGTCGGTAGTAGTAGGGAGTTGTATGTGGAATTATTGCATTTAGACAAAGTAAAAAAAGGAAAGTTAATAAAAAAGGTTAGTAAAACAGTACGGGAGAAAAAAAAAAGTGGTGTAATTAACGAAGTTCATGGTTACATGTTAACAATACATCCTTGTACACCACATTTCTGGTGTATGTACCTCTCCTATTTCGAATTTTCCCATTTTTTACCAAGACCGTTGTTGATTTTCGTGCAACTCCTCTAGATAAAGCAACATATAACTGACCATGGCTAAAAACGTGCTCAGGAAGATAAATACCAACGTGAGGGATGGTTTGTCCTTGTGATTTATTAATAGTTAGAGAAAATGCCAATTTAACAGGAAATTGTTTGCGTATGAGGTTGAAAGGCATGTTGACGTTCTCGTTAGGCTTAAGCGGTATTCGTGGAATGAAGACTCTTGTTCCTCGAAAATGTCCAACCGTTCTGCATCGATGAGATTTCTGTGGAAGACACGACATATTAATCTAGTTCCATTACATAATCCAATTCTGGGATCAATATTCCTAAGCAACATGATTGGCGATCCTATTTTCAATGTTAATTTATGCGGCGGTAAACCACCTGGAGCAAGTGAATTTAGGAATTCCAGCTGATAAAGGTTATTTGTATCTTCTTCAACTTTGTCAAATGAATAGTATGTGTGTTCATGACCTGGGAAAAGTTGTATGATTTTATTATTAATGTCATCCACTGTTTCATTAGTTGGGGCTAATATTGCTCTATTCATGATGTAATCATTATCATAAATACTATCATTAAGTTTGGGAAATACTTTTTCAATCAAATTGAAAATAGAACCCGTGGTGGTCCAAGGTAAAACTATATCTGGTGGAAGTTGTATAATATCATCTTGAACGTAGTCTTCGTCCCCATTTCCAACTCGTAAAAGAAATTGTGAAAAAGATACATCATCTCGTCCACGCATATTATGGGTAAGATGTATAACGTGAACATTGTCCCATAAGTATGAACGAACAATGCATGCGTCAATTGTTTGAGACCTAGTGCCATTAACAACAATGGGTAAAACTTGACGGAAATCACCTCCTAAAATAACTATCTTACCTCCGAAAGGTGTGTCTAAATTTGTTAAATCTCTTAATGTTCTATCTATGGCTTCAAACGAATGACGATGAGCCATGGTAGCTTCGTCTCAAAGTAATACGGTAGCAAGCGACAAAAGTTTTGCTAACTCTGATTGTTTTGGAATATGACATGTAGACGTCGAATCTAAGTTAAGAGGAATTTTAAATCGAGAATGTGCAGTTCGACCTCCAGGAAGAGCAAGAGAAGCTATTCCAGAAGTAGCGACTGCGATTGCAATATAGCCTCGAAGACGTAATTGTGCTAAGATTGCTCTATATAAGTATGTTTTTCCAGTACCACCTGGGCCATCTATAAAATACACAGCATTAATCTTGTTCGTTACGGAACTCAGGATTTTGTCAAAAGCATCCTTCTGTTGATGGTTTAAGTTATTTATGGAATTGATATCAGGAGTTGGTATTTCTATAGATTGTTCTTCTAAAATAAGAGAGTAGTTAGAAATATGAGCAAAATCAGTGAAATTATCATATGGAATATCGTAATCCGTAATTGATTTGTTGTACTGCTTGAGTAGTTTGTCTAAATCAGAAAGACATTGAAACAGTAAAAATGAATTGTTTGCAGTTGAAGTAGAAGATGAAGGATAATCTTCAATCAAAAAAGGTGAAAACTCTTCCCACAATTCACGCACATGACATGGTTCACAATAAACTAAAATGGTAACAAATAGTCTTCTTAGTGACGCAGGCATATGTGTGTTTGAAGCATCTCTTAAACAATGTTTTAAACTATCATCATTTTCAAGTAATCCTCTATGTTCTGCTACATCTTTGAATGTATTATATTGTGTTCCACTAACTGTTAGTAAATCAGTGAAAGATGTTGGACCTCTAACATGTGTTAATAATAAGCGCAAATAGTAACGTTCACCTTCAGTAGGAGATACGGTATAAAGTCTACCTATTGCCCTACGATTATTTCGTCTACGATTCCACTGTTTAGGCGAAGAATCCCACCAATATTTTTCAGGAAACTCATGATATAAAAATTGGCGTGCCTGCTCGTCAGTAACATTTGTAGTGAAGAATTCAGTAAGCATTGTTTTAGATCTTTGTGGATCGTCTAAAACAGTTTGTAAATGCTCGTCTGCACGAAAAAGAAATTGTTGTCTATTTGGTAAATGGACCTGTAAGCCAGTAACAGAAGGGAATATGTTGCTTAAAGAAAATTTAAATATTCTCCATAAAGATTCAGGAGCACAAACCCATCTAGCATTAACAAAGTTTGAAATTTCATCAGTGTCAGCAGGTGTAGTTGATAACCCTACGGATATACGATCGGAACCTTTGTAAACATATTTGTAAAGGTATTTAACAGATTTAATACTTGAGCAAATTTCAACATTTAGATGACAGTCATATTTAATAAGCAAGTATGGATTATATGGTACGATCCAACGATTATCAATTAAATGGTTGCCAAGTTGATATTGTAGTCCGTTGTCACGTCGTCTATAAAGAGGGTAAGAGTCGTTGCCTTGTAAAGTTGACGGGGAAAAAGATTTAGGGAAACCTCTCTTATATTGGTTGTTTTTCATACACGTGGCATGGGGGTTAAATTGCGCACATGGGTAATGAACCATATGCTTAAGTACTATGTTATGTAGGTCAGGTTCTAAATCCTTACATGGAATTTCAGCCCTAACTAAACCATCATAATCGTCGGGACTATTAACCTTATCATTTTCATCAAAAATAATCAACATGTGACAATGAGGTAATCCTCTTTTTTGAAATTCAATAACATGGACATGGGCAATAACTTTACCTAAAACAAAGGTGTCGAACAAATCAATTTTTAGTTGTTCTAATTTTGCACGGAAAATTCGAGTTGTCAAATCTGGCCTATCTTGAGGTTGTTGACCGGGAAGTAATTCTTGTGTAATTTCCACCCAGTTAGTATTACATGTCATAGTAAGAAATAAATCAGGCTTTCCATACCTTCGCACTAAGGCCATTGCATCTTGATACTGTTGATGCATATCTCGAGGACTACCGGTATGAGAGGACGGAAGAATTTTTTTAACTCCAATATTACCTAGCATTACAAAAGTCATATAATTATGTAGTACATAATTGAGTGGATGGTAAGTGTGTATAAGTGCGTAGGTAAAAAATAATATAGTATAAAAGTTAAAGAAACTAACTAGTGGATGTCTCTCCGGCAGTCAACGCATCTTGTAAACCTTGATATAGCTCTGCTCTGATTGTACTTTGATTGTTGCGAAGAAAACGTAAGCGCATAGCTTCTATTTTTACGTACATGTCAACGACGTATTGTTGAAATAGACGTCCACCGAGTAATATAAGAGATGTCTCTGACGGTCGTATCTAGAAATCACATGTGAATCAAAATTAGTACACGTTAAAAAATAAACAAAGGTGATTAATTGGACTAATTGTGAGTTAAAAATGTAATATGTAAAATTGGTTGTATGTACCTGTAAAACATGAGAGTAGTATGATGTGCAACTTATCGATGTATCTCCGTTTTCGTGGATGTTCAAATCCCATCCATGTTGACCGTATGGAAGTAAGAGTGGATATTGTACTGGATCATAAAAGCCCGTAGTCTCGGGAATTCTACGTAGGTTCCCACTTATTGTCTCAACAATGATATCTCTTCCTTGCAAATTATCCGGTTCATCTCCAACAATTATGCCTGCAACTTGGGATGCGGTGGGCAACTCGTGTTGATGTCGATTTACTGTGATTTCTTTAATCTTGATTCTACAGTTTTGTACGTTAGCTTGTTGCCCCAACTGTCTAAATACAGAAACATATGGATTATGGTTATCTAGAATTTGTTTCAGAGTCAAAATGAGTTCGGGTCTCAATGCTTCACTATCTCGAACTCGATTTTCAATCTCATGGTCGGTGTCATATATATATAGTTGCAAATATCTCGGTCTACTTCCAGGCAAGGGTAAAATACTTCCGATAGTGTGATATATTGATCCTTGTGCACGGTATGTGTAAACTCCATCTCTAGCATTGGCTAGGTTTTGATCGATTGATGCACCCATGGATGTGAACGAAAAAGCATTGTTATAAGATCGGATGTTAGTTCGAAAATGAGTGCCAACCTCCCCTTGATCTTGAAATAAGCTGAGTAGTTGTGGTGGTAATGTCGTAGGACGATGAATATCAATCATACCATTGGAACAACAGCTATGTAAGGATTCGCGGAAAAATATTTTTGCGTTGCAGAAATCACAATATGTTGGATGGGGAAGTTGATGTTTCCGGTAAGGTGCGTTGGCTATAAAATTTCGTCCACGGTTATGGCCAGTAATAATTGGTGGTAGAAGTGTTAAATTTTCGTCTTGCGTTCTTGTTGAAGTATCTGCAATCATGTATGCAAGAAAAATGGTTGTTATAAGAATAACAGTGCGAAATAAAATTAAATAGGAAAATACAGAAAATACCTGAAGGCTGCGGACTGTGGGTAGAGAGGTTTGTTTGTTCGTTTATCACCAGTCGTCTATTGTTGGTTGTTGTTTGCCTTGCTTGGAGACGTCTAGCTTATTGTGCACGACGTCGTCTTTCCCGTTGTTGTAAATCCATTAGTAACGATGTAGATGTAGAAGCTGAGATTGGAGAAACATCGGCAAGGAGGAACAGAAAATAATAACGCGTTTTAAAAAAGTGGAAGATAGATAGTGGTAGGCATATTTGACTTGTTCACAATTGCTACAAAAGAGGATGGATAGTTGAGCTAAAAATGGGGATATTATATAATCTACCGTTAGTATTATATACATAACGTATAATTTTTTTTTTTTTAATTGACATATTTTTTCCGTCAGTCCAAGATAGTAGGAGGTGGAAATTAAGTAGTTATCAACTTCGCACTGTGTTGTATGTACTTCCTGTGATGACAGATAATGCTGAAATTTTGCATTTGATTTGGTAGTCCATATATTCAGGCTTGAGACGTGGCCAGTTCAAGTGTATTATAAGCATTTTGAGTCAAAATACCGGCAATCATGAAATGAAATTCATGGCATATATATAGACAAAAAAAGGGTAAGTAGAGAAGAATCATATCAGTTTATTTTTTGTCCAAGTAAGACAGTAGACATTCCTTCCATATTTATGTTAGAAAATTTGTTGATGGTTAGTGAAATGCCCATAATCAGTGGGATGAATGACCGCATACAATGGTGAGCATGTTTTGTGTTACTCCAGTATAGTTAAAACATTTCAAAACTATAACAAATTGCGGTAACGAACAAACCAATGAGTCACTATTAAAAGCGTTCATAAGGTTGGATTATCGTTACCAACATATTATTGGACAGTAAGTAGAAAAGGTGATTATATAAAAAAAAATCAAGTCACATCAATTTCAATTAAAAAAACCCTGCAAAATTGTGTTAATCGTTCCCTACCAATGTGTACGTGAATGAAATGTGCAATATTTATTCTTAAACGTAACCATAAGGAAAATAGCAGATGCATTGGCATTTTTGTTTGTCCAAACCACAACACAGTTCAGTAAAACAGAAAAGCATAGATGAATATCCATAGCTTCACCACTGCTTCCGTGGAAAGGGCCAAAAGTATGAGGAATTAAAAATAATACCTGTGTACTAAGCTAGATTCTTCAAAAACATTGAAATAAAATGATAACTTAATACAGGAGAAGCCAAAAGGAGGAAGAAACAGCAGAACATGTTATTCATTGACCGTTACAGATGGAATACAAAACTGGATATTGAAAAAACAACTTATTCGATGGCCGTTACAAACGGGATACAAAACTGGAAATTGAAAAAGCAAACATAACAGTGCAGTAAACAGCTTATTGACGGAAGTGATAAAGATGGAAACTGAAGTTTAAAAATGTAAGAAGTAGCTGGACTAGCGCGAACGTTTTGCGTATAATTCAGCAGCAATCCTGTCACATTCTTCAAGATGAGCTTTGACTTCAGGAATGTTTATATAGGCCTCCAAGTCAAAATCGTCATCGTTATCCACAATCTCATTGCTAGATGGAACCGGGGTAAGAAAAACCAACTGAGCCGAAGCGCCACCATCTTGTGATTGAATTTCCGAGGTAGTTGGGTTGGAGACATCGTTCGTAGCATTGGTTTCATCACCAAGTACTGTCTGCAGTTGTTTTGTTGAACGGGTGGTTTTACGCTTTGACTTTTCGGCAGAAGTGGATACTGATGTGTCCTTGGGTTGTGTAACTTTAGGTTGCAGTAGTCAGTCGATGTGTTATATGATAGGAAGTCGATAGTAGAAAAAGGCGAGAATGAAAAAAAAAACAGAAAAAAAGACATACCTTTGTCATGTTAGTAGTAGGAGAAAGTAGTATGATAGCAAGATAGCTGGAGCAGAATGGGAAGAAGTATGCAGGTGGGAGTACATATTTATAGCAGTAGGAAACAGATTGTATTTCCACTTTTTGTTGAGTTGGTTACATATCGCAGCAATAAAGTAATAGATCTGGAGAAATAGTAGGAGGAAGAAGGGGATGACTGACTGGGTAAAGGCAAAAAAAAAAAAAAAAAAAAAAAAAACCGTGAGCATGTAACTGTCTTAATGCATGTTTACAGTTGGCAAAGTAGTTTTTTTTTTAATGATATTGAAATGAGACATTTAACGACGTATAACCAAAATAATCGTAACTGAAGTGGATCATTCAGATGTACATAAATAGAGGACCTTTGTGAGGCTAATATTATATATATATATATATATATATATATATATATATATATATATATACATATAGAACACCAAATGGAATAGACTGTATACTACGTGATATAAGAAAAGGCAAGTTTGAGAGGTTGAATGGTAACATTTTCATAAGTCGTTCACTTCGTAAATAATCGTAAATATCACATAACGGAAAAGAAAAATGTTGGGAATGAATTTTGAATTTACTTACCAATAACTTTGTCTTGGATGATTGAATTTGCATGTAGCTCCAAATATGCAGATAACTGTATTAAAAAATAAAAACTGGCATTTAGGTTTCATATCGGATAGTTTTCATGCCAAAGCATTTAATGGACCCTGCATTGAAATTCTAAAATTTGTACTTCCTATATAATTACCAAAAATTAGGTAGAATAAAGTGAGTTACAGAGTGGAAAAAGCAAAAAAAAAACAATCGAGACCATTAATTAATAGTTGTAGGAAGATCGGTTTTAGTTGTCGTGCCTACCTATGCCGTTGAATGCATGAATGAGTGCAACACCTGCTTCTGTATGTACTCTACAAATAGTGGCACCAGTTATGAGTTAAAACTCCTTCACTGATTTCATTGTCATAGTGGAAGAGCCACTTATTTTATAGGCTCCTATGTAAAAATTGGCATGTTAGTTTACAAAATTATCATTGGGAGAAAAAGAATAAAAAAATTGCAATCAAGGAAATACTTAATCTCACCATTTTAGAAACCTTCACATGTAAAGAATAGTTGTCTCCCAATTTCATTATTCAGAGATGATAAAGAGTGCTTCCCATAAATCTGCAATATGAACATCCTCTGATGTAACTTTATAGATAAAAAACTTGCATAAGTGAGTTGAGTTCCCTGCTTATGTTCATCTACTTTATATACTGACAATATTCATGGAAGCAAAATATTGGTGATCAAATGGTGAATTTAAATCCAAAATTTGTGCATGTCAACATATGTTGAGCTTACTCGATATCTAAAGAAGCCTTAAAAGTCAAACATTAACATAAAAATGACTGAGAGGACAATTCACCCAGAGCGCTAGTGCAACATACATGCAAAAAAAAATATAGACATTATTATGGTAGGATTAATACATCACGGACATTTATGATGTAAGGAAGTTTTAGATAGAAAATAATCATTAATAAAACAGAATTTAGTACGTTGAAGAAATAGTATATATTTTTAAAATTGTGCGGAAGTTACTGAAATGTATATCTTTAAAATGAACTTTCTATTCTATAAACTGCTGGTCCTACAAATACCAACCCACTTTTTCAAACCTTCAATTCAATGTCACTGCTCCAATTCCCAAAATGCTCATAACCAAAAACTACCATTTTATGTTTTCCTTTTCTTCTTTTCTTCTTTCTTTTTATATAAATCATGCTTTCCTTTTTATGTTTTAGATGTGTTGTTTATTCCTGTACAAAGAAGAACACGGTTTGAGTAAACATTATATTTGACTTGTTCTTTATTTATGAAATTAAAAAATTGAGCGCGGTGCCAATTTGATTAAAGTCACTTGTTTATCTTATTCCTTGACACTCAAATGCAACAACATATGGTAACTGAAAAGAAATGACATGTTTAAACCATGTTAAAAGAAACATAACATGAAAAAAAAGAGTATAGTGCAGTAATAAAGGCTTTTGAAAAACACATCCAAAGGAGAAAAAAATCACCTGATTGAATTCTCAGTCTCCTCAATCAAATTTGTTCTAAAATGAACTTGAAGTCATTTAGTAAATATAAATTGTTCCAATGCTCCCGCATTCAGCATGAAGCTTATCATTGCATTTTTTCTATGCACCTTATTGTTTACCCTTGCTTTGATCGCTCATTTGTCTACAAAGTTACCGTCATAATTTAAAATCATTAAACAAAAATCATGAATTTAAACAAACACAACAATTACCGTAGATGTAACACATAATCATAATCAATTCCAAAAGGCCCCTACATTTTTTATTCTTTTGCCATAGTCAACGAAAATATGAAATTACTGCAAATGTTATTACTGGCTTTAACATTGACTATATAAGCACATAATTAGAATACAAATTATTGAATCCACCAAAGCCCAAAATGAGATCATTATACCAAATGCAGTGTTCTAAAATCAAGTGAGTAAGTGTTGGAAACATAAATTATTCTAAGAAGTAACGACGTGGTGGAATGTATTCCATAGTACTAATTACTCATTTCATTGAAATGCACATCGCAATGTCTAACGCATATATAGTTAAGGCTGAATAATGAAATGGATCACTATGTCAAAAACAAACGAAGACAGCGGAAAGCACAGAAATCAACATGAGTGAAAATTGAGGATTCGATGAGCAATATTTTTTTTATTGCTTGTGCACATGGTGTATAAATTGTTTAAGTGTTCAACTATTGAAATTTTAAATTAAATTATCGAACTATTGGATTGGGTATCAAACTAAATTATTAGACTATTCACTGCTTATGTTGATTGTTGACTTATTGGTGATATACACACATTATACCAACCCTTCCAGTAACAAACCAAAAGTTTCTAACTTTTGGTTCAGACTAAAATGGAAGTTTATAACAGTAACCCTGATTAATTTTTGATAACATGCGCAATGGGGTATTTGTAGCTTAAATCATAAGTTGTCAAAATAAAACAGAGGAAAAGATATAAAAAGATTGATAATGGAAATCATGCTTACCAATCAGTTCCTACTTAGTCTAACTCATCTTCTTTTCTGGTGAATATGACAGTCCAGACCACCACTGCATAACAAAAGAATAAATTAGCAATTAAATGGAATGTTTGAATATAATTAAATGACTCGTACAGCGTAATGCCTGGTTTAAGTACTGTATACGTGCGAGTCTATAAAATTAGTGGAAGGCCTATCAACAAATATCTTATAATCATTCAAAAAGGTATGGGTTGCATACTATGTCGATTGCTGCCTTTCCTTTAACACAAATCATGAATTGTTGTATTAAAGCATGACCACTTGTTGCACGGTAGCAACCTCAAAAGTCCAATGAAAATGCTTTCAATGTAAACTATAAAAGGCCACATATATTTACAGTTTAGAATGAAAAAAAAATCCATCAAAACATTTTGAAGTAAGACATGATATTTGATAAATGGTTAGCGTAAAAAATGAACAGAAGAAAGTTTCACCTGATAAATGGCAATATTTCAATTGCGACCTTAACCTGCCAAATGATTAGCGCAGAAATTTCTTTTTTTTGTTGCGTGAAGACGAAGTGTTACAAAGTCACCCCTTTTGCCAAGCCCTGAAATGTTGCCAATATGAGAAGGAAAGCAAATCTAGTGAGTTACATGTCCAATCAGGCCACAGCAGTTAGCATAAAGGCAAACAATGCTACAAACTTACATGAGTGAGAGGAGATTGCGAGGACTTGAGAGAAAATGAATATTTTAAGCTTGCTAGGATCTTTTTGAGTCTTCCCCTTCCCGATTCGTGGGAAAAAAAATCAAACCAACATTCTTGCAATTGACGTCATCTCCCTCATCCATGGAAACTGAAGAATACGGATGAATTGATAAGCGAATCAATAACTCACTTGTGTGTAATGTAAATTGAAGTGTGGCCCAGAGGTATTCAGTCGTATGCCGAAAAAGGAACCTAAACAGAAAAAGGTCGAAACTAAGAACATGAATACTCAAAATCAGAATAAAAGGATACAAAAATTATATAAACTTGAAGATGACATTTTGGATTAGAGAAAATTAGAACGTCTTCATAATAAAGATTGGATGATATAGATTTGATAATCAAAAGAAAAAAATTAATAGTTCGTTCTAAGCAGTTGATAAGAAAATTAAATGAGTACATTATATTAGTACAACAAACTATCTGTAATGTACCACGAAAATGGTCCCCTTTAAATTGCAATTCAAGTCAGTGCTGACATGAACTTAAACAAAGTATCATAAAGGAGGATGGTATGTATTATCAGGCATGCAACTTGAGCAGAGTCATGGCTTCATCATACTCAATCTCACAATGTGTCCTATATTATCACAGAAACATAACAGTTGTGACCTACATGGGTAAACTTTATGGGGATGGTTAAGACACTTAGATTCATATCGTCTTTAGCTTCATCCAATATTACCAAAATATAAAAAGAACTGCAGCACTTTTGTACTATCCAAACATTTAATTTATAGATTAAATGGTAAATAAAAATACCTTAAGGCTTAAACACGCTTCTACTGCCATTGCTAACATTCATCAGCCAATACATATCACATACGGCCACCTTCTGTATTTGCCAGAAACAATATCATATTACACTGCCCAATATGCTTGCATCACGCTTTAGTGCATCTGTTATGGTTTTATCTTGATTTAGACCTCTCTGTAAAGTGTACATCAAAACACCTTAGCACACTTTTACAAAATCTGTTAATTTGACAACTTTATAGGTTAGAAGCAAACACAGAACTGATGTATAACTTGTCAGAATGCTGTAAATAAGGTACATGTATTTTTTTCGAGTGGAAATAGTACTAAGTTTGCTTTGAGGAGCTGCCCTTAATACAGATTGTAAACCTTCAGTTTCAGCTCGCCATGTATTTTCTAATGACTTTTCAGAGATGCCTAAACTACGTTGTGCTGAAGCAATAGAAACAGATTGCCCGTTACGGAAACACATGGATTAAAGTAATTTGACTCCTAATTTATCGTTAAGTATGCACTGTTTGGAGTATTTAATGCTAAAGAAACTACATGGTGCTCAATGGAAACTTCTCATATTTTTCTGATTCAGAACATGAAACAGAAGCTGAGTAAAGAACAATTTGACAAAGAGATATTACAACGTTGGTGTGTACGTAGTGGAGATCCTTGGTTATACCACACAACCCGATGAATCAGTGAGCTACCATCTACCTGCAGTACTTTTTAGGTAGCAAGTAAGAAGAAAAGGGAAAATTAGCAATCGATAAAAATCACTTACATCAACAAAGTTGAAAGGAGGACCGCTAACACTTCAGATACACAACATTCCCAATTGAATATGAATTTGCTAAGCAATTCAGGATCTGTAGTAGTACAAAATTGTCCAAAATTAAGCTTAAATGTAAACAGAAGCGAAATAGAAATATAAAAAAATAATTTCTGATGGAAATTTGTGTCCGCCATTTTTTGAGAGAAAGAGGATTAAAATTTTGGCCGACAGAAGTGATGAGTAGTGGACTTCGTGGAGTTCGTGAAGACGTTGAAGGGAAGGACATTGGGTTGAAATTGGGTAGAATGGAAGTGGACATCGGTTTGTAAACGTGGTACGGGGAAAAGACAAAATAGACCGGCATGGTAGGTGTTGTCTACAAATCAGATAAGGGTAGAATGGGCAATCCGAAAAAGGCTTCATTAGGAGAAGTATTTGCATTATATATAAGATATATATACATATATATATACATATATATATACATATATATATATACATATATATATATTTGAAATCAAACGCTACTCGATTTATACGTGTCTTGACCGTAATTTGTTTGTCTAGTTCGGTGAAATTTCAGTGCCGTTCTTTTTCAGCATCTATCGGTTGCTGTCTCTGTTTTTGCGCCATTGAAGGTGAGTTCAACTCACACCTGACTAATATTTTCTTGGAAGTGAATTAACTGTATTTGAGTTGTTATTGAAATGTTAGCACTCTATATGCAAATATGACACGCCGACACACACATGACTTGAAATGATATTGTGTTAACTGGATGATCGGTATTGTTCTGTGCTTATTTAATTGCTGAAATTCACACAGCAAGTTCCCTGTACCTAAGAAAATTATTGTGGGTTGAAATGATATATACTCGAATCACTATATAGATTTAGGGACAAAACTGAATCGATTTGGGATGCGGGTTGAAATGATCAGGGCCGGCCCTGGGTATTTATGGGCCTAGTGCGAGCCCAAAATTTTGGGTCTTTAATTTTTTTTATTTTTTATTAAATTGAACTTAAGTGAAAATGTGCTTTTTCTACTGTGCATCTCCATTGATAAAATTGCGTGTTTCAGCAAATTCATAAAGTTTTTATCCACATTTTCAATCTGTCAATTAGAGGTCCACACAAGCCACATCTCCATTTTAATATATTGATTGATGTCAACAAAGCATACAATCATATCTACTTTTGCATAGATAAATTACTATCAAGTACACGCATCCTGACAAGATAAAGCAGCTCTAGTAAAGATAATACAGTTTTTTTTGGGCCCCCTGACCTAATGGGCCCTGTGCGGTCGCACGGCTCGCACTAGGCCAGGGCCGACCCTGGAAATGATACATGCCTAGGATTTAAAACTTGATGGATTGAAATGATATACATCTGTACTACTTGACTTGGTAGAAAATTATTACATGGACACCGCTGGTCTACTTTTGAATTTTTTTCTAAAAAAAATTATAAAATATAGAGTTTTCTTTTAAAGTAAATTATTTTTCAAGATATTTTAAATAAAACAAAGTAATAAGATTTTAGGAAATTTAACAAATATTTTATTTACTAAGTTTTAACTTAGTATACGCATGTTTCTAAAATTAATTTAAATCTAAGATTTCCTATAAATGATTTTATAAAGTGATTTATAAATAATGACCATGGTGTGAACAATGTAAATGATTGGTTATTAAAGAGACTGAGATCGGCTATTGTCATACTGTCTGCCAATACCGAAAACCACTTTAACAACTGTGTACGTGGTGGAGAATTCAGAATGAAGTAGGATGGTTTGACGAACGCTACTGGAATGAAGTAAGAGAACGATAATGGATAGCCTTGACTCTCAGATCATAATTAAAATGACTAAAACAGGAGCTACACCAAGACCAATGGGGTCATACCCCTTATCGAACATGCTTCTTCGTGTTAGGCACTGTGGAATGGATCGTTCATGCAAAGAAAACACTAGAGAGGGTGAATAGTGTTTGTAAGAATTTAAAAAAACAAAAAACTAGAGAGAACTATGGGATGAATCAAACACCACAGACATAGATTCAAACACAGATGCAAAATAAACAAAGATAAAAGTGCAGAAAAGGAAAGAACACACCAGATTTTATACTAGTTCGGATCACTTCTACGTCCAGTCCCACACAACGCTGGATTGTTCAAAGTTTTATTACTATTTTCAAATAGCCAAATACAACCTCCTTGATTTCACCGCTCAACAAAGAGACACCGACTCCTATCCCTTGATTCACAGCTCAACAAAGGCACACCGACTCCTATTCCTTGATTTCACGGCTATAAGGATACACTGATTACTCTTTGACTTACAAACAGGTTCTTTCAACCCAAGCAATTACAAACAGCCCTATAACTTTGCGATAACACTTGATTCAGAGAGTAGAGACCAGAGAGTGTAGAGAGAAGAAGTTTGATCAAATTAGAAGTGAATTCGGCAGAGTATAAGCGTAAAACCCATAAAAATGAAGAAGAATAATGATAGGATGAAAGAGGATGAAGATGGAGAAGAAGAGATGTTAGAAAATTCAGTTTTAACCTCTTTTTATAGAGAATGAAGGGTTGCAACGGTTCTGAGGCGTTTCAAATAGTGAAAAGACACTTCCCTTCAAATTTAGAAAAATAGCTGTTATATGTCGACATACATATTTTGCTATGTCGACATACTCATGTGTAAAAAAAATTTGAAAGCATATTTCAAGAGTTTTGATATAAAATTAATTCTGGAATTTCTTGAGTAAAATTCTAATGTTGTAAATCAATATTATATGATAGAAAAACATATGAAAACAAATATTTTAACTATATAAATGTATTTATAAAATTATAAGGTTTCAAACTATATAAAATATAAATAAAGTTTATATATATAAAAGCTTAAGTTTGAAAAATAAAGAAGAATAAAAATAGGAACAAGTATAAAAACAAAATAGAGAGGATTGAGAATAAAATAGAAAAACAAAATAGAAGGGATTGAGGAAAGAATTGAAAAATCAGAATTTGAATTTGAACCTGGAGTGCTATTTAGAGTCTTACGGAATCTAGGCTCTGTAAATATATTATTCTTGAACTCTTGAAATCTTGATTACTCATGAGTCTTGAATCTACTCTGAATTCTGAATCTCTAAAAGCTCTTAAACTGTACAGTCTTCAGTATTAATTCCTATATACAAATCTTGCATATGTGTGTGTATATATATATTCTAGATAAAGATGTTAGTATATATTTTATAATCAATGATAATTGAAATCAGGTTGTTGTCATCAAAACTCCATTCTTCAACAATCTCTCCCTTTTTGATGATGACAACCTTAGTTTATAAAATATCATACCTGTGTATACCTGTTTGATGATGATCCTCTTATACTCCCCATCTATAAGAATTCCATAAAACTATGCTTATATTTTATAATTTCTCCACCTTTGGCATTATCAAAAAAGAAAGATTAAATATACTCCCCCTTAAGTTACACAACTCTAGGACCTAAGTAATATTCCTAAAAATACTCCCCCTAAATTGTATAATTCTCTGAATAGAACATAAGTATTATCTCTAAAAAATACTCCCTATAAATTTATGCCTATAAAATATCCTAATTCTAAACATAATTTCCCCTAAATCTATAATTCTCTGTAAATTTCTATAACTCCCCTAAGACTACACTAATCTAATAGCCTTAATAGAAGTATAACAAACTAAGCAAACCAATCAAGCAAATCAATCAAAACAAGCAAATCAATCAAAACAAGCAAATCAATCAACACAAGCAAATCAATCAAAACAAGCAAACAAACAACCAATTCAAACAAACAACCAATTCAAACAATCATATTAAACAATTAAATCAACCAAAGTATTCTAGAACCTTTAACTAATCCTTAGAAGCTCTAAAACTCCCCCTTAATTTAATACAAGACTAGACTTATCATATATTCCATTTAAACTATAATAAGACTTTAATCTAGACTTAGAGTTAACTAAGATATCCTTAAAATAAGTATTTTCTAACAACCCTATCAAGCACTAATGAAATTTAACCATGTCAAGTAAGTCAATCAAGTTATTCAAGTCAAACAAATCATTCAAGCATATTAATTCAATCAAGTAAGTTAATCAAGTCAAAGTAAATATGTTATGTTTTTTTATCAATAATCCTATATATTTCTAAGATA
This sequence comes from Allium sativum, assembly GCA_030737875.1. Taxonomy (NCBI): domain Eukaryota; kingdom Viridiplantae; phylum Streptophyta; class Magnoliopsida; order Asparagales; family Amaryllidaceae; genus Allium; species Allium sativum. Next base: position 120,948,602 of record CM060926.1, on the reverse strand, counting down.
ATAATTCCCTATATAGTATACTTGTTATGAGGACTTAAAAGTTAATATGTAATGCAGTGTGTGAAGTATGTTGTAGTATGAAATGTGTGTCGTTTGCAAAACAGTATGAAATGAAATGCAACTTATGATGTGAATGATCTTGATTTGAAATACAATTGTAATTTATAATGATGAATGATATGAAATAAGATGTATAATGATAATATGCAATATGATTTGGTGATAATATCTAATATATTCAAAATACTGTCTAACTATTATAAATTATTCGAATCAAACAAAGATAATGTTAATTTCTAGGCTTAGGTTAATTATATTAATGAAAGTGATTAAAAGAATAATAAAGATAAGAGTTTAGTTAAAAAATATTTATGATAAGTAGTAAAATAATCAGAAAAAATTATGAAGTTTAAATAATATTAGTAGGGTAAATATTGTAAAATTTTAAGATTTTTCTAAACAGAATATAAAATTTGTATCATATAAAGTATGCTATATAAACATATATTCATAAGTATATATATAAAAACTAATTTAAAAAGAACTTTTAATTTATGAGATATACATCAATATTTTGATATAAATAAAATTTAAATTTAAACTTTAGAAATCAAAACATATTTATTTGCTAAAGAAATCTATAGTTATAACACAATTACTTTAATGAAAAATGATAATACAAAGTAATATATAAAGCTATAATTTCTTATGTTTGACATAAAAATAATATATATATATATATATTTCTTTATACCAAAATATTAAGTTAAATATATAAATCAAAATTAGTATGAAATTACAAATATTATTTATTGAAATGTAACCTAAAATTGTTATTATATGTGAAAAATATAAAATTTAAACTATGTGTGCTTAAACTAAAGATATATAAACTTATATTTTATAACAATATCAAATGTTTGAAAAGATTAAATTATTTCAATCATATTAATACTTTTTTATCAACAAGACAAAAAAATAAAGTAGATAGAAAGAGTTGATAACTAGAATTTGAACTTGCATTTTCTTATTTAAAAGATGGAGGGAAGTTTGAAAGTTTAAGCTTTTGAAACTCAAAATTTGAATTTCATTTTATAAGCCTTTATGTTAACATAAGAACATATCTATGTCGACATTCATGCATATTTTTCAAAGAATATATAGTTTTGTGACTTTGGTTTTAAATTATCGATTTATATTTCAGGTTTAACTATTTCCTAAAATAATATTAATCCTAACAAATACCCAAAATTTATTTTATATTTATTAGTTTATAAGTATTTTGAATTTCAAATTTGAATTTAAAAAATTCAAAATTCAAATTTGAATTTTAAATTTCAACTTTTGAATTTTAAATTTCAAGTTTAAATCTTAAAGTTTTAAATTTCAAATTCAAAACAAAGAAAACAAACAAAGCAACCATTCAACTGAATAAAATTAAAAATTAATTAAGGCGTACCTGGATTTTAGATTCTTTTCTTCTAAATTTTCTGAATTCTGAATTGATCTTCTGGAATTTGATGATGAGATCTGCTCTATTGCGACGGGCTCTTTTTTTGGTCAGGATAGTGTATTCATTTGCTGAATTTGAACACCGTATAAGACAGATATTGAAGACATAGTAGCTTAACCAACTTGGCGCCAAAATTTTGAATTTAAATGAAAAGACACTTCAGCCATCATAAATAGACCCAAAAGTCATGTCCCTTCACATTCTCTTCTCTTCTTCTTCCTCCTCCCGTTTATCACTTTCAATCAAACTTTCAAGAGGCATAACTTCTTCATTTCTTAACAGAATTGGACGAAATCAGCGGCAAATCGAAGAGGAATTCGAGGACTACGATCTATAGCAGTTTGGGGATGAATTTGGATGATATTGGGGTGTAGCAAGTCGAAACAGCAAGAGGTATGCATGAAATCCCATAACAGTTTTTTAGTTTTGAATCGCCAACTTCAAACTGCCATATCTCACTCAATTTTGATCGGAATTTGATGATCTACCCATCATATCAACCACGATAACGAGAACTACAATCTGGAAAAGGATTTAGGACAAAATAGTCTAACTTGTGGATGCAATTTGAAGATAATCGTCGGCAGTTTTGGTTTCCTTCTCTCTTTATTCACCAAAACTTCAATTGATAATTACTTGGTCAATTTTTGACGGAATCTCATGAAACCAGCGACAATATGAAGAAAATGAAGAGAAGTACAACATGAAGATAAATTGTAGATGAAAATCCAAAGTTGTAAATTAATCTGGTACCCATTTCTTTTCTGATTTACATTATATATATCCATTTCTTCTTGATGTCTCTTCACCAACTGTCGTTACTCTTCTCCTCCTTTTGATTTCTTTTCATAATTTGAATTTTCGATAGCCACCATTTCGGAATTTGAATTGCCAATAGCCACATCACCCATCTTTTCAGAGTTTGAATATCCAATAGCTATATAACCCATCTTTTCCTATAAAACAACACAATTTTTCAAATAATCAAAACAACTTTTCAAATGTCTTTTCAAAATAACAATAATACCATGATGGTTTTGTAACATATCCATATATCAAAAATTTCAAAATTTAAAATTTTGAATTTCAAAAACCAAATCATAGTAACTTGATTTTCAAAACAATTGAATGCAGACTCATCTACTAGTTAATGCAATACAAGAATTAAAACTAGTGCTCAAAATTTACCATTTAACATTTTCAAAAATCTGATTATGAACATTTTGAAAAACCTTGCTCTGATAACAATTGTTAAGGACTGTGGAATGGATCGTTCAGGCAAAGCAAACACTAGAGGGGGGTGAATAGTGTTTGTAAGACTTTAAACAAAACTAAAAACTAGAGATAACTATGGGATGAATCAAACACGACAAACACAACCACAGACACAGATTCAAACACAGATTCAAACACAGATGCAAAATAAAGAAAGATAAAAGTGCAGAAAAGGAAAGAACACACTGGATTTTATACTGGTTCGGATCACTCCTACGTCATCGCACAACGCTGGATTGTGCAGAGTTTTATTACTATTTTAAATAGCCAAATATAACCTCCTTGATTTCGCACCTCAAAAAGGAGACACAGACTCCTATCCCTTGATTCACAGCTCAACAAGGACACACCAACTCCTATTCCTTGATTTCACGGCTACAAGGATACACCGATTACTCTTTGACTTACAAGCAGGTTCTTTCAACCCAAGCAATTACAAAACAGCCCTATAACTCTGCAATAGCACTTGATGTAGAGAGCAGAGAGTGTAGAGAGAAGAAGTTTGATCAAATCAGAAGAGAATTTAGCAGAGTATAAGTGTAAAAACCATAAAAATGAAGAAGAATTATGATAGGATGAAAGAGGATGAAGATGGAGAAGAAGAGATGTTAGAAAATTTGATTTTAACCTCTTTTTATAGAGAATGAAGGGTTGCAACGGTTCTGATGTTTTTCAAATAGTGAAAAGACACTTCCCTTCAAATTTCGAAAAATAGTTGTTGTATGTCGACATACGTATTTTGCTATGTCGACATACTCATGTGTAAATTTCTTTTTGAAAGCATTTTTCAAAAATTTTGATATTAAATTAATTCTGGAATTTCTTGAGTAAAATTCTAATATTGTAAATCAATATTATATGATAGAAAAACATATGAAAACATATTTTAAACTATATTAATATATTTATAAAATTATAAGGTTTTAAACTATATAATATAAATTAAGTATATATATAAAAACTTAAGTTTGAAAAACAAAGAAGAATAAAAATAGAAACACGTATAAAAACAAAATAGAGAGGATTGAGAATAAAATAGAAAAATAAAATAGAAGGGATTGAGGAGAGAATTGAAAAATCAGAATTTGAATTTAAATTTGGATTTGAACTTGGAGTGCTATTTAGAGTCTTACAAAATCTAGACTCTATAAATATATTATTCTTGAACTTTTGAAATCTTGATTACTCATGAGTCTTGAATCTGCTCTGAATTCAGAATCTCTAAAAGCTCTTAAACTGTACAGTCTTCAGTATTAATTCCTGTATACAAATCCTGCATATGTATATATATATATATATATATATATATATTCTAGATAAATGTGTTAGTATATATTTTATAACCAATGATAATTGAAATCAGGTTGTTGTCATCAAAACTCCATTCTCCAACACTTCGAACCCATTCTATTACTTTTGTGATCGATTTGGTGCGCACCTTTGATTTGAAGTGTGTTCGAGGTAGGCGGTAGTTGCGGCTATGCGTCACCGCCAGTCTGGTTCTGTAAATGATAGATTCCTACCTTGGGTATTGCCTCGCATACCTTGTCATATTTATCTTGATCGCGCCCACTACGAGTTTTTTTTTGTACCGTACCTATGGAGTGCTCCCTGAGTATCCTGCCTGTTTGGAGGGGCTTACAGTACTGTATAGACTACGGGAATATATATAAACGATGTAAGGGTAATATGGTAATCCCGCTTATACTATTTTGATACTTTATCTTACTGATAGACATTATCGCATGTAATGTATTCTATTATGTCGTAAATAGTTTAACGGATCCTTGGAGGATGGTGATCCCAACATCCTTTACGTTACTTTGCATTTCAGTTGACATTTCACTTGAGTTTGTTTACTTACATGAGAATGTTAGTCCTGACTCAAGTATTTTGTTTTTACTTTACGCTCAGGTCAACCTGAGTGTTGCAGCTTTAGGAATTCTTCTTGGAGCTGAAGCCGTTGGAGTTCGCTGGATATTTATCTATTCAGTTTTTCTGTTATTCAGTTATTTCCGTTCAGACTCATGTTATTTGTTTAATTAGAAACTTCGCTATTTTGGATCTCTCTTATGTATTTGTTTGAGACTTTGTTTATTTCTTGTAGATTCACGAACTACTATGGTTTTTATTCCGCTGCAAATGTTGTAATACTCTATGTCTGTGATATGTGATTCTGTGATTGATTTATTTGCTGTATATGCTAAGTATTGCCAATTTATATAACAATTTACTATTTTGAGCAATTCAAGTCAGACATGTGTGGATTATTGTCGATTTGAATCGTTTGAAATGGTAGGTCGTTACAAGTGGTATCAAAGCCAGGCTTTAGGCAAACTTAGCATATAGAGTAAATCTCATTAGAGATAGGGTATTAATACTCTAGAGTGAGAAAATTAATCATAGAATTATATTCGTTCAACCTTGAAACCCTCGATATAGATTTCTTTTGTTTTCTTTTGACTATAATCTTTTCCCCTTGTAAGATTCGTTTGTACCTTTCCAGATGAGTACTAGGAGGAATGCCAGAGGTAGGGGTCGGGAATATGGCCCAGTTGATTCCGCAGCAGTTATTCATCCAGCCTAACCAACCAAGTTTACTAAGCTTTGCAAAGAGTATGACCAGCTAGGAGGTACCAAATTCACGGGTTAAGAAGGTGTCGTAGAAGCTGAGCAGTAACTGAATATTCTCGAGAGGATTTTCATCGGTCATGTTATCATTAATGCTCAGTTGCGTCAATTAGCCGCTTGGAAGATTAAGGGTGCTGCCTATAATTGGTGGCGGATAGTTACAGCTAATACCATCGAATCAAACATCACCTGGCAGCAGTTCAGGTAAATCTTAAGCATGTTCTTCCTATCTTGGTTGCTCTTTCTTCGAATCTATCTTGATTTTAAATCATTCTCTTTCCAAGGATGTCTTTATGGCAAAGTGGATGCCTGACTCGGGGAAGACTCAGCTTTACAGAGAGTTTATGGATTTAGAGCAGGGTGATATGACTTTAGTGGAGTACGAAAGAAAATTTAATGAACTCTTAGAATATGGTCCCAATTTGATTGAAACCCCGCTGTAGAAGAATGGAAAGTTTATTCGTGGTGCCAAACCAGAGTTTTATGACCGCCTGATTAGCCATGTCCGTAGAAATTTTACTGATCTTATTGATATGGCGATAGATTTGAGAACCCCAACAATAAAGGAAAGCAAAAACAGGCGGTGCAGTCATCTCAGCCATAGGGAAGTTCTAACAATTCTAAGAAAAGGAAGTCAAAATTTAAGCAGCAAAAGAGTATCTAGCAGAAGACTCAGGGCATTGGTAAGAAGCCTACCGACTTATCTACTATTACCTGCTTCAAGTGCAATCAGAAGGGCCATTATTCCACCAATTGTCCAACCAATTCCAAAGCTGCAATCCCTCCACCTCAGACGACTTGGACCAACTTATGCCACATTTGCTTGCAGCCTGGTCATTTTAAGAAGGACTGTCCCACCGAGCAAAGAGGCAAGGCGAGTGGAGTCCTTGCCATGACATCTTATATTCCTCCCGCTACTCCTGATGACCAAGGTACCCTTCAGAGCACTTTTAATTTATTCGACCTATTCGTGTTCTATTTGATACTGGAGCCTCGCATAATATTATTTCTATTGACCTTTGTGATAAGTTTGAGCACCTTTTCCATCCTCAAGTAGCAACTGAGCCTTTATGTGTGTCTAACCCTATTGGCGGTCCCGCCAACCTGAGTATGATTTATAGAGGGGTAAAACTCCTTTACAATAGATTTCGTTTTACTGGAGATTTCTATGTTTTGGGTTTTGATGCCTTCGACATTCTGCTTGGTGGCGATTGGCTTAGGAAGTATGATGCCATTATTTCCTGTAAGGCCCAAACTGTTTCTTTGGTAAGTGATCTTGAGAATCCTTAGTCATCGAATGTCGAATGCCTCAGGACTATGCAGGTAGCTTCATATTCTCTCTTGATTCCCATACGAGTTATTGAATAACGAGATTTTGATCAATGTCAACGAATTAAGCTACTAGGGAATCGAATCATAAGGATAAGGTTATGTATGTACATTAAGTCATTTTAGAATTATGTTAAAATCTATCCTCAAGTATACACGAATGTGCTAATCAAGTTATATATATATATATATATATATAAATAAAATTTAAAACCTTCAAAAAGCTAGATTGTGCATGAGATTGCCTACCACTCGACTGGTAGGAAATCCACCAGTCTCGACTGGTCGAGCAATTTTTGCACATAATGGCTAGTTTTAAAAGTTTTATATAAATAAATTATTTTTACCAGTCGACTGATGATTTTTAACCAATCGACTGATTCGAACCAGAATTTGTTTTTTGAAGAGTTGCTTCCATTCATGAAGAGATTCCTCTTCATTAATCAAAGGAAATGGACACATCTTTTTATGGAAACTATTGATGAATGATTGCTACTCTTAGACTATTATATAAACAACTTCAATCATGTTTTACAATAACCTATCTTTCCGAGTTTTACTGATTTTTCTGATCATCATTCTAATCTCTCCATTTACATTCTTTGCAATTAAAAGCTCTCCAATTTCAATACTTGTTGAATCTGTGAATCATATTAATACCATTTGATTCAACAAGTAAATTTTACATCCTTAAATCTTTGCACTCAAAGCATATACTTGAGGATTAGAATATAGGAAGGTTGTACTTAAAATATTGGCTATCCGTGTTGATTTGAGAACACAAATCAAAAGTCAAACGCTTGTAATTATTAAAGACATGTGTAGTTGCTCAGGCGAATGGCATCCTTGTTGGGGCTCGGGTGTACTGACATATTCCTTCGGGTTAAGAGAGGGCGCTGTTAGTGAATTCCAAAGAGGAGCTTGGGGACTGGACGTAGAGCGGGAAGTCCAAACCAGTATATGATTCCTAGTGTCTTTTTAACTTACTTTACTGCATTTTATTATTTATGAAATATCATACTAATCTCTATTTATTTGCATAACTATTGTAGAATCAACTAGTTAGTATCACATTTATATTCCCAATCTATATAAAAAGATCCTTAAGTCGTATACACGCCGACTTTTCAATTGGTATCAGAGCAAGGCTATCATATAACTGTAAAACCGTTATTTGATAATTAGATAATATGGATAGTAACACTAGCATTAGCAATAACACTGGATATTCTGAAGGCCAATCAACGGCTAGACCACCCTTTTTTAATGGCATGAATTATAGTTACTGGGCTACTAGAATGAGAATATACATGTATGCTAATAGCTATGATGCATGAAATATTACTCAAAAAGAATATATATCACCTACTACTACATACACTGAAAGGTCAAACCCTGAGAAAAATGAAGCTACTGCAAATGCTAAGGCCATGAATATGCTACATTGTGCACTTGATAGAATTGGGTTCAATCGAACACTTAAGATTACTCATGAAGGCACTAACAAAGTTAAACCAAGTAAAATTTCTATGCTCAAAAATCAATTTCAAAATTTTAAGATAAATGAGAACGAATCCATAAATGATATGTATTCATGCTTTAAAAATATTTATCATTCATTATTAGGACTAGGAGAAAATATTCCAACTTTGACATAGTTTCAAAAAATTTAAATTCTTTAACCGATGAATGGGAGAGAAAATCGAAAAAGCTAATGATCTCTCTGCCATGAAACCAGAAGAATTAATCGGTAATCTAATGTCATATAAAGTGAACTCGCAGGCAAAGAAAGCACAGATACAAGATAAGAAGAATTTAGCTTTCCATGCAAAAAAAGAAGATTCTGATTCAGATGAAGAAGATATAGCATTTGTTGCTAAAAATTATAGAAAATTTCTAAAATACTGAAAGAGTCAAAGCAAAAATATAAAGAAGAATTCATCAAAAGAACCTGATCTAGCTTTAGTAGAATGTGTCAACTGTTACAAGACCAGACACTATCAAAAGAGCTGTCCAGAGCTAAAGAGAAATCGCAAAAGTGAAAAATCAAAGAAACGAGCTTTTTCAGTCACTTGGGATAATTCAGACACATCTTCTGAAAGTGATAGCGATAGTGAGCAAGCAAATGTGTGTTTTATGGCTAAAGACAACGATGTAAGTGATTTTACTTTTGATGAATTAGTAGAAATAAATATAGAAATTTTAGAATCTAGAAAAATGTTTAAAAGGAAATTTAAACAAGATAACGAAGACAAAAACAAAGCCGAATTTGAGAGAGACCTTTTGAAAGATGAAAAAGAAATCTTAGAAGATGAAATTAGAAGATTACAAGATTTTCTTTCAACTGCAAATTCTCAAATTTCTTTGTTAATTCAAAAAATAGAAATTCAGAAGAATAAAAATGATTTATTACTTTTTGAAAATCATGATTTGAATAATAAAGTTAAAATTATAGAGTTAGAAAATTCTAGTTTAAAAACTAAATTAGAAAGTACTTCTAAAAATGTAAATAATTTTAACAGGGGTAGAGAGAATTAATCTAAAATTTCAGAAAATTCTCAATTGTTTTTTAATAAAAAGGGACTCGGATATGATAATAAAATAAATTCAAAAAGGAAATCCAGTTTTGAAAATTCTAACAATATACTGAGAATATATGGTAGAAACTTAAATACATCTACTAAGAAAAGCCATTCGGAAATATTAGTATATGGATTCCTAAAACAATTTTTTTTTTTTAGGAATAAATATATTAAAAAAAATTAGATATGGTTCATTATAATAGTGATTATTTTTTCAAAAAGGAACCTAAGCCCTCTTGGGTTTGGCTTCCTAAGACTTAACCATTAGGACCCTAACGGAGGACGTGGGTACCAATGAAAATTTTCAATTATTTTTTGCAGGTTCCACTTCACAAAAAAAGATGAAAATGGCAAAAATATTGATCAAAAGTTATATAGAAGCATGATAGGTTCACTTTTGTATTTAACTGCGAGTAGACCAGATATTATGATGAGTGTTTGCTTATGTCCCCGATTTCAAGCTAATCCAAAAGAGTTGCATTTAAGAGCAGTTAAACGAATATTACGATATCTAAGCAGTACAAAAGACTTTGGACTCTTCTATCCAAAAGGATGTACTTTGAATTAGTGTCATATAGCGATCCTGATTTTGGAGGATCACGAACAGATCGTAAGAGTACAAGTGGAACATGTCACTTTATTGGTAAGTCATTTATATCTCGGTTTAGCAAGAAACAAAACTATGTTTCATTGTCAACATGCGAAGCTGAATACATATCTGCTGCACTAGCTTGTGCTCAGGTATTATATATGCAGCAAAAACTAAAATATTTAATGTAAATTTGTCAAATTCTATAATATATTGTGACAATACGAGTACAATAAATTTATCTAAGAATCCGGTAAACCATTCCAGAACTAAACACATTGATATCAGACATCACTTCCTGAGAGATAACATTGAAAAACAAACTGTTAATTTAGAATTTGTTAACTCAGAAAATCAAACTGTTGGTATCTTCACTAAACCCCTTCTAGAGAATTCTTTCATTAAACTTCGACGTGAGTTAGGGATTGTATCGTTTAAAGATCTCTAAAAATGTTCTTCGATTACTGCGTACTTATAATGTCTTAATTTTTTTAAATCGATGACAAAGAGGGAGGAAAATATCTCTCATGCAGTCTATGTTACATACCATTGTTATGTTTCCATGCTATTATACTATTGTATTTCCATATTATTGAAAATTGTGCTAATGCTAGTGAATGCAAGATTCAAATGGTAAGTATATAAAATATATGAACTAACAAATTTGTGTAGAAATTCTGGGGGAGTTATACATTCAGGGGGAGAAAAATCAAAGTGTTGTCATCAATCAAAAATGGGGAGAATGTTGAATAACGAGATTTTGATCGATGTCAACGAATAAAGCTACTATGGTAATCGAATCATAAAGATAAGGTTATATATATATACACACACATTGAGTCATGTTAGAATTATGTTAAAATCTATCCTCAAGTATACACGAATGTGCTAATCAAGTTTTTTTTATTTATATATAATTTAAAACCTTCAAAAAGCCAAACTGTGCATGAAATTGCCTACCAGTCAACTGGTAGGAAATCCACCAGTCGACTGGTCGAGCAATTTTTGCACATAACGACTAGTTTTAAAAGTTTTATATAAATAAATTATTTGTACCAGTCAACTGATGATTTTTAACCAGTCGGCTGATTCGACCTAGAACTTGTTTTCTTAAGAGTTGCTTCCATTCATGAAGAGATTCCTCTTCATTAATCAAAGGAAATTTACATATCTTTTTATGGAAACTATTCATGAATGATTGCTACTCTTAGACTATTATATAAACAACTTCAATCATGTTTTACAATAACCTAATCTTTCCGATTTTTACTGATTTTTCTTGTCATCATTCTAATCTCTCCATTTACATTCTTTGCAATTAAAAGCTCTCCAATTTCAATACTTGTTGAATCCGTGAATCATATTAATATCATTTGATTCAACAAGTAAATTTTACTTCCTTAAATCTTCACATTCAAAGCATATACTCGAGGATCAGATTATAGGAAGGTTGTACTTAAAATATTGGCTATCCGTTTGATTCGAGAACATAAATCAGAAGCCAAACTCTTGTAATTATTAAAGACCTATGCAGTTTCTCAGGCGAGAGGCATCCTTGTTGGGGCTCGGGTGTACTGACCTATTCCTCCGGGTTAAGAGAGGGAGTTTTTAGTGATTTCCGAAGAGGAGCTTCGGGACTGGATGTAGGGCGCGAAGTCCGAAGCAGTATAAAATTCCTGGTGCCTTTTTAACTTACTTTACTGCATTTTATTATTTGTGATATATCATATTAATCTCTATTTATTTGCATAACTATTACAGAATCAACGCGTTAGTGTCACATTTATATTCTGCAATATCTATATAGAAAGATCCTTAAGTCGTATACACACCGACTTTTCATGAGTGACCTTGACTCTACTCCTACAGTGAAGGATTTTTCCGATGTATTTGGTGAGGTCACTTCTCTTCCACCTAAACGCGAAATTGAATTTTGCATTGATCTTATTCCTGGAGCCCGTCCAGTTGTCCTTCCTCCCAGATGAATGGCACCTAAGGAGAAAGTCGAATTGAAGAACCAGATTGATGAGTTGTTTTCAAAAGGTCTGATTAGACCTAGTTTTTCTGAATGGGGAGCTGTTGTTGTTTCTGTAACCAAGTTTGATGGTTTTTTAAGGATGTATGTTGATTATAGAGAGCTGAACAAACTCACAATGAAGAACCGTTATCCTATGCCTCGTATTAATGACATGTTCGATCAGCTTTATGGAGCTAAAGTTTTCTTTCAGCTTGATTTGGCTACTGGTTTCCACCAGCTTAGAGAAGCCGAGGAGAGTATTCCTAAGACAGCTTACCAAAACAATAGTGGATTTTTCGAATGGTTAGTCATGCCTTTTGGATTAATCAATGCTCCAACTTTCTTTGTTGATCTTATGAATCGAGTTTTTCGAGATGTTCTGAACCAGTTTGTCCTTGTCTTCGTCGATGACATTCTTATGTTTTCTAAGTCAGAGAAGGAGCATCTAGTACACTTAACTTTTGTCCTTCAAACACTTAGAAACCATCAGCTGAAAGTCGGATTCTCTAAATGCCATTTCTGGAAAGATGAAGTCTGATTCCTTGGGCACATTATTTCATAGAATGGAGTCTCCGTTGATCCAGTTAAGATCGCTGTGATTATTGTAAGCATTTCCACCTTTCTTTTGTTATTTGAGTTCCTTTCCTTCTTCAGAACTCATTTACCCTATTATATTTCAGGATTGGGAGAGACATAGGACTCCGACTGATACCCGTAGCTTTTTAGGTCTAGCTGGTTATTATAGGAGATTTATCGAGAATTTTACTCAAATTTTTGCCCCTCTTGCTGGTTTGACTCGAAAGAATGCCAAGTTTGACTGGAGCGATAAGTGTGAAGCTGCATTTAATGAGTTGAAGCAAAAGCTTACCTCTGCTCCTATTCTTACCGTTCCAAATGGAAGTGAAGGATTAATGGTATATACTGATGCTTGTAAAGAAGGATTAGGAGCTGTGTTGATGTATAATAGGAAGGTTATTTCTCATGCTAGTCGCCAGCTAAAGACGCATGAAGTTAATTATGCCACTCATGATTTGGAATGGCTCACTGTTGTGTTTGCCTTGAAGTTATGGAGGCACCATCTTTTAGGTACTAAGTTTGAACTCTTTACGGATCATCAGTTGCTTAAGTATATATTTTCCCAGAAAGATCTGAATCAGAGGCAAGTTAGGTGGCTCGAGTTCTTAGTAGCTTATGACCTCGACATTAATTATACACCAGGGAAAGGCAATGTGGTAGCGGATGCCTTGAGTTGAAAGAAGGCCATGTTGTGTCAGATTGTGGATACTTCATCTCTTATGGACAATACAATAGCCAAACAAGATGATGATGTAATGCTTAAGCTCATGAAGGATAATATTCAAAATAGAGAAGGAGATCAACATAATGAATTAGGGGCTCATATTGATCAACATAGGGTTTTACGAACAAATAATCGTATTTGTGTTCCGAATGTTAATCGCTTGAGGCAAGAAGTTCTTAAGGAGAATCATCATTCTATATTTTCTATCCATCCCAGTGTCACGAAGACGTATCAGAATATGAAGTTGTATTGGTGGAGCGGTATGAAGCGGGATATCTCCACATACGTTAGTAAGTGTGCCACTTGCAAACAGGTCAAGGCTGATCACCTGAAGACCGCTGGATTGTTGCAACCTCTTGAGATCCCTATTTGGAAGTGGGATCAGGTTTTTATGGATTTTATTGATGGTTTTCCTAGGACGAGGAGAGGTAACGAGAGTATTTGGGTAGTAGTCGACCGATTGACCAAATCCGCTCATTTTATTCTGGTCAAAGCTAGTCGCACAGCTTCGAGCTTAGCAGAGATTTATATGAAGGAGATTGTAAGGTTTCATGGTGTTCCATCCAGTATAGTTTGCGATCGTGATCCTATCTTTACTAGCTATTTTTGGAAAGCTTTTCAAGAAGCTCTAGGTGCCCGTTTAAATCTCAGCATTGCCTACCATCCTCAAACTGACGGTCAAACGGAACGTGTAAATCAGGTTATAGAGGATCTTCTTCGTGCTTGTGTTCTTGATTATGGAGAATCTTGGGAAGATTATCTCTATCTCATCGAGTTCAACTATAATAACAACTATCAGGTATATCTTTTATTTAGATTTATAATCAGTCGTGTTTAAATCAAATTTTGATTCAATTGGATTCCGTTCTTTTAAATTCAGGCAAGCACCGAGATGTCTTCGTTTACCGCTCTTTATGGACGACCTTGTAAATCACCAGCTTGTTGGATTGAGTCGAGCAATCGCCTTGTTCTTGGACCTGATATGATATTGGAAGCAACCGAGAAAGTCGAGGGGATTAGAAGGAAGATGCGAATTGCTCAGGATAGGTAGAAGAAATATGTGGATAGACATAGAAAGGATCTTGAATTTGTTGTGGAGGATCAAGTTTTCCTTAAGATCTCGCCATTGAGAAATGTGATTCGCTTTGGTTGAAAAGGGAGGTTAGCTCCTAGATTTATTGGTCCTTTTCGCATCTTGGATAAATTCGGCTCTTTGGCTTATAAATTGGAATTACCCGAGAAATTGTTGGGAGTGCACAACCTGTTTCACGTATTGCATCTTCGTAAGTATCTTCACGATCCTTCCTTATTTGTTCAGCCATCTACATTAGAGAATTTGGATGTGGAGCCGAATCTCACCGTTGAGAGGAAGCCACTCTGTATTGTCGATAGTAGGACGAAACATCTAAGAAGAAAATATATTAACTTGGTAAAAGTACAGTGGAGTACAGATGATCAGAATTGTACCTTTGAGACTAAGGAACGCATACGTGATTCAAACACAGAGCTATTTGATTCGGGTATTCTTCTTTTCGAATTTATCATTTATGTTTTATCTTATTTGCTATTTTCCCATTTCATTTCTTTTCGAGGACGAAAAGTGTTGAGTGGAGAAGTGTAACGATCCGTCATTTTCTACGTTTTAAACTGCGATTAAATCAAGGTTTGTCTCGAATGTTAGCGGTCGATATCAACAACGGAAAATTTTATATTTGGTATGCATCCAATTTAATATAGCAAACGGTAAAGTTTCATCGGAAAATATGGACGTCCACATGGTGACGTCATTTTACGATAATCAGTACAGTTCTTGAGAGAACAGAAATATTCTTGAAACCCAAATATTTTTACATAGAAAATTTTATGACTTTTTTCTAATGAAGACGATGGGAATTCATTTCGTAAAATTTAGACATCTCTAACTCCGTTTAAATTGTTTCAGTAAAATAGCAACATCTTTGGTGTTCGTGTTGAGATTTTGAAACTCAATTCGTTACACTAATATATGTATACCGTTGCATCTATCTCAGTTTGTTGATCACTGCAGTACATTCACTTGTCAATATTGGTGTTCGGTGCACAATAAAATCAATGTTCTAACCGTGGACATTTGAATGAAGTTTCCTCAAACAGTTTCAGTTTTAAATTTTGGATTCGCTGATTTGAATTATTCTTCATTGTTATCCCAATTTATCTGTTCCCAGTCACCCACGCTTTCCCTATTTTTTGCATCTTCTCACTTATATCCCTTGACTCAGTTCAAACCCTCTTCTTAAATTACAAAACCCATTCTGTTCCTCAACATTTTCTTCTTGCAATTTCAGTTCGCTACAGATCCTCATCCACGTGAGGTAAATTTACATTATTATTTTTTCTCTCTTTCTTTTTCATTTTCTTTTTGTTGTAACTAAACGCGCCCTAAAATAAGCAAGACATCGCATCGGAACCCACCTTCCCTTCGCCTTTCCATCACCGTAGCCAACCAATCCGATGCCGATCAACCTAGATCCGGCAAACCGACGCCGACCACCCAAGCATCTCCTCCCCGTTTTGCTTCAAAACCAAACTTCTATATGAAAAAAACGTGACTAGGCAGTTCCTCCCTCACTGACGAGCCGCCCTGACACTCGTGCTTCCGACCAACGTCCATCACCTCTCCGACCTGACGTCGACGATGACCAGACCCACTAACATGCAGCCGAAATTCACTCTTGTCGAGACTGGAAAGGGAAACCCAAGTTTCTTCTTTTTATAATGGGTTTGCTATTTCTGAAATGGTCGAAACTTTGCTACTGTGAAGTTTTAAACTTGTGAAACTAAGATTGAGTTTTGGGCTTGCTGTACTAGTTTGAGAGACCATAGTTTATATATATATAATCTCTTTAGTTCTGTACCCGCAGGGCCGGTCCGATGGTTATGGTTGCCCTAGGCGAACACCAAAAGGCAAAAAATTGCACGTGGAAAAACTGTTGTAGCTGCTGAGTATTGAACTAGCGACATCCCCACAATGGTTTAGCAAACATACCACTGAACCACTATGCCCTCAATAAACTAACCCTGGTAGTATATATATCAATATATTTTAAAGGACATTGACTATTTTGCTGCCCTCCTCCACCACCTCTGGTGGTGCTGCCCTAGGCGGTAGTCTCTCTCGACTACCCCTAGGGCCGGGCCTGTGTACCCGTTCCTTGCCCATTACCACTGTATTATATATATCTATTAAATAATAGTAAAGCAAAAGAATTTCAAGCTCTCTCCTTGATTTTCTCAATTCTCCTTAATTCTCTACTTTACCTTTATTCATCTTAAAACTCTCCAGATATTTTGTATTAAATTTGAAATTTAACATAATACTCTATGCTATAATTTCTATTTAGCGAATTTCATTTAGGCGGTGCAGAAGCCTCCTCAACATTTCGTGAAATGAGCAGTCGCAGTCAGTCGCAGATTCCTTCTATTTTCGTGGTCCATTCCTCTTTCCTTTTCCCTTTAATTATTTACTGCTAATTTTGACGGATGCTTCCCTCTGGCTTTCTTTTCCGCAGATCAGAATCGATGGCTCCAAATCGATAGTCAGGTTTGTTATTACTGTGGCTAACCCTAATTTATAAATTTAGTAACTTGCGGTTTTGATTTTAACCATGTTTCCCATTTCTAATTTCTTCTAACATGCACCTTTTACCTAACCTTAATTTCAAGTTGGGGCTACATCAAATTGCCATGGCGGGTCAAATTAAAGAGGCAAACCCATCATGACTTTAGGATTACTCCAGTAATTGTTACTCATGCTATACTCGCCGATTACAAGACTTTCCCCACCGTTCTTTTATCGCCAGCTATCTTCCACTTGCTCAGAATGATTTAAGGTGGTGGTTTATCCAGTCCATAGGCTCTTCGCTTTTTTATCTAATTAACCATTGCATTTCAAGTAAAAATTCCTTTTTTTAGTTTATATGATTAGGTCTGTTATGCATCACCAAACTTGATTCTTCCTGGATTTTCTGCACTGATTCATCATGTTCTTTCTTATACTAAGTTTTTCCTTTAATTTTTTTAATTTACTTGAAGCTGCGGTTGAATCTTTTCGCGGTGGATTACGATTATAGAAGTGGCATAGACAGTGACCGTTATGAAAAATTCTCCAATGGCTTAAGACATGGTAGTAGTTGTAGGATGATGTTGGTTTTCTTAATTTTTGTGCACAAAAGATTTTTATTACATGAGTGTTCTTTCTCTGTTTTCTACCAGAAATCATGTATTCTTTCTTCTATGAGTACTGTGTTTTTTCTTTTAACAAGTTGGATGGATATCAAATAATCATATTGCATGTATGGCATATTAGGCGTTCATCTTCTTTAAAAGTGAAATTGCTCTGTGCTTTAAGCCCATTGTTCATAAGCTTTCATATACATTTTATGTTATGAATGTTATCTTATTTGAATAATTTAGGTCATTCCCTTAAGATTTTAAGTTTTTGCTTTGGCATTTTCATTTAGCAGTCTGCCTTTGTCACTTTGTATAATAAATAACTTTTCTCCTAAAATTTATAATAGGATTAATAATTCAACGTTTGTTACTTGGTCAATGTGTATTTTCCTTCATCGCTTCCTGCTGTCAAGCCTTCAGCTATATATGGTTTGTATTATTGGTACAGTAAATTTACTTCATTTCACATGATTTTATTTGATTTTTACTTCATTCTGCAGCTTCACACAAGGAAATAAATATTTATTTATTTGCCATGAATCGAAAATCCATAGCTAATGAACATAGTAATATTTGTATTGACTTAAAAATCTAGAAACTACAAGAGGTAATAAGTGACCTACATAACAGTTTCAATATTAATGCATGATGAGCATGTAATTTTCCTACAACTTATTATCTTTTGCAAAAATCATGTATGGTTCAGATATAAACCAATTAATCACAAACAGGTTACTCATATTATCATTTAAGCGCTTTGGTATTTCAACAATAAAAAAACTACTTAATAATTTTATACACATATTATGCTGCAAGATGTGACTTTTCGTCCTTTTTTATTTATGTTAAAGATGATTTACTGCTAATTCTAGACATGAAGAAAATTTTTGCTTTTTGATTTCACTGCTGTATTTACAACTTATCCTCTTTCCGTATCTTCATTCTTTTTTCGGAATTGGTTGTTTTGTATTTTATGACAGAAGATGAAAAAAATTAAAATGCTTAGTATACTTCTTCCTATTCGTCAGCGTGCATGGTATTTATGCGCCTCATGCCTACAACTGTTACTTACCATTAAAATCATTTTAAGCAACAATAATATTTTTTTTCCCTTTTATATTAGGTATGTCTAATTGCTTTTAAATTTACCTAATGAGATTGTTTTGTACTTGATTATTGAATCATTACCTTATAGGTTTTCTAACAGAAATTTATTCCTTTATTTCCTCGACTATTTGCAATGTAGTATTGTATAGTGCTAATTGTACTGTGTTATGTGCTATATATTGGTTTTACAGTATATTGAATAGTATTTTAGGACTGGGCTTTTAATATTTTTTCATGTTTTCCATACGAAGTCTTTTGTACTTTTATCTATTACAGTAGTGAGAATATTCAAAATATTAATAGGCAATGGAGATAAGATTTTTCAGTGTTTCTTAGATATTAAATTTTACTGCTTGTATCTTTTTGTCCCTACATATTTTACTACTACTTTTGCTTCAAATCATGCTTATTTTCCTCAGGTACCTGCATTCAGTTGTGGTTTTCCCCCGATAAAATAGCGAAATGTCTTGCAAGAGCAGAATGTTTACCTCCATTCAGGTGAAAAAAAATCTTTATTTATTGGTTGTTATACGACTCCCTCTCTGTTTCCATTTAATTTGATGTTAGGCTAGACCTACTCAGTTTTAGTATCTTATGTGTTTAAAAACATTACCGTGTATACAGATTTAATTTAATTTTAGTTTGTAAGCAATATGATAAATATGTTAGCTGATGTGATTTGATTTAAATCAAATGCATCCCTTCCTACCATAAAGCCTTTCTATGTATTATTCCTGGCAGCTATCAGTTCCAATTACTTTTGGCATTTTATTTTGTCTGATCATGCAAGCTATCCCTACAATATCAATATGCTCATTCCTTACAAATGCTCCAAGTAAATATATTTACCTTTTTATTCCTGTACTTATGTGATAATGATGTTGGATGGTGTGTTTCATCATCCCTCTTTGTTAGCTTCAATTTTCTTTTCTCTACAGTTTGAGCATATGATAATTCTTAGTGTTTGTTTTGTTTTTTGCTAGATTTTAATTGATAGTTTTATGGCTATACGATTCCAAATAGAAATATGATATTATATGTTAACCAAATGGGCTGTCAGTTAAGTTGTTGCAAAAATATTGAATTTAACACATATGCATTTTTGTTATGTATTATTTTGGAATACACAAAACTCCATGTCCGTTATTTTTTGTTATTTCTATACTACCTCGAATTCCTACATAGAATACCGTGCAAACGTTTACAACAGTTATATATTCTGATATGAAAAATGCAATTTGTAGGATAAAAACTCACAGGGACCTGCCAAATTTAATGTTAAAGGACAAGAAAATTAATATCGATTTTATTAAAAGGTCTTAAACAAATATCAAATGACATAGAAACTAGAAGGTTCTGTAAATCATGACTTTGCAACTTAAAAGAGAACGATTATAGCATTTTGGGAAAGGATGAAACTGTAGTTAACAAGATGTTTTTTGTTCAATATTATATCATAAAGAGAATTATGCATAAAAAAATTCGACAAGGTTACTACCAGATTGTCCTTTGTTTTCCATATGATTACTGATTAATTGTCCGCTGTGAATAAAGTATTTTAGATCATCGATATTTTGTGTGATCTAGATTACATATAGCACAAACTAAATTAGTTTAAAATTTATAGCAAATAAAACGAAAATAAACATTGTGCCACATCTTTCCAAAAAATTATATATTTGTGTACTTGATGTGTGAACAGTATGTCTCTCTGGTTTATTTTGCCGTGTTTGGATGTTTTGGAAAATATTTCAACTGCACTTTATAGAGACAAAGCACTGAAATGTACTCAATATGGAATAACGGGTGCTACAACTGGGTGTGCCCTGTTGGTGTTACAAATGGATGTTGTGTTGATCGCTGCCCAAAAACATATCACTATTGGCTACTTCGTTGCTGATTTCAATACTTCGACGATTTCATCTTAGTAGGTATTGTATTTTTTTTCTGTTATTAATAATCATTAATCGTATAGGAAGGAGTTAATCGTCATGAGTTTTAAATTTGTTTTGACTTGGTTTTCTATTTTCTGTGTTTATACATCTACGAAGAATTCACAACGAATTAACAATTTTTTATTTTTTATTTTGGGTTTGCTTTATTCCATGTTACTGTTAAATATCTACAGTCTTATATAATTCTCCCATTTATTTTTTATTTTGGACATTAATTTATCAAAAATATCGATGAAAGCCTATTTTACTATGGAAATAATTTTTGGGGAAATTGTATTAATAACAGTTGTATGCAACTGACTCTCTTAATATCGATATGTTAGTACCACAAAATTATGGTAGCAGCAAAAATATCTGAAATATGAATTTTAGTCACTTCTATAAATTGAATTCTCAATTGTAACTTAATTTTTGTTTGCAACGGCATATAAAAAGTCTTTTCCTATCCAAGTAAAAATTTGGAAACGTAATATGTTAAGGATAATTTGAAACTTAGAAAGACAAAGTTAGATAGCTACAAATAAAGTTAGGCAGCTACATGCCAACATTCTGAAAATTGTGTTTACAGCTTCAAAAGTCCAATAATTTTGTCTACATCATAGTGTGAACAATAATTTTAGCAATAATGGCTGCATCTGAGCGAGCAGGTGTTTGCATATTATTATATAGCATGTAATGGATATATAATTATGTATTAAATTTTATTTACTATTTTGCATCCATATATGACATCAAAAACTTAGTTTACAGGATTACACGTTATTAAAAATAGATGGCCAAAACATTACGGGAAAAGCGCTTAGCAGGAACAAAAGGTTCCAATGAGCACAATCGTTGCTTCACTGTAAAGATCACTTACACTTGGAAATATAAGACACTTGCACATCATAAGATTGCTTGGCTTTTATAGAACAAACATAGAATTGTGTTGTTATATGACTACATGTGGAGTAGGAGTTTAGAAGGGATGTTGCACAGAATTAAAGGAGCATATTTAGGCCTAAGATCGCTATAGAGGCGGCTTTTGGGTTGTGCTATCTACGCTATGATAGCATGTCTTTGATACTTCACAAGGATGCTAGGTGTAACAATGTATTGCTGGGCTGGCCTATGCTGCTGATTTTGGGCTTGCTAAGCTTTTGCAGAGGATATGCATTCATGTGCATGTCTTCCATTGCTATAGTTTTGGTTTTATTGCTCAAGGCATTTCTATTAGTAAGTATTTGTATCGTTGCAATGTATTTGGTTTACTGATTTGATAAGTACATTGATGTAACATTTAATACACATGTACATGTACAGTATGCATGCACACTTAGGATGGACGAGAAGAGTGATGTGTATAGTTTTGGAGTGGTGCTTTTGGAGTTGGAAAAGAAGAAGGGGCCCATGGACGAGTCCGATTTTGTTCACATTTTTTAGCAAGTGTGAACAAAACACTCGGCTCCTATTGGAGGAATTCAGGGGGGTCCATGTGTGACCCACCTGATTCCTCCAATAGGAGGAAAGTGTTTTGTTCACACTTAAAAAAAAGTGTGAACAAAATTCTATTCGCCCATGGACATGAGACCAGGTGGATATAGTTAGATGGGTACGTCAGCAATGATGGATATGATTTACAATGTTGATTTTTATATTTCTTAGATCAGGAAAGTTACGGAGTTCATGTGATACGGCCACTGTATAATTTAACATTGTCGTCCACTTTTTTATGTTGTATGTTGCCCAAATTAAGTTACTATTTGTAACACTTTTGCTTTATTATTTTTCTTATGTGTATCACTATTGTTAATCAAATATTTTGTGAATTTAAGTCGACATTCATCCAATGCGAATACGAGCTGCGTGTGTTTATGCTATTTAACGTACATCATGGGGACCATATTTTCCCAATATTTGATGTAACCATATATAGTTGTAACATTCGTTGCTTTTCTACATGGCGTGTACTCGATCATTTTTTTTTTTTGGATTGGGTACTAAGACTGTGATCTTTGAATATATTTTGGTTTTGTGTTCGGAACTTAATTAATAATGTGTTTGGTTCAATCCGTTTCAGTGTGTTTAAATTTGCAGGATGCATAAGCATATGAATGTGATGTGACTTTAACAATTACGACAAAGATGACACATGACATTTTTATAGGAAGATGTAAAGTAACCTTTCCATAATTTCCCAGTTCTTTTGGTTTCATGAGTAGGTTTTTATTCTATTTTCAAGAATGATGGATAATATAATTGTCTGTTCCGAAATTATAAGTTGATAATAGCTATGAATTTGTTTCCACTTATGGATTTATTTGATTTACATTATCTTTTATTGCTCAAGGAGCATGGGTTAGCATACGAAACATTTGAGATGATTTAAAATAATTAATATTTTTCTTTGTTTAAAGAAATAGTGATATTGTATTTTTTAGCGAGCGTATGAATTTGATGCATTTGGAAAAATAAGCGGGTTATAAATGTTATGTTAATTAAATTTAATTTTAAACTTTTATTAATTTATAAAATTAATAACTTTCGTATGTTATTTTTATTTGAGAGATAGTTTTGTGCATTACAATCGTGTCAAAGAGTTCTACATTAATGAGTTTGTTTGAACTAAATCCAAACCATTATAATTTTTTAATTGATTAATTTATTTTTGCAAATTATTGAGATGTATAAATTATTAAAAAAACAAGAAATTAATTAAATTAAAAATCATAATTTCTAAAGCTCACTTAAATATACATCCGTAGCCCCAAGCTTATTCTCCGTGCATTCAGTTTTCTCATTTAAACATCCCGCTTAAATAGCCCGTTCAAGTATTCCGTTTCAGTTTGTCCCAAAGGTAACCATAGTCCATGCTAAGCATCTGTTGGGTTTGTCATCTTCTATTTCACGTGAACACATATGACTAACATGCTTAAAATACTTCGTCTTTCCCTGCTGTTTAAATTTCATCCACATGTTTAATTATAACGTCATTATGTTTATAACCATCATTTTATGAAGGTATCATTATCACTCAATATTATATTGGTATATGTTTCATATGTTACTAG
The DNA here is from genome assembly GCA_030737875.1 of Allium sativum. Taxonomy (NCBI): domain Eukaryota; kingdom Viridiplantae; phylum Streptophyta; class Magnoliopsida; order Asparagales; family Amaryllidaceae; genus Allium; species Allium sativum. The sequence goes on along the minus strand of CM060926.1, from coordinate 120,925,045 downwards.
GCACTAATCTATCATTAACATTGTAAATGGTAATGGTGTCACTCTGCTACTATGCATTAGTTGGTTAGTAAGTTATCTATATGTAAACCCGAAAAATACTTATTAGTTATTAGTTTATGGTGAATTGCTATATGTTTGCCTAATAATAACAGGGGTATTATGTGTATTGGCATACGTTTTGTTTCTACTACTGTTAAAAGGCAATTTCATAAAATAAAACTAGGATAATTAGTATGTCTGACATAATTTTTTACATGAAGCCAAAATGCCTTTATTTTGCACTTTTTTGCAAGAGTAATTGCAAGAATTAATAAAGTGGACTGTATTATAAATTTTAAAGCATGAAATTTACAAATATTGTTATGGTTGGAGCCGATAAATTCATCCAGAAAGATTCAACTTTACATTCGGTCTTATTGTCGTGAGGTGGAGTTGATGAGCTCTCCCATAAGGCTCTTGCAAGGATATAATCAAGAAAAATCTATAAGATAAGGCTATTGTAAGTTGCAGGCGCTACGCAAGACTCCATCTTAAGGCAATTTTAATTAATGGAAGAAAAAGTATGGACACAACAACCAGTTGTCGCCTAAGCGGAATATAGAGTAGAAGATTGTTCTCTTTTCAAGTTATTGTACTCTTTTTGGTTTCCTTCTTTTTTGTGTTGAAGTGCAAACACTGTTTCTTTTTGAAATATGTTTCGGTGGGAGTATGGAAGTTATTAGAAGTTGTAATGCTTAGCTTCATAATCTATGATACATTCCGTTAAATGCTTTGTCAGATAAATTACTCCTTGAAGTCGAAAAAAAGAATTTAAGCCTATTGAAACTATTATATATGCTAATTTAATTTGACACGTGCAACAAATACCTAGACATAAACAAACACGCAAATATGCTTTATGGTCATTATGTTGGTTTATATTCAGGGTTTGACTTCATAATAAACTTCTTGAGTTCATGGTTATTGCCACATTTTTTTTTATAGGTTGCATTAGTAAATATGTGGGATTCTTCAACTTTCATTTTATTCCTGCAAATTAATTTGTAGTATGGTACGGATGTAAGTGCCTAGCTTCATTTTATAGATTACCAATATATAGTATAACATTAGTTAAAATAAGGAGGTTATTGCCATAAAACTATTAGGCCTTTTATAATTGTATAGACCTTAGTTGAGTGTACCCTGTACCAAGTGAGAGAATGGTAAAAGTTGCATATTATTTCTAGGCTATATATCTATTAAATAATAGTAAAGTAGAAACATTTAAAGCTCTCTCATTAATTATACGTGTCTTCTCTCTTCTCCTTAATTATCTCAAGATATTTTATTTTTAAATTAGTTTTTCACTTTTCACTTACTTACTATTTATAACAAATTATTTTACTTCTTCTGTTATTTTATATTTTGATATGAACATCTCAAAATTTACACAATTATTTATTGACGGTTAGCTCCTAACATTTCATATTTAAGTTCATGTATTCAAATTAATTACAAAACCCAAAGTTTAAGAAAACTTAATTAACTAATATTTCTTTTAAATACTAAAAATGATAAAATTATGTTTTTTATTTTTGGAAATACCTACACGTCAAATTTTCTATAATCATTTAAATCTTTTTCAATTCTTTTATAATATTTTACATTTTGTACAATATTTTACAATTAATTATATAATACTAAAACTATTTAAATAACTTTTGCAAACTATAATTTATTGATTCAACTAATAGATCACATCAAGATTAATCATATTAACACTAACAAAAATGAATATATATATGTATATATATATATATACAAGCACGTCAATCACAAAACTTGAATTGTACACATAAATTAAGTATCACAAGTTCAAAGTTGAACTCATTTACGTTAATATATTTACCGTGTATTGCATTGTAATATTAATGTCAAATGCCTACATTTTAAAATTTACTTAGTTATTTACAAAATACTGCATAGTATCATTTAACATTTTACGTTTCAGTCAATATGTTTGAATTAATTAAGTGGTTTTGATTTTAACAAATGAACTCATTCAATAAATTGTTGTTAATTCATCTAACGTTAAGTCTGATGTTTTAAATTGTACACCATGCTCATATCAACAAAAATGGCAAAATTAGTTTTCTTCTGAATATAAAGTTAAATAAGTCACACAGTATAATAATACATGTAAACGATAAAAATAAAAATATACTATACACTCATTTAAATAAATTTATCATAAATTGAAGAAAACAATTTTTGTTTTAAATACCTGCATTTTAACATTTCCACAATCATTTACTGAACCTTCTCAAACTCTTTCGTGATATTTTGTATTTCAATCTATGTGTCTACACTACTCATGAAATCTTAAATTCTACTTATTCAAATAATCTTTAATTCATCCATTTTTCAAACAACTCTTAAAAATATACGTCAATTTTTCTAACAGCTCTTAAAACTCATGAAATCATATATTATATCATAATTTTTTCTTAAACATCAATAATTCCACAATAAATTTATAAATATTTTTGCAAATTTCTTTTTAATTCTTCCTGTTATGTTATACATTTAAACTAACTTCGTAATTTTACATTTAACTTATTTAAACAAATTCTATTAAATAATATTTGTTAATTCATCAAATAAATTACTAACATACATCAGTTTCAACATGTATGTCTATATTAATAAAAATAAAAAATAAAAATCTCGAATATACATACATATTGTTTGTGTAAGTTATAGAATATGAATCACACATAAACAATAATAATAATTTTAATTAGTAAATTATGTCTGTGAAAGTTTATATGACCACAAAAAATAGACACAAATGGTGACATAATAAATCTCCATCATCACATCCCCCCCCCCCCTTCGATTTTCATCCCTGACATAAAGACAAACTAATATGATGGCTCAGATTTTGGATCCTCCAATTTATATCAATTTATTTTATCTCACTAGCCGCTTTCTTTATGTATTTTACATCAAAATTTATTATATATTGCATAACAAAGTTCTCATTTTAACATTAAAATAATAAATACTATTTTTATAATAATATCGTGTGCAACGCACGGGTTACACACTAGTATATATATAAAAAGAAAAAAAGAAAGGACGTTAGCATGAAATTACATCATGCATTAATAGTACATGTGACACATTGTTGTAGCACGGAATTGGTTCATACGTTGATACATGGGAACATGTATATTATGTTATGTATATTAAGTCATGGGGAAATAGAGTTTTGTACTTGCTGAAACTTTTGAAAGAAGGGAAAACAAAAAATTTATTGTTTTGTTTTGTGCCTGGCACATGCATTTAGAAAGGACAAAAAAAACGAACTATGTCATGGAAGAAAATGGACATTTAGTTTTGTCGTAGCATGGCCTTTTACTTCCATGCATGGATACATAGCTAACATGTATATAATCATATATATTTATGTAACTTGTATGTATGTAGTATACTTGCTGCATATATATGAAACAATGAATTTGTTAAATAATAAGTTGGAAACGTGGAAGCATGCAAACAAAGATTTGGATAGATATAGAATAGGAAAGTAACATGCATCTTTTACATAAAAAGGGAAATTGCATTGTTATGTACTGTATGTGACTTACGCATGAAATCTTTTAATGAGAATGAAAACAAACTTTAGTACTTTGCCTTGCGTTATAAAAATATACACATTATATATATATAATATTGAAATCAAACGCTACTCGGTTTATACGTGTCTTGACCGTAATTTGTTTGTCCAGTTCGGTGAAGTTTCCGTGTCGTTCTTGTCTATCGGTTGTTGTCTCTGTTTCTGTGCCATTGAAGGTGAGTTCAACTCACACCTGACTAATATTTTCTTGGTAGTGAATTAACTGTATTTGAAATGTTATTGAAATGTTAGCACTCTATATGTAAATATGACACACCGACATACACATGATTTGAAATGATATTGTGTTAACTGGATGATTGATATTGTTCTGTGCTTATTTAATTGCTAAAATTCACACTGCAAGTTCCCGTACCTTAGAAAATCATTGTGGGTTGAAATGATTTATAGCCGAATCACTGTATAGATTTAGAGACAAAACTGAATCGATTTGCGATGCAGGTTAAAATGATACAAACCCGAGATTTGAAACTTGGCGGATTGAAATGATATACATCCGTACTACTTGACTTGGTAGAAAATTATTACATAGACACCGCTGCTCTACTTTTGAATTTTTTTCTAAAAAAATTATAAAATATTTTAACTTATAAATTATTTTTGATTTGATATTTCATTATTCTTTGGGTTAGTAAAAGTTAAAAATATGTACGTGTATTTTAAGAAGTTATCAAACCAGTTTTATTTAAATCTAGAGTTTTCCTTTAAAGTAAATTATTTTTCAAGGTATTTTAAATAAAATAAAGTAATAAGATTTTAGGAAATTTAACAAATACTTTATTTAATAAATTTTGACTTAGTATAGGTATGTTTCTAAAATTATTTTAAATCTAAGATTTCCTATAAACGATTTTTTAAAGTGATTTATAAATAATGACCAAGGTGTGAAAAATGTAAACGATTGGTTGTTAAAGAGACCGGGATCGGCTATTGTCATACTGTCTGCCAATACCGAAAACCGCTTTAACAACTGTGTACGTGGTGGAGAATTCAGAATGAAGTAAGATGGTTTGACGAACGCTACTGGAATGAAGTAAGAGAACAATATCAGATAGCCTTGACTCTCGGGTCATAATTAAAATGAATAAAACATAAGCTACACCGAGACCAATGGGGTCATACCCCTTATCGAACATGCTTCTTCGAACCCATTCTATTACTTTTGTGACCGATTTGGTGCACACCTTTGATTCGAAGTGTGTTCGAGGTGGGCGGTAGTTGCGGTTATGCGTCACCACCAGTCCAGTTCTGTAAATGGTAGATTCCTACCCTGGGTATTGCCTTGCATGCCTTGTCATATTTATCATGATCGCGCCCACTACGAGTTCGTTTTGTACCGTACCTGTGGAGTGCTCCCTGAGTATCCCGCCGGTTTGGATGGGCTTACAGTACTGTGTAGACTACGGGAATATATATAAACGGTATAGGGGCAATTAGTAATCCCGCTTACACTATTTTGATACTTTATCTTACTGATAGACATTATCGTATGTAACATATTCTATTATGTAGTAAATGGTTTAATGGATCCTTGGAGGATGGTGATCCCAACATCCTTTAAGTTACTTTGCATTTCAGTTGACATTTCACTTGAGTTTGTTTACTAACATGAGAATGTTAGTCCTGACTCGAGTGTTTTGTTTTTACTTTACGCTCGGGTCAGCCTGAGTGTTGCAGTTTTAGGAATTCTTCTTGGAGCTGAAGCCGTTGGAGTTCGCTGGATATTTATCTATTCAGTTTTCTGTTATTCAGTTATTTCCATTCAGACTCATGTTATTTATTTAATTAGCAACTTTGCTATTTTGGATCTCTCATATGTATTTGTTTGAGATTTTGTTTATTTCTAGTAGCTTCATGAACTACTATGTTGTTTATTCCGCTGCAAATGTTGTAATACTCTGTGTCTATGATTTGTGATTCTCTGATTGATTTGTTTGTTGTATATGCTAAGTATTGCCAATTTATATAACAATTTACTGTTTTGAGCAATTCAAGTCAGACATGTGTGGATTATTATCGATTTGAATCATTTGAAATGGTAGGTCGTTACAGGAAGCATACCTTCTTATGGGATGGATGGTGCAGTGAAATCCTGCTTCTGAGTCTTTCTTGGTCTAACCATCTTCAATGGGTATTCGGAGTCTCTTTTTATGGTAGAAAGCAAAATAAGATAAAGGCCTTATGACGAAAAGGGGACAGTAAGGATGGAAGATTTAGGATAGGGATGAAGGTAAGAGAGATGTGTGTTAACAACAGGGGTGAAAGTATAGGAAACAAGGTTAAGAATTCAAGGTTACACCACTCTTTAAATAGCTTAGATCAATGATGCTTCAAGTAGTTAATCGGTATTCATAATCTTTTCACCAAGACTCTTTATATATAATCCACAATCTTGCTTCTTCAAAGCCTATTCCAACCCGGGACGGAACAACACAATTAGAAATGTGACAATGTTATCCATAGAGTTAAAGGTAGAAAAAGGGGTCAAAGGTTCAGGCCATCCTTCTAGCGCCAAAATGTTAACAATATTTTTCGTCAACACCGGAGATAAATCTAAGGAAATGGACCTGAGGATTGAATGGGATTATTTAGTTCCCACAAGCATGAGTTAATTCGCTGCTTTCTAGGTATCAAGGTCTTAAGCCCGAAGAATAGTTACTCTTTCCTCAAGGGGTGAGTATCACGCTTACGAGACTAACAACCAACAATTACCTTGGGATAAGGGTTCCCTAAGCGCGAAGCAAGTTGGAAAGCAAAACGGCTTATAGAAGGGTACTTTGGTAATCTAGTCTTTGGTGCCCGGCTGAATTCACCGCTCCTTAGGTATCAAGACCCGTAGTCCAAGAATTAGTTACTCTTCCTTCAAGAGGTGAGTATCATGCCTGTGAGACTTTAGGGTCAACAATTACCCTAGTGTTTATACCAAAAATGGTGCAAACACCCGCGAAGAGGATGTGTACAATTCACAAGTAATTAGATCTACAAAATTGGAGCCACAAACACAAGAAAAATAATAAGAACACGACAAATTAAAGTGGTTCGGTCTCAATTTTGACCTACATCCACTATAAGAGAGAATTTCATTAGCAATTCAATGATTACCTCAATCTTATATATTTCTCTCTAATATCTTTGATCTCTCAAATTTGATATGGAAATCCTTAGATCTCTGGAATTGCAAAGATTAATGGAATGAATCTTCTATAATTTTACATTCAAATGACCTTCGTTGGTTCCATGTTGATTGAGATTGTAGATCGGAGCTTGAATGAACTCTAATGGAGGTTAGAATGGCTTAGAACATTTGAGAAAACAATTAAGCAACACTTTGTGGAGCTAGGAGTCGGTCCCCCAAAATGTGGAAGCCATGGGTATTTATAGGTGTTGGGAGAATGAAGTGAAGAGGCTGAAATCTTATATGCAAGCTATGGATCGGTCTCAAACTTATTTAACAAAATGCCACTGACCAATCCATCCAGTTGTCGTTTGTTCGACCGACCCATGCCTTCCTCCCACCGACCCATAAGTAGCTTGCTGACCGACCGATCCATGTGAGATGTGATGTGACCAACCCATCTGATGCCTTGCTGACCGATCCATCTGAAAGAAACACGACCGACCCATATTTTTGACATACGACAAACCCATGGCTCTAGCTTTTGGCCGATCCATTGTTTTATTCTTGGCCGACCCATAGAGTACAAACCTAACTGATCCATTGTTTTATTCCTGACCGACCCATAGAGTACAAACCTGACCGATCCATTGTTTGATGAATCTGATCCATCAATGTAATGCATAATTATTAGTGGATAAACATTTGGTCCTTAAATTTTTGTAACTTTTGTTATATAAAAATTACGAGCTTTGAATTTAATAAGTATAATTCAATGTGATGGATCGGCTGGATCGGGCGTAATGAGCCTTCATGGGTCAGCCGGCCCGTATAACTTCTGCCTTTATAACATCTTTTCGGCCCTTGTCTCTTCACTTTCATTTTATTCAAACCGATAACTTCTTTAATGGCGGTCGCCTTTTTATGAAGAATTTTAATCAAGCCAGCCTAATCCTAATCAAATTCGCCTCATCAAGCATCTAGAGAACCTAATTATCCATCGACTTCAATCCCTCCCACGAATTCTTATCATTTTTTAGATTAAATCGCAGCGTTCCTCTCATATTTGAAGCATCGCACCTGTTGCAAGTGATTATTTCCTTTAATTTTGTATCAAATTGGTTTGATAAGATTTAAGGTTTCGAATAGGTGATATTTGATATCGTAATGGCGTGAGTTTGAAATGCGGCGGAATTGACTATGTTGATCCAATGATGTGTGCTTAAAAACACCGCTTGTGTGGTTGTTGAGTGAATGAGAGATTCAAATTGCATTGAACTTCTTAAATCTTGGTTTTGGTTGTACGCCCATGAGTTGTTCGTTGAATTGGCCAAGACTAAGAATTTTGTACGCCCTTTATTTTGCAGTCCATACTTATACAACCATTTTAATATAGATGTTGTCATTGGATTTGAAACTATATGCAAGAAGTTTGAGATTTTGGTTATAGTTGAGTTTTAGCCCTTGAACGTTGAAATGAACGTGAGTTCTTAGGTTTGCTTTTGCTTTCAGAACAATGCACATCCTTGTTTGTTGACGAGCTTTAAGTTTGTAATATAGTGAAATTTTCATATGAGTTATTTTTAGAACTCTAACTTGTATTTAAACTTCACCATTGTAATCTTGAGAACTCTTCCTTGTTGACTGTGCTTGATAATGTTGTCGTGAATCCATTTTTACAGAGTGTAATTTGATCATGCTTGTTGTGTTAACACTGGCTGACCTTACACTTTGAAGTATGATTGAGAAATCAGAAGACTTAAAATATAGATGAATAACCCTTGAATGTGGAAGTACGATGGACTGGCAATGACCGATCCATGATGGGTTGGCACCAACCGATCCATGATGGGTCGGTACTGACCAACCCATTGTACTTTTGTAATATTTCCGATAGCTTTTCTAATTTTTGACCTTTTCCATATCGTGCTAAGCGAATGAATAATTTTAAACCACAAATAATATTCTGAACGTGTTATTTTACTCTCACCTGTCCTGCAAAAAAAACACTCGCATGTTCTGGGCTAATATACTTTATTGTCGACTGCCCATGTTGACAACAAATTAGATAATCATTTTTTAGGAAAATTTAACTTCTATAGTGGATCTCATGATTTATTTAAATGATATATCTGCACTGGATTGTTTTATTGACCATTTATAATCTACCCAAACATTTCTTGCACAAATATAAACTTTCCAACATAAACTTGTAGTGATGCTTGGAATTGTTTGATCAACGCATAATAATTATGAATCCCAAGCCTCACCTTTATGATAACACATATAGTTATGCACTACATAATATTTCTTATCTTAGGAAACATGCACCTGTAGTTTGTTTTCAAAAACGATTATTTGTGTAGAAATGGAAACTCGACAGCGATCACGCCAACAATCGGAGGAAGCATCTGGGTCTACAAGAGTTGAAACTTCTGCCCAGACTTCCGAAATCATGATGGCTAATGCTCCTGGGCCGAATATTAATCAAGATTTCCCTCTAACTCGGCCTCTTGCCGAAGTACCCCAAGAGAGAAGACCAACGAAACTTTCTGAGCGTTCATACAAGAACCTGTGTGCTCAGTTCAGGATTCCAGAAACTGATGCTAAATTTCCAGAAAAGAACAAATTCTCTATTCTCCCACCCCTCGGTTATGTAACAGTTAATCGATACATGCTAGCGATGGGAGTCGTTCCTCCTTTTAATCCATTCCTGGAAATGATCCTCCAGCGCTTAACTATATCCCCTTTCCAATTACACCCGAATGGCTACGCCATTTTGACTGGTCTTTACAAGCTTTTTATGAGGAAAAAGCAACGCGCGCCCACTTTACAGGAGATTTGTTCCTTATATGCTTTCGAAAGGAGGAAGGAACGACCATCAATCATCTTTGTCGAAGAAATCCGGAATTGCAAAGTTATAACTAACTTATTAAAAAATGCTAAAGGATTCATAAATAAGTACTGATACGTCTGATGTCCTGACAGCTTTTATGGTAGGTGGATGGAAGGAGGTGAATGTCTACTGCTCCAAGTTCCTTTATTTCATTTTCCATTTAAGCCTCAGGTTTTAAATCCTTCCTTTGTTTTACAGAAATTCCATCTTCTGACCTAGAAGTTGTTGTTGACCGGGATCTGTTTGATTCTTTTATGGCTGTTGTCGAGGAACAGAGGAGTAGGAATTTTTTAACTATAGAGGAATTTCTTTGTCAATACCTTTTGCTTGATCCTTCCCGTATCTTGTATTAGACCAAACTTTCATTTCATCCTCCACAACCGATAGCTCGAGCACTTAAAAAGCTTCTTTAAAGAAATACTCGGGCACTAAGAAACCAATTCGGATCCAATGAAGGAGACTGAGTAGTCTGGAGAGGTTGGAGCGACCCCTAGGGATAATTTACATGTTGAAAAGGTTGATGAGAATCCCACTATTCAAGATACCCATGAGGAGAGCTCCACGGATACTTATAAGAATCTGATGACCTCAACTCAGCTAAAGATCTTATCCAGGGTGATACTATGACCTCAGATCCGATAGATTTGGTTATAGAAACTAAAACCGATACAACTGCAACCCAACCTTTTCCATCAAGAAAAACGCTAGCGGACATAGGGATTAACTTAGATTCGCCTCTTAAGATCGGTTCCTTATTAAATGCGCATTAGAGAATATTTTTCATGCGCTATAAGTTTCTGATTCATTGCATAAGCTTTATAATTTGCTCCAACACTTTCTTCTCAACATAGAGATTAACAATGTAACTGATACGCCAATCCAAAGCATCTCGTACAGCCTCGTCCTCCACAATACTCACATCATGGCTACTTAATAACTGATAAGCAAAAGCGATGGGCGCACAATCACAAAATACTTTGGATGCAAAGGATAGGGAGAGACTGGAGAGAGAGGGCACGAGGTTCTCATGGTGATAGAGACAAACATGATGACCATCACGATGACCGATATGACAATCGGGAAGATGAGGAAAACCGGCGGAGGAAGAGACATAAGGATGATCGAGGCAAGGATGATTCTCAAAAGCGCCTTAAATCAAACAAATTTCCTGCTGCCACCCAAACTACTCATCCAGTGTTCCTCCTGCTGATATTCAAGCGATTATACAACGACCTTTTTACGATCCTACCCCGCCAACCACTGCACTTGCTAAATGATTCAAGGGTTGGTGCTTGAAAGGCATGTACTTCGACTTGGACATATATCCATCTAATAAACTGGATATACTTAAAGAAATAGAAACCTTGAAAGGCCATATGCTTATGCGGTTGGATACTGCCAAAAGTCAGCTTGAGATGCGGTTAGATGCAGTCAAGAGTCGTACTGAGAAACAACTGGGTTTATGGTATAAGTTTGTTGAAGATCTCTTGAGAGTTAATGGAGTCAATCTTGAAAAAATTGCTACTTTTGGGAATGGCAGGGTTAAATGGGCCAAAGTTCTTGAATCATGGGATAATACCGTTTCCTCTCTCGCACAAAGAAACATTGAGTTAGAAAGGCTAGAGGCTGGAGGCTCAAACAAGAGCTCGTTGCTGCTAAACTAAGAGAAAATACGCTAATAGCGCAAGTCCAAGATGCTCAGTCTGCCCAAAAACTTATTGAATCTCAATTATCCGTGGAAAAGCAAGCTTCCGCCACTTATCAGCAAGAGAATGGTATCCTTCAAGAGAAGATTACCTCTTAGAGTATGGCTCTTTTTGTGGTAATACTAGGAATGAACTTATTAAGGAGGATAGAGTTAAATCTGTGACTGCCCTTAAAAAATCTTAAGCGGATGCCAATGCCACTTTGTTTAAATTTTATGTGTACAGTGTTTTGAGTCGGGGGAGATTATGTTATCTGGGATCTGACTTCGCACTGACCTTGGCCTTAGTCTGCGAATCCGTACTTAAGTACTCTAAAGGTACTCATAACGAAGATCACCTCTTGTATACTCTACAGTATGATGAATCATGTAAGGCCTTGGCCGAGGGGAAGATACAGTTGATGAAAAAGCGAGGATTGTTAAGTGACGAGGCCAGACCTTCTAGGGGGCAAGCTCAGGACATGGTCAACATTGATGCCCCTATTGATCCTGCCAATGTTGAGGCTTCTAGTTCTCAAACTCCAATCAATCCTCCTACTGATCCTTCTGTTGTTTTCACAGAGAAAGATACATTCGCTGAGGAGCATACTGCCACTAAGGATACTCTTAAGGAGCAGAACGGAGACGACGAAGGGTATGATGATGACAATGCGGACAAATACAAAGTTGAGTACAGAAATCCTCAAGCTCTAGGTAAAACCGAGATTGACCAAGCTATATCATACTTGGATTCTCTTTTTAATTCATCTGGATCTCTTGCATTCCATTCTCATTATATCTTTGCATTAGGATTAATCTCATCATAACTTTTTTCCACTGTAGGCAACACGATGATGACTGAGGCTATCATTACTGAATTGACCTTGATGTCGACTTCTCTTGCCCTAGTTTTTACTCATCCTCTGGGTGATGCGTCCTTACTCGATGCTACGACTCCAGGATCACAAGACACACAGATTGATGCACTTGTTAACTTGGATGATGATGCTGACTATATTCCTAGCGATGAGGCTGAAGATTCTGACAATGCGGATGAAAGCCCAGAAAAAGATGCTGAGGATCTAGAAAAGCAGAAAACTAAGCCTTTGTCATCTTCGAAGTGCAAAATAGGAAAGCTCATTGTTAAGAAGAAAGGACTTATCAATCTATCTTCCCTCGAGAGTCCTGGTGGCATAGGAGTTAAGATGAGAACTAGTCAACTGATGCACCTCCTCCTTCTTCTACCAAACTATCTTTGAGGTCTAGTGGCTCGAAGAATGGAAAGAAGAAGATTTAGTGCCTGAGACTAGTTTTCTTCACTTTCTACTATTTCCTTTTAATTATTACTCTTAGACCGGTTGTATATGCGAGTGCCGGTCCTCGCTTATCAGTTTATGCACATTCGTGTTTGAAAATCTTGTATCTGCGACTTGTGCTGTTGTTGATGTGATGAAACTATACTTTGCTTGCTGTACTTAAGCCTTTTGCTTTAGCTTTGTTGTACTTTTTTTATTTGCATTCCACACCTGTTTCTTTTCACATTTATACTACAAGTCATTTTTGTTTGGTATGAAGTTGTGGTGAGCTTGTGGTATATTTTGTGAGCATTATTGACCTGTCTTAGTGCGGTGGTGATTCCCCCATACCAAAGGTAGTCACAAACTTTTTAGATTGGGTGTGATTAACTATACTAAAGTTCCTTAGCTATGGCTAAAGCATTGAAAGTTCCTGCTTTAATGGCTAAATTTGTCGCTTTCACCATTGTACCTGGAGCTTCTTGGTTTGCTCATTAACCAAGGATTTTAGCTTAGTTGTTCAAACTCAAGCCTTTTATTTGAAGGAAATTTCTTGTTTCTGTGCCCGCGCTTGAGAGGTCTTATATTTTTGGCTCAATGTTTATTTGTTTTCCGAATAGTTAATTCAGACATAGGAGACTCTCGTCTGCACTAGGCTGATGTATTCTAGCATTGGTGATTTCATTGGGTGCCTCCGAAAAGGTCTTTTTTTAGGTCCACTAATCATCGCAACTCAAGGTATCTGAGTGCTAACCGAGCTAATGGATGCCTCCAAAGAGGTCTTTTAAAGCCTGCGGATCGCCGAGTATATGGTTAGCAGACAATAATAAATTAATCGTTGCCCCCGCAGAGGTCTTTTGCCTTCGAAGAGGTCTTTAAATCCCAATGTTTGTCGTAATCGGGTCAGGTGTTTCCTGACACTGACGATCAATTGGGTGCCCCTGGGGAGGTCTTTGGTTTCACCCCAATTTTTGTCATAATCAAGCCACGTAGCTTCTGACATAGATGAACTTATTGGGTGCCTCCGAGCAGGTCTTTTACCCCTGAAGGGGTATTTTGAAGCCTGCCGATTGCCGAGTCCGTGATTTGCAGATGCTAATGAACTAATCAAGTGCCTCCGAAGAGGTCTTTCAAATCCGATGATTGTCGGGTCTGTGATCAGCAGACACTAACAATCTAATCGAATTCTCCCCAAGAGGCCTTTATTCCCAATGCATGTCGTAATCGGTTCAGATATTTTCTGACACTAACGATCTCATTGAGTACCCCCTTTTCGGTTGGGAATTTTGATTATCTTCACTTATGAGAGGTTTTATCATTGCGCAGTTTCACGGGACATGCTACTTCCATTACCGGAAGCTCATCGTAACAAGCTATCCTAGCAATAGGAATAGGGTTGTAGGTTTCTCTTTTTAGGAGATGCCCCTTTGGTGAAACTTAAATGCTTTTATCTTTATATTTGAACATTGCATCTTTTAACTGTCTCATTCTTGGTGGCCTTTATTTGCTGCAAAGCAGTGCTTTACACCTTCGTACTTATTGCGAATGGTGTTTACGACACTTGATTTTTGAGCTGTCCCCATCGGGATTTTCTTGTAAAGGTCACCATTTCCTATCATGTTGCTGGTGGGAAATCGTTCAATGGCCTGTAATCAAAATTGATTGTAGCAACTTTGAATAATTAAACAAGAGTTTGCAAATATACGATTCAGGCAAGCGAATTCACTTCTTTCATTCATATGTATACAGTTTGATTACAACGTTTACAAAGTATTTACAACTGTTTTCCAGAAAATATGAATGAAAAATTAGGTAAAATAGCAGTGGAGATGGTTGGCGATCCAAGCCCTAGGAATCTGAAATCCATCTGTCGTCTTCAATTTGAAAGTGCCATCTAGGAACTTTTGCTTTATAATAAAGGATCCTTCCCAACTGGGTCTGAAAACTCAAGTTCCAGTCATTATTCATTTCAATACAAGGTCCTCAATCTCGAAGGTCCATTGTTTGACTATGGAATTGAAATGTCTGGCGATCCTTCTTTGGTGAGCAGTAACTCTGAGCTCTGCTTCATTTCTCCTTTCCTCGAGCTGATCAACTGCTTAAAGTTGCAGCTTCTCATTCTCTTCTTGGTTGAAATGAATCTTGCAGTGAGTGCGAAATTCAAGCTCTACCGGGATCATGGCCTCAGATCCAAATGCTAGAGAAAATGGAGTGTGCCTTGTCGTAGTTTTATGAGTGGTGCGGTAAGCCCATAGTTCAGGTGGAAGTTCATTGACCCAACCACCTTTAGATTTCTTAAGATGCTTTTTGATGGTTTACTTTATGATCTTTTTTACGCCTTCGACCTTCCCGTTAGGCTGCGGATGGGCCACTGCTGTAAAACTCTTCCGAATCTTATACTTGTCGCAGAATTCCTTAAACTATTCGCTTTCAAATTGTGTCCCATTGTCTATGATTATCTTCTGTGGCACACCAAACCTGTAAATAATGCTCTGTAAGACGAAGTTGATAACTTTCTTTGAGGTGATTGTGGCCAATGGCTC
Organism: Allium sativum; assembly: GCA_030737875.1. Taxonomy (NCBI): domain Eukaryota; kingdom Viridiplantae; phylum Streptophyta; class Magnoliopsida; order Asparagales; family Amaryllidaceae; genus Allium; species Allium sativum. The sequence goes on along the minus strand of CM060926.1, from coordinate 120,909,830 downwards.
TGCATCGGCCCATTTCGTGAAGTAATCGATAGCTATAATGGAGTACTTGAAATTTGAGTTCGCAGTTGGTAATACCCTAATTAAATCGATGCCCCAAACGGCGAATGGCCATGGGCTGACCATTTGAGTCAATTCAGTAGATGGTGCTCTCTTGGAATCTTCAAAAATCGTTGGCATCTGTCGCACTTTTTGTGTAAGTCATGGAGTCTAAGTTCACATCTGGCCAGAAGTAACCATATTGCAGAATTTTCTTAGCTAGTGTCTGACCACCAGTGTGTCCTCCACACTCCCCCTCATGCAATTCTGCCAGGATTGCCTTTGATTCCTCTTTGGTGACATAACAAAGTAAAGGCGTAGAGAAACCACGTCTATATAATCGACCATCTTGAATGAGATACATGGAGGCCTTTCTGAGTAGCTTTGTTCTCTTTTTCCGATCATCTGGGAGCACGCCTCTGAGGAGATAGTCTTTGATAAGGGTCATCCACGAATCTGGCTCCGTGGCAGTTTCTAGGATCCAATCTATATCTCGGTCGTCGATGCTGGGATTTGAAAGAACTTCAACTGGAACTATCCCCAGCAACTGTGCATCTCTTGTGCTGGCGAGTTTTGCTAGTGAATCAGCCTTTAAGTTCTCTTCCCGAGGAATATGCGAGATGATGTAGTAATCGAAGTAATCGAGCAGTTCCCAAGCTTTTGATAGATAAACTGGCAAGTTTCCTCCTCTAGCCTGAAACTCTCTCTTAACTTGACATACTACCAACTATGAATCACTGAAAATGTGTAAGGCCTTTCACTATAATTCTCTTGCAATTCTGCATCCAGCAATGATGGCTTCATATTTTGCTTCATTATTTGTTAATGGAAATTCTAACCTCAAGGCATAGCATAGCGAGCATTCTTCAGGTGTCTCAAGCGCTACCCCTGCCCTGAGCAGTATTCGTTCATTGCACCATCAACAAATAATTTCCACCGAGTGACTACTTCAGTAGCTTCTTCCTTGTCATTTCCCCTATCTATGAATTCAACAACAAAATCTGCCAAAGCATGTCTGTTAATTTCCCTTCGCGAATGGTAAGTGATATCGTACTGACTGAGCTCGATGTTCCACTTTAGTAACCTCCCAGAAGTCTCTGGACGGAACAAGACTTGCTTTAGAGGCTGGCTTGTGAGCATGAGACTGAAAATATAGCCTTAGCTTTTCAGAGGCATTGAGCAAACATTACACAAGCTTTTCCAATTTAGGGTAGTTTAATTCTGTTCCTGATAGCCTCTTGCTGATGTAATACACTGGCCTTCACTACAAGAAAATTCACTTTCAACAGCGTTCTAAAAACGCTGTAATATGATACAACAACGTTATTTTGAATGCTGTATAACGACATGTGGTCGTAGGCCCTTAATTTTCAATAGTAGAAAACAAACGCTGTTAAAAATTGAGTTTCACAGCGTTTTCTCTGTCCTGTTAATACTCTATGCACAGCGTTTTTTTCTGAGCTGTTAATACTTTATGCACACCGTTTATAATGAGCTGTTAATAGTTTTCAAATGCGTGTTGCTTCCATTTTCAACAGCGGATTATAAACGCTGTTACAAATATTTCACAGCGTTTTTCTTGTGTTGTTACAGTGAATATACTTTGTCTTTTCATAGAACTAACAACATTATATAAACATTGTCGTTAGCTCCAGATATTTCTACTCCACCATTTTCACTTTCCATTGCAATGTTTATATCAATAATCTACACTCATTTCACCACATTTCAACTAAACAACATACATAACATTGTATCAAACTTGAAACTACCATATGAAAATATAGTTATTAATCATCATTTTCATAAAGTATTATGAATACAATATCCATAGACAAAATTTACAAAAATTCATAAACAAACATATTTATGATGCATGTTAAAAACATACATATTTATCCCTTCAACCTTTGGTTCTGGAAATACTGCTTAAGCATGTCGTTTATTGCTTCTTTTTAGTCCACACTGCAGATTGCTCCATTGTTCGTCTCTTTAATGCTTCAAGTCCACTTGAGCTTCAACACTGTAGGATTGGACAGTCTCAATAAATGAAAGAAACACAGACAAAAGCAAGCTGGTATGGTATAAGCTTAATCAATTCTCATTATTAATTATCTATTAGTGAAACAATGATGATTTCTTTTAATCATCGTTGTCATCATTGGACATTGTGCAATGGTGCTAACGGTGCACAACGCCAAAGTAATGGTGCACAGCGCTAAAGTAATGGTGCACAAGTACACCACTCTTATGATGCAAATGCACCACAGTGGTGCAGATGCACCACTGTGTGGTGCAGTTCACCAGTGTGGTGCGTTTGCACCACTACAGTGGTGCACATATGCAACGTTACTGTGGTGCAGTGCACCACCGCATAATGTCCGCAAAGAGATGAAAAGGATAAAAGTCCTAACTTACGAGGGAAATGAAACTGCATAAAAGCGAAAAACCAAAATGTCCGATTTTGAATATAATGAAGACAAAAGATGATCACCTATACAAGTGCAGAATAACTGATTTTGAACATAATGAAGATAAAAGATGATCACCTGTACAAGTGCAGAAAAAAAGTGAGTATGCTGGAATCATAGGTTGCTCATCTAACTTTCCATCTAAGCTAGGTATTGTGTATGCTGGAATAATGGGTTTCCTGGTCTCTTGATTACACTAATGTTTATTATGTACCCACCATCAATTGCTTTTCCTGGTGCATTAAGAATCTCGGTGCCTAAACACTTTGTAGACAAATAAGCGACTTAAAGATGGAATATTTGCCTAGTTCATGATATATGCATTTGTATACTCTGTTCAGCTAATGCATTACATTGCTAGATTCTAATAAAACCTTTGATATGAATGTTCATTTATGAATCAAATCTCGTTATTTTTATCCATTCATGAATAATTATTGCAAGAAAATGCAATTTATCTCTCGTCTATATGTAGCTCTGTTGGCACATAAATAATAATTTCTTGTTAACTAATGAATATTTGCTTGCAGGAGTTTCATTTGCAATATTACCCTCTTATGATTATAGTATTTTAAAACTAAACTGTTAATTGTTTTAAGTTGCCATGTAAAATTTTGCCACGCCTCACATAATATGGTAGCTCAGCCACCGGTTTATGTATTTAAGTATTTTGATAGTCAAGGGACTACTTGCTATGCAACCTTTCATCATTGAATGCATGATTGTTGGCTTAATAAAATTCTGTACTTTTCTTCATTGGAAGTCAGGTTACTTTATTCGGCATAAAGATGTTCAACATCTGATTTATGCCCTTAGGGAAAAACAATATTCAACTTCTTATAAGATAATACCTCAAAACGTATTTATCAATCAACAATAGTTTGCAGGGTAAGAAAATAGAAAACACATGTTGTTAGAGCAGTATGTCCAAGTGTAAAATCAATTCAATAGAGCTGCATGCATATGAAAAAGCTGAAAGATTCCAAAATGCATATTATTTGATTTTTTTAGAGGAAACGGTTTACCACTTAGCACTTCTGACTTCGCTTCAGCATGCTTCAGCACATATCTTGTTACAGGCTTGCAATCGACATCATATTTTCATCATCTCTTGCTGCAGCTCAACTGCAAATATGTAGAGGCATATGAATATATTAGAATAGAGTTGAACTCACTCTCTCTATCAAGGATCAAAACAACATAATTATACAATCCAAATAAATCTTACCCACTTACCCGCTAACACTTAGTAATTTTACTAAGTAGGAGAAACATACCTGGTTCCAGCTGAAAGCAGGGTCTTTACGAGGAGCATATGTTGATTAGTGGCCGAAACATCCTAACTTTAGATCTTAGAATCGCGATGAAGGTGACCAAATTTGCAGTAATAAGAAACAATAATTAAAATTGAGACTAAATATTTATCTTCATTGCAGAAATTCTTTCAAAGGGCATAGAATTGAAAATTGGAACAAATTTAGAGTAAAAAAACGTTTTCCTTTACAAGAAAAACTGAAAAAGGTTATGTAAAAAATATCCGACCGTGGAGTATATCTAAATCTACGATATTTAAAAATTTCAACTTGCATGAAATGAGCTTACCAAGTCAGAATCATAAATCCGATTTTTCACTTGAATGAATTTCCTTAAACAACAGAGCACTGCACCAAATTTGGAAGACTGGATCTCTCTATTTTGAACTGCTACTATTTGGAAGCTTCAAAAATAGCCTATAATCTATAGAAAAGTTAGCAAATCTGACAGATACTTGTGTGATTAGACTAACTAATATCAAAGAAAAATTTGTTTGTTTATAGAAATAAGGACAGAAATAATAATGAGTCTATCTATATGCTGTATAAACATAAATGCATAGTACATGTAACATATAAACACTGCTTAATTTTATAAATATTATTTTTCATGAAAATAAAACTGTAAACTTGTCATTTGTAACTTACAGGTTTTATAATACGGTATACCATGTAGCAAGGAAGCCTTTAAAATATCATAATTGTATTACTTTATGAGTAAATATCCTAAAAAACCGAGACCCTTTTTCGTTTGAAAACGAGTTCTGAGTTTTTAACTTGTAGTTCAAATAACATGGGAAAATTAAGTCATTACAACAGGAAAAAAATTATACATATAGTTTTTATATTCTCCATAAGACCAGAAGTAAAAATTACAATTTTCGATTTAATATTGAAAGCATTTTCCAAACTGACCGCTTTCTCTTCCATGCGTTAATAGATACACATTGGAAACAAAGAACACATTTTCAAACCAACAGATCCCAACTTCTAAGTGCATAATTATGGAAAACAAGGTGCCAAATTTAGTCAAGCGCTAGAATTTAGCTATCCGAAAATCTGGTGTTGTCAGGTGCATCCTTGTTGATGGATGTAAACCAATAAAACTGAAAAAGAGGAAAGAAGAAGAGAGACAAAGGACCGGGGGGGAAGGGGTGTTTGACAGAGACGCAGTGCATTTCATATAGAAACTATTGGTATATTATGTACTTACTCCTCGCAAAGCTGACATTTTTGCAAATAGAGCAAATCCATGCAGTCCTGGATAAAATAGAGCTACAATAATGCTAGCAAACATGATGTAGATGAACCATCGTCAAATCTTATTTTACAAGATGTACTTTCTCCTATGAAAATTATGATTTAGCAAAATATGATTAATAGTACATTTTAACCTCGAAAAAGGAAAAAAATTGTACATCTTAAGCATTTGCTTTATGCAACATTTTGTCTGTGTAATAGACTTTGAACTAAGCCAACTAAGCTTCAACAATTTTTTATCTAGCTAAATGCCAGAATTAAAATAGACTTTGAAGCTTCACCATCAAATGGTTGGAACTTGGATTGAACAACACAAGAAAATTAGATATTGTAATAGTGGGCACTGGAATTGCTGGTCTCGCTACTGCTCTTTCTCTTCACAGGTACTCTTTAATTGAATACCTCCAAGATCATTTCAAGTACATGAACAACTATCATACGTACATAGGCTTGGAGTTGGATCACTACTGCTAGAGCAAAGCAAGTCGTTGCGAACAAGAGGTACCTTGCTTACGCTAGTCAAGAACGGCTGGCGCCTGCTCGATGCAATTGGCATCGCAGACGAGCTCATAACCAAATTCTCCGAAAGCAAAGGGTATGTTTTTCTAGCCATTTCTATGGATTTTACAATAGTTAAGTACCTGCCACGAGCTTGTAGGTTGGTGGCAAAATCATATGATGGGAGAGAGCTACGATCATTTACATTTGACAAAGAAGCACCGGGGTATGTGAACTTAATCCACATCTGACTTATCTTTTAAAAATGTAGCCACTTTCTCGTTGAGGTATAAATCTAATAGTGGGTTTAAAGGCGAGAAGTGAGGGCAGTGGAGAGGAGAGTGCTGCTGGAGAGCCTAACGAGTCCACTGCCATCCGACCGGATACTGTACAAATCAAAACTGATATCCATTAAGAACCAAAATTAATAGAATGAGACTATATTACAGCTTGAAGACGACTCACAAATATTTGACACGGTACACTTTCATTCTCTTGTTTTACGAAGCCGACACAAGGCTAAACGATTTGATCAACAGATTGTGATAGCGTGCGATGGTGTGAGATCACCAATCGCAAAATGGCTTGGATTCTCAGAACCTAAATATGTCGGATATTTCGCATTGTGTGGCCTTGCTATATACCCAAAAGGTCACTCATTCAAACCACACATAAACAATGTGTACGGCCGCGGTGCATGAGCTTCAATGATTCAAAAATCTAACCTATCAAAAAAAGTGCAGCAAATATACTAACAATATCAAACTAAGAACTGGGAAGGTAAATTGCAAGGAAGAAAAAACTACAAATAACCAACAACAGGAATTGAAACTGGTGGACAGAAAGAGCTACCAGCTAACAATTGAAAGCTTCAGGTTTCTTCACACATTTTACAGTGTCATCTCACCCTATATGTATACATACACAGTTGAAAGGCACCTTTACTACTCAACAATTCCAAGCCCAACAAACCCAAGACTGACAGCCCATTCCATGCAACACAAACAACCCAGATAGAAGTATTTACAAGCCTAAAGCATAAATAGATCAACATCAATGTGAACATTAAACAACGTATACCAGACTGGTTTGAGAATAAAATCATAATACTTTGAAAATCCAAACACCATTGATTCCTACTCTTAGCATTTACAAAAAAATTGCAATAATCAGATCTAAAGCTTACCTGTCAGAGCAACTTTGGCTAAACCACCATTAATAGAAGACACAAGCACGTCAGCACCATTACACGTCAGTGACGAACATCTCCTGCGAACAACAATCAGAACAACAAGTTGTCCGCATTTCACAGGAAAAACGGAACAAAAAAACTATCCCAAATTACAAACCAGGAAAAGAGCTCGGTTGTATCCCTCAAGCAAAGACAACTAGCAATAAATCTGGAACAGCACATATCTAAACTCTCTTATCAAGAAATTACATGAGTTTGTACACTTCGTATTTGACTTCAGCTTTAGATCCATGTGCGCCTGCATCAGAAAATAATTAAGCAAAGACGCAGGATTATTGCATAAGATTGCATTAAAATAATTGAAATAATTTGATAAATGATACAGCAGGATAACGAGGTTTGAGGAAGTCGCAACTCTGAACAGTATGCAAAATTCACGGAGACCACGATGAATTTTAAGTAATTTTAGATTTAGGTTTTGTTATTTTGGGGCTATGGAGGACATGTTTTAAGCGGTGAATGAAAAACTTCGGCGGGCTTAAAAATTACTGAAGAAAACATGTGGTAATAGAGGGCGGTGAATGAAAATTTTACGCGGGCTTAAAATTTATCAAAGACAGGTGTTAATACAGCATTGGATACCGTTTCTAGACCTTTTATCCAGTTTGAAAAAGGTTTACAACTGCATTCAACGTTAGAATGCCATTCTTCACTGCGGTTATAACCAACTTTTCTTGTAGTGCTTTGAACTTTCGATTCCTCTCTGACCAAAGCAGCGCTTAATACATGGGATGATACTGCCAAATATAAGAATAGATCTTCTCCGCCTTTAGGCTTGGACAACATTTGCGGTGATTCCATGTGCTTGATTAATTCTTCAAAAGCAGTTTTGACATTCCGGAGTCCACTGGAAATCTTTCCTTCCTTTTCTTAGAACATCAAAGAGAGTAATACACCAATTTGTTGCCTACGAAACGGTTCAAAGAAGCAATTTTCCCATTTAGACTTTGTAGCTCTTTCTTCATTTTGTGGGCTCACATTTCTTACAAAGCAATTTTCTGTGAAGGGTTGGCTTCGATACCCCGGGCATTAACCATAAACCCTAGAAACTATCATGACGTGACCCAAATGAACACTTGAGAGGATTGAGTTTCATGACGTATTTTCCTAGAATATTGAACATCTCAGCCAAATTTTCTAGATGATCATCGGTACTTTTGGATTTTACCAACATGTCGACTACATAAACCTCCATAGTCTTGCTTATTTGTGATTTGAACATGGAATTGACAAGGCGTTGGTGAGTCGCTCCAGCATTTTTCAACATGAACGGCATCACTTTATAACAATACAAGCCGACATCTGTAATAAAGCTCATGTTCTCTTAGTCAGGCTCATGCATCTTGATCTGATTGTATCCTGAGTATGCGTCCATAAAAGATAGGAGCTCATTCTCACCGTTGCATCAACAAGCTGATCAATTAGAGACAGCAGAAAATTGTCTTTGGGCATGCTTTATTAAGATTAGAGTAATCGATGGATACTCGCCACTTGTCATTGGGCTTCTTAACAGGAGCAGGATTCGAGACCCAGGCAGGATATTTAGACACTCATATAAAGTGATTCTCCGTAAGTCTGTCCACTTCTTCTTTGAGTGCAGCCGACCTTTCTGGGCCTTGAATCCTTCTTTTCTGCTTGATTGGAGTGATGCATGGGTCAATGTTGGATGCATGAACCGCCACTTCAGGGGATATGCCGCACATGTCAGAGTGACTCTAAGCAAACACGTCAAGATTAGCTTTCAAAAACATGACCAATTCTTTCTGCAATTTTAGGCCCAGTTGAGAGACTATCTTCAATACTCTATCTGGATCTTTATCATGAACTAGAATTGGAATTGTGACTTTAGCTGGCATCGCTCTCTCATCTCCTGTACTGGCCTTTCTTGGATCCATCTCCTTTTGGGTTCCACTATGCTCTCCAGTACAGGGGTCATGCCCTAATTGCTATAAGGAAGGATCGCGAATGCGGAGGGGGGCTTCCACACTCTTTCCTTTGTCGTTCTTGTTAGATTCTCTTAACTCGTTGATATAGCACTCTCTAGCAATGTCTTGATCAACTTGAACCATGCCGATCCTCTTGTCAGTTGGAAACTTCATTGTCTAGCACCAAAGGGCTAGCAAAATTTTGAATGCCGCTAGTGTTGGCCTTCCCAAAAAAGAGTTATATGCTGATGGCTCATCTACAAGGACAAAAAATTGTGTCAAAGTGACTTTCCTCTCTCCATCTTTGAGTTCCATAGGTAGATCAATGACCCCAATGGATTGCTTCGTTTCCTCTGTGAACCCTTGGATTTTCTTCCGACTAGCTAACACATTTGACATGGAAAGCTTCAGTCTGTCGAAAATGCTTTTGAATAGTACATTAACGGAAGCTTAACAATCAACTTAGACCTGCTTCACAGTGGTCAGGCCTATCCCGACCGTCACTACCATGGGATCCTGAGTTGGGGTGAATATTACTTCCTCATCTTTCCCATTGAACATGACATCCCCAACTGAAGTCTTCTGCTGCTTTGTGGAGATGGCATTGTTCAAGACCAAGTACCTTTCTTCCTTCAGAGCATTCTTGAGTGCACTAGCATACCTTTCAATGTCTCCCCAACTTGCCCCAGTTGGATAAGGACCACTAAAAATTGTGTTAATCACGGGCCTTTGATTAACTGGCGCATGAGCCTTATCCCCTGATTTGGATGCTTTCTGATCTTGGTTAGTTGGAGGAGGATTGGTAGATTGTTTCTTTTTCACATACTGTTGTAGGCGGTTCTTCCTAATCAGTTCTTCAATCAGGTTCTTCAGGTACTTGCATTCATTTGTATTATGGCTAGGCTGATTGTGGAAGCGACAGAATCTTCCAGAATTTGCTTGATTATCGGTCACCTTATGATTCTTTGGCTTGGGGTAGTCCTCTGTATCATTGGTAGCCATGAAAATGTTCTCTGGCGTCTTCGTTATAGGGGTTAACTCAGCAGCTTTAAAGAAACAGAACTTCTTTCCATTTCAGTTACCTTTAGCATCATCCCAGCTTTTGGCCCACATTGTTCTTCTGGCCATTTGGGACATCGTTTACTTTTTTCAATGGAGTCGTGCTACCCTCAGCTCATCCATGGCAAAGGATGGATCATCTTCCACATCGATGTACTCCTCTGCCATTGCATAGAATCTCTCTAAGGTGTTAGGCTTTTTTCATTTTCAACCATCTTCCAAACTTCAACTTTTTAATGATAGCACCCTTCATTGCCATTAACACTAGCCGAGGTTCTGGATCTACAATCTCTGCTGCTGCGGCATTGAATTGTGTGAGGAAAGCCTTGACCGACTCTCCAAGCTTCTGCTCCATTCGTTTAATGACATCATGTCTTTGACCTTTGTCGATTGCAGCCTGAACTGCTCCCTGAATTTCTTAGCAAGAAAGGAAAAGTTATCCATGGATCTGGGTGGAAGTTTGGTAAACCAGAGCGAGGCCACTCCCTCCAAATATACCAAGAAGTATAAGCACTTGAGTTAATCCATGGCTTTGGCACCATCCATGTGTTGATCATATTTATACAAGAACAAATTTGGTTCATTGTAAGCTTTTTTAGTTGAAGGATTGAACTTCCGTGGGAACTTGGTTAGCTTGATCCTTTCATTGAGTTGAGTTTTAGACAGAGCAAACTCCCACTCCTTCTCATCCTCATTCCTCTCGGCACTTTCCTTTATGATTTTCCAAACCTTGTATTCAATACGCTCCTTCTCATCACGCCGATCCATGGGGCAGGCGCCGTCTCCTTCATCGAATGTTCTCTTATGCAAATGGTTGCAGCTAGGGATCTGGGCCCTGTGCCTCCCTTATGGGGAAGTTCCTCTCTGGCGGAACTAGTCTCTTTTCGTGAAGTTGGTCTCTCTGCATGGTTTTTGGTAGAGGGTTTGGATTCTACATGATCAGCCTTGTCTAGACCATCGATCTCCTGATTTGGACTGGTGGCAGAAGAATGAGCACCTTCCGTATGGGTGGCATTAGTGGTAACTTTTGTTGTGACAGCTTGAAAAGCAAAAATAGTTTCTAGCCTTTTCATCATGGCATTAGTTGAAATTTTCATTTGCTGCGTCAAACCAGCGACAACTTTATCTAGCTCTTCTCTAGTCACACCAACTCCTTCTCTGGTGGATTGACCAGTCTCAAATTAGTTTGCGGAGTGATCGGATCATCCGCTGCATTTCCAAAAGTCATAGCGACCACAGTCTTACTAGTTGGTGACTTTTTCGATGACACTATGTTGGACAAATCTGTATACTTCAAAGAGAATTCATCAATTGGCTCGGATCTTAGATTCGAAGGATCTATCGTAGAAACTGGCTTCAAACAATACCTCCACAAATCATTTAAACTTGAGAATGTAAACGTGGCGCCATGGTGGGAGCCAAATAGTATTTATACCAAAAATGGCATGAACACCCCCGAAGAGGATTTGTACAATTAACAAGTAATTAGATCTACTAAATTAGAGCCACAAACACAAGAAAAATAATAAGAACACAACAAATTAAAGTGGTTCGTCTCAATTTTGACCTACGTCCACTATAAGAGAGAATTTCATTAGCATTTCAATTATTACAAAGCAAATTCTTCTCTCAATCTTATATATTTCTCTCTAATCTCTTTGATCTCTCAAATTTGATATGGAAATCCTTAGATCTCTGGAATTGGTAAGATTAATGGAATGAATCTTCTATAACATTGCATTTAAATGACCTTCGTTGGTTCCATGTTGAATGAGATCATAGATCGGAGCTGAATGAACTCTAATGGAGGTTAGAATGGCTTAGAACAGTTGAGAAAATAATTAAGAAGCACTTCGTGGAGCTAGGAATCGGTCCCCCAAAATGTGGAAGCCATGGGGTATTTATAGGTTTTGGGAGAATGAAGTGAAGAGGCTGAAATCTTATATGCAAGCTATGGATCGGTCTCAAACTTATTTACGAAAATGCCGCTGACCGATCCATACTTTATGGCCAACCGATCCATCCAGCTGTATCCAGTTGTCATTTTTTTGACCGACCCATGCCTTCCTCCTGTCTGACCCATTGGTAGCTTGCTGACTGACCGACCCATGTGAGATGTGATGTGACCGACCCATTCGATGCCTTGTGGATCGATCCATCAGGAAGAAACATGACCAACCCATCTTTTTGACATATGACCGACCCATAGCTCTAGCTTTTGGATGATCCATTGTTTTATTCCTGGCCAACCCATAGAGTACAATTCTGACCGATCCATTGTTTTATTCCTAGCCGACCCATAGAGTACAAACTTGACCGATCCATTGTTTGATGAATCCGATCCATCAATGTAATGCATGATTTTTATTGAATAAACACCTAGGATAGGGTTACAACAATCATCACTAATCGGCACTAAAATACGCATTAAGGACTTTAGGTAATGGTTGGAAAGGTAAGGTTGAGGAGCGTAGATATATGTAAGCACCACAATACACAATATAATATGCAAAATAGTAGAGAACACAACAATTTACAGTGGTTCGGATTGAACCTACGTCCACTTAAGGGCTTTGATGATTTTATTCATAGAGGAGGTTACATGGAAAATCCCCAAATTGATTTACCAATTAGGATTTGCTCTTTAGGAAATGAGAGAAAGATTGTGGAATGAGGAAAAGTCCCGCAAAATGAGACCCCTGTGGTCTTATTTATAGGAAAATTGGGCCCCCTTCTATTGTGAACCCAGCAGAAGCCTCTTTCGGATGCTTTAACAAGGTCTCGGCTGCTTTTGTGACTTTTGGTTCCAACAGAAAGGTTTCGGCCGCCTTTCTTCTTATCCAATGTCTTCATTGATGTCTTCTTGCTCTCAGAATATCAATTCGAGCTTTCAGGAATGGTTCTGCTGACATGCCTCTCGGAGTTTCTCTAATAAGCTTTTGGCCTCGGTCGCAAATCCTTGGTGTGTTGCGCATATGCTTCCGATGATAGGCTCTCGGTTTCGGGACCACTGGTCTCGGTCCGAATCCATACCTCTCGGTTTCAGTGTCTGAGAGCTTGACTTTGTGACAACATGCTTTCGGTATGTTTCTCGGTGACTTTAAAGTTGTTTCCTTATTTGGCTCTTAGATTTGTAGTTTTCGCTTGTCGGTATAGGTGTTGGAACTAAGTATATTAGAGTGGATACATCCTTTCTTCTCCCTACAACTCATAGTTTCGGTCTTGATCCCACTATATCCTCATCCGTGACCCCTTTCGGATGACTTATAAACTTTCTTCTAATGTTAGTGTCAGTATTGAGCTAAGTAGTTCCGGCAGCCCACTGCCTTCTCTTGCATGATGTAACGACCCGCATCGGAAAATCGTAGAATATTTATTTCTATTTGATGCGAAGTCGTATGGCCATGTAACTTTGGGAAACGACTGGTAGGGTCATTTCCCATGTTCAAGATTTTTGCCGATTTTTAAATGACCGTTTTGCCCCTAGTTGATCTTGTTTCGTCCATAACTTTTGATTGGTTAGGAATTTTGACCTGAAACCACTTCCATTAGCTCCAGATGATGGTTTCTCTTTCCGTAGAGTGGTCATAATAGTCAAACGGACTTACCGTTTGGGAGATATGGCTGAATTAAGGTTGAAAGGGTTATTTTCAGCTAATTGGGCTTAACCGGGTAGTTAGTAATTAGGCTCATTGGGGGATTTCGGGATTAGTGATATTTAAGGGCTGCTAGGGTTAGGATTTCGGTTTTTACTTCATTTTTCCAGCCGCCACTTATTTTCTTCAACCCTAGTCATGGCCTCCAACATCTAGAATCATTCCAAATCACCTCTAATCACTTTCTAATCAAAGATTAAGCAAAACTACCTCAAACCAAAGGGGATTAGCACCAAATCAGAGAGAGAGCTGCTGGAACACATAGAGATTGGATCTATATCAGAGGAGTTTCAGTTCTGAAAGTTAAATTGTGGCAAAGGTGAGTGATTTGCATAGTTTTTACACTAATTACGGCTAATTATGGTAATTAGCGAAGATTAGCGAAATTATGGCTCTGAAAAATCTAGAAAAATTCCTAAAATTCTAAAATAATAATTTATGGCTCTGATAAAAATTTGGGTTAATTTGGACATGTTTTGCTAATTGTATGGTTAGACCATGCTTTAGGGGATTAAGGGGTGATTATTGATAATTAGCGAAATTATGCATGCTAAAAATCTGGAAAAATGTTTATAAATTCTTAAACATCATTTTATACCTCTGTTAGAAATTTGGTTCCATTTGGTTCCATTTGGTTAAGTTTTGCTAATCATATCATTAGTTTTTCTTAAACATGCTTAAGGGAAAATATGGGGTTTTGGCCATGTTTGATCCATTTTGATATGTCATATTGTTGTTTTGGTGTTTGTGGTTGATTCCCTATGTTCCTATGATTGTATGGTATGCTTTGTGATTGATTAGAAGTGTTAGATTGGTCGAAAACGCTGTCGAGAGGCGAAAATGGCTTGCTGGAATGGTACAGGTTTTAGGGGAAGGTTTCTGACCGACCAGGTTTTGACCGACCAGAGATGAAGACGACTAGGTTTCTGACCAACCGACCACGTAGGAACTTCAGACCGACCAGGGGAGGAACGAAATGCGACCGACCAGGAATGAAGGAGGTTTCAGACCGACCGAGTTTTGGACCGACCAGGGGAGTTTCGAACGACAGAGTTCTGGACCGACCAGGGGAGTTTCGAACGACCGAGTTCTGGACCGACCAGGGGAGTTTCGAACGACCGAGTTTTAGACCAACCAGGGGAGGTTTTGACCGACCCGAGCTCCAGAACGACCGATCAGGGCTGAAGGAAAAACCGACCAGAGATGACGAAGGCCGACCAGGATGAAAGGTGCTTGACCGACCGACCCGAACAGGAAAGAAGACCACAACCCGAGATGCAAAGGTAGTTCGAATACGAAGTTGAACCCAGGATCTAGATGAGAATGGGTTAACTTCGTGATTGGACTTTGCTGCGGGACGTGTGCGAAGGGGTTATCGATATCCATAACTTTAGGTTACCACTTATGGATAGATTAGTGGCTATGGATCAGTGCAATGGTGTCATGGTGGCTCCATGGAGCAAAGTGATCGTAGTCAAGGATTAGGTGATCGAGTAGTGGATATCGTATGCTTTATGCACTGAGTGAGAGATGTGAGGATGGTTGCTATGTTTGTTTTGTTTGCCATCACTATGACATACACATCCCCACCCCTGTATTTCTTACACCATATGTCAGTGGCACCTTAGAGTATTGTACAGTATGTAGTGCTAACTCTTTGGTTGCAGGTCCAGGTTCAGGTATGGTTTAGTATACCTGTTATTATTCTGTTTAGATGCTTATCGCTCATACCAGGCTTTATGTCCGACCCAGAGTTTTATGTCTCCTCTTATTACTCTGGGTGCTCACACGAGCAGACTAGAGACAGGTTAGCTGGTGATGCACGGGTAGATGATCCGGAGACGAGCAGGAGGCTTCCACGTATTATCTCTTATTATTCTCCCTGTGTCGCTGTTGGTATCTACTTTGGGCATTAGTAGCATACCTATCTTACTTTGCTTTAGAGACAGTTTTGAAAAGTTGTAATAATGATAGTTTGGAACATAAGCTGTATTCGAATTTTCCGCTGCTATGTTATTTAGTTCTTCAGCTTATGCACTGTCTCATCTGTTTATGCTAAAGTATGTTGATATTATATTTTATTCCATGCATTGTGAGATGTGTTACAGGTTCTATGATAGTTCATTGTTTCCTTTCCTTCTCCACTTTCTTTTCTTTTTAACGATCCGTCCCGTATTAGCTGGGCATATTCTATGAATGTGACGGTTGGTGCGGGGCGGGTTGTCACACATGATGTAGCGATTCCCTTTAGTGGCTTTAGGCTTTCGGTTTATATGCCTCGGTTTCTCACCTTTGTTTGCTTATAGTCTAATATGGTATGCTTTCGTAGATGTGCCTTTACTAATATCCCTCGGTAATGGTACTGCCCTGCTGGTATGTTCCTTCGTACCGGCACCAAACCTTCGTTTTCTTCTTTTCCTTTGCTTGGACTTATTGTTGTTTCTTTCTCTTATTTTTCTGCTGTCGGTGTAGGACCGACACCCTTGTGCTTGGGTACCGGATTTGGGTCTCTCGGGTTTTGCTTGTGGTAGCTCCTCGGGTTTCGATGACTTATAACGATACTTGGTGTTGATGCCTGATCACAATTTATCCCTTTTCGCTGTTGGTTTTGGCTTTCGGACCTTGCCCCCTTTGTTGAGTTAAGGAGTTTGGATTTCTGACAAAAGGAATAGCTGTGATCGACAAAAAGAAGATATTCATTGATTTCAAGAGAGGAATATCTACATAGGGTATTTTGTTTTAAAAGTTGATTATTTAGAAGTATTATTCATGTTAAAATCTATCCTCAAATAATCAATATATATATACAATTATGTATATATATATGCACATTGATTGTGCAAACTGGGCATAACCGGTCGACCACCCAAAATGGACCAGTCGACTGTTTTTACCCAATTTGCACAATAAATGTGCACACATATACACATAACGTATATATATTCAAATTCACGTCTACAGGTTCTTTTTAACTTGTCAACCATTTTTAAACAGAAGCAACCTTTCGTATAGACACTTTCACTTCTTTAAGAGTTGCTTCTCTTTCTTTTCACCAACGATCATGACCATTGCTTGTAACTTTTCACAAATGGTTGCAACCGTTTATTCCTTATGTAAACATCATGATTTCATCATTCCAAATCACCAAAAATTCTATTGATTTAATCCCTATTCTCTTGCTCTAAATTTCTTGCTGTCTAAAGTGCTAAAGTGCTCATATTTTTCAATATATCGTTTTTGAATCCTAGAATTTATATAATATTCTTTTGATTCAATATGATATTCACTTTTAAATCTTCGTATACACAAATATACTATTTGAGGATAAGATTATAGGAAGTCTGTACTACAAGCGACAAAATCGTGTTATTGAGAATACATATCGTCAACTACAATTATATTCATCTCTGTTGAAGTCCTCAGTGTTTTGAGAGGCAAGTGTTGAAGTCCTCAGTGTTTTTAGAGGCATGAAATCCCGTTCGTCTGCTCGGGTGTTGTATACCTGTTCCTCTGGGTGAAGTGAGGTTGCTGTTTTAGTGAAAATTCAAATAGAAGTATGGGACTGGACGTAGGACAGTGTTTCGAACCAGTATAAAAATCCCTGGTGTGATTTTTTATTTTACTGCATTTTCCATTATTATATCTGTGATTCGTTGTTATCTTATACTTGTCTGTGATATACCATATTACACGATCTACGTACACGAATTATCAATTGGTATCAGAGCACGGTCATCATATAACTGTAACATAGATATTTGATATATTCTAGTAATATGGCAAATAACGCAAGCATTAGCACTACCACTTACACTGAAGGTCAATCAACACAAAGACCTCCATTCTTTAATGGTCTCAACTATAGCTATTGGGCAACACGTATGGCATTCTTTAGGCAATCAAATAACTATGATGCCTGGAATGCTACCCAAAAGGAAATAGTGAATCCAACAACTGATTATTCAGAATGAACACCTGCTGAGAAAACAATAGCAGTTGTAAAAGCAATAAACATGGTTTTTTGTGCATTAGACTAAAATGAATATAACTGTGTTAGTATATGCACCACTGCATATCAAATTTGGCAAACGCTGGAAACTACTCATGAAGGTACTAACAAGGTTAAACAAGCCAAAATAGCCATGTTGAAAAGTCAGTTTCAAAATTTCAAAATGAAGCCGAATGAGACAATCAATGATATGTATTCACGGTTTCAAACTATCCATCATGCACTTATTGGTTTAGGACAAAAATATTCCGATTTTGATGTTGTTTCAACAGTTCTACATTCTCTAACTAGTGAATGAGAAGGAAAAGTATTAGCAATTGAAAAAGCTAATGACCTTTCCACCATGAAACCAGATGAATTGATAGGGAATCTAATGTCCTATGAAGCAAATTTGCAGGCTAGAAAGGAACAGAAAGAAGAAAAGAAAAATGTAGCATTCCATGCTGAAAAAGAAGAAGATGAATCAGAGTCTGAGGATGAAGATTTGGCATTCATTGCTAAGGGTTTTAAAAACTTCCCAAAGCAACGAAAAGCTAGTCGTTATAGCAAAAAGGAGACTGGATCAAATAAACCATCATCATCCGCTATTGAATGTTTTAACTGCTATAAAAAGGGGCATATGCACAAAGATTGTCCAGAAAAGAAGAAGTCAGAAAATGAAAAGGTCAAATTCAAGAAGGAAAAATCAAAGAAACGAGCATTCTTAGTAACATGGGATGATTCAGACCCGTCTTCATCAGAAAGTGAAAGTGATACGGAAGATGAACAAGCAAATGTTTGTTTCATGGCAACAGAAGATGAGGTTCAAATTCCTACATTTAATGAAGTATTCGATATTATTGCTGAATTGATAGTCAAATATGAAGACATAAAACGTCAACTCAAAGAAGCTAGAGCTGATTTGAATAAAACAGAGTTTGAACGAGATATGTTAAAAGACGAGAAGAAAATATTAGAAGAAGAACTTGAAAAACTTTAAGAATCATCATCTAATATTGACTCTCAATTATCTCTTTTGAGTCAAGAAATTGAAACTCAAAAAGAGAGAAACGATGTTCTTACTACTGAAAATCATGAGATAAAGGAAAAAGTCAAAATTCTTGATCTAGAAAAAGCTTGTTTACAAACTAAGTTAGATAATATTAATCAAAATGTCTCTAACTTCAACAAAGGTCGAGAAAATTTGACAAAAATCATTGAAAGTTCACAATCTGCTTCAAACAAACAAGATTTGGGATATAAGAAACAGGAAATCAAGAAACGTCTCAAGAAAAAAGATGTTATAAAAAATGAAGCTAAGAAAAATCATAGTTTATTATATTCCAAGTCAAAATCAGTTATGAATTTTCAAAGGAAAAATGTCAAGACTATCAAAATATGGGTTCCTAAAATAAATAACAGTTTGATTAGGAACAAATATATTCAGCATTTCATGAATTCTATGCATTTCAATTCAAATTATATATATAAAGGGGATACCGGACCCGTATGGGTTTGGACTCCTAAGACCTAACTCTTAGGACCCCATAAAAAGTGGGTACCACGGACTTAATTTTATCTTTTGCAGGTCCCACTTAAGAAAAGAGGAAAGTGGATATTGGACCATGGTTGCTCAAAGCACATGACCGGAGACAAGAGCTTATTGACAAATATTACATACTCAGATGGTGGCTCCGTCACTTTTGGAGATAATTCAAAAGGCTATATCATCGGCAAAGGCAATGTAAGCAATTGCGATACATATAACTTACCTCTTATTACAAATGTCATGCTAGTTAGAAATTTGAAACATAATTTACTTAGTATTGGTCAGTTATGCGACAAGGGCTTTACAATCCCCTTTTCAGATAATAAGTGTAGTATCTTAGATAAAAACCATAATTTAGTTTTTGAAGGATATAGAGACAGAAATATATATATTCTGAATATATATATTAATCATAATTTAGATTTGTGTCTTATAGAAAATGATAATGATCCATGGCTATGGCACAAACGCTTCTGTCATATAAACTTCAGAATTATCGACAAGCTAACCAAAAATGATCTAGTTAGAGGACTACCCAAAATAAGCTTTAAGGATGACAACATTTGTGACGCATGTCAATAAGGAAAATTGACTAAATCCTCTTTTAAATCCAAGAAAGTCATATCAATGTTACAACAACTTGAGCTATTACATATGGATTTATTCGGACCAACTCAGGTTCAGTCAATAAATCATAGTCGATATGTGTTTGTAATTGTTGATGATCACTCTCATTCAAAAGTGACACTTTCGAGTATTTCAAATCCTTCGTCAAGAGAATTCAGAAATCGAAAGGGCTTAAAGTTTAAAATATAAGAAGTGATCATGGCGGAGAGTTCGAAAATATTGAATTTGAACATTTTTGTACAAAGAAAGGTATATATCATAATTTCTCGTTTCCTAGAACTCCACAACAAAACAGAGTTGTAGAACGGAAAAATCGAACCTTACAAGAATGTGCAAAAACATTATTGAATGGAACCACTTTACCAAAATATTTCTGGGCAAAAGCCGTTGCAGCTGCCTGTTATGTTTTGAATCATGTATCCATTCGACCTCTCACCAAGAATACATCTTCTGAATTATTTAACCAAAGAAAGCCTAATATTTCATACTTCAAAGTATTTGGTTCTAAGTGCTTTATCTTAAATACAAAAGACCATCTCGGTAAATTCGATCCAAAAGACAATGAAGGCATATTTTTCGGTTATTCAGAACGAAGCAAGGCCTATCGTATATTCATAAACGAACCAAAACTATTGAAGAATCACTTCATGTATCTTTTGATGAATTCTATCAGCATCCTAAAAATATATCAGATGATGACGAAACAATAGTCACTGATAATCCTATCATCACAAATGATTCTGACTCTGAAATAGTTGTTGAAAATATTTCTCAACCATGTCAGTTACAATCTCCACCAAGGATACAATCTCCACCGACAATATTAAGAGATCAACCAACTAAAAATATAATCGGAGAAGTAACATCACAAGTTAGAATAAGGAGTCAACTTAATCAAATGGGTCATGTCGCGTTTCTTTCAAACATCGAACCTAAGAATCCAAAAGAGGCTTCTACTGATGATTATTGGATCATTGTCATGCCGGAAGAACTTAATCAGTTCGAGCGCAATGATGTTTGGGAACTTATTCCAAGACCAACTGATCAATCAGTTATTGGTACTAAGTGGGTCTTTAAAAATAAGGCTGATGAACAAGGTAATATCACCAGAAATAAAGCAAGGTTAGTAGCACAAGGGTATAATCAGGAAGAAGGTATCGATTATGAAGAAATATCTGCACTAGTTGCTCGACTAGAAGCTATTAGAATCATATTATCTTTCGCTTGTCACCATAATTTCAAACTTTATCAGATGGATGTCAAGAGTGCTTTTATAAATGGATTTATCAAAGAGAATGTATATGCCAAACAACCTCCTTTGTTCGTGCATGAGAAATATCCTGACTATGTATACAAACTTAAGAAGGCTATGTACGGTTTAAAACAAGCACCTCGTGCTTGGTATGAACGACTACGTAGCTATCTTATTAACTAAGGATTTCAAATAGGCAAAGTCGATCAAACTTTGTTTATTAGATATTCTCGAAAAGATATTCTAGTTATCCAGATATATGTAGATGACATCATTTTTGGTTCAACAAATGATAAACTTGTTGGATCTAGATTAACCCTAGAGGGGGGGTGAATAGGGTTTATCACAGTTTATCAAGTAATTAAAAAATTAATCCCAGCACAGATAAAGCAGAGTAAGTAAGTACAGAAAGTAAATAACACACAGAGATACCCAGATTCGGCAAATCTTGCCTACTGCTGCATTCCTAAGGTTTCTACTAGGTGTTAATAACAGATCCCGCTTACAGACACTGTAAACTCGCACTCCCTGCTCCTGTACTAACCCTACGCTCAAAACCGTAGACTGATCGATATCCCCTCGATCAGATTTTCCCTGATTACAACCCGTAACCAATAATCCAGATTTTACAGACTCTGTCAACTGTCAGTCAACACCCTGACTGAATCCCCTAGAATTTTACAGACTTCTAGAAACTGTACTGACTGATTATACAAACGGAAAAACAAAATAAAAATAACAAGAAATCAAGAGATTAAACAAAGTAAAACCCTAGTCCTTAAGAAATTAAAATAAGGCACATAGACTTAGCCCATTTTTATTCGGCCGGCCCATTTTCATTATCATTCACCCGATCACTTTTGCTCCAAAAAAAAGGCGACCTGGAAAACTTCTAGGGTTTTCTGATTTATCCCCAAATCGGTCGATTGCTTGAAAGATTTTGATTCTCTGATGCTTCACTTAGTTGACGCTGGTCGATTTGATGCTCCTCTCCGATTTGGGCTTTCTCTCGATCGAAAACTGTGAGTATGAATGAATTCGACTTTTTCTGCTCTTTTGATTTTTGTTGTTCGTTTTCCAAAAAAATAATATATACTTGCCAGTGATGAATGGTTGTGTTTATAGGATTTAGAAATCCTTTAATTGAGCTCTGATTTCACTGAATGGCTCTTCTGATTTGCTGATTAATGCTTTCCCCTTTTGTTATACGACTTGAATGAAATTGCTCCCGTGGCACTTGTTTGAGTCTAGTCTTGAATTTGGTCTTAGTTTAAATCTGGCAAATAATCCTTTGCGTGATTTTTGATTCATTTGAAATGTGGCAGTTGCGTGATTTTCTTGCCATAAAGTTTCATTTACTGGAAATGATTTTAAGGACCATGAAACACTCTTGCCATATATACACTCGAATTGACTTTGATACTTGCCAATTTTTGTTCAGAAAAAAGTGTATATTCCTGGATAAATGATTTGTGCGCATTTCAGAAATATTCTTAACCTTGCCATAAAAAGGGAAATCATTTACAGTTGATTGCCAAATATGTTGATGATTTCTGAAATATGTTTTTACCAGCCTAGTTCCTGTAATTCTGGAAACGAAATAGACAGATTTCAACACATTCCATGCTTGTATCCACAGTTTCATATTTCGATGGATTGATGAAAAACATTTGTGTGTGTTCTTGGCCAACTAGAAAAAAATCCAATATTTTATTTCTAGTATTTTAAAAAAAAAAATCTTGAAATGAATTTCTTGCTAAAAATGACTTGAGCAAATTCATTTCTATCCGAATTTACTTCTGAATTTCTTCTTACCAAAAACATCATTGTAATTTGCTGATTACTGGAAAACAGTTTGAATGTTTGCCAAAAAAAATGTCCACTGTGAATTATTGCTCATGTTATATCTTAATTTCTTGCCTAAGATATTTATGACATTATTCACCAAGTGCTGACACATATTCATGCATTACCATTCTTGAATGTTTTGAATATGGCTCGACATCCTTGATTCATGCTCACTATGGTTTGGCTTGAGTTGTTTTCTTCCTTGAACATACTTGAACATACACTGTTTTACCATGTTGAAGTTTGTTGCTTCTACACTTATGTTTCTTATATCATGCACCAAGATACATGCTTCTTTTGCTGCCATGCTTTGTCATGCAAGCATCTGCACTTGTTACCTTTATCATGATTATGCTATGTTGCTGGATCATCACAATGTTGGCTCGACTATTTTGGCATGTTCCATTTGAATGTGTTGAGTGCACTCATGTTCACTTGCTATGCTGATTCGATTCCACTTGCGTTTGCTGTGTGAAAATTGTAGCTGCACCATCCATGCATATGCTGTTTGACTCGAATCATGTATTTGCAGTTTTGCTTGACCCTTTTGAGAAATCATTCTTAAACCTGTGCTTTAACCTAGCTGCTCCATTGTGTTTGGACTGGTTCCACCATTGTTTACATGTACCTGAAACATTGCAAATAGATTTGCGTTGACACGCTGACTTGTGGATTTTGTTTTGAGCTGTCCAATTTTACTCTTTGTTGGCTTGAATCATGCTTTGTTGACTTGTACTCGTCTCCATGTCCATGTTGCACTGTCTTGGACCTTGGCTCGACACTTGAACAATGAAACTCGACCACTTTTGCACTTGAACTGTTTTGACTCTTGCTTGTCATTTCAGAAAATATACTTGTATTGGTTGCTTGGCATTTGAATATTTGCTTTGAGGTGTGTTGACTTTGTTTTCATGTGCACTGAGTTGAGAAGGTCCACGTGGCTACTCCTCAGTTGCACACTGAATTGGCGTGGCAGTGCACATGTGTATAAATATATACACGTGTGTATATGCAGCCATTCAGAAAATTTCCTGTCCCTGTACATATACAAACTGTCTGCTAGACACAGATGAATCAGATCAAGTCATGAAAAATGTTGAGAAACACACCAGAAATCTGAGGCAAATAAAATTTAAAAATAAAATTTATATTCGCATATATTCTGTTTAAATTCGGTTGCAGTGTACTGTGTGTGTGCTTCATTTGACAGGTAAACAGGTGATGACTGGACTGACTGAAAAGATGCTGTGAAGACAGAGAATGAAGTCAAGAACAGTATCAGTTAAAGAGTGTTCGTAATAGTGTATGTATAGATGAAAATGTACAACTGAGTGTATGAGTGTTGAATGAGAAACTGTATTGCAATGTTGAGATGTACAGATAGTGGAGTATAAAATTTGTACTGTTTAAATTTTGAAATAAAATATTCTATTCAAATAAAATACTGTGAATATTTAAATTTCTGTACAGTTGTATTTTATTTAAATATAAATATTATATTCCAGTCTGTGATGTACAATAACAATACAATATCAAACACATTAAAATAATATTTATTTGGTTGTTATCATCAAACAAAAATCATATAATTGTGTATACAACACCGTTATATACAACAATCTCCCCCTTTTGATGATAACAAACAAATAAAAGATTTTGTATATAATAGATGTGTTTGACAATGAATATTGAACTCCCCCCATTTATTAGCTCCCCCTACAACAGACAACTCCCCCTATAACTGTGCATGAGTGAAATGTATGAATAATAATAAATTTTCAAAATTAAAAATATTTATAAAATATTCACTCATAAATCAAAATCTCAACCCATTCTCCCCCTTTTGTTATCATCAAAAGAGTATAGAATTTAAAATATAGATGAAAAAAATGACTAACAAATACTATATCAGCTTAAGAGGAAGAACAGTCATCATAAATCTCAATCAGTCAAACAAAAATCATAATAAACTAAGAACTGGTGGCATATCTCACATTGTAGAGAATGACGGATTTACGATGAATTTTATATAAAAATGGGGAGAGAGTTTGAAAATATGAATATTTTCCAATTATTTTTCAAAAAGATTTTAAAAAATTGAGGCACAAAACAGTGATGGATTTTGACTATAATTATAAATTCAACTTAAGTGACAAAAACAGATAGTCTCAAATCCCAGTAGCTATCAATCAACAAATCATAATACTTCATAAGGTATTAACACATTTCACAGATTAGAACATGGATTGATAGGCTGGTTTTTATACACTGAGGAGAATTTCAAATTTATTTCTATTTTTAGCACCCTTTTTTTTTAATCTTTTATTTAAGAGCACACTGACTACGCATAACCAGAGCTTGGATTTTTAAATGAGGTCAGTCGCAGCTTAAATTATAAGTTGTCTCTTAACCATGCATGACCAGAGCTTGGATTTTTAAATGAGGCTAGAGACACACTTATATATTTATTAGATATGTTTATCATTTCAGCATTTTTTTTAAAAAAAAGAGAAACTCCTCGGTATAAAACCAATATATGGATGATAGAATAATGTGGTAGGTACAGAAATGGACTGTGAAATAAATTTCTAAATTAATTATATTATGAAACATACTCGACTGTACTGAGATTATTGAAAATTTTCAATTATCACTAATTTTGAATAAATAATATAGTCCCATTTCTATCACAAATTTTCACTGTTTATTCAAAACGATTTTTAAGATTATTAACTCTCCACATTAATATAAAATCATGATGGATGGCAGAAGATTGAAGGATGATAGATAAAGAAAATGATCGTGAAATAATTGCCAATTCAAAGATATTAAAATAAGTGTTCAACCATTATGAAAATTCAAATAAAATCTCCTCTTGTTGTGAAATATACTGTAGTCACAATTCATCACAATTTCGAAATCTGATAATAATTTTGATGAATTATAAATACAGTTCAATATGGATATTGATTTCAATTTCTGAATGAATAATCAACAAATAATTTTAAAGTTGAAAATTAATTACAAGAGGAAATGTGAAAAGCTATACAGGGCAAGAAAAAAATCAGCACTTCTGATACCAATTGTTCTCTCTTCTCGAGGATTTAAAATTGACACTTGAGATGAACAAGGATATCAAAGAGTTTCAAACACAGAGCCCACGAGACAAGATTTACAAATTTGGCAAGCAACAGACAAATCAAATATCAGAGCAGCAAGCAGATTAAAACAGACAGTTATTTGAAAACAGTATCAGAGCAGCACAAACAAGAACTGTTCAAAATCAGACTTGTCAAGATGTTGGTCACATAAGGTGGTTCATGATTCAAGATTTGCAAATATACTCTATTTTAAATCATTTGAAGAAATGTTAAAGTAGTAGGATTTAATGAATCAATCACACCAGGTTATATTTCAGATTCAAGATATGTGTGAGATCCAATAAATCAATGATTTCAAATGATTTTAAACAAACATATATTCAAATCAAATAATCATGAAATAGCAATGATTTTCAAATACCATTTTCAAAAATTTCTCAAAACTATTTCTGACAAGCCCAAGAGAAATTTCAGGTCATTTACATCAAATTTGAAAATATTCATGATCGGGATAATTTATTTGAAATCACATGAATCAATGTAAAGCTTTGGGATATAATGAATCAGTCACACAAGATTGACAATTTCAAAAATAGGAGGTGTGTGATATTCAAGATATCTAGAACTTTAAATGATTTCAAACAAACATATTTCAATATAATGATCATGAATAAAGATGAATTCCAAGATGTATCACTGATACAAGCCAATCTGAAAATCAATGAAATTATCACAACTGATAAATAACAGAATGCTGTAATGAGTACAATATTTTGAGCTTTTCTAAAATGAATTAGAATAAACTCAGAACAGCAGAGGTGTGTGAAATTTCATTAAATTTTCAGATCTTCAAAATTTTTTGAATTTATACTAACAGTGTTCAAGATATGATATGAATGCTTCAGCACTGTTAGAATTTCAGAAAAAAACTCCAAAACAATTGCAGATATATACAAGTTTAAATTCAGATTCTGGAAGAATTAAAAACATGACAGTTTTATACAGATTAAATGAATTTCCAGAAAATCATAAGTACTGCAATCGGAAATTAATGAAGCGCAGAATAAAAGGAATATGGCAGTGTCAAATCAACTCAGGACAAACAAAAAGAAAAAAAATAAAAAGGAAAGGGGTAGAAGAAGAAATAAACAAAAAATATATTTACAAAGACAAGTTCAGAGATCATACCTGAAATCATTGAAAACCAGAATCTCTAACTCAGTAAATCTTGGCCAAGGAACTGTAAAGAATACAGAAATATAGAACAACTTGAAATCAATCTCTTTTCAGCATAGCAGTTCCTCAACCTTCACTGGTACCTAGCAGTTAAGTGGATCAAGTGGTCTAACAAAATTTGTAAAACCACTCTGAAATTTGTTTACCACTTTTGGTACCCAAACCTGTTTGTATAACATCCCATTCGAATCTATCTTTGTGCCTTTAGGAACCCAAACTTGTTTAGGTTTTCCAAAAATCATTTTATTTCCTTTTGGGGTCCACATCTGCTCAACTGGATTGTTATCAAACCAATTCTTGTCTCGTTTGTGATTTAAAAACCTTTTGGAATTGTCAAAATTTAAACTTTCAGAAAGACCCTTTTTAAAGCAATTTAAAGGATTTTTAAAATCACAAGAATTCAATTTTTCAAAAACACTTGTTTTTCCAAAACCAAGACCTTGTTTATGACCAACCGAAATTTGGTTTTGTAACAGCATATTCAACGATTTTTCTCCATTCGAAAATTTATCCAAAGTTGATTCTAATCGTTGAATTTTGGATTTAAGATCAGAGTTTTCTTTTATCAGATTTGAACAACGATTAATGTTAATCTTTCTCCTTTCAGTCTCATTTTGTTTCAAAGACAAATTTTCGTTTTCAAGAAGTTTGATTTTGGTCTCGGACTCAAAGATTTCAGATTCAAATTTAACTTGTTTTTCAAATTCAAGTTTCTTGAAATTCTCAATCTCTTTTTCAAGCTCATTTAAAATTAAATCACTTTTCAACAAGCTTTCTTTCTCAGCAATTTCATGTTTGGAACTTTTGATGGCCTTAAAATTATTAAATTCTTTTTGCAAAGAATTGTTTGAATCTTTTAGCTCAACCTCGTTATCTTTTAAAATCAGAATTTCCTCTTTAAGCCTTTGAATATTTTTATTGAGATGAACGAGGTCAGTTTTCAAATTCAAACAACTTTCACAGTCAGAATTTTCTAATTTCATGACATTTGTAGATTCTGATTCCAAACAGTTAATTTTGCTATTTAACTCGTGATTTTTAGATTTCAAGTATTTGTTTTTACGATGGAGTTTATCAATGATTTTTGTTAAATTAGTACACATATAAACCAACTCTTCATATGAGAAGCTTTCAGTCTCATTGTCTGTTGAGTCTCCATCGTCTGATCTACTTGAATTTTCATTTGTTTCTTCTCCTGAGCATAGATCTGAATCTGAGTTGACCACTTTGGGTTTTGAGCTGCTGTTGTCGATCTTTCCATACTTTCTATTGAGAAAATCCCATATTTCCTGCGCAGTCAAGCAATGAGAAATGAGGTTATATTGGACATCATCAATATAAGAATACAAAGTGTGAATAGCACGAGAATTAAATCCAATATCGTTCCTATTGACCATATCATAACCATTAATAACAGTATCCCAACATTTAATATCAATAGATTTTAAATATAATTCCATTTCTAATTTCCAATTTGAAAAATCTGTACCATCGAAAATAAATGGAGTACGACTGGACTGATTCTCAGAAGACTGACAACTAGAATTCACCATTTCTCTAGAGTTAAAAAATACCTGCTCTGATACCAATTGTTGGATCTAGATTAACCCTAGAGGGGGGGGGGGGTGAATAGGGTTTATCACAGTTTATCAAGTAATTAAAAAATTAATCCCAGCACAGATAAAGCAGAGTAAGTAAGTACAGAAAGTAAATAACACACAGAGATACCCAGATTCGGCAAATCTTGCCTACTGCTGCATTCCTAAGGTTTCTACTAGGTGTTAATAACAGATCCCGCTTACAGACACTGTAAACTCGCACTCCCTGCTCCTGTACTAACCCTACGCTCAAAACCGTAGACTGATCGATATCCCCTCGATCAGATTTTCCCTGATTACAACCCGTAACCAATAATCCAGATTTTACAGACTCTGTCAACTGTCAGTCAACACCCTGACTGAATCCCCTAGAATTTTACAGACTTCTAGAAATTGTACTGACTGATTATACAAACGGAAAAACAAAATAAAAATAACAAGAAATCAAGAGATTAAACAAAGTAAAACCCTAGTCCTTAAGAAATTAAAATAAGGCACATAGACTTAGCCCATTTTTATTCGGCCGGCCCATTTTCATTATCATTCACCCGATCACTTTTGCTCCAAAAAAAAGGCGACCTGGAAAACTTCTAGGGTTTTCTGATTTATCCCCAAATCGGTCGATTGCTTGAAAGATTTTGATTCTCTGATGCTTCACTTAGTTGACGCTGGTCGATTTGATGCTCCTCTCCGATTTGGGCTTTCTCTCGATCGAAAACTGTGAGTATGAATGAATTCGACTTTTTCTGCTCTTTTGATTTTTGTTGTTCGTTTTCCAAAAAAAAAAAATATACTTGCCAGTGATGAATGGTTGTGTTTATAGGATTTAGAAATCCTTTAATTGAGCTCTGATTTCACTGAATGGCTCGTCTGATTTGCTGATTAATGCTTTCCCCTTTTGTTATACGACTTGAATGAAATTGCTCCCGTGGCACTTGTTTGAGTCTAGTCTTGAATTTGGTCTTAGTTTAAATCTGGCAAATAATCCTTTGCGTGATTTTTGATTCATTTGAAATGTGGCAGTTGCGTGATTTTCTTGCCATAAAGTTTCATTTACTGGAAATGATTTTAAGGACCATGAAACACTCTTGCCATATATACACTCGAATTGACTTTGATACTTGCCAATTTTTGTTCAGAAAAAAGTGTATATTCCTGGATAAATGATTTGTGCCCATTTCAGAAATATTCTTAACCTTGCCATAAAAAGGGAAATCATTTACAGTTGATTGCCAAATATGTTGATGATTTCTGAAATATGTTTTTACCAGCCTAGTTCCTGTAATTCTGGAAACGAAATAGACAGATTTCAACACATTCCATGCTTGTATCCACAGTTTCATATTTCGATGGATTGATGAAAAACATTTGTGTGTGTTCTTGGCCAACTAGAAAAAAAAATCCAATATTTTATTTCCAGTATTTTAAAAAAAAATCTTGAAATGAATTTCTTGCTAAAAATGACTTGAGCAAATTCATTTCTATCCGAATTTACTTCTGAATTTCTTCTTACCAAAAACATCATTGTAATTTGCTGATTACTGGAAAACAGTTTGAATGTTTGCCAAAAAAAATGTCCACTGTGAATTATTGCTCATGTGATATCTTAATTTCTTGCCTAAGATATTTATGACATTATTCACCAAGTGCTGACACATATTCATGCATTACCATTCTTGAATGTTTTGAATATGGCTCGACATCCTTGATTCATGCTCACTATGGTTTGGCTTGAGTTGTTTTCTTCCTTGAACATACTTGACCATACACTGTTTTACCATGTTGAAGTTTGTTGCTTCTACACTTATGTTTCTTATATCATGCACCAAGATACATGCTTCTTTTGCTGCCATGCTTTGTCATGCAAGCATCTGCACTTGTTACCTTTATCATGATTATGCTATGTTGTTGGATCATCACAATGTTGGCTCGACTATTTTGGCATGTTCCATTTGAATGTGTTGAGTGCACTCATGTTCACTTGCTATGCTGATTCGATTCCACTTGCGTTTGCTGTGTGAAAATTGTAGCTGCACATCCATGCATATGCTGTTTGACTCGAATCATGTATTTGCAGTTTTGCTTGACCCTTTTGAGAAATCATTCTTAAACCTGTGCTTTAACCTAGCTGCTCCATTGTGTTTGGACTGGTTCCACCATTGTTTACATGTACCTGAAACATTGCAAATAGATTTGCGTTGACACACTGACTTGTGGATTTTGTTTTGAGCTGTCCAATTTTACTCTTTGTTGGCTTGAATCATGCTTTGTTGACTTGTACTCGTCTCCATGTCCATGTTGCACTGTCTTGGACCTTGGCTCGACACTTGAACAATGAGACTCGACCACTTTTGCACTTGAACTGTCTTGACTCTTGCTTGTCATTTCAGAAAATATACTTGTATTGGTTGCTTGGCATTTGAATATTTGCTTTGAGGTGTGTTGACTTTGTTTTCATGTGCACTGAGTTGAGAAGGTCCACGTGGCTACTCCTCAGTTGCACACTGAATTGGCGTGGCAGTGCACATGTGTATAAATATATACACGTGTGTATATGCAGCCATTCAGAAAATTTCCTGTCCCTGTACATATACAAACTGTCTGCTAGACACAGATGAATCAGATCAAGTCATGAAAAATGATGAGAAACACACCAGAAATCTGAGGCAAATAAAATTTAAAAATAAAATTTATATTCGCATATATTCTGTTTAAATTCGGTTGCAGTGTACTGTGTGTGTGCTTCATTTGACAGGTAAACAGGTGATGACTGGACTGACTGAAAAGATGCTGTGAAGACAGAGAATGAAGTCAAGAACAGTATCAGTTAAAGAGTGTTCGTAATAGTGTATGTATAGATGAAAATGTACAACTGAGTGTATGAGTGTTGAATGAGAAACTGTATTGCAATGTTGAGATGTACAGATAGTGGAGTATAAAATTTGTACTGTTTAAATTTTGAAATAAAATATTCTATTCAAATAAAATACTGTGAATATTTAAATTTCTGTACAGTTGTATTTTATTTAAATATAAATATTATATTCCAGTCTTTGATGTACAATAACAGTACAATATCAAACACATTAAAATAATATTTATTTGGTTGTTATCATCAAACAAAAATCATATAATTGTGTATACAACACCGTTATATACAACAAAACTCTGCAAAGAGTTTGCAAATATTATGACCAAAGAATTTGAAATGTCTTATATGGTAGAACTATCATATTTTCTTCGACTTCAAATCAAACAACTTCTGAACGGTATTTTTATCAATCAAGAAAAATACTATGGAAATCTTATCAAACGCTTCGGATTAGAAAATACATCTGGTAAACCTACTCACATGAGTACAACTACACATCTTAAAAAAGATGAAAATGGTTAGAATGTTGACCAGAAATTATATCGAAGCATGATTGGTTCTCTACTGTATCTTATAGCTAGTCGTCCAGATATAATAATGAGTGTTTGTTTATGTGCACGTTTTCAAGCAGATTCAAAGGAATCACATTTACAAGCAGTAAAACGTATAATTCGCTATCTTAATAATACCAAAGATTTCGGTCTTTTCTACCCAAAAGAATGTCCATTTGAATTAGTATCATACAGTGATGCTGACTTCGGAGGTTCTCGAACGGATAGAAAGAGTACAAGTGGTATGTGCCATTTTATTGGAAAATCACTTGTCTCTTGGTTCAGTATGAAACAGAATTGTGTTTCACTATCAACGTGTGAAGCCGAATATATATCAGCGGCTCTTGTTTGTACTCAAGTAATATACATGTAACAAACACTTCAAGATTTTGATATTCATTTATCAAATTTTATTATATACTGTGATAATACCAGTGCTATAAAATTATCAAAGAATTCAGGAATCACTCTTGAACCAAAAATATTGATATTCGTCATCATTTCTTAAGAGACAATATCGAAAAAGGGAACATATGTCTCGAACATGTCCAAACTGATCAATAGCTAGCGGACATTTTTACTAAGCCTCTACTTGAAGAATCTAGTTTTATTACATTACATAGAGAGCTTGGTTTAATTTCTAGAAGAGAACTTGATAATCAATCACTAGTACTTTATTCTTAAGTTCATTCTTCATTCGGTTTATTCCTTCTTCATACTTTAACTATCTTTTAGCTATTACTATTGGTAGAAAATGAATATGAGCTTCCCATTGTTTCTACGGCAAATTTTACTTGACAATTCTCCTCCACAAGTTTATATATAGGAACTTCTAAACAAGATCGTCAAATTTTGCTCTTTTCCATCTCTCCCTATCTGAGCCTATACTTTATATAACTTATATTTAAGCCTAAAGTTTGTATACTTCCTTATGGCACATATTTGCGATGAGTGTGCACAAAAATCTCACATTTCGGTCACGAGTTCTGAGCCGGAGGAATATTACTCTCCCGAAACTCTGAAAAACAAATCAAATGTCATCACAAATGCACTTATACTCCTGGTAATACGCCAACATCGAAACAGGCAAAAATAGTGTTGTTTTGTTCACCCCGCACTAGAGAGAAGATCAACGAGATTCATCATTATCAAAAGCATCAAATTGATCTTCAGAGACAACATCATTACGAGCAACAATTGACTCCACTTCAGAACTTCAACCCATAGATGTTTCAATAAAGAAATGAATTTTCGATCCAATCATTGTCAAGAGGTGGAACGAGATGAAAGATTTCACTGTACATCCTGGTTCATTTATTAAATTTCCTAATTTCTCTAATTATGGTGTTCAAAGATTAGCGAAGAATGCAGATATTGAAACCCTAATCGGTTTTGATCAAAATAATACGGAGATTAATCATGTTATGATCAAACTTTTCTATGCTAACCATAATTTGGAGAAATACAAACCAGAAAATCATGCTCATTGTCTTTGGTCAGTTGTATGTGGCCAACAAGTCTTTATCTCGTGTGAAAGGATGTCAAATGTTTTTGGTTCTTCGTTTACAGGAGAAAAATTCTCAAGTAATTTTTGTAACGTCCATGTCTGTAATCATATTAGTCACGAATTCATTGAGGATGACAAAGATAGTACAAAATCCATTAATTTACGACCTACTGCGAGAGTTCTTCATCACACCCTTATGCACACCCTTTTTCCGAGAACTGGAAATTTTGATGTCGTCTACAAGGAAATTTCAAAGCTTTATATGCGGTTTATGGTGGAGTTCGCATTAATTGGGTTGGTATGATCTTTGACGAGATTTTACAATTGAATGAATTAACTAGGCCACATTTGTTCTATAACGAATATCTCATGCACCTTCTGCTTGACTGTGGCATTAAACCTCCTGACTCCTCTGTTTCAAGGCCCAAGTGCATAAACAAAGCTT
This sequence comes from Allium sativum, assembly GCA_030737875.1. NCBI lineage: Eukaryota > Viridiplantae > Streptophyta > Magnoliopsida > Asparagales > Amaryllidaceae > Allium > Allium sativum. Next base: position 120,875,786 of record CM060926.1, on the reverse strand, counting down.
CAATAAAATGGATGAAGCTTCCTGATCCATATTTAAATATCATGCCTTTTGAACAATGGAAGGAACAAGGCCACCACGGAACTTCATCACGACCATCCCGCCCAAAACCTGAGGAGGTTAAACTTTTACGCTCTTCTTCATCAACAAAGGAAAGTCTTGACACTATTGCTCGTAACCAATTCCTTCTCGAAGCTCGACTTAAGCGTATGGACTCAAAGATGAATAAACGCTTTAACAAACTTAAGTCTTTCTTCGGATCTTTATGGGAAGCAATATCGTGTGATGCATCATCTTCATCCATGCAAGCTCAAGACCCCGGCAAACGTCCAGCTCCCCATACTTTTGCTTGGACATCTTCTGAGGAGGGTACTATTTCAGACACTAGCCGTGGACGTGGTCATGGTAAATCTCAAATTGTCGAAGAAGAAGAAGTTGAAGAGGAAGAAGACGAGACGGAGTCGGAATAAGTCTTCTTAGTTTATCTTTTTATCGCTTTCTATGTACTTATGACTCTTTTTTTGTTTTAAGACTTCACCTGGCACTTGTATCTAAATAGTGTCATTGTATTTTATTCGTAGTAGACTTATGTTTGTATTTTATGACTCCTCGTATGGCTTATGGTATTTTCTTCAATTGTTTGAAACTCTGTTAGTATCATTTACATCGTTACTTATTTAACTATTTGACAACTCCTTTTTGTCGATGACAAAGGGGAAGAAAGTGGTACTAACAACATATATGCAGGAAATATAGTTTTATGTACAGGAACAAATTCAGGGGGAGATCATATATAGGAGGAGATTCAAAGCTATATTGTCATCAATCAAAAAGGGGAAGAATGTTGAGTCGAGGAGTTTTGATTTCTAAAAAAAAGAATAGTCGTGATCAACAAAAAGAAGATATTCATTGATTTCAAGAGAGGAAGATCTACATAGGGTATTTTATTTTAGAAGTTGATTATTTAGAAGTAGTATTCATGTTAAAATCTATCTTCAAATAATCAATATATATATATATATATATACAATTATGTATATATATGCACATTGATTGTGCAAACAGGGCATAACCGGTCGACCGCCCAAAATGGACCAGTCGACCGTTTTTACCAAGTTTGCACAATAAACATGCACACATATACACATAACGTATATATATTCAAATTCCTGTCTACTGGTTCTTTTTAACCTGTCGACCGTTTTTAAACAGAAGCAACCTTTCGTATAGACACTTTCATTTCTTCAAGAGTTGCTTCTCTTTCTTAACACCAATGATCATGACCATTGCTTGTAACTTTTTACAAATGGTTACAACCATTTATTCCTAATATAAACATCATGATTTCATCATTCCAAATCACCAAAAATTCTATTGATTTAATCCCTATTCTCTTGCTCTAAATTTCTTACTCTCTAAAGTGCTAAAGTTCTCATATTCTTCAATATATCGTTTTTGAATCCTAGAATTTATATAATATTCTTTTGATTTAATACGATATTCACTTCCAAATCTTCGTATACACAAATATACTATTTGAGGATAAGATTATAGGAAGTCTATACTACAAGCGACAAAATTGTGTTATTGGAACACATGTCGTCAACTACAATTATATTCATCTCTATTGAAGTTCCCGGTGTTGTGAGAGGCAAGTGTTGAAGTCCTCAGTATTATTAGAGGCGTGAAACCCCGTTCTCTGCTCGGGTGTTGTATACCTGTTCCTCCGGGTGAAGTGAGGTTGTTGTTTTAGTGAAAATCCAGATAGAAGTCTGGGACTGGACGTATGACGGTGCTCCGAACCAGTATAAAAATCCCTGGTGTGATTTTTCTATTTTACTGCATTTTCCGTTATTATATCTGTGATTCGTTGCTATCTTATACTTGTCTGTGATATACCATATTACACGATCCGCATACACGAATTATCACCTTTCTAGCGCCTTGGCCTCCTTCAAGCTCCTTTTCTCCATGATTCAGGTTTCACTGCCTGAAACCCTTTGCTCTTATTGCTTCAGATCTTCTGCTTCTTTATATTTTGCCGGTGCATATTTTGGTGTTAACGTTTGGATTGTGGATATTTCTACTATGTGGGGTAGTGATAGATATCTTGATATTCCTCAGGTAGAGGTTAACCAGTATCCAGATCCAAAACTTTTATGTAGGAGGCTTTATAGTTGATGCAGCTAGGACCACGGCAGGTCACGTACTTTAAGAATCGACATAGCATAGATATTTGGTTGGTCGTATTAACGAGCTTGCCAATGGTCATGAGGACCGATAACATTCTCGACCTATGACGATGATGATATAGCTAATCTTGAGGATTATGATTTTGATAATTTTTAGGTTGTGCATTGTTCGTGTTTTAGTGTTTTTATTCTTATTCATGTGTTGTAGTAGTATATCCTTAAACATTACTGCATTATCAGTATTTAATTTATTGTTTATGTGTTATTTTTATATTGTCATTGTACATTAATGTATTTGTTAGGGAATGCAGAATGGATAGTTAAGGCAAAACTAACACTAGAGGGGGGTGAATAATGTTTTCAAGAAATTTAAGAAAATCTAAAACTAATATGATCTTCTATATGAATAACACACCACAGAGATGATCACAGATGCAGAACCAAACACAAACACAAAGATAAACAAAAATAAAATGCAGAAAAGGAAAGAACACACTGGATTTTATATTGGTTCGGATTACTCCTACGTCCAGTCCCATGCAACACTGGATTGCACAGAGTTTTATTACTATATCAATATCCAAGTACAATCCCCTTGATTTCATGGCTACAAGATTACCATTGATTCCACCTCCCTTGATTTACTGGCTACAAGGTTAGCACCGCTCCCCTTTCTTGATTTCACGGCTACAAGGAACACACCGTTTCCAAGGTTATCCCAAAACAATCCAAAATGATTGCAACGGCCCTGAAGCGACCCAAACTTCCCCGTAAAGGAAGCCCGGATTGAGTTGAGAACACGAAAAATTTGAACACAAACAGAAGAACATTTCATTGCTTATTACAACAATTTACAACAGAGTACAAGAATATAGAGAGTATGAACAAATATTATACATCAGAAAAATATCATAGGTTTACAAGTTACAATGCAGCGGAAAATAATACAAAATACAACTGAAAGGAATATACGGATACAGAGATTTCCGAATATCACTCCAACTGTAAACCAGGATCCTGTGAATATAATATCTGCAAAACAAAAACTATTAGCTGCCCGTGTGGAAATTAGGGGCACCCAGGGTTTAGGTTAAAATAATAAACTCCAGGTCAGTCATGTGACTGGTGTGAGAACTAAAACAGTTATTTAAATCTTTACTTTAAAATAAAGTAAATCCAGGGACCACGCCGTATAACACGGAACGGGTTTCCTCCCAGGAATACCAGTGCATAAAATAAACAGCGCAATGCATTTTGGAAAAATGAAGCTATTATAAGACTTAGGTCCCATCACACAATGCAACGCAAGCGGGAGGATAGAGTTTACCTTATAATAGCCAAACATGCTTGGTACGTTTAAAACAAATCATTTTGATACTATTATAGTGTAAAGTGTATGAAAACAACTTCAAATATAAATGTACCAATCATAGACGGCATAGTACCCCATCCCACTATGTCGCTGTACTAGGCTCTACAATCAAAACCGAAATGTCACGTATTGGTAGTTGGATTTCCATCTGTGAACCAAGGCAAGGGATCGTCCTTACTACTTCGAGACGCTCTAGCCCGTGTCTCAGGACCCAGACTCAGGTGAGCCCTTGGATCGTCAGGGCTGGTCCACTCGATGTGGGTTAAAATGCCTGAACACTACGTTTCCCCGCCCTATGGGGCGTCAATCTGGTATGTATATAGACTATACCATACATCAGCCCCGTAGTGCCGATATAACCGAGGCACCTCGCTATCCATCATCCACATAAGTAATATGTCTGGGCATGCAAAACCTAGACACAACTCCTAGCTAGAAGGCAAAGCATGTTCTCCCTGATGTCCTCTCCCGTTTCTGGTTCACACCGGGGTGTGAGGCTCGCGAATTAACTCTATACACAAAGCTATGCTATATTAAAGCCGTGCTTTGATCATCAACCACAAGACTCTGCCTTTCAACATAAGTCTTGATCATTTTCATCTCAGCATGCCACACAGGCAATTCTCGCCATGCAACTGATGTCTATCAATCACACAGAATAAAATCCGATGTCAAACACACATCCATTTACAAGTTCGTTCTGGGTCTAAACGAAACCGGAGGCACCTTATTCTTGTCCCATATGTCCAATACAGGAGAGATGTCCTCGCATATCTCGTCGATCTCCAAGTACGTCTGGACAATCACCACTTATTACCTTGTCTTGGGTGTACAGCCCGATCAAGACACCAGTAATCATCCAAACGATGTGAAGACCTCTAGTCTTCAACCACCGTCTTTATCGTCGACTCATCGCCGATTCAGTTATTCAGAATGGGATAAACCCGGTGTTTCTGAATAACTCGCGTATATAATAAACAAGCTCTATAAAAACACAACATACACCTCATTCCAATTCTGGATATTCTTTTATTTAAATATTCATATCCCTTGGGAAAGGTTCCCATTAATTTTATCAAAGATAAATTCTTTAAATTTATTCTTTAATCTTCCTTTGGATATCAATTCGAACCAAATTATGGTTTATCCAAACTAGTCGGGATTAGAAAACCTTACCGAAGTAATCATTTGTTTAATTTCCCAATCCCAACCTATTCATCCCATGAATCAAAATTGGTAATACTTCATATCTAACACCACGGTGTTATTGGTAAAACATTTCACGTTCAAATCTAATTAAAGTTTTAACTATCGCTTGGAGCAATACTGGTGATACTCCATTCTCGGTCATTTCTTGAATTTGATAATTTTAGTTATCAGATTCACATTTCAATCTAATTAAAGATTCATTAAAACCCCACTTAGTTTTAATCTTACCAAAAATCAATATTAATGATTATATAACTTGGGAAATCATATCATGTCTTTAACTGGGTTAAAGAACCAATGTCATTTAAAACACGATTCACGATAAACCCAAAATCACATTCCATTTTATTCCAATTACTAAATATAACTGGAAATTCTAATAATCTTAATTAAAAGATTTATTCTTTTCATACGGAGTTTAAGAACAGTGTTACTGAAGACCCCATCCCATCAGTCTCTAGCCGTAAATTAGTAAGAGAACATTTCCCTAAGTATTAATCCCGAAGGCCGAAACCAAAATCAGATCAATACCCAGGAAACCATTCAACTAAGCTAATCTCCCGTTAGTTTCTAGTTTTCTTAACTCCATTGAGTTTAAAAACAGTATTATTAAAGATACCATTCACGACAAACCCAAAATCTCATTCCATTGTTAATCGGGTTAAAGAACAAGTGTTATTTAAAACACCGTTCACAATAAACCCAAAAACTAATTTCAATTTAATTCCAATTAAATGTTAATTAATTGGTAAACTTCATTAAATTTTAATGAAAAGATTTATATCTTTTCTCAACTGGGTTTAAGAACAATGTTAATGAAGACATCATTCACGACAAACCCAAAATCCGATTTGATACTAAATACAAGGCTCTGAATAGAAAATATATCGGCTTATATTCAACATCAAATTCTGAAACCGACAAATATCGTATTGGGAATAACGATATATATATCTTCCAAATTCCTCCACAATGTCCGTATAATCACGGAATCCAATATCGAAATATTCCAAAGATAATTTCGATTCAAATCCATTCCAATTCATATATTGGAAATTATGGTAATTTTTAAAACCATTTCAAATCCAATTTATTTATTTAAAAATAATTGAATTATAATTCTAGTTAATAACTAGTTCATTTCGATAAAATATATTTTTATCTTTTCAAATATGGAATTTTTCATCCCAATTCTTTCCAAATCATTTATTATGATTTTACACAAATTATTGCTATTTTTAATAATTTTATCAAGACCCATACAGTCGATTTCCATAAACGGCCATCGAACTGCACTTCAACGACCTTTTCCAAATTTGATTTGGACATAATTCCAAATCCAACCGTTAGATTTCTAATTTCTTGTATTCGTTAGAAAGCTCATTTTGATACGAACCCAACGGTTCCGGTTTAAGGAGAATCCGACGGTCGGATCTCCCGTAATGTCCATTTGAAGTCAATGGTCGAAATTCATGAATTGTCGCGGCGCGGCGCGTTCTATTCAGGCCATTATATTATATATATATATATAATATATTTCATCGATTTCCATTTAAAACATATTTTATAAATCGTTTATAAATTCGTTTTAAAAACGATTTCAGCATCATATTCGATTTTAAATCAAAATTGAATATTCCATATCATTAATATATAAATGATAAAATTTTCAAACTTCAGATTTTGAAATCAATTCCTTTACGATGTTCATATAAAAATGAATAAAATCGATATAAATATCATTCACGTCAAAATGGCGCAAATCCAAACAACACGGCTTTATATATTAAAATATATTCGTGTCCATCCCAAATCGGACATCAAAATCAGATTTTGATCTTTTACTGAATATTATTTTAAAATATTCATTATTTTAAAATATTCATTCTTTCTGAACTAGAATTAAACACATTCAGTTACCATATAATGTTATTTATATGGATTTCATACAACACATGTATAGAACCACAATGATAAACAATCAACCATCATCCAGAGTGCATTCTACACTGCATAAGCATTAAATATAAATATTTAACGCTTACAACAGTCTATCAACCAAGTGATTGACATACAACTAAACAATTGGGATTAGTATACGTCAAATATCATCCCAATACCCATGTGGGGTTTCAAATAACAAATATAGATTCTATTTGTGCAGTTGGGCGATGTGTAAAATATATCGTCCCAATCCATATCAGTAAAATGAGTGTACATAAACAAATCATCCGATTTGTAAATGAATATTTATTTAATTCATTATACGTTAAAAATTACATTTTTAACGATAAAATATTTTATTCAACACATGAATATTTTATCTAATTCAACACATGAATAATTTTATTTTCCATTCAACATCACAAACCAAATTCACACAAACAAATCGATCCAAACACACAACTAAACAAGTCGTCCATGGTTTATGGACGACGGGGAGCAGTTCATATATATAGTTATAAAATAAATAACTGTATAGAAATAATTTCAGTGAGGAGTTCTCACCTTGGGGTTCCACTCCGTCATTCTTTAACGGACGATGGTTTGGATTCCGTTTTGATTTCAGTCCGTTCCATCGCCATCTATTTCATGCACTTGATATTAGAGATCTCATTTTTAATAACGCTTTCTATACATAAAAATCATATTTATATTATGTTATTCCTATAATAAAAATCATATTTTCATTACGCTCTTTATATAATAAAAATCATATTTTTATTCCAAAGCCATGTATATAAAAATCAAATTTTTACTTCACTGCTATATAAATAAAAATCTCGTCTTTATATAAATAAAATTCTCGTCTTTATATAAATAAAAATCTCGTCTTTCATGTATATGAAAATCACACTTTTATATTAAAACTGTATGTAAAAAACCATACTTTGAATTGCATAAATGAATAAAATTGGAATAAAAGCTCACCGGGGTTATCGGGTGGCGTAGAAGGCCCGGGGAAGGGCTGAAACTGGTCGGGGACTAAATTGCAAAGCTGGAACTCGATAAAAATTGGGTTTTTCTTGGAAGGGGCCCGCTGGTCAGGATGGGGGTCAGGAGGCGGCGGCTTGGGTCGTGGGTGGTGGCAGGCGGCGACGTTGGTCGCATGGGGGCCGGAGCGGGGCTGTGGCGGCTTAATTTTGGGAATAGGGCTTTAGGGTTCGGGTTTTAAGAGGTGGGAGGGTGTCACGGCGTCGCTGATGGCCAGGGGAGGGGGGAGGGGTCGGCGGCGTCAAGTTGGGGGTGGTTGTGGGCAGGGCGGTGGCACGGTGGAGGCTGGAAGGAGGGAGCGATGTGGAGGAATGGGTTCAACGGGGGAGGGGGGCTGATGGGTTTTTGGGGATTTTCCATTTTCTTTTATTTTTTTGTCTTGTGAAAAGGTGTGGCTTTGAAAATATACATATATATATATAACTTTTCTATTCGACCCCTAAATCGAACCCATCGACTGTTGTCCCTAGCTAATCAACCCCATTCCGGACATAATGAGATATGTCCGGTAAGCCAATTCGACAGTTACGATCAGTTTTCGTTAAATTTAAAATATAAATCATTATATTTTAAATTCAAACGCATATTTTCATTTACTAGGGCCACATTCTGACTCAAAAATTCCAGAAAAATAAATCTGGCCATGTTTTGATGATATGGTCCTAACAAAACTAATTTCGTCGAATTTGGAGACTGTTTTAAAAACGGTCGTTTTTCAGTCGATTAAATTCAAACTAAAATTGCCAAACGCGTTTAAATCCACCACGCTCACATATTGATTCCAAAAATTCTAAAAATTGGAGTCGAGTAATAATTTGACATTCCGGATCCAACAAAAGTGGTCTCGTCAAAAACAGAGGTCGTTTGCAAAATCGCCATTTTAAGTGCTATATTTCCATAACGACTATTCTGAATTTTCAATTGGACACAACTTTGTATTCCCGCTACGAAATTTGTATTTTTCAGATTCGTTGGAAAGATATTTTCAAACAGCTTCAAATATTTCTGATTTCGCTAAAATCCGGTTTATTTTAAATCATGTACATTCATTTGAAATTTGAAATCGAATTTTCAAACTACCACCCCATTTCCAATTCCCTTTATAATTAAAATAAATATTTATATTCTAACTTTGATTTAAATAAATATATACGTTCTAATTCTATTCAAAATAAATTTCTTCTCGTTATTATTTAAAATAATTCATTTTAAATATTCAAAATTCATTAAAATTGCCAAAATAAAAATTTTAAATTGGTTCTGATTTTCCAGGTTGTTACAAGCCCTATAACTCTTCAATAGCAATTCGATTCAGAGAGTAATGAGTAAAGAGTGATAAGAGAAGAAGTTTTATATATTTAGAATTGAAATTGGCAAAGTAGAAGTGTAGAAATCTTAAAAATATGAAATAATAATGGAGGAATGAAAAGGGATTGAGATGAAGAAGAAGAATGATGATTTTTTTTCGAAATCAGCCCTAATTTATAAGTTTTGAAAGGTTTCAATGCTTCTCGAATGTTACAAATAGTGAAAAGACACTTCCTTTCAAAATTAAAAATGTGACAGTTATATGTCGACATGGTTATATATGTATGTCGACGTATGTCTTTATAAATTTGAAATTTGAATGATTTTTAAAGTGTTTTACTATATATATAATTATGGAATTCTTAAACTAAAACATAGTGATGTAAATAATTATTATAAAGTAAGAAATCATAAATTTAAATTATATAGTCATATTTATAAAATTATAAATTTTAAAACTATATAAGTATAGAGTATATAAAGGTAGATAACTATATAAATATATATAAACTTATAAACTTTAAAACTTAATTTTTAAACCAAAGATAATGGAAAAATTAAATAAGACTAGAGTTTGAATTTTGAAAATAGAATTTTGAAACTTGAAAAACAGAAATAGAGTTTGAACTAGAGTGTTATTCAGAGTCTTACATAAACTAGACTCTATTACTATATTTATCTTGAACTCTTGAACTCTTGATTTATTTATTACTCATAAGTCTTGAATCTTCTCTGAATTCTGAATCTCTTGAATCTCTAAAACTGTATTCCAGATAGGGATGTTAGTATACATTTTATAATCAATTAATATTGAAAACAATTGTTGTCATCAAAACTCCATTCTCCAACAATCTCCCCCTTTTTGATGATGACAACCTTAGTTTATAAAATATTCATACCTGTTGATGCCAATCCTTCTAATACTCCCCTTGTCAATATGAATCCTATATACTCTACTTGAACTAAATCTATATTTTATAATTTCCCCCCCCCCCTTTGGCATTATAAAAAAGAAACCCTAAAAATACTCCTCCTAAATCCTATATCTATCTATATATTCTATGATTTTCGAAAAACAAGATAAGACTTTTATTACCACTGAGTCCAATTACAATGATATACAATCTACAAATACAATGATATACAAATTTATAAAAAAACTATACAACATTCCTATCAAAATAGTATACAGAATTGAGAAAAAAAACAATGAAATATACAAGAAAATTAGAAAAAAAAACTCAATATTGTATTCTCACTTCAGAAATAAGAAAGAGTGCCAAAATATCATCCCCTCAAATCATCAGACTAACCACACTTGCTAAACCTTCCAAATCTGAGAGTCCATTATATGACAGAAGTTATACTTTTTAATATTCTTTTATGAATAACAGTAAAAACTTCATTTTCACTTTGAACTCCATAACCAAAGGCTCTCTTATTCCTCTCTGCCTACACTTCACATACACATTTCTTTAGAATGTTTAACAACATCTTAGTTCTTTTGCTCTTCCATCTTGTTGCTTTATATATATTGGACCGCTCCTTTTTACTATCACACGACGACCTATGGAAGCATCCACTAGCTAGAAGCCTCACCCAAATCTGAATTGTAAAGCTGCATTCAAAGGAAAAATGAGTATTTGTTTCGACTGCAGATTTACATAGAATTCATATTCCATCTGGTACCATTCCAATCCTATGCAATTTATCCTTTGTGTTGATAGCATTTGTCATGACTTTCCACAAAAGAAAATTTTCCTTTTTCGAATTACTCATATTCCAGATTCTCTTAGCCTATGGAAAAATTTGTTTTATACCTTGAAGATGAGAATACACTAGCTTAATATTATGAGATTTTCCATGCCAAATTAGATAACTATTACCATTAACTTGAAAGCCATCTGCCAATTCCACACATAAATTCCTTAAAATTGAAGAACTTGTGTGCGGAAGTTTCAGCCTACCCTCATGAATAAAATCATTTACACAAGCATATTCTGATATACCAGAATGCCTTCTCGTAACATAATCAACCAAAGAACTTAAAATCAAACCAGGCTTAGCCCATGGTGCATTCCAAAAAGACAGTTTATCCATAATCTTGTAATTACAATGAATATATGGCAAAAAAGCACTCCTTAAATTCAAAATATTCCTCCAACTCCAACTACAACTATTTGGTACATCCATTGTCCAAAAGTATTTTTTACCAATCGAATTATCCTTAACCCACTTGGACTAAAGACAGTTTTCAATACAAAAGAGATTATCAAAATAAGAGGAGATTGGAGCTTTATTCCATAGATACAAGTTTGTAATACCCAAACCACCATGAATTTTATCATCAAAAAGCTTGTTAAATGAAAGTTGAATCATTTTCTTTGAAAATGGATCACCATGCCAAAGAAATTTATTAAGAGCTCCTATAATCATATTAACAAGCTTGATTGGTAAAACACAATGTCTAGTCCAGTAGGTAGTCATCGCCAAAGCCACTGATTGTACTACAGTCAACCTTCCTGCTTGTGATAACTTGCATGAAGGCTATTGTTTCGAATTTTTCAATAATTTTCTCAAAAAGGGGAACACATTTATCCTTGGTAATTCCGGAGCTTATTAAAGGTAATCCCAAATATGAAGAATTTATAGGCATCTCTAATAAACCAAACAAAGAAATCAAATGATTCTTCCGATTAGTTGATAACCCTACTACCAGTATATGTGATTTATTTAAATTTATCTGCAATCGAGTAATTTAATAGAAAAAGTGCAGTGTTTCCATGATGCAAAGAATATTAATTTCAGTAGGCTTTAAAAATATGACCAAATCATCGGCAAACAGTAAATGGGTTATCATATGAGACTTACATTTAGGATGCAGTTCCACTTTTCTTCTTTTAACTTGGTCAAGAAACGGTGAATTAAGTAGCTCCATCACTATAATAAAGATATATGCAGATATTGGGTCTCCCAGCCTAACTCCTTGCGTACCTTTGAAAAACCCATGCAACCTGCCATTCCTTGCAATTCAATAACTTGGCATTGAAATGCAAGAATGAGTCCAAGCAATAAAGGGAAAAGGAAATTTCATCCCTGACAGTATGGCTAAAATAGAAAACCAGGATACTGAATCAAAAGCTTTTTTAATATCCAACTTTAACATGCATCTTGGAGAGATAGCCTTCCTATTATATCCATACAATAACTCCTGTTTCAAGAGTATATTATCTAAAATGGATGTGCCCTTGATAAATGCTGACTGATTCAATGATATTATGGAGGGTAACACAATTTGGAGCCTATTTGCAATTACTTTAGAAATAACTTTGTAAAGAACATTATAGTAGGAGATTAGACAAAAATCAGAAATAGAACCTGGATTCTCTACTTTTGGAACAAGAGCTGTAGCTGTTGCTACCAAACTAGCCGACAAATGAGTCTTCATGAAAGAAGTCTGGATATCAGTTATAACATTTTCACCAATAATGCTCAAGTTTTTTGCAAGAAAAAGGAGTTGTATCCGTCAGGACCTCCACAGCTACTTGAGTCTAAACAGAAAGTCGCCTTTTTAATCTCTCCATTTGTAATTAACTCGATAATATCTTCTGATTGATACAAGGAAAGGGTTGGGAATCTAATATGATAAAGTGGCTTAATCTCCGGTACATGAGCATTAGGATTGGCTAGAATAGAAGAAAAATACTGAGTAAATCCTTCATTTATTTTCTCATATGTATATTGAATAATGCCAATCATATCATTTATCCTAAAGATAAAGCTCCTAGCCTTTTGATTTTTTAAAGAATTATGGAAAAACTTTGTATTTCTATCCCCTTCAACTTCTCTTCTAATGTAAGCACTTTTCCTTAGTGCCTACATTTCTATGTCCAGCACAATTTTGAGTTTATTCTTCAAATCTTGAACCTGCTGTTGCTAAGATATATCATATGGCTTCATTTGTGACTCTCGTTGAATTTGAGATAGTTCTACTCTAATTGACGAAGATTGTTTTGAACTCTTGCCAAAATTAAGTGGAGACCATGTTCTAAGCTGAGTTTTTAACACCTCCAATTTATGTAATAGATTAATCATCGAATTACTATTAGCCTTTGTGCTCCAAACCTTCATAATAATGTTAGAAAATTCTGTATGATTACACCAAAATTTAATAAATTTAAAAGAGGTTTTACCCAAGTCAATAATAACTTCATTCCCCTAGTGAAACAGTAAAGGACAATGACATGATAATATTGGAGAGGGAATATCACAGAAAGATTTTGGCCAGAGATCAAAGAATAAAGTGTTGATGATCAAGCTTACAAATAGTGGGAGGACCAGTTTTAGAGCAGTTTGGCCAAGTATAAGATAATCCATAGCTTTGAACAGGAAAAAGCGAGGAATTAATGATCATTTGATTTAGTGGTGCAATATCTTTAACAGCAAGGGGACAACCACCAAAATTTTGATTACTACTAAACATACAATTGAAATCACCTCCTATAAGCCAGGGATCATTAGAAGGATTAATAAGATGAACTTTTTCAAGAAAAGAAAGACGTAGTGCAAGAGAGTTTTGAGCATATATAAAAGTAAGGAAAAAAGAAAGATTTGATGAAAGATAAATACATTTATAATGAATGTATTGATCAGATTGAGAAATTTTTGAGAGATTGAAAGTGGCCAGATTCCAAATAGTCAAAAGTCTACCGAAGGATGCTTGATTAAGATTATGATCATACTGCCATGTAGGAGCTATAAAGTTGGCTACCTTTCCAGTTGAAATAGAGTCCAACTTTGTTTCAGATATACACATGAGTTGAATTTTGTTCTCCGTATCAAAATCTCTATCTCACATTGCTTTGAGGGCAAGTTAGCACCTCTGATATTCCAAAAAATTATTGTACTGGCCATTTAAAAAGTAGTGGGTCTACCATAAAAATGGGATTACTCCTTGTATGCCTTGTTGAAGTATTTTTTACAATACTACTAAGAAGTACTTCATCTGGTTTATACTCTTTTCCATCATTGAGATCATCATCTACATTTCCACTTTCTTTCAAAAAAAAATCTTTTTCCTTTTAGTATTTTTCTTACTCCCAAATGAATTTGGAGTTTCCTCTGGTAGAGTAGAGGCATTGGCAGGAGGAGGTAAAATAATATTTTAGGTAAAGATAAATGAGAATATGGTGACTTAAAGGGAATACTGAAACTGAATGAAGAAGTAGATGAAGATTGAGAGCTAAATGAAGAGGAACAAGAAGCTGAGTTATTAATTGAGGATGAAGAAGAAGCACAAAAAGTTAATGAAGTAGAAGAATTTGGGACAAAGCTAGATTGAGAAAGAGCATTGGATGATGAAGCAAAAGTGGAGCTATTTAATGAAGAAGTTGACAAATTCAGAGGATTTCCACTTGAATGATCATCCAAAATTGAAAATGGTTATCCACATGAATTTCCTCACCCACAACATCTTTTAAAATGTCATCAAAATCAGTATTACCATTATTCAAAGCATCCTTCTTTGCTTTACCTTCTCCGTCAGAAATAATTTTACTATGAATAGAACAATTACCATACTGATCAATAATTATAATGTTTTGATTATCTCTACTTTGTAACACCTTATTAACTTCCATTTGCTCCTCATTATTAACTTCGTTATCTAAACCAGAACACCCTCCCCCTACTATCTCAATAACTTCCTCCATTGCCTTATTAACATCACTTGCTACATCAGTATTGTAGTTATTTTCCTTTTTCCTTCCAAACCTTCTTCTTTTTATTTACCACTTGTTTCCAGCCTTGCTGCTCACTTATTAAAATCGTAGGTTTCATGAAGCTCCTACCCTCATACGCTTGAACACCTGGATTTTCAACCTTATAACCCAAGTTTCCTACATTGATAACATCATTCTGATTTTCCTGTACCGTAATTTTCTTAGTAACATCTTGTCTCATGGCCAAAAACTTTACGATGTGTGCATATCAAAGGCCTCCAATCATACGACACTTTAACAGAGGGACACCTATCACCAAGATCAAGAACATCAATACTGTCAGGTAAATCAAAATCAGGAGTAATTTCCACCAAAGTTTTTGCATACTTGAACCTTTCCAGTATCTCAGTGCTTGAGTCAAAACCGATCAGACGCCCAACGTGGCATGACAACCAATTTATTCCCACTAAAGTCAGGGAATACGATGCAAATGAATCCAGATGGGGACTTGTTTAATTTAAGATTGCGTGTTTCCTATAGTGGGATCCCATTCAGTAATAATAAACATTCCGCCCTTAACGAAAATTGGATCCGCTTTCAATACTCTCTCCCTTTCCATATCATTAGCAAGGTTAAAAAATAATTTTGCACCATCCGAATTTACACTAACTTCACCTTTTAGCTTCCGAACTTTAAGTAAAGAATTTACTACTATTAGGTAAAAGAGAGTACCATCAAGGAAAAAATCCAACCAGATGCTTTTGCCCATACTTCAACCCTTCCAATTTCACCAGATCTGGAAAGTGATTTGACTAACCATTCCTTAATATATCAAATCGAATTGGCTTATAAGACCCAGCATTACGAGGAAACGATTTAAAGTGAGAGAGATAGTTAGATTTGATAGGTGGAAGCAAGGATTTAGAGGTTCTCAGAAGACTGTTACAATTGGGAAAGTAATGATTAATATTGAATTTGACATCTGATGTAGAAGAATGATTATCAATAACAAGATTAATAGATTCAAGAAGCATAGATTTACCTTTGGGATCATTAGATTGAGAATTCGAAGTATTCGAAAAATTTCCAGTACATGAGACACCAAGATTCGACTTAGCAACATCAAGATTTTGAAAAGATAGTGATGGATCCAATAAAGGATTAGAAAAAACACAATCCGAAACTACATCACCATCTACTTGCATTGATGATGAGACAACATCATTACCAGAAAAGATTGCAAGGGGAAGGTCAAGAGGATTTGGAGGGGGACGAACAGGGAAAGGAGGAAAGGATGACAAATCAAAGGAAAATGAAGATGAAGAAAGAGAGGGTGTCACCATTGACAAGAGCTCCATGTTACCTCATTTGATGAGTTATACAGTTGATTAAAATATTTAATTCTGTACTAAAGTACTAAATATATATGACTCCCCTAAAATCCATGCTATAAATGATCCTAATATCTATATTGTACTCTCTGAATTGAATAACCTTATATTTCCATCTAAATCTATGATTCTAAAATATTATAACTCCCCCTAAAATTATGACTATACTAGTCTAATAAACTAGAAGGATAATAAACTAAGCAATCTAATCAATATTTATAATCAGTTCAAACAAGCAAATCAATCCAAATAAGAAATTCAAACAATCAATCTCAACAATTAAATCAACTAAAGAAAAAATACATGTCTGTTCAAAAACATTTCCTGGACCTTCAACTAATCCTTGGAAACTCTAAAACTCCCCCTTACTCTAATACAAGACTAAACCTATCCTAAACTCTGATTCCCTTAAAACTATAATAAGACTTTAATTTAGACTAAGAAATAAATATGATAAGATAACTTAAAATTATGATATAAGTTAAATTAATATAAGTAATTACAATTTAATTCAAACAATCAACCAATTCAAGTTTTGTTGTCACAAAACATCAATTCAACTAAATTAAAACATAAAGCCAAACATTTCTTGTAACTTCTATTTATCATAAAAACTCATAAAACTCCTATCAACCAAAAATGCATAAGTATATTTCTAATATACCAGGAATGAAATTCAACCATGTCAAACAAGTCAATTAAGTTATTTATGTCAAACAATTCAGACAAGTCAATTAAGTCAAATAATTCAATCAAGTTAATCTAGTCTAAGTAAATATGTTATGTATTAATAATCCTATATATTTCTAAGACAACAACCCCCCATACAGTATATTTGTTATGTGTGAAGTTAAAGTTAACATGTAATGTAGTGTGTGCAGTGTATTGATTATAATGCAATATGTCATATGCAAAGTTATATGAAGTGATATATTGAATGAAATGCGATCTGTAATGCGAATGATTTTAATTTGAGATGTACTGTAATTTATAATAATGGTGTATGAGATAAGATGTCTAATGATAATATGCAGAATGATTTGGTGATGATATCTATTTTGGTAAAAGATATTCAAAGTACTACACATATTATAAATTATTCAATCAAACAAAGGTAATATTAATTTCTAGACTTAGCATAATGATACTAATAAAAGAGATTAATAGTTTAATTCTATGAGAAATATGGAGTTAAATAATCTTAGTAGGGTGCTTCTTTTAAAAATAATATAGTAAGTATTCAAGATCATTTTAAAGAAAAATAAAATTTTATCATATGAAGTAAACTACTTTGATATAAACATATATTCATAATTGTATATATAAATACTAATAAAATTAATGCATTGTGAAATATACATCAATCTTTTATTAATTTTACTAAGGAAACATTAAATTTTAAAACTTAAAACAAGAAAATTATTATAATATAAAATCTATAATTATAACAAAATTAATTTTTGATAAAATCTGGTTAAATACAATAAATTATAAAAATATATTTTGTATACCAAAGTTTAAATATATAAGTTTTATAAACCTAATAAGATAATCAAAATTAGTATTCACTTTACAATGTAATCAAAATCTTTATGTAATTATATACGAAAAGAAATATAAGTTAGACTATGTATGTTTAAACTATATAAAAGATATATAAGTTTATATTGAAAATTTTAAATTATTTCAACCATATATCTATATAATTTTATTGATTTAAATAATATAAATATATATACACACACATTTTTGAAACAAAATTTATAAAACATAAGTAGATAAATAAAATTAATAATCAGAGTTTGAACAGACATTTTCATATTTGAAAAGATGTCCTTTCAAATTTTCAAAACCAATTGAAGAATAGTGAAATTTAAATAAGAAGAGGTTTAAATTAGATTGGTATATTGATATGTATACTGTAGTTTATTAACATATGTGCCAAAATATCTAAAATTATAAAAGAGATAGATTTCTATTCCTAACTATGTGCATAGATGCATATTCCTATATGTAACGATGATTCTGAAAATATTATAAACCGTACCACTTTTTGCAATCCTCCATTTCGTTGTTCTTCCATTGTAATGAGCCATACATTCACATCTTTCAGAATTTAATGATAAGATCTGCTCTATTGCGACGTGCTCGTTTTTCTGATCAGCATAGTATATTCATTTGCTAAATTTGGAGATCGTATGAGAATGATATTGATGATCTAGTAGTTTAACCAACTTGGCGCCAAAATTTTGAATTTGAATGAAAGGACACTTCATCCATTCTAAATAGGCCCAAAAGTCATGTCTCTTCACAATCTTTTCTCTTCTTCTCGTTTTTCACTTTCAATCAAACTTTCAGGAAGCATAACTTCTTCGTTTCTTAACGGAATTGGCCGAAATAAGTGGAAATCGAAAAGAAATACGATCTAGTAACAGTTTTGGGATGAATTTGGATGGTATTAGGGTGCCGTAAGTCGAAACAGTAGGAGAGATGTAAGAAATCCAGTACATAATTTTTAGTTTTGCATAGCCAACTTCAAATAGTCATATTTCACTCAATTTTGATCGGAATTCGACGAGCTACCCATCAAAACGACCGCGAGAACGAGAAATTCAATTTGAAAAAGGATTTGGGACAAAATATTCTAAATGTGGATGCAATTGGAAGATAATTGTCGACAATTTTGCTTTCCTTCACTCTTTATTCACCAAACTTCATTTGATCATCTTGGTCAATTTTTGATGGATTCTCATGAAACCAACGGCATTACAAAGCAAATGAAGAGAAGTACAATATGAAGATAAGTTGTAGATGAAAATCCAAAGTTATAAATTGATCTGGTACCCATTTATTTGTTGATTTACATTATATATATCCATTTCTTCTTGGTCTCTTTTCACCAACCGTCATTACTTTTCTCATGCAAAACAAAACAACTTCAAATAATCAAATAACTTTTCTAATAATCAAATACCCTTTCAAAATAACTAACTACAATTTTAAACAATAATATCATGATGGTTTTGTAACATATCCATATATCAAAAATTTCAAAATTCAAAATTTAAAAATCAAAATTCAAAAAATCAGATTATGAGTTTAAACTAATGTTATATATTATTTCAGAATTTGTCATTTAATATTTTCAAAAACCAGATTGTGAACTTTTTGAAAAACCTAGCTCTGATACCAATTGTCAGGGAATGCGGAATGGATTGTTAAGGAAAAACTAACACTAGAGGGGGCATTAGCAGTGTTTTCAAGAAATTTAAGAAAATCTATAACTAATATGATCTACTATATGAATAACACACCACAGAGATGATCACAGATGCAGAACCAAACACAAACACAAAGATAAACAAAAATAAAATGCAGAAAAGGAAAGAACACACTAGACTTTATACTGGTTCGAATTACTCCTACGTCTAATCCCATGCAACACTGAATTGGGCAGAGTTTTATTACAATATCAATATCCAAGTACAATCCCCTTGATTTCACAGCCACAACGTGACCATCGATTCAACCACCCTTGATTTCTCGGCTACAAGGTTAACACCGTTCCCCTTCCTTGATTTCACGACTACAAGGAACACATTATTTCCAAGACTATCCCAAAATAATCCCAAATGATTACAACATCCCTATAATTCTTCAATAGCACTTCGATTTAGAGAGTAATGAGTAGAGAGTGAGAAGATAAGAAGTTTTATATATTTAGAATTGAAATCGGCAAAGTAGAAGTGTAGATATCATAAAAATATGAAATAATAATGGAGGAATGAAAAGGGATGAAGAGGAAGAAGAATGACGAAAAAATTCGAAACCAGCCTCTATTTATAAGATTTGAAAGGTTGCAGCGCTTCTGGAACGTTACAAATAGTGAAAAGACACTTCCTTTCAAAATAAAAAATTTGACAACTATATGTCGACATGGCTATATATGTATGTCCAATGTCGACATATGTCTTTATAAATTTGAAATTTGAATGATTTTTAAAGTGTTTTACTATATTTATAATTCTAAAATTCTTTAATTAAAACATAGTGATGTAAATAAGTATTTTAATGTAACGACCTGCATTCTATGTATTAGACGATCGTACAATATTTATTTTATCTTCACACAAAGTCGTATAGTCGTGTAACTTTGGAAAACGACCATTGGGGTCATTTCCCACATTCACGATTTTTGTCGAATTTTAAATGATCGTTTTTCCCCTGGTGAATCTTGTTTCACCTATAACTTTTGATTGATAAGGAGTTTTGACCTAAAACCGCTTCCATTAGATTCAGATGATGATTTTCCATTCCGTAGAGTGGTCACATTAATCAAACGGACTTACCGTTTGCGAGATATGGCTGAAATAAGATTTGAAGATGGAAAAACAGCTTAATCAGGCTTAGTAGGGTGACTAGTAGTAAGGCCCATAACCCATTTTAGGATTAAGGTTATGGGAGGGTTGAAAGGGTTTGAAAAAACATTCCCTTTCATTTTTCCAGCTGCCACAAAAATTCCTTGAACCCTAGTAATGGCCTCCATCTTCTAAATCTATCCATAATCACCTTTTTATCACTAATTAAGAAAAACTACATCAAACCAAGTCGAATTAGCATCAAATCAGAGATAGAGTTGCTGCTGTACATAGGAATCTGTGCCAATTAGTGGATTTTTTAGATTTATAATTTATTTGTAGCTAAGGTGAGTGATTAGCATGTTTATTCACTAATTATGGCTAATCAAGGGTGATTAGTGAAAAGTAGTGAAATTATAACTCATAAAAATATGGAAAAATTTGCATAAATTCTAAAGTCGTATTTTATGTCATTGGTAAAAACTTGGGTTAGTTTTCTAATCCTATTGTTAGATATGGTTAAACATGGTTTAGGGGAAAATCATGGGTTATGGGTATGTTTGATCTAAAATAACCTATATGCTTGATGTTTTGATCTTTTTGATTGAACCTATATGTTGTTACTGTTGTTTGGTATGTTTTATGATTTCATAGGAAAGTTATAATGGTTGAAAACGCTGTCGTTTGGAGAAAATAGCTTACTGGAAAAAAAATTGCAGATTTTCAGGTCTGGTTAGAAGGAAGGACCGATCTGAACCGGTTAGGAGGGAGACCCGAATCGAGCCGGATAGGAGGAGACCCGAACCAAACTAGATAGGATAAGGAGACTCGAACCGAACCAGATAGGAGAAGGAGACCCGAATTGAACCGTGTAGGAGAAGGAAAGTAGGAGACTGGAACCGAACCGGATAAAAGGAGTCCGGAACCAAACCGTATAGGAGAAGGAGACCCGAACCGATCCGGATAGGAGAAGGAGATCCGAACCGATCCTGATAGGAAAAGGAGACCCGAACCGGATAGGAGAAGGAGAGGAGGAGACCCAAACTGATCCAAATAGGAGAAGGAGACCCGAACCGAACCGGATAGGAGAAGGAGACCCTAACCGAACTGGGTAGGAGAAGGAGAGGAGGAGACCTGAACCGAACCGGATAGAAGGAGGAGACCTGAACCGAACGGGATAGGAGAAGGATACCTGAATCGAACCAGATAGGAGAAGGAGACTTAAACCAAACCGGAAAGGAGGAGAAGACCCGAACCGAACCAGATAGAAGGAGGAGACCCGAACACCAATTCAACCAAAACCCGAGATGCAAAGGAAGTCCAAGTGGGAAGTTATCACTCAGGATCCAGATAGGAACCAACGAGTTAACTTCTAGAGTTGGGCTTTGCTATGGGACATGTGCAAAGAAGTTATCGATATCTATAACTTTAGTTCACCGTTGATAGAGAGGGCATGTAGACAAACCAAAGCCAAAGGATGTATGGATTGGTTAGCCATACCGCAGAGCCAGGGAAGTCTGGACTGGGGAGGCTTATTGACTATAGACCAGAAGGGCATGGTCATAACAATAGTTGTACAGAGTCCAGAAGGGCATGGACACATCATGACCCCCCAATGGATTTGGTGATCAAAGTGGTGGATATCGTATGCTTTACGCATTGAGTGAGAGATGTGAGGATGATTGCTATGTTTGATGTTTTCTGTCACCATGAAACACACACTCCCATTTTACACTCTATATTAGTGTTTACCTTAGAGTATCGTACATCTTATTGTGCTAACTCTTTGGTTGCAAGTCCAGGTCAGGTATGATTTCTTATACCTGTTATTGTTCTATATAGTGTTATAGATTTGCTATTGCTCACACCAGACTTTCGTCTGACCCAGAGTTTTATGTCTCTTCTTATTACTCTGGGTACTCCTAAACGAGCAAACTAGAGATAGGTTAGGTGGTTATGCACGAGTAGTTGTCCAGAGACGAGCAGAAGGCTTCCATGTACTATTTACATATATTCTCCATGTGTTATTGCTTGTCACTGCTTTGGGCATTAGTAGTGTACCTCTTTCATTTCCTTTTAGAGACAGTATTTTGAAGTTGTAATAATGGTTTGTATCATAAGCTGCATTTTGGATTTTGCTAATCTGATGGATATGGTTTAGTTTTCATCTTATGCACAGTCTCGCCTATTTTATATCAAGCTATGTTATTATTATATTTTATTCCATGCACTGTGAGATATACTACAGGTTCTTGATGATTCAAAGTTTCAAATCCCTTTCTTTTGACGACCGTCCTGTGCTAGTTGGACGTTGGCACAACGCATTTCGAGAGAAATGTTGATTAGTGCGAGGCGAGCCGTCACACTTGGTATCAGAGCCTAGGTTGTCTAGTTTAACCTAGGGGACGACATCAGGGAGAGATAGTATACGTATATGAGAGCTCGTATTTGTGATATTTTGGTTTTCAAAAGCTATTGTTAGACCAAAAAATGGCACTAACACCCAACTGATCATGTTTTGTAGAGAATGATCAAGAAGAATAATCTAAAAACATAGAAAATCAATCAACACACAAGAATTATAGTGGTTCAACGTTAATGAGCCTACATCCACTTCATGATTCCTCAATTCATTCAGAAATTACAGTTACATTGAACATTGACATTCAATCAATCGAATACAATGAATAATTCTCTCAGAATTCATTGATTTTTATTGGAGAAGGTGGTTATTTTTAGAGGAATTCGGCCGTGACATATGTGGAGAAACAAAGTGTCAAAAGTCCCCTCAAATGGCTGCGAATTCATGTGTTTATAAGTAGAAATTCGGTTAGGGAAAAGTGGCCACGTGGCATGCGTACAGTAGATCTTGGGATGTAGTGGAGAAAGTGGAGAAACGGTCTCTTAATTGTGCGGTGACATGTGTACAGCAATCCAGATTAATAGGCTAGAGAATAGATCAACTTCATAGTGTGCAAGTATGCTTCAGGCGGTTCGGTTAGGGAATGATCCGAACCGGTGCGACTTTGCCAGAAGCTCGAAGGTCTTCGTGTGTGGTGGCTTGGGTTCGGGTCCACCCATATCCGAACCGAACCGGTGACTGAATCCTTGTGCTTAAACTCCAAGGCATGGGGTTGGACTGGGTCTATCTATATCTGATCTGAGCCGCTTATTCTTTGATGAGGTAAACCATGTATAAGCCATTTATCTCCGAACCGAGCATCTGATCCGATCCGATCCAAGCTCTCCAATCTGATCCGATCTTTGGTTATAGAACGTATAAGATCTTTTAACCTCTACATATGTAACCCTGATCGCCTAGGCTTTGGGTGGCCTGATCACAAAACAGGCTAACAGTTTTCCCCCCCAAAGTACGTCTTATCGAAGATGAGGCGTGCTTTAAATATGTCGAGCTGAATATCTCTGGAAAGTCATCCGTCCTTGAGAAGGCTTTATCAAATTGTTGCACTGCTTCCATAGGTGCTAGTTAGTACAAATTCTATTGAAGCAGAAGTCGAAATGATCAAGTAACCGTTTAAAGCTTGTCGAACCAAGAGTCCTAATTTCTTCATCATAAGTCATGTTGGATTGTTGGCTCCAGTGTGAGATCATACATACACGGGTCGTTGCCAAACGACGTTGTTTTCCCACACGAATCAAGCGTATTATTGATTCTTGATTTCTTTTACACACACAAGTCAATGTATTAGCTAGCCATCCAAATCATGGGGTAGTATAAGAATCTTCGGGCTTTGAGCTAGCATCTAGACTATTGGGATAGACCACATTAGAATTGGTACATGAATCTTTCATTTGCGCTCGGATTGGGACTATCCCGGCATTAGGATATTAGTTAGATAATATAAAAAGAAATCCACGACCGTTCTGGGTCCTTTCATATTCTTGTGATCACATACAAATCAGCAAGGGACGTCATTAAAGTCATACAAACCAGTGCTCGTAAGATTTTTACAAACATAAGGTAGTTGGAGAGTTTTCCACATTCTCTATTCGATGTACTCATGGATCAAATCTTTGAATTCATGTTTGATCTATTAGTGGGCATTCTTTAATGGTCAAGACAAATCATATCATATTCCGAAGATATAGTGTCTATGTTCTGAATCATGTATTGAGTCAGGGTCATGTTCAAAGTCAGTTTAGTGGAGGACGAGCGACATCGGTGCTTATGTCCCCTAGCATCGATGGGGCTTACGCCATGTCAGTTGGACATCCAATCTTCTGACCTTTATACTTTCTTTCATCGCACCGGGTTAAAGTTGCAGATTCATAAATCTTAATCGACTCGTGTCGTTCTATAGCCTTTCTCAAGTCATTAAGAGATGGAGTTATATATGCAAATGGTCGATTCACATGCACGCCACCTAAATTGTTTATGAACAATGTAAGTCAAGAGTCTGAAATGGTAGCTTGAAGTGTGAGGATTGCTGATGTCCCGGATGTCTCATGCGAAAGGGTTTTGATTGACGTTGCTCAAGCCGCCTTTGAGGTGTGATGCCTCTGGTGAAGTATCAATTAGCGTCGGCATTCTGGCCATCGTCTTTGAGGAATTGTTCCAATTACCCAATTTAGCGTTGGCGTCCCCAGCGCGAAGTCTTGAAATGGGTGGATGTCAGTCTCTTGCTCTTGGTTCCACATATTTAATAGCCGTCAATCAAGCTTCTGTCCTTTAATTCTGGATGGTGACCCACGGCTTGGAGGTATGCGGTTTAATCTTGAGGAGTAATTCTTTCATTTATAGTCTAGGATCTTGCAGAACTCCGATGATAGTAAATGTGCATAAAGTCAGTAGATTGTTGAATTTTGTTACTCGAACCCATCTATGAGGGTTTTACTATGTAGTGAGCATCAAATCCATTTCTTTTCTAAATTCAACTTCCTCATCAATTCATGAGTTAGAGTTTGATTCAAAATAATTTAATCGTATCCAGCTCATGTTAGTTTTTGGTCTCCCACCCAAGCTTTGAGGATCGGAGTCGAGTGGCGATAAGATCACATTATATTTGCATCAAATGCTTCCACCTGCCCCCGCATAAGGAATGGTGAACTTCATTTTGAAGTTGAAATGGATTTGAAGCATTCGTCCGAACTGGAGCAGAGGTTGGTCGGACTTCGTTTAAGTTTCGGTGGCTCTTGCATTGTCATCGTTCTCATTCAAAATGTTACGGTCGGAAGTTGCGTGCTACAAATGTCTGGGAGGAGGTTGACCGCACCTTGTTTGATTCACGACGACATTGCCAACTTGTCCTAGGGTCTCATATGATCTGTACCACGAAGGAGGGAGTGTTTGAGTCAAGTTCGTTATCGCTTGAATTCCCACGATGCTCGCTCTAGCGAGCAAGTCGTAGTTGCTCGGTCTTCCGTCCATTCGAATAAAGAAGTTATCCATCATTTTCTGTCGTTTTCAGAAAAGTTCACCTTGCCAAGCTATATGGGTTCTTAATTTAACAAGGGCACCATATATTTCATATCTAGTCTGGTATGCTGAGGGATCACCGCAAGAGGAAATCTCCTAACTTCCTTTGTTGCTAGCGCCTTTTGCGCCATCATCCTCGGCATGGAAGAAAGTTCTATATTCCTTCTTCTTAAGCCTTGGAGCGGAGTACCAGGCAATCCACTACCTCGCAAACTAGAAGTCGAAGTAATAGCATGTCCCCCTTGTCCAAGACCTTCCAATCAGGAAGTTGGTTGGGACTAGCAGTCGGATGTTCACTCTGCATCCACTTCGTGGTTCTCAAACGACTTTCAATAGTTATTCCCCCAGTCTAGGGGTAATGCCAAAAGATAGGTGATTGGATCACATCCCTTTCAAATTTAGACATGTATGCATGAAAAGGAGACATTGCTTTCAAAGCTTAAGTGATCAAGTTATCAAAGTGCTCGAGTCATTGCATTTTCCATTCAGTGTACTTTCAAGGTGGCACTCGTCGTTGCACTTGAGTATCACCCACAAGGCTTCCCTTCGATCGTCGCCTTAGGTCGCGTGATACGCTATTGAACATCCTGCTCCTATGGCCTCCTTTTGGTTGCTACCTTAAGTCATGTGGAAAGCTTAGCTTCAGGCATCGGCATCAACCCTTTGTTGCTGTTGTGAGTGCAGCTTTCGCACCTTTGTCTTGTTATCTTGTACACACCTGTATTCTGTAAATGAAGTAGCATTCCTGCAATGTTATATGTTTGCAAGTTTGTCATATACTTCAATCGAATGTACTTTTAGTCGAAACATTACTAATCTATATATTAAACACTAAATCACATCACAAATCAGACAAGGGGTTTCAGTCCTGCATCCCTACAAACAATATTTTCTACAATAAAAAATCATTACTAAACTAAGCAAATAGACAACAGGGGGTGTGATGTGTATGCCCCAATCAATCTTGTATAAAGTGCCTGACCAGGGCTTGTTCGGGACTGATTAGCATCGACATTAGATTTCCCTCAATCCTTCTATGAGGAGTGCGGGCTCAGCTTTCAATCTTTCCCCCAATCCTTCAGTGGGGTAGGAACCCTTTTTCTCCAGCACTTGCTCTTAGCGCCTTTATACTCTCCTGTCGTATGCCTAGGTTATAGTGTGGTCAAGGCGGTCTTTAATCATGGTGCACCTTCACGCCCTACGGACGTCATCTTCCCATCCTTTATACTCTCTCTCGAATAATGAGAGTTAGAGTTTTCTAGGCAAATGGTCATGCCATTCACCTCGGCGTTCTCGAGTGTCGTTCTCAAACTCGGTTTTAGTCCTTACTCCACGCTTCACTCTGGCGGATGGAGCTTTTCGGGCAAGCGATCAGATCACACTCGCCGAGGCGTTACCTCATAATCCCTGATTTATGGATAAAAGTGGCCATTTGCAATAATCAAGTCTCTCTCGTTCCATCGACTCATGGGATGGAGTTTGGTAGGGCATCTTAATATTGTTTATTATACTCCCTCTCAAGTCATGAGAGTTAGAGTCATGGATTGAGTGGTCTTAATCATGGCGCGCCCATCACACTCGTCCTAGGTTTATACTTCTATCTAAGCTCTGAGGAATAGAGTTAATCGGGCAAACAGTCAAAAGACGTTTGCCAAAGCTTTGCATTCCTCCGATTAATCTGTGGGGGGAGTGATTGGCACCGCACTTTGGGTATCGTGTCCATCTGGAGTCAAACTTTGAATTTGAAATGCAAAAGTCGACGCACAATTATCTTGAGGTCTGCCATGTGTGAGCCAAGTAGTGGATGGTCATCTCAGATCCACCTTGAGCAATACAACTTCCCTTAAGTGGGGGGTGTGGCTCCGTAAACGAGCAGTTCAGTTAGGCTCGTTATGGTATTGCTTCATAACTCTATATGTGGGTGTTAGAAGTCTAGTCGGTACCAGATCCTGGGTACCTACACCATCCACATATAAATTCATTTGAGTTAAGTACATTTATAACTCACAAAGCATGCAAATATAAGAGTCATGATTAAAGAGTAATCCTGTTAAAGGAATGAATATCATTTTGTGCGAAAACGACATTGCATGCTCTTTGTTGGTTCATTCGTGCAGATCTCCCATCTAGCGGGAAGCTGATTAGTGCCTTTGTCTAATCATTCAGGTTGGTGTATTCAGCAATAGGACTCATTGCTGTCAATCTTAGGACAACCTTCCAAGGGAAATAAGCAATGTCGCCATGCTTGTCATATCTTGAGGCATAACAAACGATGGCACGCCTTTCACTTCCCCTTGCTGGATGTAGTCCGTGCTGTAGAAAATTCTTTATGGGGGTTGTCCATAAATCTCTTTTGGGTTCGGTCTCCAACACTAGATCAATTTCCATCTGATCGATGGTCGGAGTTTGTAGTGTCTTGATTGGGATTATCTTCATCTCTTCCGGATTGTCGGAACTTTCTAACTTGGCCAGGTAATCCGCTTTCTAATTTTCTATGTGCAGAATACAAGACATGGTATAATGTTCCCATCCATCCAACAGCTGCTCTATCTGTTCTAGGTAAGTTGCGAGTTATAGTCCCTTCATCTGGAACATCCTTTGGATCAATACAACTCCTATGTCGGACTATCAATTATTCTTTGCACCGTCTGCATACAACATCGGGTACTTGGTTTTCATCTTTCATTTTGAGAGGCCATCTTCTTCATCTATTACGTCCTCTTCGGGAATAGTAAGCTTAATGATAAAGTCAGTTAATACTTTCCCCCATATGGACTTCTATAGGAGGGAATTGTGATCAAACTGGTTCAGCATGATGTTTCGTTCGAGCAATCATCTAGATGCCTCGGGTTGCTGTAGGACCTATCGTATTGGCTAATCAGTGTGTATCACAATTAGATGAACCTGGAAATAGTGGAGTTTCCTCGAAGCGATCATCAAATTGTAAGCGAACTTTTCAATCTTTGGCCAGTTGCTTCATTATATGTCGCCCTCCTACATCCCGAATCTTCATCTTATCTGTCTTCGGGCAGATCATCGTGCAATGCTTTATGTGATGTTTACTTTGTTTGCTAAGCCAATGCATCCTTCACTCTCTATCTCATCAGGAGGGGAAGTGTATTTGGGTTCCATCTCTGATGTGTAGCATATTCCATCTCATTCCCACTCCAATTTCGGTTGAGAACTTTAGCAATAGACATTAGACT
The DNA here is from genome assembly GCA_030737875.1 of Allium sativum. Classification (NCBI taxonomy): domain Eukaryota; kingdom Viridiplantae; phylum Streptophyta; class Magnoliopsida; order Asparagales; family Amaryllidaceae; genus Allium; species Allium sativum. Next base: position 120,846,602 of record CM060926.1, on the reverse strand, counting down.
ACAATGTATGTTCTGAATTCTGTTGGAGCTGGTCAGTCTAGACTTTGATCAGATAGGCTTGAATACGACAACATAGTTTGCGAGACTTTAAGTAATATTCGTGCGTTATGTCACAACGGAAATAAGAAGTAGGGAGCTAATGGTTGATTCATATTTGCTTTAATCTCGAGCTCTCATCACTTGACCAAGGTCGTATGGTGGCTGGTGAGTAGTCAGGTTGCTATAATTCGGGAGAGGATCCATAGGTCCAATCATGGTGTGTGGTGGTTCAACTAGTACCTAACTCTAGGCACCAAAGTATGTTGACCTAACCCTTGTTCAATGGAAATCAGTCTTCCTCGATGCGGTTGATAGCAAATAGCCATTGCATAGGTTAGCCGAGTTTTCCGGGAGGTGATCTGCAGGACATATTTCATTCATCACATCATATAATCGAAGTGTAGCTTTGGGATGTTGGGATCCTTGGCTGCTTTCCGGTATCCCATTATTAACAATCATGGTCACTAAGATCATATGAATCATCTTCGGAGTAGTGCTCGGATTGTTCCATATAATCGTCATTTGATGCTCCGCCAACTGGACAGGTTCAAGTTAAATAAATAAGGTGGTCACTGCTCGCTAGGGAACAACATCAGGTGCATCGGTGAAATCTACACACCATCGGAGCTATGGAAGAGGCAGTTGCTATGAGATAATCATTGTCTCTTATATTGTCGATGATAACAAGCTGAATCTGATCTATAGCTCCTTACACTGGCTTACAGATGTAAGTAGGTATCATGGCTCTGGAAAAAATCCCAGTCGTTGTCATTTTGCTGTGATATTCTCAGACTATCCGTCTAATCTTCATTGACAAGATTTAATGACTGCTGTTGGCCAAAATATATGTCGAACCAAAGGCGAGCCGTGCTCTGAGCCGAAGGCGAGGCCGTCAGCGGGTCCGGGCGCAGCGCCGGTGGGGGTCCGGGGCCCCTAAGTCCCGGCGGCGATCGACCTAACCGGTTAGGTCAAAAATGTGGGCACCGCGTGATTTTTTCGATTTTGGAAGATGGAACCTTTTCTGAAATGATCTGAAAAGCGTATTTTTCCCAAAAATAGCTGTTTTGGGTCGGATCGGAATTTGCCTTCAGGTTACGGTTCAGAAATGTCATCGGATCGCGGTTCGGGTATGTCATCGGATCGGGGTTGATCCGTCAGGTCGGATCAGGCAAGTCGCCTCGAGTCGGGTCGGCCCTACTTCATTCGAGCGGATCGGGTCAACTCTGTAGCATGAGCGGGTCGGGTCGGCTCCATCCGATCCGGAGCTTATCCTTTGTTAATTCGAACCAACTCCCTACTTTTCTATCCGATCCGAGGCTTCATTTGCATCCGACCCGATCCCTTCATCTGCAACTGATCCGAAGGCCATTCAAACTGGAAGTATATCTGATTCTATCTGTAACACCCCATGTCTGTTAATGTCACTCACAAAGAGAATGCATTAACTTCCATGAAGCATTATAAGTAAACAGAACAGGATATTACAAGACAAATACATAAAGTAGTACTTGAAAATTTTATAACTTTATTACAGTAGAAACAAAAGTAAGTTTAGTTACATCCTTCAAAACCACAATATCGGAATTCAAGTACATAAATATCAGTCTTGTACAAAAGCCTTCAGAGTACGTAATTTTAAAGCCATAATCCCCTACAGAAATGCCATAAATAGGTAGAATCAAAGCCAAGCAATACTTCAAGCACCTCTGGCACTTCAAGCAGAGAGAAATCTAAATAAAGCTCCTACGTTCCCAACCTGAGTACCTGGGGGGGAAGAAAAGATGCGAAACAAACTAGGTCAGACATACATCTGGTGAGTCCAGTGACTTTCAGCATATAAACAGATAACAATATCATGCCATGTAAATAAAACAGGATGAGAGATAGTCGTAATAGGAGTAGCGGGTTAACAGAAGAAACAGAATGATATAGACCAAGTTATGCTTCTTACTATATCTTACTTCTCTGCACTAATACTAGTATAACAGAATTAGGTGTTGTCCTAATGTCTAAACAGAAAACAGGACGATCTCTTCAGAAACACGATGCTATAAATGGGCCTTTACCACCCTAACAAGAGACAGATGTTCAGAAACAGAATGCTAGTAATAGGCCTTTACCACTCAAACAGAGACAGACGGTACAGAAACAGAATTAGGAACGAAATCAGAGGCAAAAACAGAATAATCCCTACGGAAACAGAATATTAGAATTAGGTGTACACTAGTAATGGGCCTTTACCACCCCAACAGACAGTACCGCATAGAAATAGACAGGTGTTACCACCCCAATAAAAACAGACGTTATCCCAACAGAAACAGATAAAACTAAGTGTACCCTAAATTCTACCCCAAGCGATCGGCTCCCTAATACATAAATACCTTGTGCCGGCCCCACAGAAGGGTGTATCACTCCCTAAAGTGGCAACCTATAGACATAGACTTATATACAGATGTCGCGGTGTATTACATCCTCAGAGAAGACCGGATCCATGCATGCACATGACCCAGTTGGAATGCGCCATCAACACCCCTCGCCATTATCAGAGTGAACCTCTTACAATTAGTTCAGTAAGCATGCCCTGACCCCTCTTAGTGTTGGGTAATAGTTTTGATACCAGAAAGAGTTACTGACTAATATGGGTCCCAAACAACAGATGACACAAGTTCAGATTAACTAGTCCTCAGATCAGACATACAAGTTAGCAAGTTTTGAGACTAACGGATCAGATATACAGTTTAACAAGTTTTCAGACTAACGGATCAGATATACAGATTAACAAGTTTTTAGACTAACGGATCAGATATAAAGATTAACAAACTTACAGATTGTTTCACCTAACCTTGTATTGGGTCTATAGATTTTCAAATGGGTTTATTAGATTCATCAGTCTAGTTGATTTAACCCTATCCACCCAATACGTTTTACGCATCACCTTTATCTTAGATTTGCATTAATTAAATATTAATGCACAGACCTCTCACATTAGGTCGGTAGCTTGTGGCCGTTGGATGTGTCGGGCGGTTCTGGGCAGACTTCTGCCACAAGCCAGACCTAACCTCGTGTCTGAACATCTTTATGCCTACGAGCTCTCACATTAGACTGACAGTCTGCAGTTGTTGGTTAAGCCGGTTGGGTCCAGGCAGCAGATTATCCAAAGTTCTATTAACATGTTTTACTCAATTTTAGATCGAGCCTACAGATTTCATACCCCAAATTATCATATTCAGTTTCAACAGATTTAGCAGATTGGGCAATTTAATAGATTTCATCATTCCTTAAAATTCTATTGACATACATCGCCTAATTTTACACGCCCAAATTATGGTCATAATTCATTATATAACATATGTCCCAAATTTTTGTTAAATTTGCACTTTACAGAATATCCTCTAAAAACCCCAAATCATGATGCACAATATAAATTATGCCAAATTATAGCCGTTGATTATCGCGTATGTCAAATATCCAAAAATTCGAATTAGGCGTATTTACATTAATAGTTATCCCTATTTTAATATAGATCTTTTACGCCTAAATCGTATATTCTTTTTTCTTCTAAGTCATAGATCATTATATAAATATGCCCCCAAATCTAGATCTTAAATTACAACATGTATTATGTCCTCAAAATCAGATCTTGAATTATAACATGCATTATGTCCTCCAAATTACAAGTCATATGTTGTTATACAATAATTCTCCTTCTTCAAAATCATAAACCATCATATATAGTATGCCTAGATCTAGATCTTAAATTACCACTTATGTTGTGTTCTCAATTTAGTCACAAATCAGTTATGTCCAATTATGCATCATTCAATATTTTCCCCAAATTTAGCATTCGCGTGTCAATCTCTTATGAGATTTGGCTCAGGCTCGTGGTAGCCTGGCTATAGAACAGAAGGAAGGAAGAGATACAGAATAGTTATAATAAGATAGGTCTACACAGAAAAACAGATCTGATAAACAAGAATAAGATGGATTTACATAGAAAAACAGATCTGATAAACAAGAATAAGATAGATCTCCAATTCAGATTTATACCCATGTCAAGATCATAATTAAATTTCATATTTGAAAATAACTGTACTCACAAATCATGATTTAATAAAGAGAAGAATGATTCTTGGATTTGATTTCTGGAGTTGATTAGCATTCCGTTGATGTAGGCGTTGATTTGTTATCTTTATCTTCTCGCTTGAATTGATTGATTAGGGTGGAGGCTAGGTCACTTTGGGTTTTAGGAGCATGGAGGCGCCATTCCTCTTCGTTAATGAATTAGGGTTGGGTCTTGCTATGTATTTATAGGTGTAGAGAGTGTTTTAGAGCCCTTAGATGAATTTGGAGACCATCAGAACCACCCAGCTCAAATACACATCATCCGGCCACTCAGAAGAAGACACATCATCACAGAACACTCCAGAATTCTATGCTGGATCGGTATGGGCGCACTTGGCATGTGCGCCAGTGCATTTTTGTACTGGCGCACTTGTGAAGTGCGCCGGTGCATTCTGGTCAACTTCCGGTTTTTCTGCCTAACTTCGTTTGTCCATATCTTCTTCATACGGTATCCGTTTTATGCAAACTCAGACTCTATCTCAAGCAGAATTCCGAGAGGAACGCAATGGCGTAACACATTTCACCTAATTCTTCTTTTAATAATGAATTATTCTTTAATTATCTATTATGTCCCATTTTAAAATTACGGGGTGTTACATCCCCCCTACTTAAAGGATTTCATCTCCTAAATCTTCAAGTTAAGAAGAATGTGTCCTACCATCCAATCACCCATCTACTCAGCCATCATCCACAAGCATCCATTATCCTTAGAAAACTTCTAATGTTGTATGTACATATGCAAAAGTGTGTGTATATGTCTCTTATCTAATGCAAAGATCAGGCGGTCTACTGATTCAATTGACCTCCTTAATGCAAATTATGTTAGTGCCATGAGTCCAATTATGTATGCAAGAAATCCTATTTGATACGCTTCATTTCTATATGAGTGCATAACCATTCATCCAAATGCAACATACATATGATGAGTCAATCATTTTGCATCCACAAAAATTGAAAAACTCACACACATCCATATGCAGTATGAAAGTGTTATTGAGCCGATCTAGTGCCTAGTGTGTGTATATGCATCCACGAGCAACCACTTGCATCCACTTGCAACCATCAAACATAACATGTCTCAAACACATGTTTACACCCATTAGTTTCTACCTAAAGGTCGAAGACTCGATCGATAGGATACAGCCGAGAGGTAGAAGCAAGTGCAATTAAAATAAAAGTTCAGTTCCCATTAGACATCGGCTAAGAAAATAAATCCCTAAGTATCAACCCCGAAGACCGAAATCAACATTAGATTGACACTCAGAGAATTACTCCCATTAAACAATGTCAAAACTGGAAATCTACTTCACGCTTCGAGTAAAATTCCTATCCTTTTCAGAAATATTCAGATACTTACAGACTACTGGTACAGATCAGATTATCAAATGATTCGTAGGAAACTAAGCATGATAAAACCCTACCATATCCCACAAAAACTAGAATGTATGCGTCATAGTCAAATTAACGCCTAACAAAGATACCCTAAAACCCTAACTTATCACAAACAGATGAGTCGTAACCCTCATGGGGTTTGAGACTATAGCGGGATCAGAAACAAGACTAGTATTAAAGTGCAGAGTCTCAATTACAGAATCAAAATGCCAGAATCAAAGAGAGTTTTAACTCAATAATCGGATAAGGAAATTAAACCTTCTACGGAAATTTTTCCTATCTCTATCCTATCCACCAGCCACGAGAGCATTCGCCTGCCCTCCAGAAGTAGGTTCTACCCTCTGCCCTTGCCTTCTGTGGCATTCCTTGATCAGGTGTCATGTCTCACCTCACTGAAAACAACTAGTCTTCTTACATGTTAACAAGTCTTTCTCTAAAGTTGCCCCCATTGCGCGGAAAACCCTACGAAGCTCGAAAGAGAATTAGCCGTAGGTGAAATTACTGCGGCTACAGATGGAAGTTAGGCACTTCTTTGCCCTTCGACAGACGTCATAGTCTCATCATGCCTACGGAACCATGTCGCGATGAGGTTACCTCCCAGAAAGCCAGGAGCCCCGGAGACTCAAAAAAGAAGGAAACAAGGATTAAACAGAAAATCAAAAGATAGATATATGGCTTTGGGGACTATGTTTGTCAAAATAAACTCTACTTTTGAAAATACTTCCTTTTTAAAACGTTTTTTGAAAATAGTTTTCAAATTTTTTCTATCAAATCTGGTAACCTTCAGCTCTGATACCAATTGTAACACCCCATGTCCGTTAATGTCACTCACAAAGGGAATGCATTAACTTCCATGAAGCATTATAAGTAAATAGAACAGAATATTACAAGATAGATACATAAAGTAGTACTTGAAAATTTTATAACTTTATTACAGCAGAAACAGAAGTAAGTTTGGTTACATCCTCCAAAACAATAATATCGGAATTCAAGTACATAAATATCAGTCTTGTACAAAAGCCTTCAGAGTGCGTAATTTTAAAGCCATAATCCCCTACAGAAAATGCCATAAATAGGTAGAATCAAAGCCAAGTAATACTTCAAGCACTTCAAGCAAAGAGAAATCTAAATCAAGCTCCTACGTTCCCAACCTGAGTACCTGGGGGGAATGGAAGAAAAGAGGTGAAACAAACTAGGTCAGACATACGTCTGGTGAGTCCAGTGACTTTCAGCATATAAACAGATAGCAGTATCATGACATGTAAATAAATTAGATGAGAGACAGCCGCAACAGGAGTAGCAGGTTAACAGAAGAAACAGAATGATATAGACCAAGTTATGCTTCTTACTATATCTTACTTCTCTGCATTAATACTAGTATAACAGAATTAGGTGTTGTCCTAATGTCTAAACAGAAAATAGGATGGTCTCTTCAGAAACACAATGCTAGAAATGGGCCTTTACCACCCTAACAGAGACAGACGTTCAGAAATAGAATGCTAATAATGGGCCTTTACCACCCGAACAGAGACAGACGGTACAGAAACAGAATCAGGAATGGAATCAGAGGTAGAAATAGAATAATCCCTACGGAAACAGAAAATTAGGATTAGGTGTACACTAATAATGGGCCTTTACCACCCCAACAGACGGTACCACACAAAAATAGACAGGTGTTACCACCCCAACAGAAACAGACAGAACTAAGCGTACCCTAAATTCTACCCCAAGCGATCGGCTTCCTAATACATAAATACCATGTGCCGGCCCCATAGAAGGGTGTATCACTCCCTAAAGTGGCAACCTATAGACACAGACCTATTTACAGATGTCATGGTGTCTTATATCCTCAGAGTAGACCGGATCCATGCACGTACATGACCCGGTTGGAATGCGCCATCAACACCCATCGCCATTATAAGAGTGAACCCCTTACCATTTGTTCAGTAAGCGTGCCCAGACCCCTCTTAGTGTTGGGTAATAGTTTTGATACCGGAAAGGGTTACTGACTAATACGGGTCCCAAACAACAGATGACACAAGTAATTACCCCTCCCAACCTTGTGTCCCCAGACTAACAGATTTCAGATTAACTTGCTTACAGTTTTCAAATGTACAAAGTTCAGATTAACTAGTCCTCAGATCAGACATACAAGTTAGCAAGTTTTCAGACTAATGGATCAGATATACAGATTAACAAGTGTTCAAACTAACAGATCAAATATACAGATTAACAAGTTTTCAGACTAACGGATCAGATATACAGATTAACAGACTTACAGATTGTTTACAGATTTTCAAATGGGTTTATTAATGTAACACCCCGTATTTTCTGTAAACCTTAAAGTAACGAATTAAAGAATAATTAATTTTAAATGTGAGAATTAAGGGAAACGGGTTATGCCATTGCGTTCGTCTTGGAATTCTGGTTGAGGTAGAGTCTGAGTTTGCGTGAATTGGACTTAGTATGAACAAGTTATGGCCTTCGGAAGTTTCAAAAATTCAAAATTCAAATTTAAACATAGAAGAGGGCACGGCAGGAAAATTCCCGCCCCAGGCCAGGTCGACCCCAGTGTTTACCTACCCTACAGGTCGACCTGGGGTTCGACCTACCCCCCGGGCGGATCTCTATAAAAGCAACATAACTCTCAACCCTAAATCACAAATATTCATACCAAGAGCCGCCATGCCGTCAATGGTGAACCTAGAATAGCCGTCATCTCTTTCAACTTAAATGCAAGATAGAAGCTATGTCAAAATCAAATCTAATCTAATTCAACTTAGAAAATTCAGCGATCTACATCAAAGGCGAGCAATTCAATTTTAGAATACAGATCCCAGAACTCAAGAATTCCTTTTTGGTTGTAAGTGTAGTTATCTTTCAGATGTGAATAAATTAAAGACATGGTTTGTAATGAATTGTAAAATAGAATTGTATCAAGTTGTATGTGATGCTGATTTATGTTTATTCATGTCTATTCTATCATATATGCCTATGAACTATTGTGGTCTACCGAACCTATCATGTTATGTGGAAATTGGTGAATAAACCTATGATGTTGTATAGGAATTTGGGAATGAAATTATCATATATACGTTTGGTGATATTATGATACATACAAGTTTTAGGCTAATTCATGTCGTTTATGCCTAATTGTTTAGATCCATTTATGCATATATGTTTAGATCTACGACCTTGTATAATTTGGTGATGACATCTATATGTTCAATGTCAATTCAGAAATTATGCCATGTTTATGCAAGTTAAGTGATGCTATCAAGATATGAATACATGCAAGTCTATAGGTTAAAAACATGATTATGTAAACCTATATGTTTAGATCTATACTTTATATGTTAGATTCATATGCCTCTATGTTAGATCCATGTTAGCATGATTCAACCCCTATGCAAGTTCACCACTACATGTCTAATTAGATTTTGGTAGTTCTATGTAAAACTATTATTTTATGACTCATGTTGCATAGATCTAGTTTAAAAGTTCATAATTAAAAGTATATTATGCCAAGTTCATGTGACACATCTGTAGTGAGATCCATATTTTTATATGATGTTGGAATGTTGCAAGTTCCTCTTTTTCCCCTTTTAGTTTATTAGATATGCTAAAATGTCGAGCCTAACATCCTATGTAATTTTGCGAACGTACAATGTGGGTAACGTTGGGGAAAACATGAAACTACATGTAATTGACATATCTGGCTCATAACCATATAAATGGTGTGGCAATAAAATGATATAATTTACTTACCAAAAATTATGAATTTGATTTAGAAGGAAAGTCGGCCATGACAATAAATTGTTGGCTAATTTACATATAAGCATAAAAGGATAAATATGTAAATTTAGAAAAGACGAATATGCCTAACCCGAGGTTAGACTGAGTTGTGGTGTAAAACTGCCCAGAACCGACCGACACATCCAGTGACCACAACAATACCTTTCTAATGTGGGTGGTTAGTGCATTCAGCCCAAAAAGGACCCGAGGTTAGACTGAGTTGTGGTGTAAAACTGCCCGGAACCGACCGACACATCCAGTGCCCACAACAATACCTGTCTAATGTGAGTGGTTGGTGCTCTAATAAAGCTAAGTCAAGATTGGGAGGGTTAAGTCAATTAAGGAAACACTTAACCAATTCAACATGTTAACTAAACTGATGGGTGGGGTTAGGACACTTAACCAATTGTTGGCTGGAAAACCCTAGTAATGGGGACCCATTTCAGCAGTAATCATGGGACCCTGAACTAGGCAGGGTGGGGCACGATTACTGGGCTGAATTGTAAGCGATCAAAACATCGGCTGGTGGTACGTCAGTGTAGGTTCCGACGGAGTACGGGCGTGCACGTGCTCCGAAGTGGAAAAAGCAAGCACTGGGCATCAGTAGTCATACACTTTGCATCTTGAATCGTATCGTGTTGCCACTATAGGATTTGATACACCCCGTGGTGGGACCAGCACAGGTATCTACAGTCAAGCGAGGGCCAAATGACACACGTGATAAATGCATGCGAGTAGGAGCCGATCAATATAAGGGGATCATTTCACCAAGAACTCGTGGTGCTAGTTGGATAAGTATAAGTAGGTGCAGAAAATTGAACATGGGTGCGATGTATATTTGGTTTGTCCTGCCTTATATACTTTTATGTTAGTTTGTTGTTCTGGTACTGTCCTATTTTCAGTTTATTCCTATCATGACCTTTTCCTTATTCATACACTGAAAAGTCACTGGACTTACTCAGACTTATGTCTGACCCATTTTCTTTCGTCTTCTTTTCTTCTGTTCCCCCCTCAGGTAGCTAGGGAGGGAATAGCTTAGCTTAATTTGGACCGTTCATCTTTCCAAGCTTGAAGACTCTGTGATGTACGGCTTGGAATCTCTTATCTTTGGCTATGGCTTTGGACACACTAGACTTGGGGATTTATGCAGTTTTATTTATATGCTTCTTTATGTTTTAATCAAGACAGAGATTATGATGAAATATTTTGGAAGTTATTTTAGGACAAATTTACTGTAATGTTTTTTGTATTGAACCACGTATGAAATAAATGTTTGTTTCCCGCTGCTTATATTTCTATCTTGTAAATTTTCTGTCTCTTTTACCTATAATACTCCACCAAAGTTAAGGCATTCCCTTAGTGAGTGACCTTAATGGAGGTGGGGTGTTTCACTTGGTATCAAAGCAAAGGTTTACCAGATCAAATAAAAGTTTTTGAAAACTATTTTTAAAAAGAAGTATAAAGAAGCATTTTTCAAGAAAAAATGTTATTTAATTTTAAAAGGCATAATCCCCCAAAAGCCATATGCACTATCTTTCTATCCTTTGTTTTGAATCTTTCCTTTTTCATTTCAGCATGTCTGGGAATCTTAACCATCCAGAGGGTGTACCGATACCCGGCTATTTCAGGAGGTACCTAGAGGCTAGGGACAACGACGCACGCCCAGCATACATTCCTCCTCCCCCAGCTGCAGCGGTTCCTCCTCCTCCTCGTGCAAATGCTTTCTCAAAAATATGTAGGGACTTTCGAGCCATGGGTGGAAAGAACTTCAATGGAAATGAATCCTTCGTGGAAGCAAGAAACTAGCTCAAATAAACTGAGGATTTGTTCGATATCTTCGAAGTGGATGATAGGCAGAAGATATAGTTGACGGTACGGTTGCTCAAAGATGAAGCTTCCTATTGGTGGGAAGTCACTAATGCCGAAAGATTAATTGAAACTTGGATGGATTTTAGGATGACGTTTGAAATGAAATCCCTCTCACAAGCTGAATGAAGCCTACAGATGGAGAAATTCTTATCTCTCAAACAGGGAAGTATGTCGGTCAAGGAACACGTTAACCAATTCAATTAGCTGGCTAGGTTCGGATTGGAGTTAGTGAACACTCCACATAAGAAGGCTCTCCGCTTTGTTAAAGGATTGAATGAGCCACTGCACAGCGTAGCTATGTCCCATATACCTATGGGTGCGACTTATGAAAGACTGGTGGACATGGCACTGTTACAAGAAGAAGATAAGGTTGGCAAGAAGGAGACAAAGGTGGAAGCATCTCAAGATAAGAAAGGGGAAGGATCACAGAGCAAGAAGACAGACTCCAAGAAAGGCGGGAAAAACAACAAAACCTTTGACAAGAGGAAGTGTAATTTTTGTGGCATTCCTGGACATCTGGTTAAGGACTGCAGGAAGAAGAAAAGGAAAATGGGTGGCTATTTCCATTGCGGCGAGGCAGGACACATGACTAGGGACTGCCTAAGAAAGCAAGGGCAAGGGCAGAGAGCTGGATCTACTTCTGGAGGGCAGGTTCACGCTCTCATGGCACCTCCGCAAGAACAAGGTAGAAATGTTTCTGTTGAGAGTTTAGTTTATCTTTTTGATCATCCTGTTCGTACACTCTTTGATTCTAGCGCATCGCACTCTTTTATATCTACTGCTTTAGTTGAATCTCTGCACCTAGAAACCAGTTTAGTAGAGGATCCCTTGGTTGTTTCAAATCCAATTGGGGGATTAACTTATTTTTCATTGATTTGTTTGGATTTGGAAATTTCTATATTACATGTGGGGTTTAGATGCAATGCCTATGTTTTGGGCTTCACGGGTTGTGGGTTGATTCTAGGCATGGATTGGCTATCCAGTAATGGTGCCATACTCGATTGCGAAAGGAGAGTGGTTAGACTAATGTCTCGCCTCGGTAACACTCTCGAAATTTCTTGTAATCCTATGAACTCTTTTATTCTTACCTATCTAGAATCTCTTGATGCGTCTATTGAGGATTCGCAATCTGGTAGAGTAGTTTGTGAATACTCGGATGTATTTGAAGAGGTTAAAGGGTTATCTCCGAAGCGGGAGATAGACTTCCGCATATACCTCGTTGATAATGCAAAACCCATTGCTCTACCCGTTAGACACATGGCTCCAAGGGAGAGGAAAGAACTCAGCAAGAAAGTTAAAGAGCTGCTAGAAAAGGGGTTTATAAGGCGGAGTATTTCTGAATGGGGTGCTCCAGTAGTGTTTACAACTAAAGCGGACGGTTCGCTTCGCCTATGCGTTGATTATAGGGAGCTAAACAAGTTGACCAAGAAGAATAGGCACCCACTTCCAAGAATAGATGACTTATTCGATCAGCTTGTAGGTGCATCGGTTTTCTCCCAACTAGATTTAACTACTGGGTTTCATCAGCTGAGAGTGGACAGCATTGACAAGACCACGTTCAGAACTCCAGATGGTTTTTTCGAGTGGCTTGTCATGCCTTTCGGCTTGACAAACGCACCCGCTTATTTCGTCGATTTGATGAGCAGGGTGTTTAGGGAGTTCCTCAATAAGTTTTTAGTGGTCTTCGTGGACGACATTTTGATTTTCTCGAAGAGTGAGGAAGAGCATGCTCAGCATCTAAAGGAAGTCATGGACACTTCGTGCACACCAGTTAAAAGCCAAATTCTCCAAATGCCACTTCTGGAGAGAGGAAGTAAGATTTCTTGGACATGTGGTATCCAAGGAAGGGTTAGCCGTGGACCCCGCAAAAGTGGTTGCGATGCAAGATTGGAAGGTTCCACGGAATGCGATCGAGGTCCGGAGCTTCCTCGGGCTAACAGGCTTTTACGTAAAATTCATCAAAGAATTTGCGAAAATCTCAGCTCCGCTTACAAAGCTGACGAAGAAGAACCTAACTTTCACTTGGGATTTGGATTGCGATATTGCCTTCCAACGATTAAAGAGAGCTCTAACAACAGCCCCAGTTTTGATATTTCCGGATGGGAGCAAGATGTTTACCGTATACACAGATTCATGTGGTACGGGACTAGGTGCTATCTTGATGTAAGAAGGGAAGGTAGTAGCTTATGGAGGCAGGCAGTTGAAAATACATGAGAAAAACTACCCAACCCACGACCTAGAGTTGGCTGCCATCGTCTTTGCGCTTAAGTCTTGGCGCCATTATCTCCTAGGTGAGAAATTTGAATTGTATACTGACCATAAATCGTTGAAGTACCTTTTCTCGCAGAAAGATCTTAACTTGAGGCAACAAAGGTGGATGGAATTCTTAGCATCCTACGATTTCGAGATTTCCTATACCCCTGGCAAGGGCAATGTAGTAGCTGACGCCTTGAGTAGAAAGAAGCTGATCTTAAGCCCTCTCTTTGTTGAAAGGCAGAGCTTGGAGTACGTAGCCAACTTTAATTTTAGACCCTCTGTCAATCATATGACTGGTTTGTTAGCATCGCTAGAGGTGCGGCCTACTCTTTTGGGCTCAATATGTACCGCACAACATGAAGACCCTCAGCTAGTTGATGTGATAGATAAGTTGAGTAGGGGTGAGACTTCTAGTCACCTCAATAGATACTCCATCGATAATAAGGGTTGGTTGAGGCGGGATGGAAGGCTGTGCATTCCAAAGCAAGGGATTTGGTGAAGAAGGCTCTCGAAGAGGCGCACCATTCCAAGTTGACCATACACCCCGGTGGAGACAAGATGTATAAAGACGTAAAAAGGGTTTTCTTTTGGGATGACATGAATAGGGATGTAGCTGAATTCGTCTCGAAGTGCTTAGTATGCCAGCAAGTCAAGGCAGAACAAAAGAAGCCTAGTGGTTCGCTTCATCCTCTAGAGGTTCCACGGTGGAAATGGGATAACATCTCGATGGACTTTATTGATGGGCTGCCTAGGTCAAGAAGATGCAATACCAGTATTTGGGTAATAGTGGACAGGCTCACAAAAAGCGCTCGCTTCATACCCGTTAAGAGTAGAAGGACTGCCTCATCTCTAACATCCATATATCTTAAAGAAATAGTCCGACTCCATGGGATACACTCCAACATAGTGAGTGACCGAGATCCTATCTTTACAAGTGAGTTTTGGAGGAGTTTGCAAGAAGCTGTAGGCACACAGTTATGCTTAAGCACGACCTATCACCCCCAAACCGATGGTCAGACGGAAAGAGTGAACAGAGTGTTAGAAGACCTCTTGAGATTATGCATTCTTGACTTCGGAGGAACATGAGAGGATCATCTTCCTTTGGTGGAGTTTGCCTACAAAAATAGCTACTAAGCCACCATAGGTATGGCACCCTTCGAAGATTTATATGGAAGACCATGTCGATCACCGACTTGTTGGTGGTAGCCTACATATAAGCTCATACTTCGACCAGATATGATTAGAGAAACTTCAGAGAAAGTGGACTTGATACGAAAAAGAATGAAGACTGCCCAAGATAGACATAAATCTTACGCAGATAAGAGAAGGACCGACCTTGAGTTTGAGGTTGGGGACAGGGTTTTCCTTAAAGTATCTCCTTTGAGGAACGTTGTTCGCTTCAGATCTGCAGGAAAGTTGGCACCAAGATTTGTAGGGCTGTTTCCTATCATTGAGAAGATTGGGAAGATGGCTTATAGAGTAGAGCTGCCCAAAAGATTGGCTGGAGTTCATAATGTCTTTCATGTTTCTCACTTACGAAAGTTCCTACATGAGTCTGCGGAAGTGGTCGAACCAAGCATATTAGAGGACGTAGAAGTAGAACAAGAGGCGTCTGTGAGAAGAGTTCCAACTCGTATCTTGGGTACATAAGTCAAAAAGCTACGCAACCGCGAAGTCAAACTTGTAAAAATTCAATGGAGTGATGCTGAGGAAGACGCGACATGGGAGACTGAGGCCAAAATACGCGCAGTCTACCCTTTTCTTTATGAGGGTACATCTTTGATCTCTTTTTCCTTAAGTTTGTTCATGCTCGTATTTATCTTTTTAGTATTTTCCTCAGTGCTGTTCTCGTACCTTAGGTAGAAACCAATGGATGTAAACATGTATTTGAAACATGTTATGATTGATGGTTGCAAGTGGTTGCTAGTGGTTGCTCGTGGATGCATATACACACACTTTAGGTATTAGATCGGCTCAGTAACTTTCATATTGCATATGCATATATGTACTTGTATATGATTGAAACTTGATGTGTTATCATGTGGATGTTGCATTTATATGAATGATTGTGCACTCATGTAGAAAGTATGATTAGGGAAGATTGCAAACATTATGGACGCATGACACCGACATGACTTGCATTAAGGAGGTCAACTGAATCAGTAGACCGCCTGATTTTGCATTAGATAAGGACATGTACACACACTATGCATATAATCATGAAGCATTAGAAGTCTTTTAAGGACAATGGACGCATGTGTTTGATGGTTGAGTAGATGGATGATTGGATGGTAGGATATACGTTCTTCTTGACTTGAAGATTTCGGGGATGAAATCCTTTAAGGAGGGGAGAATGTAACACCCCGTATTTTCTGTAAACCTTAAAGTAACGAATTAAAGAATAGTTAATTTTAAATGTGAGAATTAAGGGAAACGGGTTACCTTATTGCATTCGTCTCGGAATTCAGGTTGAGATAGAGTTCGAGTTTGCGTGAATTGGACTTCATATGAAGAAGTTATGGCCTTCGAAAGTTTCAAAAATTCAAAATTCAAATTTAAACACAGAAGAGGGCAGGACAGGAAAATTCGCGCCGTCGACCAGGGGGTCGACCAGGGGGTCGACCCTAGTGTCGACCTACCCTACAGGTTGACCTGGGGGTCGACCTACCCCACGGACAGATCTGAAAAGATTACGAATTCTGACTCCCTGCTGAGTCGTTAGGACAGAGGTGTTATATTATCTTGACTGGATGGTCTTGATTGCTTCTAGGGTTAATCTGACGGCTCTAAATTAATTAAACCTCTATAAAAGCAACCTAACTCTCAACCCTAAATCACAAATATTCATACCAAGAGCTGCCATGCCGTCAATGGTGAACCTAGAATAGCCGTCATCTCTTTCAACACAAAGGAAAGATAGAAGCTACGTCAAAATCAAATCAAATCTAATTCAGCTAAGAAAATTCAGCGATCTACATCAAAGGCGAGCAATTCAATTTCAGAATACAGATCCTAGAACTCAAGAATTCCTTTTTGGTTGTAAGTGTATTTATCTTTTAGATGTGAATAAATTAAAGACATGGTTTGTAATGAATTGTAAAATAGAATTGTATCAAGCTGTATGTGATGCTGATTTATGTTTATTCATGTCTATTCTATCATATATGCCTATGAACTATTGTGGTCTACCGAACCTATCATGTTATGTGGAAATTGGTGAATAAACCTATGATGTTGTATAGGAATTTGGGAATGAAATTATCATATATACGTTTGGTGATATTATGATACATACAAGTTCTAGGCTAAGTCATGTCGTTTATGCCTAATTGTTTTGATCCATTTATGCATATATGTTTAGACCTACGACCTTGTATAATTTGGTGATGACATCTATATGTTGTATGTCAATTCAGAAATTATGCCATGTTTATGCAAGTTAAGTGATGCTATCATGATATGAATACATGCAGGTCTATAGGTTAAAAACATGATTATGTAAACCTATATGTTTAGATCTACACTTTATATGTTAGATTCATATGCCTCTATGTTAGATCCATGTTAGCATAATTCAACCCCTATGCAAGTTCACCACTACATGTCTAATTAGATTTTGGTAGTTCTATGTAAAACTATTATTTTATGACTCATGTTGCATAGATCTAGTTTGCAAGTTCATAATTAAAAGTATATTATGCCAAGTTCATGTGACACATCTGTAGTGAGATCCATATTTTTGTATGATGTTGGAATGTTGCAAGTTCCTCTTTTTCTCCTTTTAGTTTATTAGTTAGGCTAAAATGTCGAGCCTAACATCCTATGTAATTTTGCGAACGTACGACGGAGGTAATGTTGGGGAAAACGTGAAACTACATGTAATTGACATATTTGGCTCATAACCATATAAATGGTATGGCATTGAAATGATATAATTTACTTACCAAAAATTATGAATTTGATTTACAAGGAAAGTCGGCCATGACAATAAATTGTTGGCTAATTTACATATAAGCATAAAAGGATAAATATGTAAATTTAGAAAAGACGAATATGCCTAACACGAGGTTAGACTGAGTTGTGGTGTAAAACTGCCCGGAACCGACCGGCACATCCAGTGACCACAATAATACCTGTCTAATGTGGGTGGTTAGTGCATTGAGCCCAAAAAGGACCCGAGGTTAGACTGAGTTGTGGTGTAAAACTGCCCGAAACCGATCAGCACATCCAGTGACCACAATAATACCTATCTAATGTGAATGGTTGGTGCTCTAATAAAGCTAAGTCAAGATTGGTAGGGTTAAGTCAATTAAGGAAACACTTAACCAATTCAACATGTTGACTAAACTTGTGGGTGGGGTTAGGACACTTAACCAATTTAACATGTTGGCTGGAAAACCCTAGTAACGGGGACCCATTTCAGCAGTAATCATGGGACCCTGAACTAGCCAGGGTACGACACGATTACTGGGCTGAATTGTAAGCAGTCAAAACATCGACGGGTGGTGCGTCAGTGTAGGTTCCGACGGAGTACGAGCATGCACGTACTCCGGAGTGGAAAAAGCAGGCATTGGACATCAGTAGTCATACACTGTGCATCTTGAATCGTGTCGGGTTGCAACCATAGGATTTGATACACCTCGTGGTGGGACCAGCACAGGTATCTACAGTCAAGCGGGGGCCGAATGACACACGTGATAAATGCATGCGAGTAGGAACCGATCGATATAAGGGGATCATTTCACCAAGAACACGTGGTGCTAGTTGGACAAGCATAAGTAGGTGCAGAGAATTAAACATGGGTGCGATGTATATTCGGTTTATCCTGCCTTATATAGTTTTATGTTAGTTTGTTGTTCTGGTACTGTCCTATTTTCAGTTTATTCCTATCATGGCCTTTTCCTTATTCACACACTGAAAAGTCACTGGACTTACTCAGACTTATGTCTGACCAATTTTCTTTCGTCTTCTTTTCTTCCGTTTCCACCCTTTAGGTAGCCAGGGAGGGAATAGCTCAGCTTAATTTGGACCATTCATCTTTCCAAGCTTGAAGACTCTGTAATGTACGGTTTGGAATCTCTTATCTTTGGCTATGGCTTTGGACACACTAGACTTGGGGATTTATGCACTTTTATTTATATGCTTCTTTATGTTTTAATCAAGACAAAGATTATGATGAAATGTTTTGGAAGTTATTTTGAGACAAATTTACTGTAATGGTTTTTGTATTGAACCACGTATGAAATAAATTTTGTTTCCCGTTGCTTATATTTCTGTCTTGTAAATTTTCTGTGTCTTTTACCTATAATACTCCACCAAAGTTAAGGCACTCCCTTAGTGAGTGACCTTAACGAAGGTGGGGTGTTTCAATTAGATTCATTAGTCTAGTTGATTTTACTCTATCCACCCAACATGTTTTAGGCATCACCTTTATCTTAGATTTGCATTAATTAAATATTAATGCACAGACCTCTCACATTAGGTCGGTAGCTTGTGGCCGCTGGATGTGCCGGGCGATTCCGGGCAGACTTCTGCCACAAGCCAGACCTAACCTCGTGTTTGAGCATCTTTATGCCTACGAACTCTCACATTAGACTGACTGTTTGCGGTTGCTGGTTAAGCCGGTTGGGTCCGGTCAGGCTTCTACCGCAAACAGAGTCTAACCTCGTGTCTCAGCATTCTTATTTTTAGCCAAAGAATTCATTCTCAGATTATGCCAATATAAGACTAATTATGCCAATTCAACAAATTAACTTCTTCACAAGTTACAGCAGATTATCCAAAGTTCTGTTAACATGTTTTGCTCAATTTTAGATCGAGCCTACAGATTTCATACCCCAAATTACCATATTCAGTTTCAACAGATTTAGCAGATCGAGCAATTTAACAGATTTAATCATTCCTTAAAATTCCATTGACATACCTCGCCTAATCATAAAATTAAGCCTAATTTTACATATCGAAATTATGGTCATAATTCACCATATAACATATGTCCCAAATTTTTGTTAAATTTGCACCGTACAGAATATCCTCTAAAAACCCCAAATCATGATGCACAATATAAATTATACCAAATTGTAGCCGTTGATTACCGCGTATGTCAAATATCCAAAAATCCGAATTAGGCGTATTCACATTAATAGTTATCCCTATTTTAATATAGATCTTTTACGCCTAAATCATATATCCTTTTTTTCTTCCAAGTCATCGATCGTCATATAAAATATGCCCCAAATCAAGATCTTAAATTACAACATGTATTATGTCCTCAAAATCAGATCTTGAATTACAACATGCATTATCTCCCCCAAATTACAAGTCATATGTTGTCATACAGTAATTCTCCTTCTTCCAAATCATAAACCGTCATATATAGTATACCTAGATCTAGATCTTAAATTACCACTTATGTTGTGTTCTTAATTTAGTCACAAATCAGTTATGTCCAATTATGCATCATTCAATTTTTTTCCCAAATTTAGCGTTCGCGTGTCAATCTCTTATGAGATTTGGCTCAGGCTCGTGGTAGCCTGGCTATAGAACAGAAGGAATGAAGAGATACAGAATAGTTACAATAAGATAGATCTACACAGAAAAATAGATCTGATAAACAAGAATAAGATGGATCTACACAGAAAAACAGATCTGATAAACAAGAATAAGATAGATCTCGAATTCAGATTTATACCCATGTCAAGATCATAATTAAATTTTATATCTGAAAATAACTGTACTCACAAATCGTAATTTAAGAAAGAGAAGAACGATTCTGGGATCTGATTTCTGGAGTTGATTAGCTTTCCGTTGATGTAGGCGTTTATTTGTTATCTTTGTCTTCTCGCTTGAATTGATTGATTAGGGTAAAGGCTAGGTCACTTTAGGTTTTAGGAGCATGGAGGCGCCATTCCTCTTTGTTAATGAATTAGGGTTGAGTCTTGCTATGTATTTATAGGTGTAGAGAGTGTTTTAGAGCCCTTAGATGAACTAGGAGACCATCAGAACCACCCAGCTCAAATACACATCATCCGACCCCTCAGAAGAAGATACATCATCACAGAATACTCCAGAATTCAGTGCTGGATCAGTATGGGCACACTTGGCAGGTGCGCCAGTGCATTTTTGTACTGGCGCACTTGTGAAGTGCGTCAGTGCATTCTGGTCAACTTCCGATTTTTCTTCCTAACTTCGTTCGTCCATATCTTCTTCATACGGTATCCGTTTTGCGCAAACTCGGACTCTATCTCAAGAAGAATTCCGAGAGGAACGCAATGGCGTAACCCATTTCACCTAATTCTTCTTTTAATAATTAATTATTCTTTAAGTATTTCTTATGTCCCGTTTTAAAATTACGTGGTGTTACACTATCCAGAAACTTTTATGGGCTTGATTTCCAATCTTTGACGATTTCTACTAGATGGCGTGGAGGTGGCTACACATCTGGTTATCTCTTGCAAAGTCAATATAGAATTGACAGGATTTCCTCATCGGACTTGGCGATCCAATAAGTAGATTGGAGAATCCTTAAATGCTGAGAATCTTCATTTCTCAGTGAAAGCACCAAAATGTTAGACCAAAAAATGGTACTAACATCCAATTGATCATGTTTTGTAGAGAATGATCAAGAAGAATAATCTAGAAACATATAAAATCAATCAACACATAAGAATTATAGTGGTTCGGCGTTAACGAGCCTACATCCACTTCATGATTCCTCGATTCATTCAGAAATTACAATTACATTGAACATAGACATTCAATCACTTGAATTAAATGAATAATTCTCTAGGAATTCATTGATTTTTATTGGAGAAGGTGGTTATTTGTAGAGGAATTCGGCCATGACATACGTGTAGAAACAAAGTGCCAAAAGTCCCCCCAAATGGCTGCGAATTCATGTGTTTATAAGCAGAAATTTGGTTAGGGAAGAGTGGTCGCGCATGCATACAATAGATCTTGGGATGTAGTGGAGAGAATGGATAAATGGTCTCTTAATTGTGCGGTGACACGTGCACAGCAATCCAGATTAATAGGCTAGAGAATAGGTCAACTTCATAGTGTGCAAGTATGCTTCAGGCGGTTCGGTTAAGGAATGATCCGAACCGGTGCGACTTTGCCAGAAGCTCGAAGGTCTTCGTGTGTGGTGGCTTGGGTTCCGGTCCACCCATATCCGAACCGAACCGGTGACCGAATCTTTGTGCTGAAACTCCAAAGCATGGGGTTGGATTGGGTCTATCTATATCCGATCTGAGCCGCTTATTCTTTGATGAGGTAAACCACGTATAAGCCATTTATCTCCGAACCGAGCATCCGATCCGATCCGATCCGAGCTCTCCAATCTGATTCGATCTTTGGTAATAAAACGTATAAGAGCTTTTAACCTCTATATATGTAACCCTGATCGTCTGGGCTTTAGGTGGCCTGATCACAAAATAGGCTAACAGCTATATATATATATATATACACACACACACTATTAGAATATCTAAGGATGAAGTCGCATTGCACTAACACCACTAAAGAAATGGTTAATCGTTTTCTCTTTACAGATTGAACGATGAGCCGAAATTCAAGGAGTACGATGAGGAACCCTGCATCGGGAGTTGAAGAGGGGTAAGGTTCAGGGGCAAACAATGGGAATGTCCCTGATATGAGGATGATGTTTACTACCTTCATGCGGGAGATGCTTAGGGGCGCTCAGGGAGCAGTTCCTAATGTTGCTAATGGTGGTGGTGTAGTAGTGCAGGCGCCTAGAGCCGATTTCGCCAAGCTTTACAAGGATTATACTAGTCTTTGTGTGAAACCGTTCCATGGAACAGAATTGGCTACGGTGGTTCAAGATTGGCTTGATATTTGTGAGCGCATCTTCGAGGATTTAGGGATCGATGATGCAATAAAGAGAAAGTTAGCATTGCGTCAGCTTCAAGGACGGGCAATGGATTGGGGGAATGCTATTAAAGCGGCTACTCCTGAGGATCAAATTACTTGGAATCAGTTTAAGACTCGCTTCAGTGACAAGTTTATTCCAGCCGCACAGAAGTCAGAATTGTTCAGGAAATTTTTGGAGCTTAAGCAGAATGGTAGGTCAGTCTCGGAATGTATTGCAGAATTCGATACCTTATCGAACTTTGGATTATCCCTTATCGATACCGTCGAGAAGAAGAATGAGAAGTTCATAACTGGCCTAGATGAGTACCTTGGGGAAAGACTTACAAACCATATCGATGAGACATTTGAATCTATTATGGGGAAGGCATTGAGATTTGAGAGCCTTTACCCAAAGTCAAAGACCGAGGTTGCTATTACATTTGCAGAGGGGCCCAAGCCACAGGCAAGCGGTGGAGGCAAGAATAATTCCCAGAATAAGAGGAAACAGAACCAAACCAAGGATGGTCAGAAAAAGAAGAATAAGAAAGAGGCCCAATGCTTTGGTTGCGGTAAGAAGGGCCACTATATCAAAGATTGTTAAGGGAAGAAGGGGGAGAGAAAGTGCTTCAACTGTGACCAAGTGGAACATTTCAAGAATGAATGTCTGTAACCTCCTAAAGAGAAGCAAATCGTGAAAGCATATGTTATCAACGTTGTTCCTACTTTGTCGAATGCCTCCAACAACGGCGGAGAAAGGAAAGGGTGTCATTATTCAAGGTATGCTTTCCATTTATGATGTTCCTATTCGAGTATTGTCTGATATTGGGGCTTCCCATTCCTTCGTATCTAGTGATCTGGTAGACAGGTTGAAAATGGAACCCGAGATTGTCGATAGACCCTTAGTTGTGACGAACCTGATCGGTGGTTCGACTAGCCTCAGTATGATTTGTCGTAATTTGGTCTTATCGAGTCATGGATGCATGTTTGCTTGTGATTGCTTTGTTTTGGGATTTACTGGGTTTGGCATTATTTTGTGAGTCAATTGGCTCCAAAAGTATGGGGCGGTGGTAGACTGTGATGGGTCTTTGGTGACCATTAGAGCGGATGATGGGCGGAGGATGGTATTCGGTTGCCTACCTAGTGATGGGTGATGGATAATTTTCTAAATTCCCTTGACATCCCGCATGATGAGTTATCAAATGTGGCAAGTATCCGGACATCTTCGAGGAAGAGACCGGACTTCCACCACACCGAAAGATCAAGTTTCGGATTGATTTAGTGAAAGATGCTAGACCTATTGTGATGCCACTTCGTCATATGGAATCAAGGGAGCAACGAGAGCTCGAAGTGCAAGTTGGCGATCTTTTAAAGAAGGGATTTATCCGAAGAAGTGTTTCCGAGTAGGAAGCACCTGTTGTATTCGCTACTAAGGCCGATGATTCCCTTCGATTATGTGTGGACTACCGCGATTTGAACAAGGTGACTAGGAAGAATAAGTATCATCTTCCGCAGTTAGATAATTTGTTTGATTAACTAAATGGAGTAAGAGTGCTCTCCCAATTGGATCTCGCGATAGGTTTTCACCAGCTCCGGGTAGCATCTGAGAGTATACGTAAACGACATATCAGACGCCATATGGAATCTATGAGTGGTTGGTCATGCCATTCGGGTTGACCAACGCACCCGCATATTTTGGGGATCTTATTAATAGGGCTTTCAGAGATCTATTAAATAAGTTTGTTCTTGTGTTCATGGACGATATTTTGGTTTACTCGAGGACAAAGGAAGAACACAAGGAACATTTGAGAATAGTGATGGAGGTGTTGAGGAGACACCAATTGAAAGTGAAATTTTCTAAGTGTCACTCCTAGAGGAGGGAAGTGAGATTCTTGGGCCATGTTGTTTTAGAGAATGGTATTGCTGTGGACCCTGCGAAGGTGGCTACGGTGCAAGATTAGTCTACGCCCAAGAATGCAATGGATGTGAGAAGCTTCTTGGGGTTAACTAGATATTATCATAAGTTTATTCAAGACTTCTCCAAAAAAGTGGCACCGTTGACTCAGTTGACCAAAAAGAATCAAGCTTTTGTTTGGGACAAAAGGTGTGAGAATGCATTTAAAACCCTAAAAGAGAAGTTAACATGTGCACCAGTGTTAATTATTCCTAATGGGAACGAAGAGATGACAGTATACATGGATGCCTGTGGTACTGGACTAGGTGCTGTACTGATGCAAGGAGGTATGGTTATAGCTTATGCTAGTCGGCAACTGAAACCACAGAGAAAAGATATCCAACCCATGATTTGGAATTGGCAGCGATTGTGTTCGCGTTAAAGTTGTGGAGACATTATCTCTTGGAAGAAAGATTCGAGTTGTTTACTGATCATAAGTCATTAAAGTATCTTTTCTCTCAGAAGGACTTAAATCTTCGTCAACAGAGATGGTTAGAGTTCTTGGCTTCATATGACTTCAATATCGCATACGCACCCAGGAAGGGCAATGCAGTAGTTGATGCATTGAGTAGGAGACATGCCAGTCTGGGGGCAATGTTTTTGGAATGGAAGCAACGAGAATATATCGCGGGATATGATTTCAAACCTAGGTGTAAACTAGATCCAGAGATGTTAGCAAATTTAATAATTAGGCCGACCTTGATTGAGCAGATTGGTTCCAGTCAGAAGGAAGATCCTAACATATGGGAAATCATCTCCAAGGTAGAGATGGGTATCGATGGTGAGGAGATGAACAAGTATGGACTTGATCGAGAGGGATGGCTTCAAAAGAATGGGAGACTAGTTGTACCCAATGTTTATGGATTGAGAGATGAAGTGCTTAGAGAAAGTCATTACTCGAAACTAACTCTACATCCCGGTGGTAAAATGTATCGAGACATGAAACAGACCTGCTACTGGGAAGGGATGAAGAGAGACTTGGGAAAGTTTATATCCAAGTGCATGAATTGCCAGTTAGTTAAAGATGAGCAAAAGAAGCCTAGTAGTTTGTTACAACCGTTAGAAATACCTGAATGGAAATAGGAACAAGTCTCAATGGATTTCATCAATGGTTTACCAAGGACTAGATCGGGTCATGATAGAATTTGGGTGATTGTGGATCGATTGACCAAGAGTGCAAGGTTTATACCAGTCAAGTCAAATAGAATGGCAGCTAAGTTAGCAGAACTGTATATGAAGTGGGCAGTGAGATTTCATGGAGTACCTAAAGGTATTGTGAGTGACCGAGATCCATTATTTACTAGTGGGTTTTGGAAGAGCATACAAGAGGCTTTAGGGTCAGAATTACATCTCAGTACCGCGTACCATCCTCAAACTGATGGTCAAACAGAGAGGGTGAATCGTGTATTAGAGGATCTCTTGAGAGCTTGTGTATTGGATTTTGGGGGTTCATGGGATGACCATTTGCATTTGTTTGAGTTCGCATATAATAATAGTTATCAGTCCAGTATTGGTATGGCTCCATTTGAAGCTTTGTACGGAAGACCGTGCAACTCACCATCATGTTGGTTGGATACAAGTGAGAAGTTTGTGCTTGGGTCTGATGTAGTAAGAGAAACTTCAGATAAGATCAAGATTATTCAACAGCGAATGAAGGCTGCCCAAGATAGGCAGAAGAGTCATGCTGATAAAAGGTGAAGAGATTTGAAGTTCTTCGTTGGCGACTTAGTATTCATCAAAATTTCTCCGTTAAATAGTGTGATTCGATTTGGCAAAAGAAGTAAGTTGGCACCAAGTTTTGTTGGTCCATTTCCAGTCCTCGAGCAAATGGGGATTTTAGCATATAAAGTTGGATTACCTTACAAGATGGCGGGAGTGCACAACGTATTTCATGTTTCTCAGTTAAGGAGGTTCGTGCATGATTCTGATATGACTATTTCACCAGATCAGTTGGATGATATCGAGGTAAAATCCGAGGCAGTTAGTAGCCACTAAATAATTCGTATTGTTGGACACGATATGAAGCAACTCCGAAGGAAGACGGTGAAACTGGTTAAGGTCCAGTGGGGTGATAATGAGAATGACTGTACTTGGGAAACCGAGGAGAGCATAAGGAAATCATATCCCGAACTCTTAGCCTGGTAAGATTTTGATCGCGATATAGTTATTCCCTTGTTAGTAAACCGCATGCTAGGATAGGCTTGTTGTGTTGTTATATATGTTTGATTGTTCGTAAATGACTGATAAGCATGTGGGACACCATTGTATGTTTTGGTTAAGGAATTTCAGGGGAAAAATTTCTTAAAGGGGGGGGGGGGTGTAACGACCTGTATTCTACGTATCAGAGGATCATATAATACTTATTTTATTTTCATACGAAGTCGTACGGTCGTGTAACTTTGGGAAACAAGTATTGGGGTCATTTCCCACATTCACGATTTTTGTTGAATTTTAAAAGACCGTTTTGCCCCTGGCGAATCTTGTTTCACCTATAACTTTTGAGTGGTAATAAGTTTTGACCTGAAACCACTTCCATTGGATTCAGATGATGGTTTCCCATTCCGTAGAGTGATCACATTAATCAAATGGACTTACCATTTGGGAGATATGGCTGAAATAAGATTTGAAGATGGAAAAATAGCTTAATCGGGCTTAGTAGGGTGATTAGCAGCTAGGCCCATAACCCATTTCGGAATTAGAGTTATGGGAGGTCTGAAAGGGTTTGGAAAAACATCCCCTTTCAATTTTCTAGCCGCCACAAACATTTCTTGAACCCTAATAATGACCTCCATCTTCTAAATCAATCCATAATAACTTTTTTATCACTAATTAAGCAAAACTACATGAAATCAAGTCAAATCAGAGATAGAGCTGTTGCTATACATAGAAATCTATGCCAAATCAGTGGATTTTTTAGATCTATAATTTATTTGTGGCTAAGGTGGGTGATTAGCATGTTTATTTACTAATTATGGCTAATTAAGGGTGATTAGTGAAAATTAGCGAAATTGTAACTCAAAAAAATCTGGAAAAATAAGCATAAATCATATTATATGTAACTGGTAAAAATTTGGGTTAATTTGGATTAAGTTTGCTAATCCTATTGTTAGATATGGTTAAACGTGGTTAAGGAGAAAATCATGGGTTTTGGGTATGTTTGATCGAAAATAACCTATATGCTTGATGTTTTGATTTTTTTGATTGAACCTATATGTTGTTACTATTGTTTAGGATGTTTTATGATTGTATAGGAAAGTTATAATGGTTGAAAGCACCGTCGTTTGGCGAAAATAGCTTGTTGGAAAAAAAATGTAGATTTTTAGGTCCGGTTAGGAGGAAGACCCGATCTAAATCGGTTAGGAGGGAGACTCGAACTGAACTGGATAGGAGGAGGAGACCCGAACCGAGCCGGATAAGAGAAGGAGACCCGAACCAAACCGGGTAGGAGAAGGAGAGTAGGAGACCCGAACCGGATAAAAGGAGGAGACCTGAACTCAACCGGATAGGAGAAGGAGACCCGGACCGATCTGGATAGAAGAAGGAGACCCGAACCGAACCGGATAGGAGAAGGAAAGGAGGAGACCCGAACCGATCCGAATAGGAGAAGGAGACCCAAACCGAACCGGGTAGGAGAAGGAGACCCTAACTGAACCGGGTAGAAGAAGGAGAGGAGGACGCCCGAACTGAACCGGATAGAAGGAGGAGACCCGAACCGAACCGAATAGAAGAAGGAGACCCGAACCGAACTGGATAGGAGGAGACCTGTCATGGCCCCAATGGATTTGATGATCAAAGCGGTGGATATCGTATGCTTTACGCACTGAGTAAGAGATGTGAGGTTGATTGCTATGTTTGATGTTTGCTATCACCATGACACACACATTCCCATTTTACACTCTATGTTAGTGTTTACCTTAGAGTATTGTACATCTTGTTGTGCTAACTCTTTGGTTGTAGGTCCAGGTCAGGTATGATTTCGTATACCTATTATTGTTCTATTTAGTGTTATAGATTTGCTATCGCTCACACCAGACTTTCGTCTGACCCAGAGTTTTATGTCTCTTCTTATTACTCTGGGTGCTCCTAAACGAGCAGACTAGATACATGTTAGGTGGTTATGCACGAGTAGCTGTCCGGAGACGAGCAAAAGGCTTCCACGTACTATTTACATATATTCTCCTTGTGTTGTTGATGGTCACTGATTTGGGCATTAGTAGTGTACCTCTTTCGTTTCCTTTTAGAGACAGTATTTTGAAGTTGTAATAATGGTTTGGATCATAAGCTGTATTTTGGATTCCGGTACTCTGATGGATATGTTTAGTTTTCAGCTTATGCACTGTCTCGCCTGTTTTATATCATGTTATGTTATTTTTATAGCTTATTCCATGCGCTGTGAGACATACTACAGGTTCTTGACGATTCATAGTTTCAAATCCCTTTCTGTTGATGACCGTCCCGTGCTAGTTGGACGTTGGCACAATGCATTCGGGGGAAATGTCGACTAGTGCGGGGTGGGCCGTCACATATAAAGTAGGAAATCATATAGAATCATAAATATAAATTATATAATCATGTTTATAAAATTTAAAGTTAAAACTTTATAAATATAAAGTGTATAAAGGTATATAAGTCTATATAAATATATATAAACTTATAAACTTTAAAACTTAAGTTTAAAATCAAAAGTAAGATAGAAAAATTAAATCAAACTAGTGTTAGAATTTTGAAAAACGGAATTTGAATATAAATTTGAATTTGAATTTGAACCTAGAGTGTTATTCAGAGTCTTACATAAACTAGACTCTATTACTATATTTATCTTGAACTCTTGATTTCTTGATTACTCATGAGTCTTGAATCTTCTCTGAATTCTGAATCTCTCAAATCTCTAAAACTCTAAAACTGTACAGTCTTCAGTATTAATTTATGTATACAAATCCTGCATATATGTATATATATTCTAGATAGAATGTTAGTATATATTTTATAATCAATTAATATTGAAATAAGGCTGTTGTCATCAAAACTCCATTCTCCAATAGTATTGTTAATGTTTTCATTCCTTGCTAGCGTGTTATTGATGTATTATCAGTGTACATCATCGTATTTTACTTATTATATTTACTATTTATGTGTTATTGATAAATTATCATTGTACATTAATGTATTATCAAATATTCTATTTCCTATTGGTGTGCTGTGGTTGTATTATCCATGTACATTTGTTGTATTATCAACATTTGTACTTCATTGGTTGCTAGAGCGTCATTTATAGAAGAAAATCACACTTTTGTTTGTTTCTATTCAAGTCCCCATGTGTTTGTCACATGTTTATTCAGATGTCCCTTCATCCATGTGACATGGATAACAAAGTATAAAGTTGCTTATAAAGTATTTACTTCTTTCATCAATACTTTTACCATGGATATGTAAACTAAAATGTCTGTTGTTCTTGGTCTTCTAACGAGTTGTACATATTACTATGAGTTTAATTGGAATATTCATGGCTTGGCCTACAAAGATTATTTCATATTCTTCGAAAAGAATATTAAGGTACCTGAACGATGCTTTTAATAGTGGAATCCTATATAAGAAAGGGAGCTCTGGTGACTCAATTGCTTGCTCATATGGTAACTGCGCTAATGACATGGACGATAAAAAAAAAGTATTTATGGCTATGTTTTTTGTTAAGTCCGGGTGTAGAATTTAACTATCAAAGAAATAACCAATCGTCACACTATCAACCACAAAGGCATAATTCTTGGTAGTGCCTGGGTGTGCAAATCAAGCAATATGGATGAGAAAAGTTTTGGAGAAACTAGGTTATAAACAAAAGAAGAGTACCAAAGATATGTGTGATAACAACTCAATCACTAAGCTATCAAAGAATCCCACGATGCATGGGAAGAGCAAACATTTTGATGTGCATTTCCATTTCTTAATGGAGCTTGCTAAGGATGGAACTGTTGAGCTGCTACATTATGGAATAAAGGAGTAAACTGCATATGTGATGACAACCTTTCAAATTGGATGAATTCTAGAAGCTTAGAAGTTTGATAGAGATCCACAGCATAATCAAACTAAACAAATTGTCAACCGCAATTAATTTAGGTAAGGATTGAAAATATAGTTGTTGCATACTTTAGGTGTTTAATAGTCTTGTTTACTCAATATTTGCTTCTATGAAATAAATCTCTAGTTTGTATAATTAGTTGGGTATGCTAGTGGAAAGTCTACACTAAACACATAACTAATATTAAGAAAAATGTGTTATTTATTTCAGCATTTCTATCAAGTATTGTAAGGTAATAACCAAGTTTGTTTAATAAATCGTAATACATTTTCCTTCGTAAAATTTTGCTACTATTTTATGTTTTTCATTAGGCTTCCTAACATAGAGCTATACGAAGATAATGAAGTAGTCTTTATTTTCTTATTGTTTAACTATGATGCATCAAGATTCTTTTAAGTTGAAAATCACTCAAAATACCAAGTAAAACAACAAAACATAGTAATGCAAAAAAAAATCAAGTTAACAACAATTTGTTCTTTTGTACTTCATCAAAAATAAGACTATGATAAGAAACAATTTTTTGAGGAGGCCAAAGAGAAACAAAGCTAGATTACCAATCATAGTGGAGTAGTTGGACAAGGTTCAACCTATCGTGCCAATCCGTGGGCACGAATTTGGAAGCTTCTAGACATACTTGGAGTCGCTATAGTTTGTTCAGTGTATTGAAAAGGCTATATTCAAAGGAGAAGACCATAGCGTATTGGTTGATTTCTATGTTGACATGTTTAATAAAATATGCAATGTAGTTGCCGCATTCCCATAGTCTTTTTCGATTAGATTGATGCCAACTTGAAAGAGATCCAAAAATAATTAGGAAATATCTTTAAATCTGAAAAATGCACAATGATTGGAATAACGTATCAATCGAAGGTAGATTTGTTCATTTTAATAATTATTCCTTACTTATAAAGCTATGTGTTTAGGTTTTGTCTTATTCCGAACGAACTCAAAGAAGTTATGACATCAAAAGAAACTGATTTAACCTATGTAATTGTATTTACTATTTTGGATGAATTAAGTCAGTGGTATGTTTTAATTTCTTTGTTATAGGCACCTTAGAGCATCTTCAATGGTTGAAAATAAGAGGTGTTCCCACTTTATTTGAATCATCATGTCGACAAAAAAAGAGAACTCCTCCTATTTTTACAACATGGAAATGGGTTTGCAAAAAAATCATCGGATGTTTTTGTAAATAAACCGTTTAACAATAAATAAACACGTGTGTGTGTCCGCGGGCGCACACTAAAAAAGTGAAAAGATTTGATAAATTTTATTTAGCACCTAACTAATTTAAAAATCAGACAAGTATCCTTGTCTCAGTTGGTTAAGACATTGGAGCATGATGCAAAAGGTCATGATTTCGATTCGATAGGACCCACTTTCATGGTATTACGATACATGCTACCCGAATCTATGTATATAACTTAATTACAAAAAAACTCATATCAAAATAGAGAGAGAAAAAAAATAGAAAATCCATAGCTAAATGCTTGATTATTCTTTTGATTTTCTTCCACTTCAAGTTAGAAATTAATTTTATAGCGGATAGGAGAAACTCATTTAATGTTCTTTATATTACTGTTATTTGTAATTGATCAAATTAAATGTTACATTTACAAATCTATATGCATTTTGTTGTATCTGTAGGGATGATAACCACAGATTTTAAGGTAAAACTAACAGTAGAGAGGAGGTGAATAGTGTTTCAATGAATTTATAGAAAATACAAACAATTAACAATTACTCAAACTACTATATGAATCATAGAATGAATATCACAACAGAAACAATCACAATACAGATATAAACATAAATAAAATACAGAAAACGAAAGAACACACCGGATTTTATACTGGCTCGGATTACTCCTACGTTTAGTTCCTTACAACGCAGGATTGCGCAAAGTTTTATCAATATTAGTATCCAATTACAACCCCCTTGATTTCATGACTACAAGGTTAACACCGATTCAACACCCTTGATTTCACGGCTACAAGGTTAACACTGCTCCTTTTCCTTGATTTATGGGCTACAAGGAACATATCCTTTCCTTATAAATTACAATTGTTGTAGAACTCTTGAGTAGCACTTCCAAAAAATGAGTATTTGATAGAAATTGAGAATATAAGAAGAATGATATAATTTATATTGACATCGGCAGGGTATAAGTGTAGAAATTTAGAAAATTAAGTATAATAATGGTGGTTTGATAAAGGAGGAAGAAGGAGATGATATAATTATGATTTTTTTTTTGAAATCAGACCCTTTATATAGTGTTCCAAGGGCACAACCGTTCCTGGAACGTTTTAAATATCAAAATACACATCTATTTAAATTTAAATTTTGTCATAGTTATATGTCGGCATGTACATTTGTGTATGTCGACATATATATGTAATTTTGAAATTTAAATCATTTTTTCATGTATTTAAACCAATATATATTCTAGAAATTCTTGAAATAAAACTAGTTGTTTAAAATATAATTTCTCAAGTATAAAAAACATATTAAGCATATTACTTAAAAACTATATATATATATATATATGAATGAATGATATAAAACTATATAATATAATTATAAACATATATAT
Source organism: Allium sativum (assembly GCA_030737875.1). Classification (NCBI taxonomy): domain Eukaryota; kingdom Viridiplantae; phylum Streptophyta; class Magnoliopsida; order Asparagales; family Amaryllidaceae; genus Allium; species Allium sativum. Next base: position 120,813,644 of record CM060926.1, on the reverse strand, counting down.
ACTATAATTATATAACTTTATAATATATGTAAACTATATAAGAAACTTATATATATATATATATATATATATATATATATATATATTTGAAATCATAAGTAGAAAAATCTTTGGATGATTTGGAATCATTTTTGAAAGGAATTGAAATAGTTTGAAAAAAAATTAAAAGAATAATTTGAAATCAGAAGAGTTATAATCAGAGTTTTTACATACTAACTAGATTCTATTACTCTGATAATCTTGAACTCTTGAAATTATGATATCTTGATACTCATGAGTCTGGAATCTCCTTTGAAATCTTAAATCTCTTAAACTGTACACTCTTCAATATCTATTACCTGCATATTTATATATTCTGGATAAAGATGTTAGTGTATATTTTATAATAAATAATGATAATGATTGAAACAAGGTTGTTATCATCAAAATTTCATTCTCCAATAATCTCCTCATTTTTTATGATGACAACCTGTAATAACCCGGAAATCCGAGCCAATTTAAATTTTTTATTTTGGCAATTTTAGTGAATTTTGATTATTTAAAATATTCATCAAAATTCACTAAAATTGCCAAAATAAATTTTTTAAATTGGCTCGGATTTCCGGGTTATTACACAACCTTGGTTTACAAAATATATTCATACCTGATATTACCTGCCGATCTGATTCTTCGATTACTCCCCCTTTCACCATGAATCCTTTATAACTCCCCCTTAAACTGTACCTATTTTATAATTTCTCCCCCTTTGTCATCAATAAAAAGTATATCTAACTATACTCCGTCTAATTTTTTACCAGTAATGATCCTAGTGACTATATTTATATAATTCCTCCTGAATTTATAACTCCCCCTAATTCTATGGCAATATATGTTCTAATTCTAAATAAACAAGAGTATAAACAGGCAAATCAAACAATATTCCAAGCAATTCAATCAATATTTACAAGCAACCATTGTATATATCAAACATCCAAACGATATATCAAATCAAATAATATGTACAAGTTTTTAAAAACATACCACATAAAGCATATCAAATCAAATCAAACAATTTCATACATCTCTTGGAACTTCCACCCATCCACCTTCACTGAAGATTGGATCCTTTTTGATGACTTCCCAATCTTCGTTGTCTTTAGTGAGGGTGCTCCAGTGATATTACTTTTTTCATCTCTGGAAAGAGAAGAGATCATCCAACGAATAGCAACAAAGTGTTTTTCTTGTTGTTCAATCATCTTTATCTGACTTAATTCTACATGATGTTGATTGCGAAGAGTTATAGATGGGATATTATTGAAAGAATTGAGAGTTTCTTCAAGATTTTTACTTAGATTGTGAATAAGATTGGCCATTATTTAATTATTTTGAAAAGAGGTGATTAGAGAAAAAATAAAGAATTAAAATCAAGTTTTTTTGGAAGAGAATGGTATTTATAGAATCTAGAATTATTTTGAAAATGAATATACATAAGGTAGTTAATAAAAAAATCAAATCTGAACAAATTTGAATTTCTGATAGTTATATGTCGACGAGTCAAAACATGTATGTCGACATATGTATAAAATTTTGGGTATTTTTCTTTCTACACAATTTTTAATTATTTCTTATTATATTATATTATTTAATGCTAATTTGTTTTATTGATATTTAAAGGTGATTTTGATAGAAAAGAAACATACACTACTACTAATGAGATATTACAATCAAACGATACGTGAAATACTTGAAATAGAAAGTACGGAAAGGAAATACAAGCTAATATGATAACATATGCTAGTAAACTTAGATTTCAGCTAATGAAGATGAGGAAAATGACATTCCAAGTTTTCTTCCAATCTTTTTAGAAAAACTTGTTCATTTTTGAAGACATTTGATTGAGAGTCTTCTTGATTTTCTTTTGATTTTTGGCAAGTTTAACTTAGTTTTGAAAAATGGCTTCTTTGGATATGGCTCTTGTTGTAGTAGGAAATTCTATGCTTCCCATGGAAGATTCTTCTTCATCGATTTCCATTTGAACTTCTTCTTGCTCTATTCTAGCTTGTTTTATGGCATATGGTTTGAAAGTGATTGGAATTTGCATAAGGGATATATTTCCCGAGTTGAAGACCTTTCTAGGAACAAATTCCTCTCCTTGGAAATCCACTCCAAAATACTTAGAATTCGGTTACGGTAAATTCCATGATAAAGAGTGTTTTCTTTTATAGACATTTCTTTGGGTTTAAATTCTCTCAAAAGTACTTCGACCCAATTAATATCATAAGTGCCAAATATGGCAAAAAAAGGCCTTTTGGACCTTAAGAGCGGGGTTATTAAAATTTCCGGAATGGGAAATAAGAGTATGTTGAAGAAGGAGGTTGACAATTCTTGCTTATGGACGGAAAAAGCAATTCTTGAATTCCATAAGTTCATTGCCTTCAAGAATATGATGGAACGCTTCCAATCTTGTTCATCAATTTCAAAATCCAAAAATCCATGATTCAAATTCGCATAAAACATTTTGACAAGATTTGGATAACATACTTCATCGTTGTCTCGAGAACCATTCAAACTTCGAACATCATTTTGCTGGAAAAAAAGTAAGAAGATCATAGATGCAAAATCTACAAAGATAGTGGATGTTCCCGTATTGACTTTTCCGTTCGTAACATAATGATGTACGCTTGGATTTTCCCTGGGTTGTTGTAGAGATAACCACTGAGAGCCTTGGTTAGTCTCATAGTTTTAGAATTACTTGAGGAAGCCATTAGAGAATAGTTTTGAAGAGTATAGGACGAAGAAAATTGTTTTGAATTTTGAATGAGTGGTAGAAAGAGTAGTAATGAATAGATGATTAAATAGAGAGCAAATGGAGACAACTTTCTAAATAGAAGGACACATTTTCAGACCTTTGGAGTTAGTGAAGATATGGAGGGTAGTTTGAAATTTATACTTTTGAAAATTTCAATTTCAATTTCTGGTGTATATGTCAACATGTACATTCATGTATGTCGACATATATGTGACAATTTACAAACATAAGTGTATTATTGACTTTGTTTATATTATTTAATATTCTATATTCTCTATTTAATTATTTCCATATATGATATTAATCGTAAACAATATTTTAAAATTAATTTTTATTATTATATTTATTATTTTATTATTATTTTGAATTTCAAAATTCAAATTTAAATTTCAAATCTAAATTTTAGAATTCAAATAACAAACAGGGCAAGCAAAGAAGCATTCATTAAACCATTTCAATCAAAAAGTATTAATTAAGGCATACCTGGTTTTTAGATCCATTCCTTCGATATTTATGATTCCTAAATCGCTGTGAAGCACATATTTGAATTCTTGATTTTTGGCTCTTCGTCACTCGATGATTAATCCGAATCATCGAAAGTTGTTGCGTATGCTCTTTTCCTCTTCTTTGACGAATTGTCATTTTTCTGTTGACTAGATTTATCTGAATATGGACACATTCTTTTTGTATGGCCTGGTTTGTTGCAATTGTAGCACCTATCATCATTTTTTCCCGAACTTCCTTGATTATTTTTTTGAAAGTTATTTCTCCTTTTATTTCTAAGAAATTTTCTGATATTCCTTGCCATTAAGGAAATTTCTTCATCTTCCTGACTGCTTGAATTAGAACCTCCAGTTGTTACTTTGAATGCTATAGATTTCTTTTCTATCGACTTATTTTTCTTTCTTTTCTGTAACTGTACATCGAACGACATCAAATTCCCTATTAATTCCTCAATCTTCATTTCACTACTATTATTGTCTCTTCAATTGCTAGTGTTTTCTGATCCCATTCCGAAATTAGAGAATTACAGTTTTTTCTAACTTGATCTTCATCAGAATAAGTTTTTCCCAAAGCCATTAACGAGTGCATGATTTCGTGAAACCTGCAGTACATATTGGAGACATATTCATTCAGATTAATTTTAAATAACTCAAATTGATTAGTTAGCATTGATATCTTTGTCTGTTTAACTTTATTTGTTCCTTCATGAGTAACTTGCAAGGTTTTCCATATATCATTAGCAGATTTATAAGCTGACACTCTATCAAATTCATTTCTATCTAATGAACAGAATAGCATATTCATAGGCTTAGAATTACTATGTGCATCAGTCTTATGTTCATTAGTCCATTGTGCAAAATTAGTAGTAGGTTCAACATATTCAGTTTGTGTGATATTCCAAGTGTCTAATCCTATAGATTGCAAATATATTTTCATTCTACATGCCCAATAAGAATAATTGCGACCATTAAATAGTGGTGGTCTAACATTGGACTGACCTTCTACAAATGAACTATTATTACTAGCAATTCTAGTGTTAGTTGTCATTTAATATTTCCAAAAATTCAACTGATGAAATTTTAAAAACCTATGCTCTAATACCAATTGTTAGGGATAAGAATCACAGATCTTAAGACAAAACTAGAACTAGAGGGGGTGAATAGTGCATTAAAGAATTTATAGAAAACTTAAACAATTACTCAAACTACTATATGAATCACAGAATGAATATCACAATAGAAACAATCACAGATGCAGATATAAACAGAAATAAAATGCAGAAAAGGAAAAAACACACCATATTTTATATTAGTTCGGATTACTCCTACGTCAAGTCCCACACAAATCTGGATTGTGCAGAGTTTTATTAATATCAGTATCCAATTAAAACCCCTTGATTTCATGCCTACAAGGTTAACACTGATTGAACACCCTTGATTTCACGGCTACAAGGTTAACACCACTCCTTTCCCTTGATTTACAGGCTACAAGGAACACATCCTTTCTTTATCGATTACAATTGCCCTAGAAATCTTGAGTAGCACTTCCAAATAAAGAGTATTTGATAGAGATTGAGAATAGAAGAAGAATGATAAAATTTATATCGAAATCGTTAGAGTATAAGTGTAGAAATAGAAAATTAAGTAGAAATATGGTGGTTTGATAAAGGAGAAAGAAGGAGATGATATATTATGAAAAAATTCGAAATCAGACCCTTTATATAGTGTTCCAAGGGACACAACCATTCCTGAAACGTTTTAAATATGAAAAGACATATTTATATAAAATTAAAATTTGTGACAGTTATATGTCGGCATGTACATTTGTGTATATTGACATATTTATGTAATTTTGAATTTTAAATCATTTTTTAGGTATCTAAACCAATATATATATTCTGGAAAATCCGGAAATGAAAATAATTGTTTAAAATATAATTTCTCAAGTATAAAATCATATTTAAGCATATGGTTTAAAATATATATATATATATATATATATATATATATATATATATATATATATGTGTGTGTGTGTGTGTGTGTGAATGATATAAAACTATATAATATAATTTGTATAATATAATTATATAACTTTATAATATATATAAACTATGTAAGAAACTTATATATATTTGAAATCATAAGTAAAAATTCTTTGGATGATTGAAAATCATTTTTGAAAGGAGTTTGAAATAATTTGAAATCGATTTAAAAGAATAATTTGAAATTAGAATTTGAGAGTGCCAATCAAAGTTTTTACATACTAACTAGACTTTATTACTCTGATAATCTTGAACTCTTGCAATCTTGATATCTTGATACTCTTGAGCCTTGAATCTTCTTTGAAATCTTAAATCTCTTAAATTGTATAGTCTTCAATATCTATTACCTGCATATAGTTCTTGTATATATATTATAGATAAAGATGTTAATATATATTTTATAGTCAATAATGATTGAAACAAGGTTGTTGTCATCAAAATTCCATTCTCCAACAATATTTACACATAGAAGATGATAATTTATATCTATGTATATATATATATATATATACAAACTTGTCCTCTCTCTATTGTTTATATTAGCTAGTAAGATTTCACATAGAGCTCGGGTCATTTTACAATAAAGAAATCAAACAGCTAAAACATAACCAACAACCAACATCCACTTACAATATTTATCTGACAGTGAAGAAAATGCTTAAGAATTAAAGTTCGATATTATATTTCTTGTTTATTCGAGATTTTCAATTTATCTTTAGTTTAGTTTGTCTTTGTGGATATGATAGGTTTTTGAAGTGGTTTTGGTTCACCAGTTAACATTCCTTTCAAGTGCGTGAAAAGAGAGTTGTGACGGCTGCCCCATAACTCCTGCACTAGACTATGAAAAAGGTGTGTTGTACGACGTGTCAGGCCGATATGAGACGGTCATCAAGGAAGAATAACTAAGAAATGAACCAGTCGTATAACTCACAGCGCATGGATAACATATAATAGAAAATATACAATATGATATAGTAGTGAAGCACAATAGAATAAAAACTCAAATCTCATAACATCTCAATGTCATCAGTACAAAACAATTGTGAAAATGAGTAATCCGTACATCAAGCATCACATCATATCTCTCAGAGTATCAAAAGTCATCATAACATAGCGGAAACAAAAGAATATCTATATAGCATAGTAGTAGTACTCTGGCCTCCTGCTCGTCACCGCACAACATCATCGGAACCAAAACCATCTACCTGCTATCTCAGTCTGCTCACCACCAACGTTAATGAAAAGCCCACGGTAATAAGAGTGAAACATAAAACCTTGAGTCGGATGACAGTTTTAGTGAGTGATAAAATAACTAACAACAATTACATAGGATATATGAGTATAGACGGTCAAATCATCCGATCTGTCTTAGCAACCAAAGTATTAGCATAGGATAATCATCTATCATATTGCACTCCATAATAGGAAAGGAACCCCCAATCCGACTTCACTCCGATGAACTACGGTGATATCATACCTAGAAAAAATAGAGAAGAAAGCACACAATCGACCATAGCATCCATAGCAACCAATATCCTAGTTATCACTAACTAAAGCCTTGAATACATAAATCATCAAATGATCATCCGTTTTCATCCATCAAGGGCTAATGGAAAACTCCAGTTCTAGTCTTACATAAGTCTTGTGTATGCTTGCCTCCATCTGAGACAACTCGATCACTCTTAGAGCTCGATCTAGGGTACACTATCCGACCTGGTCCTTATGGGCGTCCCCTTGATACCCTTGCTTTGAGTTCGCTAGAACCTTCGATAACCAATGATTCCTTGACACTTCCAATTTGTCGAGCTTTTCTTCTCGACTATCACATTCTTATTTCGAGCGACTTCTCAAACCAATCCCATTATCATTCACGATGAACTCCCACCTGAGTCAGTCTATCATCATACTAAATCGTATATCATCCCATGACCAGTATCGAATTAATCCAGCTCAATCACATACAACAATAAGTGTAGTAAACTCTTCATCGTTATTCTTATACCAATAAAAACTGAGTAACCTTTAAAGATTATGGTACTTCTTGCCCTCTTCTTCATCATCATCGTCTTCAGACGATATCTTTGAACATTCTGAAGTAACAAAAAATGATAACTAGTGAAGTGAAGAACTTAATGGCTCATGTAAACATTACCCGTACAATCCAAGAAGGTAATACATTTGGAAAGAGAGACTTGTGATATGAGATAAATTTTGTTGCATGTCACAATCAAATAATGATAGATTATTTCTTTGAAAATCCTGTACATGGAGAAGTAGATTTCTTACGAAGATTATGTATGTCAAAGACCATCTTCAATCGGTTCTCGACAAATTAACCTAATCGAACATTTTTTCGCATATAGAGTAAATAAGATCAACGAACCAGGAATTTCTTCACTACCTAAAGTTATGTCCATACTTTGCATGATATCATACATAATATCTGGTGATTTGCTAGATGATAAAGTACATATCATTGACTCCATGACAGTCTTAAGTATGAAAAAAAATTGTAAAACCGTTGCTATGCAATATGATGATGAATTTCTTTGGTCCCTAACCCCTCGTGGCGTGAAGCGGCTATCAAATATGGGAGTTCAATGTGGATTTCAAGATATGTTAGGAAGCTTAGACTGTATGCACTAGAGGTGAAAACTTTTTTGTTGCATTGTAAGGCCAATACTTAGGACATACGCAAAAGACAAGTCTCGTGCTTAAAGCTATTTCATTGTTCAATTTGTATATATTGCAAACTTTTTGAAGCATTAGGTTCATTAAATTGTATTAGCATTTTACGATAATCATATTTATTTAATAACTTATGCAATGATATAGCATTTCCATGCAAAAGGGACAAAAATTATTCTATGGGTTATTATCTAGGATACGGAATTTATCCAAAGAAGAAAACTTTTGTCTAAGCCTATAGAATACCAATAATGCAAAAGAAGTAAAATTCACCTAACAACAAGAGAGTTCGTGAAAAAAATGCGGAACATGCATTTTGAGTGCTTTATGGTGGGTTTATATATTAAGAAAAGAGGTGTATTACCACAGTCCTGCGGTATTATCTGATATCAAATATTGTTGTATTATTTTACATAATATAATTGTACAAGAAGAACATGGTGGATGCAAACTTCAACGTAAAAACTATCTAAATATTGTTGTGGCATTTCAGAAAGAAAAAGAACCTTACAAAGACTCAAATATTTTTTCTCTGTACATGCCGAGAATCGAAGATATTTATGATCCACAAGTTCATCTAGACTTTAAAGAAGATCTAGTCGAACACTACTGGGAATGTATAGGAAACCAACAGTAAAGTTAATATTTAAGTTAAATTTATGGGTTTTCTCTATGGTATCTTTTACTAACTTACTATGCTATACTATTGAAGATGTGTTGTAAGTGTTTTTTATTTAACCTTTTTACATTCACTTGTATTAAGTTGTTCTTGATATGTTTATGTTTAGTAATAACGACAACGAGAATGACAATGACAAAAACAATCATTTTGGCGATAACACATCAACGACGATAGGACAAATACAGGAACCAATAATGTGGTACACTGTAAGGACCTAATTCCGTACAAACCTCCATGACTTCTATGGTTATTCTAAATTTGCTTTTCCATATACAACCTTTGTACTGGATTGAGCTCGTTTAAGTTGCAACTTGATAGAGCCATATCATCGGCCTTTTGTTGTCGAGCTAATTCTTCTTTCCATAACTCTAATTCACCAATTTGTAACTACTATACTTCATCATGATGTCATTTGCTTTCCTTATCCCTCCATAGCCTCTTAACTTTTTTTTTTCCTTCCATGTATAATTTAATTATGAGTCCATCGGCCACTAAACGCTCACAATTTGTTCATAGTTTCTACAGTATTCGATGGTCATTTTTTCTTTCCGTTATACATTGCGTAAAGCCTACCACCTATATTGGTGGTGAAGTGGTTATCTTTATATGCATAAAACTTGATTCATCCCTCGTCTCCTTAGGTGGAAATCACAATACTGAGTGTCCTTTTTGCACTAGCCCTAATTTTTCCTTTTTTAGAAGTATGTCATAGTAGTGTTATATGTTGAAAAGTTTATTATTATGCTCAACCTGATATAATATGTTTGCTTGATTAGGCTGAAAATGATGAAGTATCATTATAAAAATAATGTAAGAAAACAAGAAACTTTAACCTGTTGATTTAAATGCATTACAAAATTCATGTTGTTTACCACACTTTGCTTCTTGCATGTAACTCAACCAATATTTCTTTCCAACATTAGCAAACGAAATTTATTCTTCCCCATAACCGCTTCAAATAGTTAATTTTTCTAAGTAGATTACTTGGGTGTCGTTCGTGAACAGATTGCAAAAAGAACCTTCTTTTTGGCTCATACATTTCCTTTTTGGTGAACATTTTTAAAGTTTTGGCGTATTTGAAGGCTGAGTTCCAAATTCTACGCTAGTAGATTGGTTATAGTCGATTTTAGTTGATTGCTTCCTCCTTGCTTGAGCAAAAAACAAATTAGCTTTCTTGCTAACATTTCTTCTTCTGTTGTTTCACCGCAATCAGATTACGTTTCTTCGTTTTCTCAAAGGCGGTATTCATATTAATTATTCAGATTTCTAGCCTGGTTTTTAGAATGATGTCGCACCACGCTTCGTTGACGGCTAATAGGGATGCATTGTTTTGCTCATAGTTACGATTTTGTCAAAATGAAGTATTATGAGAATAAGTAGAATTTTGAGAGATTTGATACTAGTTTGAATTTTGTTGGGAATGGTAGAAATTCTGATTCTGTGGAGGTTGATACGAATCAGGAGCTTGTTAGGAAAATCAAAATATGAAATTTGGTTTTGTTGGTGAGAATCCTGAGAATGATATTGGTTTGAACCATATTGAGAGTGAAACATATTTGAATTGAATTAAGTCGGATTATGATAATCGAATTTGACTTGTAATATTGATTTTCTTTTAGGCAAATTCTATTCATACACCAAAAATTATCTAGCCTACACCGTTATTTTACTAAAAAGTTTATGACTAAATTACCCTCTCCTTGGTTACATTTTTAGTATTTTTCTTATAATCTGTTTAATTAAATATTAAATACAATAATATATGATTAAATTTATAATGAAGTTAATGAAATCCAAAATATAAATAAGACAACCCTCACAATTAATTAATGTATACTGAAAGTGTTCAAATTTTTTCTTTAAAATTATAGCCCATTTTGATGAAATAATATATAGAAAAACAACCAAATAATTTACAATACAAGTGTCGCAAATTAAAGTTTTTTTTTTTAATTTAAGTAAATTTATTACAAGAAACTTCTCATTTTGTGTAATTTAGTTTTGTAGTTTAAAGAGGGAAAAGGATAAAGATGTAAAAAAGGGTAATTTTGATAAAAGTGATGGTATATGTAAAGTAAGTTTTGGTGTATGCTAGCCTATTGTATTTTATGGTGTATGTAAAGAGATTACGGGTGTACAAATAAAATCAGCCTTTCTTTTATGATGTTTTGACATAATTGATATCTTATGCAGTAATTTGTTGGAAAGATTAAAAAAATGTATAAGAATTCATTATAAATAAAATAGAATAGATGGAAGTATATATAGACGTGGAGTTGAAAATGTGATAAATGTTAGAAATTTAACGATTTCTCTTAGTTGGTTTTATTATACCTGGCCAAATGGTAACGTGACTTTAGCTGATTAAAATAAATCTGGTTAAGCTTAATCGATTTTATTTTAGTCGGCTAAACCAATAATCTTCTGTTTTGGTTTGACATTTTTTGGATTATCATAGAAATCACCTAGACCGCAAAAAATATTGTTTCTTGGACCCAGTCAATCAGGGAACCTTTATTTTCTTCATTTTGCAATTAAACATCTGAAAGAATGTGAGTTTTAATTGCAAAATGGACAAATCAGGGTCTCCGGATTGGTCTGATCTAGGGGATCATGGTATTTTTTAGGGGTGGGCATAAACCGCACCGCAATACGGAAACCGCCTCGATCGAACTGCAAAAAAGGTGCGGAAAACTGCACTGAATTCTCTCTTTAAAGCAAATAACCCAAACCGAACCGACCTGCAAGTTGCGGTTTGAACTTTGACCAAACTGTATTAAACCGAACCGAACCGAATACCTGCACTGATAATTTTATTATAAAAATATAACTAATTCTTATCTAACTTTTTATTTTAACAATGCATATTCTATTTTTACCGCATGTCGTTGTTATATTAATAATAATCGTTATCACAAAAGAAAATTTTATAGTTTCAGTATCATAGTTTATATACCATTTATTTGGGTAATATTAGTTATAATATTATTTGAGCTACCCTATTTAATAATTATGCATTAATTAACGCTTATGCTTGGTTATTGTATTAACGTAAAAATGAAGTATTCATACAGCTAGAAACCAATCTTTCAGTTCATGATTACGCTTTGTGTTTTAACCTTTAAGCGACAATTTCACATAAATATAAATTGATTGTTGATGTAAGTAATTGTATTCTTTGATATTTAATACGGGTTCAAACCAAACCGAACCGTATTACAATAAAATCGAACTGTAACTGAACCGTTTGAACAGTTAGTATAATAGTTTGTATTTTTGATAAACCGTTTGATGCGGTGCGGAAGCGGTTTGACCTCCAAACCGCACCAGACCGAACCGCGTCCACCGTTCAATTCTATTGTTTGTATTTTCGGATGAGATTTCATTGATATTCACAGATAGCTCTGCTCGAATCATCGTACAGTTCAGAAATCAAGCAGCAGTTGAACACAGCCGGCAGACCCAAAAACAAAGAAAATAACCCAATTCCAACTGAAGTACATACAGCAGCTACGGGGTGGTAGGATCAAGACTGAACTTATCGGAATACTCACTGCAAGAAGAATCGTCGTTGTTATAGACAACCGCACCGCCAGCAAACTGATTCTCATACTCGTACCCAATGTTCCTCAGCCGATTCAACTCCGGTAATATGACCGAGCCCAGATCCGGCCGATCCTTCTTCCTCAACTCCGCGCACTTCAACGCCAGCTTCGCGAACCTCAAACACTCCTCCACCGGCCAGTCCTTGACGCTCGGATCCAGCACCTTCTCGAAGTTCCCCTTCTCGATCGATCTTGCCACCTTGTGCGTCAGCCCCATAGGCGAATCCGCAGTTATAATCTGCAGCAGCATGACGCCCAAAGAGTAAATATCTGATTTGCAGCCGAGCAGCCCGGTCTGCTGGTACTCGGGGTCGATGTAACAGAAGGTTCCGGCTGCTGAGGTCATGCGGTACTGGGTCACGGCGTTGGAGACGGAGGGAGGGACGAGGCGGGCCAGGCCCACGTCGCTGATCTTGCTGGTGTAGTTGCGGTCCAGGAGGATGTTCGCGGGTTTCAGGTCGCGGTGGACCAAGGGTTCGGGCTTGGTTTGGTGGAGGAAGAGGAGGGCCGTTGCTATCTCTGCCGAGATCCGGAAGCGGGCCCACCATGGAATCGGGGGCGTGTGGCCACGCCGCATCAGGCGGTCTTCCAGGCTGCCATTATCCATGTATTCGTAGACTAGGGCGCCGTACTCGGGGCAGGCTCCTAGGAGTAGGACCATGTTTGGATGCCTTATGCAGCTCAGTACCTCTACCTGTATGTGTTATTTATCCTTTAGAGCTTGAAATTTCATACAATATTAAATCATGGGTTTTTCGGGTTCTAAAAAAAAAACTGGATCTACTCGATAATTTCGAGTTCAAATAGAATTAACCTTGAATTATTGGTGAATGTGCCATGTTTTTAATTACTATATGGATCAAATGAACTGAATTGAGATTGCAGATTAACTGATTGTAAATGAAAACAAACTAAATGTGGTGCTTACTTCTTGGTTGAATTGCTTTCTGCCTTGAGCAGCATCTGGCCGTAAAATCTTGATAGCAACTGGGGTGTGATCCAGGCAACCTCTAAACACCGGCCCATACCCGCCTTCTCCGATTTTGTTAGACTTTGCAAAGCCTTCGGTTGCAAACTCGATTTCCTCAATGTTGTAGTTCCTGTATCGGACATCGTTTTGTATAGAAGAACCTACTGCTTTGTGTTTTTCTTCGGTTTTATGCTTAGCCTTGTTCTCTGCATGCTTCTTTTTCTTTGCTTCTGCTTCTACTGCTATTCTGTACGCTGTTTCTACTGTTTGGGCTGCAGCTTTGCCTTTGTCTTTTTCCATTTCAGCTGTTGAAGCTGCTGCCTCTTCATTGCCTTTTGTTTCTTTCATGTTTTGTTTTGCTAGCTCCTTTGCCTGATACATAACAGAAGTATTTTCATATTATTACTTTTTTGAAGATTGATTTGATAAGCAATAGCTACTTATTGCTACCATTTGTTTAGCTGTAATCGCTTCTTTGCAGGCATTGCTGTACATTTCCATTGTCTGCTTCAGTTCAAGCTTCAACCTTTTCATTTCTGTTTCCATATCGTGCTTTGACTTGTGATGCCAAACAACAGTAATTGCAAATCGATATAAGAAAAAATTAATCAGGTGAATGCGTAAAAATATTCAAAAAATGAAAATGTTAGAGCATACATTAAACGAGTCGTCTTTGTCACTGGAGACTGATACGGAATTGAAACTGTAACTGTATTCGTCTCCACCATTCAAAACGTTGCTTGCACCTTGATCAAAGTCCATGCTTTCTAGTTTTGAAAGAGAGTTGATTGGTTGAATTATCATTTTATCTGATAATTGAGGAGCTGGTATCACTCTCTTTACCTCCCTTTTCCTATTCATTTTCATAAACAAAATATAATAATGAATACATTATAATATCTCATCTTTATTGCAGCCGTGTAAGAACTGCTTAGCAAATGGACTTATATATAAATGTAAATAAAGCTTATATCATGACTCCTTACTTGATGGACTCATCAACGAATGAATTGGAATGGACTGTTACTTGTATGGCAGATCTGGCTGATCTGACATTTATTGGCTTCCCTTTTGATATGACATATACAGCACAAAAGCCTGGTGCATATTTCATTAGTGATGCAGCCACATCTATGTGCCTGAATTTCCTGCACATAACTTTCAACATCAATAGAAGTTCAAAAAAGAAAAGTAAACGTAATTATAAGAATTGCTTATGTTATACTAACTTTGTAAGTGATTTCCTTGAAGATGCACCGACCACGATATTATGGATGTGTTGGGTGGCAATATATTCGCTTATTGCTTTCGAAACATCAGAATCCTCTAATACCACTTCTTTCACCTCAATCTGAGGAATAAAGAGGAGTAATTAGTTGAAGGTGATAACGTATAAATGATTTTGTGTGTGCAGTTACGAACCCCTTTACGAGAACAAAATCCCCTAAAAGGAAGAAAGAGTTGATTAGTCTCGGTTTCTGTTTGTTGTTTTGTGGCTTCAGGAGTTGCTTCTGCCATAGCAAAACCATCTGCACATTGGTTCGATACATGCATTGACGTTTCAAATGTTAAAATAAGAATCAAATGATAGGTTAAGGATATTACAGGTAGAGGATTTGCTGCGGACATGAATTAGAATGATAATCTGATTATCGACAAGATGATCGAGCGTCCATTTGAGAGCCTGTACACTGTTTTTGTCTCTGTCAACCCCGACAGCTGTCAGCATCCCCATTTGCAGGCTGCTTTCATCGCCCACCTGCATTTTCTGGTGCTATCTGTATATGTTTTCCAATCTCTCCCCTTTCCTCAATATTTTTTGATCAAAACATTTTGGATAAAGGGAGGGAAAGAATTGGGAAATTAATTGACCTTCTTATTTTATTTTTATGTTTATTCTGTTGATTTATCTGCATTTGCAGGCGGATGTATTTAGTGTTTACAGGACAGAGAAGGATAAAAATAGTAATATTGAATGCAATGTTTTTTTTTGTTTTTGTTTTGGTTATCGTTATTTTTTAATTGCATTATAAATGTGCCAATAATCTTAATTTGCATGTGTTGCAAGGATATTAAAAAGGTGGCCATTTGGAGACGAAGTACGAGATGAGTTTTGACATAATAGATCCATACGCTTTGCCTATAAATTTTTTTGTTTAGAGACTCGTAAATGTATCAAAATTTGACACCTGTTTAATTATATGCTCTGAAGATAACTGATGCATAAATACTTTACGTCATATGGAACTATTCATAGCTAGGCTGTATATAGATAGTGAGTTATACTTGTCAACTTGAGTTAGTTTCACTGCAATAGTAAACTGATACGTATACTGATATACTCTTTACAATCAGAATGTTGTTGCATCCGTGAAGAATTGTTTGATGACAGGAGTTGTGAACACTACAACCTCTTTTATTCACTTCATAACAGTAAATTTTATCATAAGAAAATAGAATTTCCAGTGCAGCTACAACTAACGCTGTAAATGTGCTTGTTGCAGGACAACCCTTTTTCCATGAGTCAGATTTACATATCATTAATTTAAATTAGACGATTCACGGACGTAATCAATCCTGAATTTTGTTGGTATTTTGCGATCCCGGTAAGTTCAACATGCAGATTTCTAACATGCTTTGTTTTAGGTATGTTTTTCTCTGTACATGTAAATCATCGCAGATCGAAATAACTATTTTTATTGAGAGGCATTGACGTATTTTGTCAACTTTGTTACTCATCTTCCCCTTCTCCTTTTTCCAATTTGAGAAGAAAAATGAAGATCAAGGAAGTAAGAAAATAGAGTATGCACTTATTCAAGCAGTAGAGGTTCTTTTACAATTATTTTCGTTTATAGCAGTAGACTGTTTTGTTCATGTTTCTACTACCAAACATCCAGAGGTGAAAGGTAATAAAAAATATGTTTATTACTGTATTATAAAAAAAAAAAAAAAAAAAGGATTGCAATATGCAGTCCCAATGTCATGATTTAAATGAGACATTAGATTCCTAAGGTAATCTCAGAGTCTGTCATTCGGAATTTGGACTGAACATACATGATGTTTGCAGCTTTGCTTTTGTTTTTTCTATGCAAAGCAAGTAACGGGCTTGACATTGCTTGTCGTACCAACGGCATTAGTACAGATAGCAGTTTGATTGCCATTGGATTTTCTGCCAGAATAAGTCAAGTCGATATTGCTCAACTGCACCCCTTCGCGGCGCTGCAGACAAATTTGATCGTCTCTGGGGTAGAAGACGTGCCCTTTATATTCGAATACTTAACCCCTTGAATCTTCACAGTAGAAGGTTCGGATTCAGCGCATGAGGAGCAAGGACAGTACTCTTGGTCAATGACAATAGGGAAGGAGACGTTAATCATGGTAATGTTATCGCAAGTGAAGTCGGAGACAGTTATGGTTACACCATCAGGAGCACCGTCCTTGGCCTGCCAGGACTTGATCCTGAGCCTGAACATGGTTTGAGTTAGGGTGATGTCCTTGACCGTAAGACCAGAGACGTCACCCTTATCACCATCTTTGCCTAGGCTGCCTACACTGATGCCATTACCTGGGCCGCACTGAACATCGAGCACGGTGATGTTAGTAACACCAGAGCCAATAGATATACAGTCGTCGCCAGGCCCAACTTTAGTGTGTGCGATGTTCCTAGACTGGCCAAAGTGGATGCCGTCAGTGTTAGGGATGTCCTCTGGGGCAGTTACGAAAAGGTCTTGAATGTCGACGGTGTCGCACTGGAAAAAGTCTAAATGAAAGTACTTGCTGTCGTTGGATGTGAAGCCCGACAAGCGTACTTTGTTGACAAAGGCAAAGTTGAGGCTCGTTAGAGGAAAATTGCAGTTCCATTGTTTCCGACAATTGCTTTTCAGCCAGGTGGTGGCACATTGACCGTTGATTATGCCTTTGCCTTGAATAGTGAGTCCGTCTATGTTCTGGAAGTCGAGCCAGTTTTTAGTGTGTTTGCTAAGTTTGGTGTCGCCTAGCAGATTGCCATCTAGTTGGATTGCAACGGGTCCGTCGCATTTCTGCTTTCCAGCTATGCCGCTGAATAGCATGGGTTTGACTAAGAAATTGCCGCTGAATAGCGCGGGTCCGTTGCATTTCTGCTTTCCAGCTATGCCATCTAGTTGTATGCATTAATCTTGACCAGTGTGAGTGAGGCATTAATCTAATTAATTTGTGCATGTTTGATGAACAAACAAGCGGGAAGAAAAGGTGCAAAATGCTTTGCTAACTGAGGTCCGTTCATCATCTCTGATGGAATTGATTGGAAAAGCTCAAACATTAATGAATAATGAGTAGATGACAAGAGAAGAAACATGGCTTTGCTGAGCTGTTGTGCGCTCCATATCTTTTCTTCAGTTATTGCCTTAACAACATATATACTGCGTGCTTCAACAGGAAGTAATTCCTGACTCAACCTGGCCTAACAATTAAAAGAAGGAAGCCATGCATGCTGCTCTTCTCTGTTTTGCTTTAAATTCATTCATTTGCCCATATATATATATATATATATATATATATATATATATATATATATATATATAGGATCATGGAACACCCTGAATTTCAG
Organism: Allium sativum; assembly: GCA_030737875.1. NCBI lineage: Eukaryota > Viridiplantae > Streptophyta > Magnoliopsida > Asparagales > Amaryllidaceae > Allium > Allium sativum. The sequence goes on along the minus strand of CM060926.1, from coordinate 120,795,775 downwards.
TCTTCCATTTGCACTTCAATTTCAATCACATATTTATATTAAAAAAAAGTGAATGGAAAGTGAAAGAATGAGTGGAAGGAGAAAGTAAAGAACTGTGTGATGGAAAAATGGTAGGCTAAAAGTGTGCTCACTGTTTGGGGGTGTCATTGAAATATATATATATATATATATATATATACACACACACACACAAAAACACGTGCGCGCGCACACACACCCAGCTTAGCTTACTCTTGTCTTGCTTCTGTTCACATTAATTATACGTGTAATAATTGCCAATCTTTATGTTATATATATCAACCTTGTTTTTAGAAGTAATTATGTAACTTGATTAGTTAATCTGAATAAAAGACTAATGTTTTGGTTTCATTTCTATTATATATGCCCTCTCTGCGTGCGTGTTTATATGTTTGAGGTATGTTGTAACATAAGTGGATGTCTCTGGTATAAAGCGTTTAACCGACTGTACCTATGAAAAAGGTTTATGTTGTGTGGATACGTGCATGGAGTCAATTATAAAGGATAAATTTGATGAAGTTGGTCTTTTGTCTAAAGTCAATTATAAAGGACAAATTTGATCTTTTGTTTTGTAGTACCTTACTCTTTAATGTTTTGAACGGTCTCAACTTCAATGAAAAATGGTAGATGTATTAATACTGAAACCGCATAACAAGGAGAGGACCAGTCATATAATTCATTTTTGGCGCGGTTAACTAGATAAACTTAAATTCATAATCTTTTTGTTGTTCCCCTTACCACTTCGTACATTGTGGTTTTTTGAGCACTTACTTTTCCGTGGAAATTCATGAATCTTGCCAACTTCTTAACAGTTAGTGCTAAGACAAAAGCCCAATGCCACATGTTTAAAAGCTTTGAAGGGGTTTAATTTATTGTCACCACGAATAACGTCATATGATCCATTTTCGGCGAGGTTAACTAGATAACTTAAAATCATAATCCTTTTTTTTTTGTTCCTCTTGCCTCTTCGTGCATTGTGGTGTTGTAAGCACTTATTTTTCAGTGGAAATTCATGAATCTTGCCAACCACTTAGCAGTTAATGTCAAGACAAAAGCCCAATGCCACATGTTTACAAGCTTTATAGGGGTTTAATTCATGATCACCATTAATAACGTCAAATAATTCAATTTCGGCGAGGTTAACTAGATAAACTTAAATTCATAATCCTTTATTTTTTTTGTTACCCTTGCCTCTTTGTGGGTTGTGGTGTTGTGAGCACTTACTTTTCAGTGGAAATTCACGAATCTTGCCAAATTCTTAGCAGTTAATGCCAAGACAAAAGCCTAATGTCACATGTTTAAAAGCTTTGAAGAGGTTTAACTTGTGATCACCACAAATAGCGTCATATAATTCATTTTCAGCGAGGTTAACTAGATAAACTTAAATTCATAATCCTTTTTTTTGTTCTCTTTACCTCTTCGTGCGTTGTGTTGTAAGCACTTACTTTTCAGTGGAAATTCAGGAATTTTGCCAACCGCTCAGCAGTTAATGCCAAGATGAAAGCCCACTACACATGTTTAAAAGTTTTGAAGGGGTTTAATTCATGATCACCACTAATAACGTCATATAATTCATTTTTGGTGAGATTAACAAGATAAACTTAAATTCATAATCCTTTTTTTTTCCTTTGCCTCTTCACGCATTGTGGTGTTGTGAGCACTTACTTTTAAGCGGAAATTCATGAATTTAGCCAACCTCTTAGAAGTTAATGCCAAGACAAAGGCCCATTGCTACATGTTTAAAAGCTTTGAAGGGGTTTGATTCATGATCACCATTAATAACGTCATATAATACATTTTCATCGAGGTTAACTAGATAAACTTAAATTCATAATACTATTTTTTTTTGTTTTCCTTGCCTCTTCGTGCGTTGTGGTTTTGTGAGCACTTACTTTTCAGTGGAAATTCATGAATCTTGCTAACCTCTTAGGAGTTAATGTAAAGACAAAACCCCAAGGCCACATATTTAAAAGCTTTAAAGGGGTTTAATTCATGATCACCACTAATAACATCATATAATTCATTTTCGGTGAGGTTAACTAGATAAACTTAAATTCATAATCTCTTTTCTTTTGTTTCCCTTGCTAGTTCGTGCATTGTGGTGTTTTGAGCACTTACTTTTCTGTGGAAATTCATGAATCTTCCCAACCTCTTAACAGTTAATGCTAAGATAAAAACTCAATGCCACATGTTTAAAAGCTTTGAAGGGGTTTAATTCATTATCACCTCTAATATCGTCATATAATCCATTTTCGGCGAGCTTAACTAGATTACTTAAATTCATAATCCTTTTTTTTGTTCCCCTTACCTCTTCGTGCGTTGTGGTGTTGTGAGCACTTACTTTTCAGTGGAAATTCATGAATCTTGCAACCTCTTAGCAGTTAATGTCAAGATAAAAGCCCGATGCCACGTGTTTAAAAGCTTAGAAGGGGTTTAATTCATGATCACCACTAATATCGTCATATAATTCAATTTTGGCGAGGTTAACAAGATAAACTTAAATTCATAATCCTTTATATTTTTTTGTTCCCCTTGCCTCTTTGTGCGTTGTGGTGTTGTGAGCACTTATTTTTCAGTGGAAATTCATGAATCTTGTCAATCTCTTAGCAGTTAATGCCAAGACAAAAGCCCAATGCCACATGTTTAAAAGATTTGAAGAGGTTTAATTCATGATCACCACAAATAATGTCATATATTTCATTTTCGGCGAGGTTAACTCGATAAACTCAAATTCATAATCCTTTTTTTTTTGTTCCCCTTGCCTCTTAGTGCGTTGTGTTGTAAGCACTTACTTTTCAGTGGAAATTCATGAATTTTTTCAACCACTTAGCAGTTAATGCCAAGACAAAAGCCCAATGCACATGCTTAAAAGCTTTGAAGGGGTTCAATTCATGATCACCATAATAACGTCATATATATAATTCATTTTCGGCGAGGTTAACTAGATAAACTTAAATTCATAAACCCTATTTTCTTATTCCCTTTGCCTCTTCATGCACTGTGTTGTTGTGAGAACTTACTTTTCAGTGCAAATTCATGAATCTTGCCAACCTCTTAGCAGTTAATGCCAAGACAAAGGCCCAATGCCACATGTTTAAAAGCTTTAAAGGGGTTTGATTCATGATCACTACTAATAACGTCATAAAATCCATTTTCGGCAAGGTTAACTAGATAAACTTAAATTCATAATCCTTTTTTTTGTTCCCCTTGCCTCTTTGTACGTTGTAGTTTTGTGAGCACTTATTTTCAGCGGAAATTCATGAATCTTGCCAACCTCTTAGCAGTTAATGTCAAGATAAAAGCCCAATGCCACATGGTTAAAAGCTTTGAAGGGGTCTAATTCATGACCACCACTAATAACGTCATATAATTCATTTTCGGCGAGGTCAACTAGATAAACTTAAATTCATAATCCTTTTTTTTCCTTGCCTCTTCGTGCGTTATGGTGTTGTGAGCACTTACTTTTCAGTGGAAATTCATGAATTTTATAAACTTCTTAGCAGTTAATGCCAAGACAAAAGCCCAATGCCATATGTTTAAAAGCTTTGAAGGGGTTTAATTCATAATCACCACTAATATCGACATATATTTCATTTTCGATGAGGTTACTAGATAAACTTAAATTCATAATCCATTTTTTTTTGTTCCCCTTGCCTCTTCGTGCTTTATGGTGTTGTGGCCACTTACTTTTCAGTGGAAATTCATGAATCTTGTCAGTCTCTTAGCAGATAATGCCAAGACAGAAGCCTAATGCCACATGTTTAAAAGCTTTGAAGGGGTTAAATTCATGATCACCACTAATAACGTTTTGAAGGGGTTTAATTCATGATCACCACTAATAACGTCATATGATTCATTTTCGGCGAGGTTAACTAGATAAACTTAAATTCATAATCCCTTTTTTGTTCCCTTTGCCTCTTCGTGCGTTGTGGTGTTGTGAGTGTTGGAGAATGGAGTTTTGATGACAGTAACCTTATTTCAGTATTAATTGATTATAAAATATATACTAACACCTTTATCAATAATATATATATATATATATATATATACACACACACACACACACACATATGCAGGATTTGTATACAGGAATTAATACCGAAGACTGTACAATTCAAGAGCTTTTAGAGATTCAAAATTCAGAGATGATTCAAGACTCATGAGTAATCAAGATTTCATGAGTCCAAGAGTTCAAGATAAATATAGTAGTAAAGTTTAGTTTATGTAAGACTCTGAATAGCACTCTAAGTTCAAATTCTGTTTTTCAATTTCTGATTTTCAAATTTCAAATTCTATTTTCAAATTATATCTTCAATTTTTATTCTAATTAAGTTTCTCTATTTTTGATTTTAAACTCAAGTTTTATAGTTTATAAGTTTTATATATTTATATAATTATATACTTTATATTTATATAGTTTTAAACTTTATAATTATATGAATATGTTCATATATTTTATATTTATGCTTTCATATGATTTTATACTTTATAATACTTGTTTATAACACTATGTTTTAATTCAAGAATTTCCAGAATTATATATATAGTTAAACACTTGAAAATATTCAAATTTTAAAACACCCTTATGTCAACATACATTTATAGGGATGTCGACATATAACTGTCATATTTTTGATTTTGTAAGGAAGTGTCTTTTCACTATTTGTAACAATGCAGAAGTGTTGCAACCCTTCAAAACTTATAAATAGGGGCTGATTTCGAACTTTTTAATCATTGTTCTTCTCCATCTTCATCCCTTTTTTTTTTTGAAATAATATGATACTTTCATACAACATAAAATAAGGGTACAAAGTAATATAAGAGAGAAGGCAGAAAATGAATACAGATGTAACAAGTTATATACAACTATAATTGTAAAGCCTTCTCACCCAAAATACCCATCCCAATAACATTACACGCAACCGATAACAAAAAAACAAAAACAAAATGAGCACTGAAGCACATGTGAACTCCATCCTTATATGTCCTTTCTTCCTCGATAGCAGAAAAAATCATGGCGGAACAATAGACTCTTCTTCAAACTGTTGATATTCTCCACGGTCCGAAGATCGAGAGATCCCTGTAAGTAGTCGAATTTTTAAACTCCTTTGCTTAAAACCGTAAACAGTGGAAGAAATTTGGGCTAAAATAGTATTAGCGATCAGATCCTTTCTTAACCACGAATTCCTAAATAATCGGTTGCATCTCTCCTTCCAAATCAAACTAACTGTTGTAGTGACAACAATCCTTGCTTCTATTTTCTTCCTGCCAGTCGTAGAAAGAGCATGTAAAATTTCCAGCAAATTAGTCGAATTGTTTGTATTAATTTTTAACTTTGTAGTGATCTGATTCCATATAAACTTGGAGTAAGAGCAGTTGAAAAACAAATGATCTCTATTTTCCTCTTCACAGTTACAAAGTTTACATCTGTTGCTAACCTCTGAATTCCACTTGCTCACTCTGTTTAAAGTTTGTAATTTATTGAGACAAGCTAGATAAGTGATAAAAGTGTGCTTCTGGACAGTTGGAAATTTCTGTAGAAAAACAACCCATTCTAACTTATTAGTATGAGGCCTAATTAGCTTATATGCATATTTAATACTAAACTTATCCTTGCAGTTGTCATTCCAACAATAATGATCAGAAGAAAATTTTGAGCATAATTTAATTTTCCCAATATTATTTTAATTTCAGGAGGAAGATGAATGTTCTCCAAATTCCATTCATTACTAGAAATAAAATCAGATACCTTCTTCATATGGATATTTTCTGGTAATGAATTGTGAAAACGAAGAACAAAGATTAAATTTCTGCCTTCATACCAGGGATTATACAATAGGTGCGTGTCTCTTCCATTCCACTGTATGCTTAGCACACATATTACTACAAATTTCTCTATGTTTTAACATATTCTTCCAAGTAAAAGAAGCATTATTATCAATGCTAATAATCTAGAAATTTCTATTATTTGAGTATTTTTTATGCATCCATCTAGCCCACATCGACTTACCCAGTAAATAGCACTAGATTAGTATGATGGCCATTAAGAATTGCATACTTCTGATATCTTTCAGACCCATACCACCATTCTCCTTAGGTAAACATAATTGATTCCATGGAATCTTATGTTGCTTGTTGTTGTAAATGAAATTGGCACAAAAGGCTTCAATTTTTGAGATAATTTTTGGAGGCAATTGGCAAGTCTGTATCCAGAATTGAACAATAGGATAAATTGTGGATTTTACAAGTTCAATTTTCCCAGTAATTGATAGAAATCTATTACTCCAGCAATTTATTTTATTAGATATGGAATCTAAAGCCTGTTGACAATCTCTATTGCTCAATTTCTTATTAGATAAGGGAAGACCAAGATATTTAAATGGGAGTTCAGCCTCTTTCAATTTGAGTAATCTGTTAACTTCATCTTTAGACTTATTCCTTCTACTAAAATAATTTTTTGATTTTTCTTCATTCACCTTAAAACCCATGATAGCCATAGTTTGAAGAACCCTGCTAATAGCTTCCACACTCTTTTTATCACATTCAGAAAAGATCAATAAGTCATCTGCATAAACAAGATGGGTAATAATACGAGAAATCTTGTAAATTGGAGAAATATTACCCTGCATCAATTCAATATCCTGTAAAACAGAAACAAATTCCATTGCAATAGAAAAAGGTACGAAGAAATAGGATCACCTTGCCGACGACCTCAATTACTTTTGATAAAACCCATTGGAATACCATTCATCATTATAGAAGAAGTAGGAGAGGAAATACAATCATAAATAAAATTAACAAACAAATCTGGAAATCCCATTTGTCTCATTGCGTGAATTATAAATTCTCTGTTAATTGTATCATAAGCTTTTTGCAGATCTATTGTAATACACATTCTGTCAGCACCTTGTTTATTAAAATTTCTTATCATCTCAAAGGCCAATAAATTATTTCCAATCATGTATCTCCCTAGAATAAAAGCATTTTGATACTCAGAGATGATATTGGGCATAACTATTTTAAGTCTATTACTGCATAAAGTAATCAAATTTTTGTATAAGACATTACAGCATGATATAGGTCTGAACTCATTAGGATCACTTGCATTTTGTTTCTTAGGCACTAAGTAATAAATGTATGGTTGATTTCTCTGATGACTTTACCATTAAAAAAAGCATCATTGAATGCCTTCAATAGATCATCTTTAATATCATTCCAATGTATTTTACCATTTCCAATCCTTTTTCCGAAAACGTCGCGATTTCAACCAAATCGCTTTGTGTTTTCTGACGATGTTATTGACGCTTGAGCGCGTCGCTAACCAAAATCCTGACGTGCTCCGACAAAAAAGCGTGTCAATAATTTAATAAAACGTGCACAGTATCACAAACACACATAATTTCAACATAGAGCAACATAAAAAACTACAAATCTGAATTAAGGATTTTGTAAAATGTTAACTTGTCCAAATAGGATAATGTTTTTCTAAATTAACATCAAAATTCTCTTTAAAATCATTAAAGGTACTTGGAAAACTCAACAAAATTCAACGAATATGCATACCAATTCACATGCAAAATTATGAAATTGTAACAAAATATGCAGGGGAAAAGTTACAAAACCAGGTCTGAAACCTTTCCTGGATCCAAATTTTAAGTAAGTTTTGAATGACCAAACTATCTCTGAATGGTCTAAAAATTGATATGCATAAACTAGAATAATATATCTACCACGTGGAAAAGAATCATTAAATTCCTACATAATATGGAAAAAATATGAAGTCTTAAACTTAGACCCAAGCCACGTTAAAGTCTGGCCAAGTCTGAAATCTTCCTCAGGTTCAACTTTGAGACCTATTTTGAATGACCAAACGACCTCCGAATGATCTAAAATCTTACATTTTGAAGACAAGCTCTCATACTTCAAATTGCAAAAGGAATCATGCAAATTGAGCAAATATCGAAGGAGATATCGTTCCCCAAAGTTTGCACTATTATCACCCTAAATCAAAATTCTAAGTCTAGAAGTAACTATCGCTTAAATAAGTTGATGGATTGACCCCTAGAGAGATTGGGTCTACCTCTAAGAGGCATAGGTCGGCCCCTAGGTTGACACAACCCCATGATGGGTCGACCCAACCCCATACTTGGTCGAGCCAGGTAACACGATTTTGCCCAAGTCTAAAAATAACAGAATTCAATTTCTTGATCAATTTTAGGTATCCAAACAACTTTGAAACTTGATGAAATTTGACATGCATAAACTAAAACTAATTGACAACATATGGGAAAAATAATTTCAACAATATGTCAAAATATAAAGAAGTTATGCTGCTATAAACATGGACTTAGGCCATTTTTTGCTTCTTTTAGCATAATGAAAGTTACAGTAACCATTTTGCACAGGATCAACACATGAATTCAATAGTAAACATGAGATTTAAGCTAGAAAGTGTGAGGGGTGCGTCACCTCGATTGTTAATAAATGTGGTTTCCAGATTTATCTCCTCTTACGAAATGGACTAAGGGACCAATTATGTCATAATTGGGTAATTAAGAAAGAGATTTAGGCTTAGGAGGGTTATTAGTGGATTTAGGTCATTTTTTTGTTGCAAAAGGGAATGAATCGAATGATTCACACAAAACTTTATTACAACCAAAATATTTACAGTATATATATATATATATATATATATATATATATATATATATACAGACCACCAACATGCAAAGCAACGTAGGGGCTTCAACGAGCATAAAAACCATACAACCCAGTCATACTACTTACATACAACATGTGAATAAATACAACACAAGACAAATCAAAAGATGTAGTAAACCCGATTTGAAGTTACAACACACATAATTACATATACATGAAATATTAACTGGAAAGCCAAAGAAAACCACCAAAAGACCCACAACAGGCAAGGCACCGGGTCAGTACAGCAAACAAAAGCCACCAAAGAACTTTAAAGCTACCAAATTATATCACCAGCTCAACAAAATACATTACCTGAACAACAGTCTAAACCTATTGCCCTTTAGCTCTTCCCCTCATTCTTGTGGCAATGCTGTCAACAAACCTCCAACCATCAATGCGTGCCCAACAATATACAAATTTAAGGATGACGGGAATGATATTTTTAGCTTTTTCATCTTAAATTTGAATTTTCTTGAGTTTTTTTTCATGCTATAATATCTAAGTATATGCAAAATTCAGCCAAACAAAAAGGTGGCGCATGAGATTATCTATAAGTGAAATAAATGAGTGATGCCAAAAGTCGAATTGGTCCTTGATCAAGTCCCTCCTTTCTAAGTCAATGCCTAAGACAACCAAACATTTCGTCTTGACATAGAAAGCGAAGTCACAATCCCAGACAAGTGCAAGTAGTCTTCCATATCCCCTTCACAAAAAACACAACCTCTAGTAATATTCATCCCTTTCCTTCTTAACCTACTAACCATATTCAATCTTACATGCATTATAATCCACATATGAATCTTCAATTGAGCAGGAATCGATTTATAATTTCGCATGTACTCAAAATCCAACCATCTTCTGCCAGCAAAGTTTATCACCCCATACAGGCTTCTGACACTAAAAAATTTCCATTCCCCATCGAACATCCAAATAAACTTGTCATCATCATTATTCAGACTAATATTCTCAAGCAATTTAACCAAGCAACTGAATTGAATAAAATAATTTCCGGTCACCAATCTGCAGAAAGAAAGCCTCCATTTAAAATTTGATGCCTCTGAGTTATACATCTCCCTGACGATGTATTTTCTGTTACATGCAATCGCATATAAATCTTCAAACCCCACCCTCAAAGGAATAGGAAGAAGGCAACAATCATTCCAGAATGAAATATTGAAGCCACTCTTCACCACAATGCTGATTTCAATCTTGAACCAATGAATATTTCCCATAACGTCTCTCCAGAAAACTGAACAATTCAAACAATCTTTATTCCAGTCAAATCTACCATTGTAGCAAGTGCTAACAATCCAATTGTAACACCCCACATCCGTTAAGGTCACTCACAAAGGGAATGCCTTAACTTCGGTGGAGACTTATAGGTAAAAGATACAGATAAATTACAAGACAGACAAAATTAAAACAGCGGAAAATAGAACTTTACTTTATTGATAAAATAGTTTGTACAACAATTGTTTTCCAATACCAGAATATCTATCTTACAAAATAAAAAGCATAAAATAACATTTATATTCCCCAATGTAGCGTGAGCCAGCCATAGCAATGGAAAAGAGAATCCAAGCAAAACTTCGACTAATCTTCAGCTTGGAAAGAAAATTGGACTAAGTAGTGATATTCCCTCCCTGCGAACCTGGGGGAAGGGGGGAACGGAAGACAAGAAAGCGAAAGAAAACAGAGTCAGACATAAAGTCTGGTAAGTTCAGTAACTTTCAGCATGTGAACAGGTAAAAGCAACATGACATGAATTTAACTGAATACAAGACAACACCATGATGACGGGAATCATAAGGTTAGCATAAGATATGATAAGGTAAGATAAACTGGACGCACTTCTATACTCTCTCTGCTTCGTTACTACCTTGTTATTCTAATTTCTATATCTCTGCACCACCTAAATAGTAATCTGTATAAACTGATAAAACAATAACGTGATCCCAATCCCCGAAATTGTGGTTGTTATTCTAATTTCTATATTTCTATTATTTATTACCTAGATCTAATCTAGGGTTTTCTTTCGAGCGCATTCTAGATTCAACTAGGGTTTATGCCACCTAGGTCCAACTAGGGATTATGCTACCTATTGAACGTTTCTCGGATTTTAGGGTTTACGCGACCTAGGTCCAACTAGGGATTATGCTACCTATCAAACGGAGCCCCTAATCTTGGACACACTACCCAGAGTGGTATATGTTCCTAGACTTTCCCCACGTATGTGTCGTGGATCGTTATCGCTGTCTAGATGCACATGTCCTCTATATGTGCGACCCGAGTCTCGTGGCAGGGCAAATCAAGAGACACGGGACTCGGTCGGGAGCTTTAAGTTATCTTTCGATGCAGATGCTAAGGTATGTTTTTCCAGTGGCTATGGTCGCACTCGACCCCTCCCTCAACCAATGAAAGGCCCCTGTGACGGCCTGTCCCGCACCAACCAACATTCACTCCAAAAGTGCGTTGTACACATGTCCAGTTAGCACGGGACGGTCGTCAGAAGAAAAGAAAGAAGACGAAGAATCAATAAAGAACCTGTAATATGCCTCACAGCGCATGGGATAAAATATAATCATAACATATACTTGACGCAAAATAGGTGAGACAGTGCATAAGCTAAAAACAAATTATCATAGCAGCGGAAAATCCAAATACAGCTTATGTTCCACAACATCATTATTATAACTTTTAAAATTGTCTCTAAAAGCAAAGCAAGATAAGGAAGGTACACTACTAATGCCCAAGTAGTGACCACCAACGACACAGGGAGAATATCTATATATATCATACGTGAGAGCCTCCTGCTCGTCTCCAGATCAGCTACTTGTGCATCACCAGCTAACCTGTCTCTAGTCTGCTCGTTTAGGAGCACCCAGAGTAATAAGAAGAGACATAAAACTCTGGGTCAGACAAAAGTCTGGTATGAGCGATAAGCAACAAAACAGGTATAATCCTATCATACCTGAACCTGGACCTGCAACCAAAGAGTTAGCGCTACATACCGTACAATACTCTAGGGTGCCACTAACATACGGTTAATAAATACGGGGGTGGGGAAGTGCATGACATAATGATGTCAAACAATCAAGCATAGAAATCATCCTCACATCCCTCACTCAGTGCGTAAAGCATACGATATCCTTTACTTTGGTCACCTAATCCTTTGGGCCATGACGGAATCCAATCTCGTACAACTATCACTACAAGCCCCTAATCTATCTCTCAATAGTGAACCAAGGTTACGAATACCGATAACCCCTTTGCACATGTCCCGCAGCAAAGTCCAATCATGAAGTGAACTCGTTGGTTCCCAACTGGATCCTGAGCTCTAACTTCCTATTTGGACTGCCTTTGCATCTCGGGTTATTTGTCTTCTTCCCTGGATCGGTTCGGCTTCTTCTTCCCTCGGTTCAGTTCGGAATGCTTCGTCACCTTGGATTGGTTCGAATTCCTCAAGTTCCTGCAAGGCGCATCGGTTTGGGTCGGGTAACGTGGTTCAGATCGTGGTTCAGCCTCCATCGGTTCGGTTCGGTGCCCAAGCTCCATCGGTTCGGTTCGATGCCCAAGCTCCATCGGTTCGGTTGCTTCATTCGTAATACTCTGGTCTAGTCCCACTCTACTACCTTCGGTCCGATCCTCTGTTCCAATTCAGTTTGTGTGGCCTTAATTCCTCCTGTGCCAAGCTCCGGTCCGGTCTGTGCTCCGATCCGATCCCCTTCTCTTCCCTTCAGTTCGATCCGATTCCCCCTTCCTTAGCCCGATCCGATCCTAGTTCAACCATTGTGACCTTCCTTTTTTCCATACTTTCCATTGTGCCAAGCCTCGGTTCGGTTCGATGATCCCTTGCCCAGTCCCCTATCCGGTTCGAGCCCATTCCTCCGATCCGATCCGAAACCTGCATCATTTTTCTGCAACTTTTCCAGCGAGCATTTTACGCCATTCGATGACGTTTCCAACCATTCTATCTATTCTAATCAATCACAAAGCATACCACAAAGTCATAGCAACAAGTAGAAGTGACATCAAACACCAAAACATCAATATGATAGGTTAAAATGGATCAAACATAGCAAAAACCCCATATTTTCCCTTAAGCATGTTTAAGCAAAACTAATGATAGGATTAACAAAACTTAACCAAATTAACCCAAATTCATATCAGAGGCATAAAATAATATTCTAGAATTTTACAAATTTTTCTAAATTTTTCTGAGTTATAATTTCGCTAATCTTCGCTAATTACCATAATTAGCCATAATTAGTGAAAAAGCAAGCTAATCACTCACCTTAGCCACAAATGAACTTTAGATCTAAAATAAAACTCTTATATGGCGCGAATACCAATGCAAAACAGCAGCTTTAATCTTTATTTGGTGAAGATCTCCCTTGATTTGATGTTGCTAAGCCCAATCTTCAAGTAGGAAGTGATTTGGAGGTAGGAGGCCATTTTTAGGGTTTCTTAGAGGTAAGTGGAGGTTAGAAAACTGAAATGAAACCCTAACTCATTTCAGCCTCCCCATAACCCTAATCCCGAAATGGGTTATGGGCCCATTCACTAATCACCCTATTTGGCCCGATTAAGCAGTTTTTCACCTTCCAAACCTTATTTTAGCCATATCTCCCAAACGGTAAGTCCGTTTTTCACATGTGACCACTCTACGGAAATGTAAACCATCATCTGAAGCCAATGGAAGTTGTTTCAGGTCAAAACTCCTTTCCAATCAAAAGTTATGGACAAAACAAGTTCAGCTAGGGGCAAAACAGTCATTTAAAAATTAGCAAAAATCATGAACATGGTTGACCCCGATAGTCGTTTCCCAAAGTAACATGACCATACGACTTCATATAAGAAAGAAAGAAATATTCTACGATCCTCCGATGCGTAGAACGCGGGTTGTTATATTCTCCCCCCCCCCCCCCTTAAGAAATTTCGTCCCCGAAATTCCTTACCCCAAAACATACAAGGGTATTCTGCATGCCTACCAGTCATTTATAAACAATCAAACATGCATAACAAACAAAACAAACCTATCCTAGCATGCAGTTTACTAACAAGGGAAGAAACTATCATTACCAAAACCTTACCAGGCAAAGAGTTCTGGATACTTCTTCCTTACGTCCTCCTCTGCTTCCCAAGTACAGTCTTTCTCATTCTTACCCCCACTGAACTTTGACTAGCTTCATCTCCTTCCTTCGAAGCTGCTTCGTATCGTTCCCAACAATACGCATAGGCTTGCGGTTCCCAACCGCCTCAGGTTCAACCTCGATATCGTCCAACTGATCTGGTGAAATAGTCCTACTAGGGTCATGCAAACACTTCCTTAACTGGGAAGCTTGAAATACGTTGTGAACTCCTGCCATCTTGTCTGGTAACTCAACTTTATGTGCCAAATCTCCAACTCTTTCGAGAACTGGAAATAGACCAACAAATCTTGAGCGACCTTCATTCGTTGTTGGATAATCTTGACCTTATCCTAAGTTTCTCTTATCATACCTGGTCCAAGCGTAAACTTCTCACCAGTCTCCAACCAACATGATGGTGCCTTGCACGGTCTTCCGTACAAAGTTTCAATTGGAACCATACCAATACTGGGCTAATAACATTATTATCCATAACTCAACCAGATACAAATGGCCATCCCATGACCCTCTAAAATCCAATATACAAATCCTCAAAAGATTCTCTAATACATGATTCACCCAAATACCACCACAACCTGATCTAATCCTTGGTAAACCATCAATGAAATCCATTGAGACTTGTTTCCAATGGTTGTGACAAACCATTAGGCTTCCTTTGCTCAGCTTTCACTAACTGGCAATTCATGCATTTGGACATAAACTTCCCAACGTCCTTATTTATCTTTTCCCAGTGGTAGGTCTGATCCATGTCTCAATACATTTTGTTACCACCGGGATGTATAGTCAGTTTCAAGTGATGATATGCTCTAAGCGCTTCATCTCTCAGTCCGTCTACGTTGGGTACAACTAGTACCCCATTCTTTTGAAGCCATCCTTCTCGATCAAATCCTTGCTTGATCATTCTCTTTCATCGATACCCATCTCTAACCTAGAGATAATTTCCATTAGGTTAGGATCGTCCTTCTAACTGGAACCAATCCACTCAATCAAACCGATCTAATCGTCAAACTTGCTAACATTTCTGGATCCAATCCATACTTAGGTCTGAAATCATATCTAGTGATATACTATAATGGATTTCATCCCAGAAACATAACCCCTAAACTGGCATGTCTCCTACTCAATGCAACTGCTACTGCACCTAAATCCATTGCTATGTCCACTCTGCCCCATGAAGTCATGACAACTTCACTGCACTGGCTCATAGCCTTGCTACGACCACTCTGCCCCATGGAGTAATGACTACCCCACTGCACTGATACGTAGCCTAATGTCCATCCATACTACCATCTCTTTGTTCCCCATCACTAGAACCCTACAGGTGATAGTCTACTCAAGAGAAGAAAGATAGGAACAAACATAACAACCATAACATCCATCAAACAAATCCTATCTATCACCTGCTGAAGTCATAAACACATCAACACCTACATGACTGGTCTAACCAATCCCAATATGTCGATTCTTGTATGTCTGGTCCAACCAACATCAATAACTAATGAAAGCCCAGCCTCCAAACGGACTACCGTATGTCCAACGTACGTTTATCCTCTAAGGATAACTAGATCTCGTCCAACGGATCCAAGGTAACGGGCATCCCCAGATACCCCTGCTTTAAGTCTGCCTAAAATACTTGAGTCTAACCCAAGTCTATACATTATCTTGCTGCCCTCTCGAGTCCAACTCGAGCCAAATCCAATTCCTTGCAGCCTTCTCGAGTCCAACTCGAGTCAGTATATAACTCAGACCCAGTCTTGAGTATCTATTACCGACAAACTCTAGTCCAACGTGAGTCGTCTCCCTATTCGTTGCATCTCCAAAATCAACGATCACCCATTTTCTTTAACGAGTACAAGTCCAACTTGAATCGTCCTAATCTTCATTGCATCTTCCATGATCAACGAACACATCCTATTTCTTCAAAGTTCTACTATCCAAAGGGAACATCAGCATAGGGTTCTAAACAATCCATTACTTTGTATCTTTCTCGAATCCCAGTCGAGACACCTCTTAACCCTATCGAGTCTAACTCGGGGCAGTCTATACCATTGAACAGTCTTATCATGTCACGGCTGCCCATCATTCCTCGAGTAAACCAAGATATCATCCAATGAAGAATAGCAACAATTATTTATCTCTCATGCAAACCATCCTAGTCGAACTCGATATTCCCCAAGCACAAGCCCCAAAGGCCTAAACCAATATCAGACAAGCACCCAAGGAACATCTCCTCCGAATTCGGACAATCCATGTGAGATGATACTAGCAAAACAACTAAGCATTGGAGCACTCATTTTCCTCCCAGAGACAACTAGAACTTATTACAACGACAACCTCTCAGCTCCCTTAACTCCAGTTACTATCGCCATCACTAGGTAGGTACCTAATACCACCGTATTCCTTTGGAGTAGATCGACTCCCCAAAATAATGCTAAACCCAGTAAAGCCCAAAACAAAGCGATCACAACAAACATACATCCATGACTCGATAAGACCACATTACAACAAGTCATGCCAAAACTAGTCGAACCACCAACCGGGTTCGTCACTACTAAAGGTCTATCGACTATCTCGGGTTTGTCAAACAATACTCGAACAAAAACATCTTAAATGGAAAGCATACCTTTGATAACGACGCCTTTTCCCTTCTGGGCTGCAGTTGGAGCATTCGACGAAGAAGGAACAACGTTGATAGCATACGCTTTCACAATCTGCTTCTCCCTAGGGGGTTGTGGACAATCATCTTTGTGATGTCCCGCCTGGCCGCAATTAAAGCACTTCCTTTCCCCAGGCTTTTCTCGGCGATCTCTAGCATAGTGGCCCTTCTTGCCACAACTAAAGCACTCGCCACCATTCTTATTCTTCTTATTCTGACCATCCTTGGTCGGGTTCTGCTTCCTCTTGTTCTGAGAGTCCTTCTTGCCTTCACCGCCTACTTCTGGCTTTGGCTCCTCTATAGATGCAATAGCAACTTCGGTCTTCGACTTAGGAAAAAAGCTCTCTGACCTTAATGCCTTTCCTACAATAGACTCGAACGTCTCATTGATATGGTTTATAAGTCTTTCCCCCAAGAGCCCATCTAAACCAGTTATGAACTTTTCGTTCTTCTTTTCGACTGTATCGATAAGGGACAATCCATATTTCGACAAAGTGTCGAATTCAGCGATATACTCCAAGACTACTCTACCATTCTGCTTAAGCTCCAAGAACTTCTTGAACAATTCTGATTTATGAGCAGCTGGAATAAACTTATCACAAAAGCGAGTCTTAAACTGATTCCAAGTAACTTGATCCTCAGGAGTAGCTGCCTTAATAGCATTCCACCAATTCATAGCTCGTCCTTGCAGCTGACGGGATGCTAGCTTCCTCTTCATTGTGTCTTCGATTCCCAGATCTTCGATGATGCGCTCACAACTATCTAGCCAATCTTGAACTTCTGTAGCCAACTCCGTTCCGTGGAACGGCTTCCCACCAAGACTGGTATAATCCTTGCTTAGCTTGGCGAAATCGGCCCTAGGCGCTTGCACTGCTGCACCACCACCATTAGCAGCATTAGGAACGGCTCCCCGAGCATCCCTAAGCATCTCTCGCATGAAGGTAGTAAACATTGTCTTCATATTAGGAACATTCCCATTGTTTGCTCCTGAACCCGTACTCCTCGTATATCGGCTCATCGTTCAGTCTGTAAAGAGAAAACGAATAACCATCTATATAGTGGTGCTAGTGCAATGCGACATCATCCTTATCTATACTAATAGTATATATATAGCCTTTGAAAGCCAAAGTAATCACAAACACGCACTCTCATATACGTGTACTATCTCTCCTTGATGACTTCCCTAGGTTAACTATGCAACCTAGAGCTCTGATACCAAATGTGACGGCCCGCCCCGCACCAACCGACATTCACTCCAAAAGTGCATTGTACACATGTCCAGTTAGCACGGGACGGTCATCAGAAGATAAGAAAGAAGACGAAGAATCAATAAAGAACCTGTAATATGTCTCACAGCGCATAGGATAAAATATAATCATAACATATACTTGATACAAAACAGGTGAGACAGTGCATAAGCTGAAAACAAACTATCATAGCAGCGGAAAATCCAAATACAGCTTATGTTCCACAACATCATTATTACAACTTTTAAAACTGTCTCTAAAAGCAAAGCAAGATAAGGAAGGTACACTACTAATGCCCAAGTAGTGACCACCAACGACACAGGGAGAATATCTATATATATCATACGTGGGAGCCTCATGCTCGTCTCCAGATCAGCTACTCGTGCATCACCAGCTAACCTGTCTCTAGTCTGCTCGTTTAGGAGCACCCAGAGTATAAGAAAAGACATAAAACTCTGGGTCAGACAAAAGTCTGGTATGAGCGATAAGCAACAAAACAATAACATATATAATCCAATCATACCTGAACCTGGACCTACAACCAAAGAGTTAGCACTACATACCGTACAATACTCTAAGGTGTCACTAACATACGGTGTAAGAAATACGGGGGTGGGGGAGTGCATGTCATAATGATGTCAAACAATCAAGCATAGCAATCATCCTCACATCCCTCACTCAGTGCGTAAAGCATACGATGTCCTTTACTTTGGTCACCTAATCCTTGGGCCATGACGGAATCCAATCCCGTACAACTATCACTACAAGCCCCTAATCTATCTCTTAATAGTGAACCAAGGTTACGGATACCGATAACCTCTTTGCACACGTCCCGCAGAAAAGTCCAATCATAAAGTGAACTCGTTAGTTCCCAACTGGATCCTGAGCTCTAACTTCCTATTTGGACTGCCTTTGCATCTCGGGATATTTGTCTTTTCCCCGGATCAATTCGGCTTCTTCTTCCCTCGGTTCGGTTCGGAATGCTTCATTACCTCGGATCGGTTCGAATTCCTCAAGTTCCTCCAAGGCGCATCGGTTCGGGTTGGGTAACGTGGTTCGGATCGTGGTTCAGCCTCCATCGGTTCGGTTCGGTGGCCAAGCTCCATCGGTTCGGTTCAGTGCCCAAGCTCCATCGGTTCGGTTGCTTCATTCGTAATACTCTGGTCCAGTCCCACTCTAATACCTCCGGTCCGATCCCCTATTCCAGTTCAGTTCGTGTAGCCTTACTTCCTCCTGTGCCAAGCTCTGATCCGGTCTGTGCTCCGATCCGATCCCCTTCTCTTCCCTTTAGTTCAATCCAGTTCCCCCTTCCTTAGCCCGATCTGATCCTAGTTCAACCATTGTGGCCTTCCTCTTTTCCATACTTTCCCTTGTGCCAAGCCTTGGTTCAGTTCGGTGATCCCTTGCCCAGTCCCCTATCCGGTCCGAGCCCATTCCTCCGATCTGAAACCTGCATCATTTTTCTGCAACTTTTCCAGCGAGCATTTTACGCCATTCGACGACGTTTTCGACTATTCTATCTATTCTAATCAATCACAAAGCATACCACAAAGTCATAGCAACAAGTAAAAGTGACCTCAAACACCAAAACATCAATATGATAGGTTAAAATGGATCAAACATAGCCAAAACCCCATATTTTCACTTAGGCATGTTTAAGCCAAACTAATGATAGGATTAACAAAACTTAACCAAATTAACCCAAATTCATATCAGAGGCATAAAATAATATTCCAGAATTTTACAAATTTTTCTAGATTTTTCTGAGTTATAATTTCGCTAATCTTTGCTAATTACCATAATTAGCCATAATTAGTGAAAAAGCAAGCTAATCACTCACCTTAGCCACAAATGAACTTTAGATCTGAAATAAATTTCTGATATGGCGCGAATACCAATGCAAAACAGCAGCTCTAATCTTTATTTGGTGAAGATCTCCCTTGATTTGATGTCGCTAAGCCCAATCTTCAAGTAGAAAGTGATTTGGAGGTGATTTAGAGGTTGGAGGCCATTTTTAGGGTTTCTTAGAGGTAAGTGGAGGCTAGAAAACTGAATGAAATGAAACCTTAACTCATTTCAGCCTCCCCATAACCCTAATCGTGAAATGGGTTATGGGTCCATTCACTAATCACCCTATTTGGCCCAGTTAAGCAGTTTTTCACCTTCTAAACCTTATTTGAGCCATATCTTCCAAACGGTAAGTCCGTTTTTCACATGTGACCACTCTACAAAAAGGTAAACATCATCCGAAGCCAATGGAAGTGGTTTTAGGTCAAAACTCCTTTCCAATCAAAAGTTATGGACGAAATAAGTTCAGCTAGGTGCAAAACGGTCATTTAAAAATCTGCAAAAATCATAAACATGGGAAATGACCCCAATAGTCGTTTCCCCAAGCCACATGACCATACGACTTCATATAATAAATAAATAAATATTCTACGATCCTCCGATGCGCAGAACGCGAGTTGTTACATCCCCCCATGCCCCACTAACCTATGGCCATCCGCAACCATAACTAGATAGCAAGTATATGGTCTTTTTGAGTTCCCCGCCTTTCCGCTTCACGTATCTCGATTAACTCAAGATGGTAGGTAGACGACGATTTGCTATCACAGGGTTATTGGTCTCGTCGAATCACGCTGGTCCATCCTAGTCTTTAGGTTGCCCTATATTGCAACCAAGGCATACCCTTGGTTCTCCTAACGCAGACCTTAACCACTGTGTGCCCAGGATGATCATATGCAGCCTCACAGAGGGATACCAAGAGTACCCTCACGTCCCCTTGAAGCAGCGTGCTTCGTTACCCAGTTCGTTGGAGCCTTCTTTAAGATCAGATGGACGTTCGCTCCTTCTCGTGTTCTACTAAGGTTTACTACTTAGTTCTCTTAACTAAGGTTTACCACTTAGTCTCCCGAATCGTTAACTTTCTTAACTAAGGTTTACAACTTAGTCTTCTTAACTAAGGTTTATTACTTAGTTCTCCTTCTCGTTAAGTTGGATTGGTTAGGTGTCATTAGTCAATTCAAGTTAACCTAACCCATTCATTTGTCATGTTAAACTGGTTAAGTGTTATCAATAGTTCATGTTGACTTAACCCTACCACAAATCAAGTTATATTGGTTAAGTATTTCTTATTACTTAACCCCACCCCTTCATCTTATATTGGTTAAGTGTTCCCTTTAACTTAACCCTGCCCATCTGTTTAGCTAACATGTTATAACAGTTAAGTGTTCTCTTAGTTAACTTAACCCTAACATTTGTTTAATTCACATGTTCTAATGGTTAAGTATTGTCCCTTCATGTTTTAACTTGACTATGATGGCTAAGTGTTCTAAGTTTACTTAACTCCACCTTCTAGTCTGGTTAACATGTTAAATTGGCTAAGTGTATTTTACTTAACCCCACCTTCTAGTCTAGTTAACATGTTATAATGGTTAAACCTTTTCTTAACCTCACCCACTTGTCTAGTCAACATGTTATAACGGTTATTTAACCTCTACAAGTCTTGTCTTGTTAACATGTTAAGTTGGTTAAGTGTTCCTATGGACTTAACCCTCCCATTCTAGCTTAACTATTTCTTAGCTTTAAATTATTCATTTAAAGCACCAACCACTCACATTAGACGAATATTATTGCGGTCACTGGATGTGCTGGTCGGTTCCGGGCAGATTTACACCGCAACTCAGTCTAACCTCGGGTCCTTTTTGGGCTCAATGCTCTAACCACCCACATTAGATAGGTATTGTTACAGTTGCTGGATTTGCCGGGCAGTCTTATACCGTAACTCAATCTAACCTCGGGTTAGGCATATTCGTCTTTCCTAGATTTACATATTTATCCTTTTTGTCTATATGTACTTTGCTAACAATTCTTCTAAACAAATTTGGCCTATATCATATTCATTTGTCATGCACACTAACATACCTATATTCTAGGCCCAAATCTTGATTTACCCAACCTGCAGTTTTTATGCCAATTTAGATCTAGTATTCCCTTTTACAGTTCATGTCAAAACTAGATTTGATACTCTAGTTTACAATTTATGCATAAAGCTTAATTTACTCGCCAATACTAGATTCAATGTATCAAATTACATCTTTTATAATTCATGTCAAATTACCCCAATTTGCATCTAATGGTCATGTTATAATACATGCTCTAAGTTATGCCAAATAATATAGATTTAGGGGTGTAAATCGGTCGGACCGGACCGGACGGAGGTGTGTTCAGTTTCTATCCTAAAAAAAATCGGACCGAACACGGACCGGACCAAAAAAATTATCGGACAAATTTCGTTGTCCTAATTCGTGTCCTAAATAAAATCGGTCGGACATGTTCGGACCGATCGGACTCGGTCGGAAATGGCTATTAATATCACATTTTGTACATTTTACTAGATTTTCTCTCAACTATATGTCGAATTACAAGCAATTCGGACGAAATCGGACGAGCTCGGACCGGACATGATTTTTTTCTCATACAAATTTTGTTGTCCTAACTCATGTCCTAAATGAAAATCGGACGGACTCGGACGGACGTATTTCAGTCACGGACACGAACGGACGTCGGACATTCGAACAAAATTTACAGCCCTATATAGATTTCATGTTATACCCAAATAACCCAGCATTCATAACGTACGTATACCATGATTTCACAAGTTTTCTAAATACTCATGAAATGAAACTAAAAAGGGAATAGAGGATAAACATGAGATTTGACATAAAAGAATAGGCATACAAAAGCGAGCCAAATACAAGGATAATGGATCCAATGGTTTTGGTGTACATAATAGTGAATAGGAATAAACTAAGCATGTAATACCCTAGGTATGAGATCCGTCAAAATGCCAGTTCGGTGTACAACATGGTTTGTAACTACAGTTTTATGGGCATAAACAATGAACCATAATAGTCTTAGGAAATTTAACTACAATAGTCATAGTCATGGTCACAGGTAGAAATCTCATAGTTATAAATCATAGGCGATTAACCACAATAGTCATGGATAAATAACCAAAATAGTCCTAGGCAATTATCCTAAATAGTCCTAGGAAATTAATCACAATAGTTTTCAAGGTCATAGTCACAGATAAAAGTCTTATGTTCATAGTCGTAGGCAATAACCTTATGTTCATAGTCAAAGGCAATAATCTCATAGTCATGAATCATGGTCATAGGTAATAGTCTTATGTTCATAGTCATAGCCTTAAGGCCATTAACAATAGTTTCAACGTCTTAGGCATAGGCACAATTTCATCGGTAATTAACCACAATAGTCCTGAATCAGATCCAAAGGTATATACAAACACAGATTCAAACAAAAGGATCAGGCATATTCTTATATCCATTTAATTTCATGCCACAAATAGATCTAGACGTTCAAATCTAAAAAGTAACTAACTTACATTGATCGGTTTTAGAAAAGGATAACGTTAAAGTGATTCACGCGACGTTGCTCGAAGCCCTTGAATTAGCCTTTGCTTCCCTTCTTGAAGCTTTAACTTTATTTGAATCTCCAATATGCAATTCCTAGCCGTAGTCTTCAAGAAATAGTCTTCGTGTTTAATTTATTTATTTCAATTATTCTAGAGGCAGCATAAGGAGAGAATAAAATGGTGTAAAGACAATGGGGCTAGGGGGCTGTTTATATAGGATTAGGCGGACGAATCTAGACTGAAAACGAGACCAGAAACATCAGAATGAACCCAGGCTCAAAACTGGGTTTCAGCACCAGGTCGACCCCCAGGTCGACCATAGTGTTGACCTGGTCCCTGGGAGGTAGACCATAGTGTCGACCCTCAGGTCGACCTGGTCCTGGGCAGGAAAATTCCCGCCCAGTCTACGCTGGGGTTTGAATTCGAATTTCGAATTCGAGCTGTTTTTCTGTTCTCAAAATCCTTGAAACTTCGGAGGGTCATATCTCCCTCATACGGACTCCGTTTCTCGAAAACTCGGACTCGTTTCCAAGAAGAATTTTGAGACGAATGCAATGGAGCAACCCGTTTCCCTTGATTCTTATTTTAAATTTTAATTATACTTTAATTTGTGAAACTTAATGTTATAGAATTATGGAGTGTTACATTCTCCCCCTCTTAAAAGGATTTCTTCCCCGAAATCTTCAAGTTAGGAAGAATGTATCCTACCATTCAATCACCCATCTACTCAACCATTCAATCACAGGCATTCATTGTCCTTAAAAGATTTCTAATGCTTTCATGTTCATATGCATAGTGTGTGTATATGTCTTTATCTAAAGCAAAATCAGGTGGTCTACTGATTCAGTTGACCCCCTTAATGCAAATTATGTCAGTGCCATGCATCCAATCATGTATGCAAGCATCCCTAGTTATGTAAATACTACATGTGTGCATAGCCATTCATCCATATGCAACATTCATATGATAACATATCAAGTTGAATCCGTTAAGCAAATGCATATATGTGAATGCAATATGAAGGTGAATGAGTCGTTCTAGCGCCTATGGTGTGTATATGCATCCACGAGCAACCATTTGCAACCATCAATCATAACATGTTTCAAATACATGTTTACATCCATTGGCTTCTACCTAAGGATCGATGATACGCCCTAGAGGATATACCTTTAAAGCTAGAAAGTATGCATAAAATTCCTAGAAAAAGAGATCAAGGATGTACCCTTAAGAAAAAGGGTATGATGTGTGTATCTAGTCTTCAGTCTTCTAAGTCGCATCTTCTTGAGCTTCACTATTCTGTACCTTATCTAATTAATCTTCACGATTGCGAAGCTTCTTGACCTCCATTTCCAAAAATGTCGTTGATCGGATAGCCGGCTTTTCATTGTCAACTGGATACATGCGGAAGTCTATCCCGCGTTTTAGGGGTAAACTCCTAATCTAATCAAAAACATCTGTGTACTCATGGACTACCCTAAAGAATTTCAAATCGTTGATAAACGCATTAAGCGATTCTAGCTAGCTAAGCCTAACTGATTCTTTACACGGAATCTCGAGGGTATTTCCAAGTCAAGTCAAAAAAAAAACTAACTACCCTCCTTTTAGAATTACTAGCCAACCCATGCCTAGAATCAACTCATATCCCATGGAACCAAAAACAAAAGCATTACGCTTAAACTCAATCACTTAATATAGTTATTCTCAAATCCTTACAAACCAAAGGTAAACGGGCTGAACCACCAATTGGATTTGAGACACTAATGGGATCTTCTACTATACAAGTACTAAGGTGCAGAGACTCAACTATGGAAGTAGACATGAACAAATGCGAAGCGCTAAGATCAAAAGAGTACTAGCTGGTTGACCAAAATGAAAAGCTAAACTTTTCCAATAGAGACTTTTACTATCTCTTTCTCAGGTTTTATGGTGGTGAAAGCATGCACTCGCCCTTCTGAAAATCCTGTCCCTCGTCCTTGCCCTTGTCCTTAATTATGTGCCCCATTATACCATGGAAAAGGTACTTCCTCTCGTCTTAGGTTTTATAATTCCTTCTTTCTTCGTGAGTCGAGTTTATATCCATGAATTTCTCACCCTTGTGTTGAGCTCCTTAGCCAAACTACCTCATTCTCATCTTTACCATCCCTATGTAATCATGTTGACAAGTCACTCAGAAGCTGCCTCCATCGCCCGGAAAACCCTACAAAGCTTGAAAGAAAATTAGCCGTAGGTGAAACTACTGCGGCTATCGATGGAAGTTGGGCACTTCTTTGCCCTTTGGCAGGTGTCATGGTCTCACCAAGCCTACGAAACCATGCCGCGATGAGGTTACCTCCCAGAAAGCCAGGAGCCCCGGAGACTCAAGAAGGAAGGGGACAAGAATCCAAACAGAGGATCAGAAGAGAGTGTGTATGGCTTTTGGGGAATATGCCTGTAAAACAAAAATTTTCTTTTGAAAATTCTTCTTTTAAAGCCGTTGAAAATAAATTTTCAAATCTTTTATCTGATCCGGTAACCTTCAGCTCTGATACCACGTGTAACACCCCACATCCGTTAAGGTCACTCACAAAGGGAATGCCTTAACTTCGGTGGAGAGTTATAGGTAAAAGATATAGATAAATTACAAGATAGACAAAATTAAAACAGCAGAAAATAGAACTTTACTTTATTGATAAAATAGTTTGTACAACAATTGTTTTCCAATTCCAGAATATCTGTCTTACAAAATAAAGAAGTATAAAATAACATTTATATTCCCCAATGTAGCGTGAGCCAGCCATAGCAATGGAAAAGAGAATCCAAGCAAAACTTCGACTAATCTTCAGCTTAGAAAGAAAACTGGACTAAGTAGTGATATTTCCTCCCTGCAAACCTGGGGGGGGGGGGGGGACGGAAGACAAGAAAGCGGAAGAAAATAGAGTCACATAAAGTCTTGTAAGTTCAGTAACTTTCAACATGTGAACAGGTAAAAGCAACATGACACGAATTTAACTGAATACAAGACAACACCATGATGACGGGAATCATAAGGTTAGCACAAGATATGATAAGGTAAGATAAACTAGACGCACTTCTATACTCTCTCTGCTTCGCTACTACCTTGTTATTCTAATTTCTATATCTCTGCACCACCTAAATAGTAATCTGTATAAACTGATAAAACAATAATGTGATCCCAATCCCCGAAATTGTGGTTGTTTCAGGTGTACATCTATTATTTATTACCTAGATCTAATCTAGGCTTTTCTATCGAGCGCATTCTAGATTCAACTAGGGTTTATGCCACCTAGGTCCAATTAGGGATTATGCTACCTATTGAACGTTTCTCGGATTTTAGGGTTTACGCGACCTAGATCCAACTAGGGATTATGCTACCTATCGAACGGCGCCCCTAATCTAGGACACACTACCCAGAGTGGTATATGTCCCTAGACTTTCCCCACGTATGTGTCGTGGATCGTTATCGCTGTCTAGATGCACATGTCCTCTATATCCGCGAACCGAGTCTCGTGGCAGGGCAAATCAAGAAACACGAGACTCGGTCGGGAGCTTTAAGTTATCTGCCGATGCAGATGCTAAGATCTGTTTTTCCAGTGGCTATGGTCCCACTCGACCCCTCTCTCAACTAATGAAAGGAACACCTTGAAAATTGAGAACTATACGCAGGCCCCCCTATGCCCCACTAACCTATGGCCATCCGCAACCATAACTAGATAGCAAGTATATGGTCTTTTGGAGTTCTCCGCCTTTCCGCTTCACGTATCTTGGTTGACTAAAGATGGGAGGTAGACGACGAGTTGCTATCATAGGGCTACTGGTGTCGTCGAATCACGCTGGTCCATCCTAGTCTTATGGTTGCCCTATATTGCAACCAAGGCACATCCTTGGTTCTTCTAACGCAGACCTTAACCTCTGTGAGCCCAGGAGGATAATCTGCAACCTCACAGAGGGATACCAAGAGTACCCTCACGTCCCTTTGACAACATGCTTCGTTACCTAGTTCGTTGGAGCCTTCTTTAAGATCAGATGGACGTTCGCTCCTTCTCGTGTTCTATTAAGTTTTCTACTTAGTTCTCTTAACTAAGGTTTACCACTTAGTCTCCTGAATCGTTAACTTTCTTAACTAAGGTTTACAACTTAGTCTTCTTAACTAAGGTTTATTACTTAGTTCTCCTTCTCGTTAAGTTGGATTGGTTAGGTGTCATTAGTCAATTCAAGTTAACCTAACCCATTCATTTGTCATGTTAAACTGGTTAAGTGTTATCAGTAGTTCATGTTGACTTAACCCTACCACAAATCAAGTTATATCGGTTAAGTATTTCTTATTACTTAACCCCACCCCTTCATCTTCTATTGGTTAAGTGTTCCCTTTAACTTAACCCTGCCCATATGTTTAGCTAACATGTTGTAACAGTTAAGTGTTCTCGTAGTTAACTTAACCCTAACATTTGTTTACTTTACATGTTCTAATGGTTAAGTATTGTCCCTTCATGTTTTAACTTGACTATGATGGCTAAGTGTTCTAAGTTTACTTAACTCCACCTTCTAGTCTAGTTAACATGTTAAATTGGCTAAGTGTATTTTACTTAACCCCACCTTCTAGTCTAGTTAACATGTTATAATGGTTAAACCTTTTCTTAACCTCACCCACTTGTCTAGTCAACATGTTATAACGGTTATTTAACCCCTACAAGTCTTGTCTTGTTAACATGTTAAGTTGGTTAAGTGTTCCTATGGACTTAACCCTCCCATTCTATCTTAACTGTTTCTTAGCTTTAAATTATTCATTTAAAGCACCAACCACTCATAGTAGACAGATATTGTTGCGGTCACTAAATGTGCCGGTCGGTTCCGGACAGATTTACACCGCAACTCAGTCTAACCTCGGGTCCCTTTTGGGATCAATGCTCTAACCACCCACATTAGATAGGTATTGTTACGGTCGCTAGATTTGCCGGGCGGTTCCGGGCATTCTTATACCGTAACTCAATCTAACCTCGGGTTAGGCATATTCGTCTTTCCTAGATTTACATATTTATCCTTTTTGTCTATATGTAAATTGCTAACAATTCTTCTAAACAAATTTGGCCTATATCATATTCATTTGTCATGCCCACTAACATACCATATTCTAGGCCCAAATCTTGATTTACCCAACCTGCAGTTTTTATGCCAATTTAGATCTAGTATTCCCTTTTACAGTTCATGTCAAAACTAGATTTGATACTCTAGTTTACAATTTATGCCTAAAGCTTAATTTACTCGCCAATACTAGATTCAATATATCAAATTACATCTTTTATAATTCACGTCAAATTACCCGAATTTGCATCTAATAAGTCATGTTATAATACATGCTCTATGTTATGTCAAATAATACAGATTTCATGTTATACCCAAATAACCCCGCATTCATAACGTACGTATACCATGATTTCACAAGTTTTCTAAATACTCATGAAATGAAACTAAAAAGGGAATAGAGGATAAACACGAGATTTGACATAAAAGAATAGGCATACAAAAGCGAGCCAAATACAAGGATAATGGATCCAATGGTTTTGATGTACATAATAGTGAATAGGAATAAACTAAGCATGTCACACCCTAGGTATGAGATCCAAAAAAATGCCAGTTCGGTGTACAACATGGTTTGTAACTACAGTGTTATGGGCATAAACAATGAACCATAATAGTCTTAGGCCATTTAACCACAATAGTCATAGTCATGCTCATAAGTAGAAATCTCATAGTTATAAATCATAGGCGATTAACCACAATAGTCATGGATAATTAACCAAAATAGTCCTAGGCAATTATCCTAAATAGTCCTAGGCAATTAATCACAATAGTTTTCAAGGTCATAGTCATAGATAAAAGTCTTATGTTCATAGTCGTAGGCAATAACCTTATGTTCATAGTCAAAGGCAATAATCTCATAGTCATGAATCATGGTCATAGGTAATAGTCTTATGTTCATAGTCATAGCCTTAAGGCCATTAACAATAGTTTCAACGTCATAGGCATAGGCACAATTTCATTGGTAGTTAACCACAATAGTCCTGAATCAGATCCAAAGGTATATACAAACACAGATTCAAACGAAAGGATCAGGCATATTCTTATATCCATTTAATTTCATGCCACAAATAGATCTAGATGTTCAAATCTAAAAAGCAGCTGACTTACATTGATCGGTTTTAGAAAAGGATAACGTTGAAGTGATTCACGCGACGTTGCTCGAAGCCGTTGAATTAGCCTTTGCTTCCCGTCTTGAAGCTTTAACTTTATTTGAATCTCCAATATGCAATTCCTAGCCGTAGTCTTCAAGAAATAGTCTTCGTGTTTAATTTATTTATTTCAATTATTCCAGAGGCAGCATAAGGAGAGAATAAAATGGTGTAAAGAGAATGGGGCTAGGAGCTGTTTATATAGGATTAGGCGGACGAATCTAGACTGAAAACGAGACCAGAAACATCAGAATGAACCCAGGCTCAAAACTGGGTTTCAGCACCAGGTAGACTATAGTGTCGACCTGGTCCCTGGGTGGTCAACCATAGTGTCGACCCCCAGGTCGACCTGGTCCTGGGCAGGAAAATTCCCGCCCAGTCTGCGCTGGGGTTTGAATTCGAATATCGAATTCGAGCTGTTTTTCTGTTCTGAAAATCCTTGAAACTTCGGAGGGTCATATCTCCCTCATACAGACTCCGTTTCTCGAAAACTCGGACTCATTTCCAAGCAGAATTTCGAGACGAACGCAATGGCGCAACCCGTTTCCCTTGATTCTTATTTTAAAATTTAATTATACTCTAATTTGCGAAAGTTAATGTTACAGAATTATGGGGTGTTACCCCAATCCTTCCAGAACACCTTTTTGTCACTCAACATAACCCACAACCATTTACAAAGAAGCGAAGAATTCATGTTTCTCAAATTAAGAACACCCAAACCCCCCTGATCTTTGGATTTACGCACTTGATTCGAAGAAATGAGACAACTAAACTTTTTAACCTCCTTGTTACCAGTCTAAAAGAATTTTCTCCTCAAAGCATCAATTTTATTGATCGCCCATCCATGACATCTGAAAAAAGAAAACCAATATAGCGGAATAGCCGATGGAACAAAGTTCACCAACACTAGCTTACCCACTTTAGAAAGACAATTTCCTTCCCATCTAGCAAGTCTGGAGTCAACTATGTTAATAAGGAGTTGCCAATCCCGCTTCAACAATATCTTCGGTCTAATGCACATTCCCAAATAGTTAAGAGGAAAACACCAACTCTGCAGTTAAGAAGCTTGGCACACTTCACGTTGAGTTCATTAGGACACCCAATTGTGTATGCGCTACTCTTATGAAAATTGATCTTCAATCCTGATAAACTCTCAAAAGCATATAATAAAAACTTTAAGGTAGCTATATACGTTCAATCAGGACTACTAAAAATGATAGTATCATCAACATATTGTAATGAATTAATACCCCTACAATGTGCTCACTTCCAAAGCTTTGAATAATGCCTTTCTCTCTACTCACTCTTAAAATCTGAGAGAAAACATCTGCAGTAAGATCAAAGAGAAGGAGAGAAAGTGGATCTCCTTGCCTCAACCCTCTCTTAGATATATTTGTGTTGTCGGCGATACCATTAACACAAATATAGAAGAAAAAATTAAAAAATCCAATCAACCACCTATTAGGGAACCCTCTTGCCTTAAGAACATCAATCGGGAAGAACCAATCTACAGTACCAAAAGCTTTGGCAAAATCCAGTTTAAGGATAGCACATGGTACGTTATGCCTATTATAATGAGAAATCACTTCCTGAACCAAAACAGCTCTGTCCAATATATTTCTGCCTTTCATGAAGGTTGTCTGCTATTTATCAATAAGATCATTCATTTTTAACTTTAGTTTATTATCCAAAACTTTAGTAATAAGTTTGAAAGTACTATTTAAAAGACTAATAGGCCTGAAGTCCGATGCGGTAACATTCCCTTCCTTCTTCAGAATTAACTAAACATTAGCATAACTTAATTTTTTTAACCTCAACAATCCATCATAGAAATCATTAAACAACCTCACCACATTATGTTTAATCCAATTCCAGTATTTTTTGAAGAAAAATTAGGAAATTCGTCAGGTCTATTGCTTTGTCACTTGGCATCTCATTTAGTGCATCCAGAATTCCATCTTCCAAAAAAACTGCATCAATATCGCTTAAACAATTAATTTCAGGATACAACTTCTTCAATCAACGGCAACACGATGGTCATTTCTCTCCCCAAAAGACGTTTTATAAAAATAAGTAAAAACATCATCTGTTGATTACCAATTTCCACCTCATCTTTCCTAATACTGCAGATCATGTTAGTTCTTCTCCTGTCGTTAGCAACCTTATGAAAATAACTTGTATTGTTATCCCCCACTTTCAGCCATTGAGATCTAGATCGTTATCTCCAAAAAGTATCTTCTTGGTCAATCACCTCAACATCTCCTTCTCTTTACCTCTTAATAACTCTTTCTCTTCATCGGCTAAACTTCTCTCCTCCTTTGAATATTAAGCTCTATGGTTTCTTTCTCAAGTTTTTTCTTCTTAATCTTAATATTCCCAAAACTTCTCTATTCCATTTCTTTAAAAACCTTTTAAGTAACTTCAATTTTCTACAAATGTTACTAGCAGCATCTCCACAATTACCAAATTCAAACCACTTCCTTCTAATAAAGTCCTCAAAGTTCTCTTTAAAAACCGCATCTTTTCAAATCTAAAGAAGGATGTCCTCCTCAAACTATCTCCCATGCCCAGAACAATTGGACAATGGCCAGAAATCAAAGATGACAAACCTTTTTGGTAAGTTAAAGGATGTAATTCTTCAAAACTAGAGTTGATAAAAAACGATCCAACCTAACCCGTGTAGGGGGACTCCTTCTATCACTCCAAGTAAATTTTTTATTTGATAGAGGCAAATCAATCGAGCTACATTCACGCATAAACTCACTAAAGTCTTCCGAGTCTCCCCTTATAATCCACCCTTCTACTATTCCTCTAAAGTCAAATCTCATATCATTAAAATCTCCACCAATGACCACGGTCCATACATGAGATTATGAAATTCAACACCCTCCTTCCATAAAACCTTCCTCTCCCTTCCAGTATTGTGCCTATATACATCTGAAAAGAAATAAATCAGCTTAGAAGATTTGCATTCCAGAGCAATATGTAGACAGTGGCTTTGCTTGATCTCTTGTTTTAGAAACCAACCATCACTCTTCCAACCCATAAACAGTCCCCCCCCCCCCCCGCACTACCCACAGCAGGGATGAAACTCCAATCATAGAGGACACCCTACCCCAAACATTTAGAGACACTAAGATTATGACTCTCTTGCAACATAACAATTTTCACCCTATGACACTTATCATAAGTACCTAGACCTCTAACATTCCATGTGATCATGATGAGTTATTGACCCTCTCAAGTTCTTTAGATTTAAAGCCATTAATATCATCATTATTTATCACAAAAATTTGTAAGTGCATGTAATTGATCACTAGTCAAAAAATTAAGAACGGCAGGGGAAAAGATGCTACCTTCCAGTGGGTTCTCCAAACATCTGGTACTTCTGCGAAGCATAACCACCCCACTCTGTTCCATAACATGTTTGCCTTTCCTCTCTTTTGTCTTCGAACATTCACCAGAATCCACCAGTGCTAAAGCTAAATGCCTTTCACATTCATGTCCTGGGAACAATTGTCCTGAACGTGCTCATCAACTCCATCCATACTCACATCAGCATCAATGCCAACCCCAAATTCAACCAATGAAACAACATCTTCTTCCTGACCACCATCATCATTAGCATGCACAGATCCTCCAACCACCATGTTACCCTCTGCATTCACTTCTACTTCCACTCCATCATCAAAACAAGCCATGAAGTTACCAACACCATTGTTAATTGACATTCTCTGCAATACCCCCATCAGAAGAAACAACGATTGGATTTCCAGTATCCCCAACAACTTTAGCAACATTGTTCACCCCAATGCACCCCTCACCTGCGCTCTACAACTCAAGACCTTCAGCATCCCATCAACCCCTCTAGAAAAAAAAATATTTTTGAATTCCATAATATCCATACAATAAGTAGGATCACCATCATATCTCTTGATAAACACATCATGACGAAAGTTTTCAACATAAACTCTAATTGACGAGGGAAGATCTCAAAAAGCATCAACAAATAACAAAGCTCTCAAACAAGTTTAATCAACAACATGTAGAGCTCCCAGTTGTAATTTAGTAACATAACCAATGTCTGCCAAAGCCACTCGAAGAACCTCAACACTTCTACACACCGCCGACACATTCTTCAACACAACCCAAACCTTCACCTTTTTTTCACTAGTATTGCCCGTGTGAGAACTCGACCTTCTCAAATTCAAAGTACCCCTCCAAGTAATGATAGAGTGGAAGAATTTACCTCTTAAAATGGATATGGGAAATTTAACAATAAACGCATCACCAAGCCTCTTCACATTCCACCTCCATCCAGGCGCATCCATACCGAATTTTTGCTTCAATAAATTCTCGATTTTAACAATCGAAAAAGCCCCCTACGAGATCGAAAAAACCAACATAGATCTCGCCCATTTGAAATCCTCTGGAAAGAGCTTTGAACTTATGCGAGTTTTTTGTCGATCGCCATTTTTGAGTTTGAAAATTGGAAAAATAGATTAGATCTACAATTAAAACCCTTATGCCCAGTTTTGACACACTTAAAACATAAAAGTGGTTTTTTGTAGTCCCTTGGCTAATGATCCGGAGCACCACAATGAAAACACCCTCATTTTCATTTCATTTCATTGAGATATTCATTATATCCATTAGTTTTTCGAGGCAACTATAATGACCCACATTTTACGTGTCGGAGGATCGTAAAATATTTCTATTTAATTCCCTGAGGGTTGGATCATTCTCATATTTTGATATGCTAGTTATGGGGATGTGAAACATGTCCATAATTTTTATCAACTTTATTTGTGACCATTTTTCCACTGTCAATTTTGTATAGGAAATATCTTTTGACTGGGATCGAGTCAAGTGGTGAGATCGATTTCGTTGGAAAGGAAATGATGTTTTCAATTCTGTAAAGTGGTCACATTAATGATTTGGTTCAATGGGTTGGGAGGAATTGTTTTTTTAGTGCTACACAATTTCTGGGTAGGCTAACTAGTCATTAGTGGGCTGATTTGGTGTGATCCGTTAGTGGGCTGTTTAGATGGCTATAAATAGGGGTAGAGGCAAGGAGAATTATTTGATTTCTTCATTTCTCTATTTGGTTGGGGTTTGAGATTCTCCACACTCCAATCAAATACCTATCCACTCCATTAATTTCGTAGATCTAGATTAGAAGATTGAAGATCAACATCGAAGAAAGGTAGATCGCATCAAAGTGATTGACTCGGAGATCGTTCTTTGTTATCCGGATTTGTAGATCATCGTTTTAAATCTAATTTGTGGATTTGGTGATGATAAGCATCTCTCACACGGATACAATCAAGTATATGGGTTGTTTGATCTTATTTTCAACATTTCAAGTTGTTTTCACCTAGATCTATGCCATGGTAAGTATGTTTCATTCGAATCACCATAGGATCTATTCTAACAACTTAAATCGGTAAACTATTATGTTAATTCATGTACTCGTGCAAGTTTAGATCCACTATTTTGTTTATTCAATGTTTATTTATGATTGGTGAAATTCATATGTTGTTGATGATCATTCGATGTTTTAATGTCTGATTGATGATTGTTTGATTTTTTTTGTTGAGTGATGGTTTGAAACGTATGAGATTGGAATCGAATTGGTTTCAAGTTAGAATCGTTTCTTGTTTGCAAGGAAATTCAAGTGGATCGGCGGTGTAAAGCTTGGTGGATTGGTTAGATCCAATGGATCAGATTTGGCATGGATCAGACTGTTTCTGGACATGGATCGAAGGGATTTTGGTATGGATCGGGCGCTTGATTTTTTAGCTTGGATCGGCAGTGGTTTAAAATGCCATGGATCGGTCAAGAGTTGTGATGGATCGACATTTTTTCAAGTGGATCAGGCAAGGGAGCAATCGGTGGAAAAGTGGGTTTGGCACGCATCTGGGTGGGTTGGGCAAGGCTAGGCATTGGATCAGATCATTTGGATTCGACAGGGTTTTGCAAGCACTGTGGAAAAGCATGGATCAGACATGTTTTCTGGAGCTTGGATCGGGCAAGCAAAATTGATGGATCAACTGAGTTCTGGAGGTAGATCTGATGGATCCGGTAACTCTGGACCATATCGTTTCTAAATGCTATGAACAATGATGGATCGACCTGTTTTCTCTGATGGATCGACAAGAAAATTGATGGATCGGGCACGGTTTTGAAGGATGAATCGGGCGGAAAAGACAGTATTTTATAAACGTTGTGAATGGGGAACCATTGCGTTTTTGAAACGCTATAGAAGGAAAAATGAAGGCTGTAGTACTTTATTCACAACAAAGGCTGAAATGTTGTGAATCAAATATCGACCAAACGATGTATGTTTTGTTTCGATGATGGTCGTGGCTTCGACGTGAATTCAAGGAGGAATGTTCGAAGTGTTTTGAAGTATTCTTTAATTAAATGCAACGAATGTGAAGACGACTCAAAGTTGTGAGATCGTGGATAATGGTTGCTTGAGAAGTTGCTTGAGCTATGGAAAGTCATCGACGATGACTAGAGATATTGAAGGCTAAGGAATTATCGTTGTCATAGGTTCTAGCAAACTCAAAGCAGGGGTATAATAAGGACGTCTAAAAGACTATAGGATAGTTGAGTACCCTGAGTTTTGTTGAAAGGCCTAGTTGTCCCGGGGAGGCAAATGTATGTGGGACGTGCAATAGTCTGACTAGAACCTGGGTTACCATTTTCCCTTGATGGACGGCAAGTTAGACCAGTCATATGATTAACGATGGTTTCAAAGTAGGATAGACGATGATAGCTAGAGTCATGGGTGTTGATTGTTTTGCTTGTGTTGTCTTACGTAGATTTTTCGACATCGAAGGAGACATCTCTTGGGTGCTTTTTGATGTTGGTTTAGGCCTTCCGGGATTATGCTTGGGGGATGCTGATCTCGATTAGGACGGTCTACGCTAGATAACTGGTTGCTAGTCTGTTATGTTTTCTTTTATGGTTGTTGTAAAGGCTATCACTGTCAGATGTGGGGATGACGAATTTAGGTTTCTTCTTTGTTGATATTGGTTGGTTGGTCTACCTATTTCTCATATAATATATTGATGATGTTCGATAGTTGTTTGTCGCTCATTAAGACTATTGTCTGACTCAAGGTTTTATATCTCTCTCTTATTACCTTGGGCTGTTCATTTATATGATGAATGGCAGACTAAGTAACAGGTGATAAGTAGTAGATCTTGATGAAGATGATGTTGTGAGCGATGACGAGCAGGAGGCTGGCGTATTACTTTCTACTATCTACTATTGTTGTTTTCTACTTTTTGATGCATTCTCTGAGTGTCCTGTAATAAGGCCCCATTGTGTTATTTTACCCCGATAATCGTCCATAGTTGTCTATTCCTGGAGGGGGTGATGGCGGTTCATCGGATTACCCAAATATGTTCGAGGTTGTGATGGCAACATTATGAGGAGGGTATCCACTCCAGAAGCAATCACGGTAGATGGTGTAGGAACCAAGGGTTGTAGACTTCGCAAAGCTATGTAAGGACTTCACTGCTCTTGGAGGAAAGTCGTTCACAGGGATAGAGCCGACAGTCAAGGGTGGCTTGATACTAGTATTCGAATTTTCAAAGACTTGGGCATTGAGGATGCGACTAAGAGGAAGTTTGCATCAAGACAGCTATAAGGCAGAGCTATGTATTGGTGGAACTCTATCACTCTTGATACTCCTGAAGATGAGATCACATGGGATCAGTTCCGAGTCAAGTTTGAGACAAAGTTCACTTCTACCGCCCAAAAGTCAGTTCTATTCAAAAAGTTTGTGGATCTGAAGCAGATTGGTCGACCAGTGTTGGATTATATTTTGGATTTTGAAGATTTGTCCAAGTATGCTCGTTCGTATATTGACTCTCCTTATCAGAAGAATGAGAAGTTCATTATGGGCTTGGATAAGTAGCTAGGGAATCAGTTGGTTGATCATTTGGATGATTCTTATGAGAAAATTGTGGAAAAAGCTTTAAGACATGAGAGTTTGTTTCCAAAGGAAGAAGTTATTATTGTTGTTGCAACCAAAGAGGAACTGAAACCACGACAATGTGGTAATGAAAATGTGGTAATGAAAATGTGGTAATAACAAGAAGAGGAAGCAACAACAGCAGAAAGGAAAAGATTACTAAAAGAAACCAAAAGGCGAGGTGACCTACTTTGACTGCCAATAGAAGGAACATTTCTCCAAAGATTGCAAGAATTCAAAAGCTGAAAGGAAGTTCTTTAAGTGTGGTAAGCCAGGGCATGACAAGAAGGATTATCCAGAACTGGCAA
This sequence comes from Allium sativum, assembly GCA_030737875.1. Lineage (NCBI taxonomy): Eukaryota > Viridiplantae > Streptophyta > Magnoliopsida > Asparagales > Amaryllidaceae > Allium > Allium sativum. The sequence goes on along the minus strand of CM060926.1, from coordinate 120,758,039 downwards.
AAGGAAAGCAGACATTGAAGGCATATGCTTTGGAAGCCGTGCCATCTTCTTCAAGAGCTCCTACGACAGAGGAGAAAGTGAAGAGTGTTGTTGTTCAAGGTACGCTTTCTATTGGATGCGTTTCAGTTCGAGTGTTGTTTGATACTGGAGCATCACATTTTTTCATTTGTAATGAGCTTGTGTACCGCTTGGGTTTGGAACCCGAGATTTGTGATGGACCTTTGGTTGTGACTAATCCAGTCGGGGGTTCTTCCAGCTTGTGTATGCTTTGTCGTGGTTTTGTGTTGTTGGGTCATTGGGTGCTCTTTTGTGTGTGATTGCTTTGTTTTGAACTTTACTTGGCTTGGATCATTTTGGTTATGGACTGGCTCAACAGGTATGCGGCTAAAATGGATTGCGAGAAGCTCGAGGTGGCAGTCGGGAATGTGGAAGGGCGAATGGTTGTGATTCAATGTAAGCCCTAAGACGGGGTCTTCGTAAGCTTTTTGTATTCGCTTGTGATTCCACGGGAAGACTTGTCATCTGCGTCGATCGCTAGTGAGTTTTATGATGTCTTTGATGAGGTCAAGGGGTTTCCGCCACATCATGAGATTAAGTTTAGGATCGATTTGGTCGAAGGTGCTAGACCTATCATTATTCCCCTTAGGTAGATGGCGCCTAGAGAACAACAAGAGTTAGAGGTGCAGATTCATGATCTTTTGGGAAAAGGATTCATTCAGAGGAGTACATCCGAATTGGGTGCACAGTTGTGTTTGCAACCAAGGCTGATGGATCTTTAAGATTGTGAAATATATTCTAACTATGATTCATACCTATTATTTAGACCTCACAACCGAACTAATTTTTTTTCCAGATGGGTATCTCCTAAATTAAATAATTTTTCTTTCGTTATACTTACGAAATTAATTTTATCTGAAGAACAACTTCTTTCACTAGATTTTGTTGAGTTATTTTATATCCACTCATTGAAATTGAATAATTGATGAGCAAATGGTTTTTACTCAAATAACCCTTTTACTTAGCTTGGGATTAAATCATCGCGGTTTGTGGATTATCGTGAGCTGAACAAGATGACCAAAAAGAACAAGTATCCGTTGTCAAGGATAAATGACTTGTTTGATCATCTTCACAAAGCCAAAGTGTTTTCTCAGATGTATTTGGCAACGGGATTTCACTAGTTGAGAGCGACCAAGGATAGTGTGTCAAAGACAATTTTTAGGACACCATTCGGTTTCTTTGAGCGACTGGTGATGCCATTTTGATTGACCAATGCACCAACATATTTCGTGGAACTTATGAATAGAATTTTCAGAGATCAATTGAACAAGTTCATAATTGTTTTAGTGGATGATATCCTGGTTTACTCCTGGAATGAGGAAGAGCATAAGACGTACTTGCGAGTTGTTTTGGAAATCTTCCGTAAGTATCAGCTAAGAGCTAAGTTTTCCAAGCGTCACTTCTGGAAGAGCGAAGTGAGGTTCTTAGGCCATGTTGTTTCTGGAAATGGAATAGCTCTTGACCCCGCTAAGGTGGTAGTAATCCAGGGATGGGATAGACCTAAGAATGCGACAAACATTAGGAGTTTTCTTAGATTGGCAGGTTATTATCGACAGTTCATCAAGGATTTCTCCAAAATAGCTGAACCGTTAACAGGGTTGACGAAGGAGAATCAAGTGTTAACATGGGATGCGAAGTGTGAGCGAGATTTTGGAATCCAGAAAGAGAGACTGACGAGTGCTCCTGTTTTGGTGATTCCAAGTGGGAACGAGGATATGTTGGTATATACCGATGCATGTGGTACTTGACTTGGAGCAATGCTGATATAGAAGGATAGGGTGGTGGAATATGCAAGTCGGCAACTGAAGCCATACTAAAGGAATTATCTAACTCATAATTTAGAGTTAGTAATGATTGTGTTTGCTCTAAAAATGTGGAGACATTATCTGTTGGGAGTTCGATTCGAGTTGTTTACGGATCACAAGTCGTTGAAGTACTTTTCTCCCAAAATGATTTGAATCTCCGGCAGCAATGGTAGTTAGAGTTTTTGGCATCATACGATTTTTGTATATCCTATACTCCTGGTAAAGGTAATGAAGTGGAAGATGCATTAAGTCAAAGACATGCAGGTTTGGAATCTATGTTTTCGAAATGGAAGCACCTCGAGTACTAGCAGGATTTGATTTCAGGCCTAGATGTGAGTTAGAACCTGAAATGTTAGCAAGATTATCGATAATACCTACTATCATTGAAAGATTTGGCGAAATCCAAAGCATGACGAAAAGCTTGTCGAGGTCGTCCAGAAGTCGGAACCAGAAGATAAGGAATTCGAAGTTGATCACTCGAAGTTGAAAATTCATCCTAGTGGTAATAAGATGTATCAGACATGAAGCGAGCTAACTACTGGAAAGGGATGAAGAGGGATGTTGAAAAGTTCATTTCCAAGTGCATGAACCGTCAGTTAGTGAAAGTTGAATAGAAGAAGCCGAGTGGGTTGCTTTATCCATTGGAAGTTCCTACATGGAAATAGGAGCAAATATCGATGGATTCTATCGATGGACTACCTAGAATCAAGGGAGAAAATGAAGGAATTTGGGTCATCGTGGATCTCTTGATCAAAGACGCAAGGTTTATTCCTATCAGACCGACTAGGACAACATCAAAGTTGGTTAAGCTATATATAAAATGGATAGTTCAATTCCATGGTATCCTGAAAAGCATAGTGAGTGATCGGGATCCACTGTTCACAAGTGGATTTTGGAAGAGTTTACAAGAGACTTTGGGAACCGAGTTATGTTTGAGTACGTCTTATCATCCCAAGACCGATGGTCAGACTGAGAGAGTTAACCGAGTTTTGGAAGATCTCCTAAGAGCTTTTGTATTGGATTTTGGGGGATTGTGGGAAGATCATCTACATTTGGTTGAGTTTGTATACAACAACAGTTACTATTCGAGCATTTGGGTGGTTCCATACAAGGTATTGTATGGTAGACCGCGTAATTCTCCGACATGTTGGTTAGAAACTGGAGATAATTTGGTGCTTGGGCCAGAGATGATAAGAGAAACATTGGATAGCCAAGATCATCAGAAGATTTATGCCAATAAGCATCATAAGGATTTAGAATTCGATGTTGGCGATACGGTTTTCGTGAAGATTTCTCCTTTGAAGAATGTTGTTCGGTACGGAAATAAAGGAAAGTTAGCCCCAAGATATGTTGGACCATTTTCGATAGTCAAGCGAATTGGAAATCTCTCATATAGATTGGTTTTACCTAAGAAGATGTCAAGTGTGCACAATATATTTCATGTGTCTTTTCTACGGAAGTGTGTGCACGATTCGAATGTGGTAGTATCTCCGACTCAGTACGAAGACCTAAAAGTTGAGTCCGTAGTTACGTGACCTCGTAAGCCGCTTCGTGTTGTGGGGAATGACACGAAACAAATTAGGAGGAAGATGGTTAAGCTAGTCAAGGTACAATGGAGTGAGGATGATGACGATTGTATATGGGAAACGAAAGGAGTATTAAGACGATCCATCCAGAATTCTTCGTTGGTATGACCCATTAATGTCGTGTCACTCTTACACCATTGTAACTTGTACTATTCGTTAGAATTCCACATGCTAGATTAAGGCTATGGATGCATGCCTTGATGGATGCTAATTTGAATGGTAAACTTGATGTTTGTGTATGGTAAGCATGCGTAATTGTTTCTATTTGCTTGTGTTTGTTTGGGATTTCAAGGGTGAAATTCCTAAAGGGGGGAGAATGAAATGACCCGCATTTTATGTATCAGAGGATCGTAAAATATTTTTATTTAATTCTTTGAGGGTTAAATCATTCTCATATTTTGATATATTGTTATGGGGATGTGAGACATGTCCATAATTTTTATCAATTTTATTTATGACATTTTCCCTCTATAAGTTTGGTACAAGGAATAACGTTTGACTGGGATCGAGTCAGATGAGTGGTCACATTAAAGATTTGGTTCAACGGTTTGAGAGGGATTTCTATTTCAGTGCTACGCAATTTCTGGACATGCTAACTAGTCATTAGTGGGCTGATTTGTGTGGTCCATTAGCGGGCTGGTTAGATGGCTATAAATAGGGGTAGAGGCAAGGAGAACTGTTTTGTTTCTTCATTTCTCTATTTGGTTGGGGTTTGAGATTCTCCCTACTCCAATTAAATACCTCTCCACTCCATTAATTTCTTAGATCTAGATTAGAAGATTGAAAACAACATCGAAAATAGGTAGATCGTATCAAAGTGATTGATTCAGAGATCGTTCTTCGTTGTTCGGATTTGTAAATCATCGTTTTAAAGCTAATTTGCGGATTTGGTGAGTGATAAGCATCTTTCACACAGATTCAATCAAGTATATGGGTTGTTTGATCTTATTTTCAACATTTCAAGTTGTTTTCACCTAGATCTATTCCATGGTAAGTCTGTTTCATTCGAATCACCATAGGGTCTAATCTAGCAAATTAAATCGGTAAATATTTATGTTAATTCATGTATTTATGGAAGTTTAGATCCACTATTCTGTCTATTCATTGTCTAATCATGATTTAGTGAATTTGTTGTTTATTATCATTTGATGTTTTAATTTTTGATTGATGATTATTTGATTTTGTTGTTGAGTGATGGTTTGAAATGTATGAGATTGGAATCGAATTGGTTTCGAGTTAGGATCATTTCTTGTCTACCAAGAAATTCAAGTGGATCGGCGGTGTAAAGCTTAATGGATGGTCAGTTCCAATGGATCGGATTTGTCATGGATCGGCATGAGTTTTTAGGATGGATCGGAAGGTTTCAGGACATGGATTGGAAGGATTTTGGCAAGGATCTGGCGCTTGTTTTTCAGCATGGATAGGCAGCGATTTAAAACGCCATGGATCGGTCAAGAGTTGGATGGATCGGCATGCTTTTTCAGTGGATTGGGCAAGGGAGCAATCAATGGAAAAGTGGGTTTGGAACTCATTTGGGTGGATTGGGCAAGATCAGGCATTGAATCAGATCATTTGGGTTTGATAGTGTTTTGCAAACGATGTGGAAAAGCATGGATCGGACGTGTTTTCTGGAGCTTGGATCGGGCAAGCAAAATTGATGGATCAGCCGAGTTCTGGAGGCAGGTCTTATAGATCGGGCAACTCTGGACCACAATGTTTCTGAAACTGTAAATAATGACAGATCAGGCTTGTTTTCTCTGACGGATTAGCAAGAAAAATTGATGGATTGGGCAAGGTTTTGAAGGATGGATCGGGCGGAAAAGACAACGTTTTATAAATGCTGTAAATGGGGAGCCATAGCGTTTTTGAAACACTGTAGAAGGAAAAATGAACGCTGCAGTATGATATTCACATCAAGGGCTGAAACGTTGTGAATCGAATATTGACAAAACGATGTATGTTTTTCGTTGAATGATGGTCGTGGCTTCGACGTGAATTCAAGGAGGAGTATTCTAAGTGTTTTGAAGTGTTTGTTGATCATCGTAATGCAACGAATGTGAAGACGACTCAAATTTAAGAGCTCGTGGATAATGGTTGCTCGAGAAGTCGCTTGAGCTATAGAAAGTCGTCGGTGATGACGACTAGAGATATTGAAGGCCAAGAAATTATCGTTGTCATAGGTTCTAGCGAACTCAAAGCAGGTTTATAATAGGGACGCCTAAAAGACTATGGGATAGTCGAGTACCTTGGGTTTTGTTGAAAGGCCTAGTTGTGTCGGGGAGACAAATGTACATGGGACGTGCAGTAGTCTGACTAGAACCGGGGTTACCATTAGCCCTTGACGGATGCAAGTTAGGCCAGCCATACGATTAATGATGGTTTCAAAGAAGGATAGACAGTGATAGCCAAGTCATGGGTGTTGATTGCTTTGCTTGTATCGTCTTGCGTTGATTGTTCGATATCGAAGGAAACATCTCTTGGGTGCTTGTCTTGTGTTTGTTTAGACCTTCGGGGCTTGTGCTTGGGGGATGTTGATCTCGATTAGGACAGTCAACGTTGGATAACTGGTTGTTATGTCTGCTATGTTTTCTTTTATGGTTGTTGTAAAGGTTATCACTGTCAGATGTGGGGAAGACGAGTTTGGGTTTCTTCTATGTTGATATTGGTAGATTGGTTGGTTAGTCTACCTATTTATCATGTACTTTATTGATGATGTTAGATAGTTGTTTATTGCTCATTAAGACTATTGTCTGACTTAAGCTTTTTTGTCTCCCTCTTATTACTTTGGGCTGTTCATTCATGTGATGAATGGGTAGACTGAGTAGTAGGTGACAGGTAGTAGATCTTGATGAAGACAATGCTGTTGAGCGATGACGAGCAGGAGGCTAGCGTATTATTTTATACTATCTACTATTGTTGTTTTCCACTGTTTGATGTTTTCTCTGAGTGACCTATAGTGAGGCATTTTGTACAGACTCTTATAGTGTAATCCAATGTTGTATGGATATTTCATGATGATGTGAAAAAGTTTAAGATTCTGCTCAATTCTGCTTCACTGTTGTTGCATGTTGTATAAGTCCTATTATTTTTTATCTTTGCGCTGTTAGTTATATGACAGGCTCCTCTTGTGTTATTTTACCCCGATGATCGTCCATAGCAGTCTGGCACGTCTTTCAGCGCATCATTCTTCTTGTTAAGTGCAGGAGTTATGGGTGGTCGTCACAACAACAGAGAAGAATTCTTTTTTAGAATAATATAATGCACATAATGTTTGTATGGATTTTTAAGCAACACATCTTTGTACGATGGCATGAGGACATTATTATGTAGCTTTTTGTCATCATCTGAAAAAGATGTAGGAATCAATCTAGCAATTGAAGATGAGAAATTAGATAAGGCAAATTTCTTAACAAATTAAACACAAAACCTTAATTTCAGCATGCCCAAAATATTTATTTACAATCCATATTTACACTTTTATATTTTAATTGCAATCCATAGAAATTTACAAAAAAAGTTTTGTTATCAAAATTCGTCATCACTTATTATTTACAATTATTACATTTTCAGCACAATTCAACATATTGTTATTAATTTGATTTAACCAGTTCAAACCTTGTTTTTAACACACTTTTATCTTATAATTTCACAACATACATTTTCGAAACATAAATTAACAAATTATTAATTATCTAGTTAAAACAAACACTTCATTCTGAAAACACATTTTACACATTAATATTGATTACTAATCAACATATTGTATTTCCAGTATTCCCTTTAATCATCAAAATACAACTTACAAACATAGGTTGGAATAAATTCCTTATTATATCCAAGGTATATAATTTCTTCTAATGCACCGACCCTAAAATTCACAAATTTTTCATTCCACAACTTAAATTATTACATGAGTTAGAATTTGAACTCATTTTTACATACTTTTTAATTTTAAAATAACAAAACATGTTATAAGTTGTTTCGCTCGGATACCCAAAAATCGGATTGTTACAGCTTCCCTTCTTAATCTTATGTTTTTCTTTCATGTTATTTTCTTGTAATTCTTAGTAATCGTATGAGTGAAATATAGTAAGAGATCTTCATTATGGACTTACGCATGCTTGTAGAATATAGGTGACCAATGTTTAGTTAAAACTGAATTAACCGACCAAACAGGTTCACATCAATCGGCTCGGTTCATTTTGAAATTATGTTGGTTTGAATCCGATTTGTAAAATGATTTTATGTTAGTTATTGGTTTAACCGAATAAACTGAACTTTTATTATATTATCGAGATTCATGGCATTGTAACAATCTTGATACTTAATTTAGTAATAAAGTAAACCATATTATTTAATAGGTTAAATTTTCTTATAAACTTCAAATAAACACTCTAAATAGTTTTTTTTGAGCTGCGAGGTAGTGGCAACTCGACAGAGTTCCACGCCATATATAAATACAACCATATACCAAGTTTGCACTTACAACGGCACAACCAAAAGAGCAGCATAAAGCGCTCACGCAAGAGCCAAAAAAAGACAAGATAACATCCACATATTAGCCAAAAGATATACTGCTATATGCCTATGCAAGAGCTAAATATAATATCATAACAAAAATATACCACTACATATCCAGTGACGTGCAACTCCAAAGCAGTAGGAGCCAATTAAATGTTCCAAGCTCCCCTGCTATCTGTAATAAAGTCAATGAAATTCCAACTATCAATACCAGCCCACTTGTAGAAAAACTTTAAGACTAGAAATATAATAGCATTAGAAGATTTGGCAATGTTTTTAAAGCATCTACTGTTTTTCTCATTCCAAAGCACCCAACAAAATGAAAAATTAAGAAACGCTAAATTTCTTGAAGTGGCGTGATTCCAACACTGTACTTGATCTCGAATTAAGTCTTTCCATGCAAGATTAATATTCACATTCACCAAGCATTTAACCCACATGTAGAAGGCCAAATCACAATCACAAAACAAATGCACGCAATCTTCCACTTCAGCTCCACAGAAGACGCAACGCTCATCGATGTTAATATTCTTTCTTCTTAACAAACTCTTACTATTTAATTTTCCATGCATTAAGGTCCACATATGCATGCAAACCTTCAACGGAACTTCAACAAAACACCACATATACTTAAAGCCATCCACTTTCCTTCCAGAAAATTTAATCAACTCAAAACAGAGTTTGACTGGAAAACAAGCCTTGATCTTTCAAAAACATTCATCATTAACATCTGCAAGATTAACATCCTCTAGAAGCTTGAAAATCTCCAACAGCTGGCTCAAAGCTCTCCCCTCAATAATTTAGTTAAAACTCAGTTTCCGCTTAAATCTTAAAGCAGAAGGATCAAACACTTCAGAAACACTTGCAAGTTTGTCACATGAAATCTCAAACAAACTGTCAAATTCAGAAGCTAAAGAAATTGGGAGAAGCCACTTATCCAACCAAAAAAAACACCATCTTCCATTTTTAACTTTCACACTATACTAAATTTTAAAAATATGAGATGTACCCAAAATATCTTTCCAAAATGCGGAGGGATGACTAACATTACTATATAGTAAAAAAACACCATTATAATAGGTTTTAGTTACCCATTCACACGATAATGTATCGTTTTGAGCTGAGATATGCCACAACCATCTACACAATAGTGCATTGTTCATATCAAATAGGTTAAGAACTCCTTAACCACCCTGCTCCTTGGACTTGCATACCCGATTCCAAGAAATCAGGAAAACTGCTGCACTTGCATCTCTTTTGCCAACCCAAACACTACAACAAAAGTCACCTTCCTTTGCATAGGCTTACGGCGTTTTTAATTGACTTGTCGTAAATGTTCTATGTTCCTCTTCAAATAAATTAAGTTGGCATCTTCAACGCTGTTAGTAATCAAGGCGCGAACTTTTTTCCATTTCCCTCCATTTCATGAAGATAAAGATTATGTCAATCATGCTTTTTTTGCTGACAACAAAGATAATGATGACGCATAAATACGAGAAGATGATTTGCTAAAAAAAATGGAAAATGCAGAAAGCCCATTGTATCCCGATTGTGCAGGTCAAACAAAATTATCAGCTATCACTGCTTTATATAATCTTAAATGTGAGACTGGATTATCCAGTACTGGTTTTGATAAGCTATTACATGTGCTACATATGCTATTGCCAAAGGATAATGTACTTCCCAAGACTATATATGAAGTAAAAAAAAAAATCTTAAAGTTTTTGATATGGGTTTTGAGAAGATTCATGCTTGTAGAAACGATTGTTGTCAAGAATATAAAGATTTGAATAATTGTCCAAAGTGTGGTACTTCAAGATGGAAGATAAATGAGAGTACAAAGGAGATAATGCAAGGCATTCCTGTTAAAGTTTTGAGATATTTTCCTATCATTCCAAGATTTAGGAGAATGTTTAGATCTAAAAAGATGGCAGAAGATCTAAGATGGCATTATAACAAAAGCAATGATGGAAAAATGCGACATCCTGTGGATTCTATAACTTGGAACGTAGTAGATGGGAAATGAAAGTCATTTTCAGCCGATCCACGTAATCTTAGACTTGGTTTAGCTGTGGATGGTTTTAGTCCATTTGTCGGTAAAAGATCTAAATATAGTTGTTGGCCAGTGGTGCTTGTGACATATAATCTTCCGCCTATGTTATGCATGAAAAAGGAAAATATTATGTTAATATTGGTGATTCCTCATCCAAAGCAATCGAGAAATGATATTGATATATATATATATATATATATATATATATATATATATATGGCACCATTGATAGAAGACTTGCATCATTTGTGGAGTAATGGTGTTAATATTTATGATGCATTTAGTAAAACACTTTTTAATTTAAAAGCAATTTTACTATGGACGATAAATGATTTTCCAGCTTTTGGGAATCTTGATGGTTGTTGTGTACTTGGTTTTCATATTTGTATATAGATTATAAATTATTGCTTGGTTTTCATATTTGTATATAGGTTATAAATTATTGCTTTCCGGTTGGAAGTCCATGAACTTGAGAAATGATCTCTTATTTCCAAAAAAAATTCTACATGTTCTCAGAAAAACTCGTCCATTCTCTTTAAAGTCAAATGAATTGTTTAAAATAAGGCAAGGTAAATAAATGTGATGTTGCATGGACACTATTTCACTAAATTTGGATTAAACAATTTCAAAATGTACTAGAAATTTGTAAAGCTCCCGCAGAAATGAACAAATATGAGGCAACCATGTTTGGCAATTGACAAAGATCCATTTAACCTGCACATATCTTTTTTAACCTGAGATACGAATCAAAATATTAACCTGAAATGGATATGTGCAGGTTAAATGGATATGTGCAGGTTAAATATTAACCTGCACATATCTTTTTTATGCTTTTATTGTTGCTTTAAAGCACTTTTGATGAACTTTGAAAATATGAGGCAACCATGTTTTGCAATTGACAAAGATCCATTTAACCTGCACATATCTTTTTTAACCTGAGATATCTTATATATGCAAAATGTTTCTTATTGAAAATTCATTTAACCTGCAGCCTAATAACATTTTGATTCTTATAATTTTTATGCTTGCCAAACTGAAAGTTGACAGACATTACTTCAACATTTACTTGCATGAATATTCTTTAACTAGATTATAAGTTCATACAACATGTGCAGTATGCACCAAAGATGCTCTCAAAATACAAAAGATAAAAGCTTTACATTATGCGTACCCTCATCCTCAACGTATGGCAGACATATCACTTTAAAATAGCTTCTTTCCTCTATTTTATATTATCTTTTTGCTGCAAGTGCATGTGTTGTGAATGTTTTTTGATTTTTTTATATTTCTTCAGTATTATTCCTTTTGCTTCAATATTATTCAACATATGCCAAACTGAAAGTTGACAGACATTACTTTAATATGTGCATTATTGTTTTTTACTTACATAATTCTACCAGAGGAAGAAGTAGTCATTGCTATATCTCATTGTAAAATGTTGGAGTTTCTCAATGTTCACTCATGCCCGAAAGTGAGTTTCTTCTTCCTTTCTATTTTGTATATTCTGTATTTTGCACCAAAGTGAAAATTGTTAACTAATAGCAAACATGAACTTTTACTTTTTATAGAAACTTTTGTGCCATCTGCATTACTTTTACCTGTTTTTTGTTATGATTTTTTTTGGTAAGGCAATTGTTTTTTATGATTAACTTATTAGCTTTTGAATGTACTAACAAAATTGAAGATTTTTGCTTTATAGGTACATAGACGAAGACGTCGATAGGAAGCATTGTTGGAATCACGTATGGGTCATCGAAGTTAATCATGCTGCTAAGACTATATTTTGGTTTGTAAGAATGTATGTAGTACTATGTTTTGGTCGCTACTGCTTATGTATGTTTGGTAAACATTACTATTTTATGAACTATTATGGACCAAATCGATGTAAGAATATTGCATGTTTTAGTTATAAAATTTTACTTGTTGGTTATGAATTATGTGATCAAAATAAAATATGTTACTAGTATGACACTGTTATTTTGAATTGGGGTATATATATAATATGCAGATTTTAAATTGGTATCAGGTTGTAGATTGATTTTGTGACTTTTTACGGCGTTTTTTCAAAGTCACTGAAAATTTCCATAGCGTTATTTTTAATGGCGTTTATAAATACCCGTAAATAGTTTTCAAAAATTTGACCTGAAAACACTTATAGCAATTCATAAATGCTATAAAATAATATCATAACACAAAATAATCTCTATAGCTTCTTTTAATAGCACCTAAAAAATGCTGAAACATATTTTTTTTAGCATAAAAAAACCCATGAGAAATATATTTTTTAGCATTCGAAAACCACCATGAAAAAGTTATAGAAAATTAACCTAAACGCCTTGAAATATAGTAATAATACGGACAAAACGCTATCGATTCATACTTTTTATGGCGTTTAAACATAGCCATGGTTTGGTACTGATTTTTAACTGCATGTTGATAAACAGTGTCCTCAAAAACGCTGTGGATTCTTTTTATGGCATTTATTAAACGCCATCAAAAGTCTTTTATGTTGTAGTGAAAGAAAATTTCTTCTTACCGCATCTATCTTCCTGAGCACCCATTCTGGAAATTTATAGAATGACAACCAATATAATGGAATTTCCTAAAGAACAGAGTTGACTAGAATCAACCTACCAACTTTAGATAAAGAATTCCCCTTCCATCTTGATAATCTAGTATCCACTTTATTGATAAGAGAATACCAATCATCCTCTAACAAATTGCTTGGTCGAATGCATAAACCAAGATAGTTCAATGGAAAAACACCAACTTTGCAGTTCAACATATCAGCAATACTAGCATCAACTCCACCAGCAACTCCTATAACCAGAACCGAGCTTTTATGAAAATTGATCTGCAAACCAGAGAGATTCTCGAGGGCATAAAGAATAAATTTGATAACAACTATGTACTTGCAATTAGGTCTACTGAAGATAATAGTGTCGTCAGCATAGTGCAATGAAGTGATTCTACCCATAACATATTCATCTCCAAAGCTTCTTAACATGCCATTAGCACAACTAACTCTCAAAATCTGGGTGAACACATCAGTTGCCAAATCAAATAACACAGGAAAGGGAGGATCACCTTGCCTTAACCCTCTCTTCAATCCTATTGTTTTTCCTGCAACACCATTTACAAAAATATTCGCTTTACAAGCCGCAAAAATACTCCTTATTGATCCAATCCATCTTTGACAAAATCACCTTGCTTCAAGCGGATCCAACGTGAACTTCCAGTCAACAATGTCGAATACTTTTGCAAAGTTAAGCTTCAAAATAGCACAAGGAACATAATTACTATAGCAAAAGGAGACAAACTCTTGCACCATAGCCTCTCCTTCAAGGATATATCTGCCCTTAATAAATGTTGTTTGATATTTGTCAACTAAACGATCCATAACCAATTTTAGCCTGTTAGCAAGTACTTTAGTGATAAGTTTGTAAGTGCTATTTAATAGACTAATTAGTTTAAGATCCGACGGAGACAAACATCCCTCTTCTTTTTTGGAATAAGAACAACATTTGCATAGCTTATCATTTCCAACCGCAGTGTTCCCCTCTCCAAATCATAAAACAGCTTGATAATATCAGCTTTCATCCAGCTCCAATATTTTTTAAAGAAAAAATTATGGGAGGCCATCAGGACCTGGAGCCTTATCATTGGGCATTTCATTCAATGCAGCAAAATTCTCATCCTCCGAAAAGCTGACATCCAAGCCAGAAAGATTCATTTTAACTGGATAAAGCACATTCCAGTCAATATCAGCTCTACAACCACAGCAGGAACCAAATATTTTTCCATAATAATCAGTGAACACTTTATTCAAGTCCTCTTGATTGCTCACTTCCTCTCCATTATGCTCAATACTGCAAATCATATTTGATCTTCTCCTACCATTTGCTACCCTTCCAGTATTCTTGTCACCTTCCTTAACCCATTGATCTCTGGATCTTTGCTTCGAATATGCTTCTTCTTGACCAATCACCTTTAGCAACTCAGTTTCTTTGCTCTTCAATAACGTTTTCTCATTATTAGAAAAAACTCTATGTTCAGCAAGAATGTTAAAGTTAAGAATCCCATCTTCCAAACATTCTTTTTTCTTTTCTTTCGAACAGATCCAAACACTTCCCTATTCCATCTCTTCAGAAAACTCCTACGCAACTTCAGCTTTTTGCTAATTGAGCTAGCAACATCGTTATGGTTTGAAAATTCAGACCATTTGCTCCTCACCATATCATCAAAACCCTCATCTAAGAACCACATCTTCTAAAATCGAAAGATGGATTTTCTGAAAGCTCCATCCCCTGAGTCAAAAGCAATAAGACAGTCATCAGAGATTATTAATGCAAGTCTCTTTTGTGAAGATAAGGGATGCAAGTCTTCAAACTCCATATTAAAAAAGAATATATCAAGCTTCACCAAAGTTGGGTCCTCTGTACCATTGCTCCGAGTGAATTTTCGGTTTATTTAAATAGTTTACTCAAACATAATTTCATGTTTTCCTTTGACTAAATTCATCATTTTAACAATATCATATGGAGAATATTGGTCCATCACCCACCAGATATATTGCCTTGCTTTACTCCATCGCTCCTCCCTGCTTTGCACCACATGTAGGTTCTAATTAGTCCAAATTTTGCATTTTTTTTCTAAGGACGCTACTAGTTGGCCTCAGAATATTAGTCTGTAGATCGCGAATCTTCAATCCTATGGCGCAACTCAAGAAGCGACGAATTATTTCATAGTGAGGATTTTTCCACACAATTCGTACTTTATTATTCGGGCCTTTAACAATTGTTCTTTTGATTTCAGTTATTTACATGCTGTGGTTAATCTATGTTAGTAAAAATTTAGTTTCACTTTATGACTATGTGGATTTGTGGAATGGCAAGACTAAATTCTATGTTATCCCGCATAGCTTTCTTGGCTGTGTTGTTTGGATACCGTATAGCTTTCATGGCTTTGTAATCTGAATTTAATAAAAAAGAATTGTTGTAATATATATATTTTAAGGGTGAATACGCTTAATGCAAGGGACACAATTGTAATTGATGGGACATGCAAAGCCTATAAATAGAGAGTTTGTGTATGTTGTAAAGTGATCTAAATGAATAAAAATGTCTGCTCTCTCATTTCTTATGTTCTTCTTTTATTTTTGCAACATGTTATCAGCACGATGTTCTGCGCTATAATAATATAATATTAGATATGTGATTATTTTTTTAGTTACTGGCGCTCACCGTTTTTTTTAAATTTGATTATTATATAACTATTACCTATTCAAATGCCTGTGCTATTCAGATGCCGGCTTACCAAGCAATCTGCAATTCATCCATGCGTTACCTATTCTATCTCACTACCTATTCTTTTGCAAGATTTTAATATCTTTATTTCCTCTATATATAATAGATCTTTACTGTCAATATAATTTTGACAGTCGGTATTCTCTTTACGAAAGTATATTAGTTCTTAAAAGCTAGCCCTCCATATTTTATATTTCTTCTATCTTCATACAAAAAGCAATTGAAGGTTTGTGAACATTCTATAGTTTCATGTATAATTCATTCAGGCTTTCAATTTTGTCTTTTATTTACTTTCTCTCCATATGCTGCTGTGAGCCTTTGCGCCTCTATGTGTCTTTACTTTCTCTCCATATGCTGCTCTGCCGCTATGCTACTATGATGTTACTATGTTACAC
Organism: Allium sativum; assembly: GCA_030737875.1. NCBI lineage: Eukaryota > Viridiplantae > Streptophyta > Magnoliopsida > Asparagales > Amaryllidaceae > Allium > Allium sativum. Next base: position 120,742,316 of record CM060926.1, on the reverse strand, counting down.
ATTGAAAGCAATGATATTTTCTACTGCATGTTGTCACTATGTTACTATGTATCCAATTTTTTTCAACATGGCTGCAACCATACAGTGTAATGCTGCACATTAATGTCATCCATGACATTGCATGCGATTAGTTTGTTATTTGTAGTATGATCTGCTTTTTGTTATTGATATGGTAGTAGTACTTTATTTTAATTGTTTTGTCTATTTATTATTTTATTGATTCATTTTGATAATAAAACATGTATATTCATCTGTGAATGATTGTTGATCTGTGTATATAAAAGAGTTATCTATTTTATGTTGGTTGGTTGTGAATTGTCTTATTTTATTTTATTTGTTTTTGGTTCCTTCCGAATTTTGTTTAATTGAGCGTCTGCAATTTGTTTTATGTGTAGTTCGCAAAATGTCGAATATCGCTAAACTTGAATTTAAGGCGTTGGACATTTCTGGAGACAATTATTTGTCATGGATCCTGGACGCCGAGATCCATTTGCAATCTCAGTGCTTAGAGAACTCCACTAAAAATGGCAATAATATGTCCCAGCATGACAAAGAAAAGGCTCTGATATTTTTAAGACGCCACATCCACGATGATCTAAAATCAGAATATTTAACTGAAAAAGACCCTCTCCACTTATGGAACTCCCTAAAGGAGCATTATGACCACCAGAAGACGGTCATACTTCCAAATACAAGACAGAATGGTTGAACTTGAGGTTTCAAGATTTTGAAACCGTAAGGGAATATAATTCCGCTATGTTTAGAATTACTTCTTAACTAAAATTATGTGGAGAAAAGGTAGATGATGAGCAAATGTTGGAAAAGACCTTCTCAACATTTCATGCCTCAAATGTGCTCCTGCAGCAGCAATATCGAGAGCGTCATTTTACAAAATATTCTGAATTGATTGAATGGTTGTTGATTGCTAAACAAAACAATGAATTACTTCTTAAAAACCACTCCTCAAGACCAACTGGTTCAGCTGCATTACATGAAGTTAATGCTAACTTTGCCCACTCCGGAAGAGGCAGAGGCAGAAGAAGAGGACGTGGTCATGAACGTGGATACAACCCCAACAGAGGTGGTTATAGTGGTTTTGGAGTTAACAAAACTACTAATTTTAAGCAGCAAATGAAAAATGAGCCTGAAAATAGCAATATTTCAGCTGTTGAAAATAAGAAGCATTATGAGGAAATTTGCTACAGATGCGGGCGTACTGGTCATTAATCACAGACTTGTAGATCATCAAGGAAAACAATCGAAGAATATCATAAATCGAAGAATATCGAGACAAATAATACTGAGGGATTGTCCGATAACACTGACCTGAAGTTAGATGATTTCTTTGAAGACTATGATAGGAATTTGTTCAGCAATGAAAACTTGAACGCAATATTCGAAGAGATGTCCGAACCAACCAATAAGTAGCCTGAATCTTATTATGTGATTTTCAGTTTGTTTCTTTTCAGCATGTATTAGTTTGGAACTTTTGTTTATTTATTTTTCTTTTAGTCTTTTCTTATGGAAATGTAGAAATAATGTGTAATGTTGGACATGATAATTAGTTTATTCTCGTGGACATTTATTTATATAAGTTTTTTTTCCAGTTATTGACTAACTGTATTGTTTTTAATTCTTAAGGTATGGATCGACTGTGTTTAAATGATGATATATGTCTGCTTGATAGTGGAACTACTCGTATGATATTGAAAAACCCGAAGTTTTTCTCTGAATTATTTGAAAATATTTCATATAAAGTTTCAACTATAGTTGGTTCAGCCAATATAATTGAAGAGCCCGGAAGAGCCCATATAGTGTTACCAAATGGTACACATATATTCATTCCAAATGCACTATATTCAAGCAATTCTAAAAGAAATCTGCTTAGTTTCAAAGATATAAGAATGAATGGATATCATATTGAAATTATAAATGAAAACAACAAAGAATATATTTGTGTTATTTCTAAAATTGAAAGCCAGAAGCTTATTTTAGAAAAATTTGGTACAATTTCAATTGGATTATACTTTACCAAAATTGGCATAGTTGAATCTCATTTTGTAGACATGAGCCAGAAGCTCACATATACAAAGAAATTAATTCTTTGGCATGATCATTTAGGTCATCCTGGATCAACTATTATGCGTAAAATTGCTAAGAACTCAAATGGGCATGATTTACCAAATCAGTTGAATTTACCAAATGATTACATGTGTACATCATGTGCACAAGGAAAATTAATTACTCGACCTTCATACGGTAAGATCACCTCTGAATCTCCAGCAATTTTGCAAAGAATTCAAGGTGATATATGTGGTCCGATTCATCCCGCTTGCGGGCCATTTAGATACTTTATGGTGTTAATTGATGCATCAACTCGTTGGTCATATGTATGTTTGCTATCTACTAGAAACATGACATTTGCCAAATTACTTGCTCAAATAATTAAATTAAAAGCACATTTCCCTGATCATCAAATCAAATCAGTACGGCTAGATAATGCAGGAGAATTCACTTCTCAAGTATTTGATGATTATTGTTTATCATTGGGAATTGAAGTTGAACATCCAGTAGCTCATGTTCATACTCAAAATAGTCCGGTAGAATCATTAATTAAGCGTTTGAAACTCATTGCAAGACCATTGCTTATGCAATCAAAGTTGCCGGTTACGGCCTGGGGACATGCAATTTTGCATGCATCCAAATTGATTAAAATTAGACCAACGGCTTATCATCAGTTTTCACCATCACAGCTTTTAACTGGATCCCATCCAAATATTTCACATCTACGAAAATTTGGTTGCGCTATGCATGTACCTATTAATCCCCCACTTCGTACTAAAATGGGTCCTCAAAGAAGGTTGGGAATTTATGTGGGATTTGACTCACCTTCGATAACTCGTTATCATGAACCTCTTACGAGTTATGTATTTACTGCAAGATTTGCAGATTGCAAATTTGATGAGTCAAATTTCCCGCTGTTAGGGGGAGAAAAGACCGTTCTAGTAGAACGGCATGAAATTTCATGGAATAATCCCTCTATGTTTCATTTGGATCCACGTACCAAACAATGTCAATACAAGGTACAAAGAATTTTGCATATTCAAAATATTGTAAATCAAATGCCAGATGCATTTAACGATGCTACAAAAATAACTAAATCTCACATTCCAGTAGCAAATGCACCAGGTAGAATTGAAATCCCCAAAGGACCAATAGCAGCAAATGAATCTAAAGCTAGAAAAAAACGTGGAAGACTGATAAGTTCAAAAGACTTGGCGCCTAGAAAAAGAAAGTCTAATGAAAAATCATCAATTATCAAACCTCCCGAAGAGGTTATAAATGATCCAAAGGATAACTCAAAAGAAAATCTCAATTCTCCTAAAATCAGAGAAGGAACTATTACCCCAGAAGAAATAGTAGAAGCTTCCGAAAATAAAACGGTACCTAATAATAATGAGATCTCAATGTTTTATATGAATTATGGAGAAATATGGGATCGAAGTAAAATAACAATTGATGATGTATTTTCATTCGCAGTAGATACTGAAATAAATAAAAATCATGACTATAGTGAGGATAATGATAATGAACCAACTAGCATAAATGAATGTCGAAAAAGACATGATTGGCCAAAATGGAAAGATGCTATTCAAGTTGAGCTAGATTCACTCCAAAAACATGGTGTATTTGGACCAATATAGAAAACACCAGAAGGTGTTAAACCAGTCGGGTATTCGTTAGAAAATGAAATGATAAAAATGAAGTTGTGGTATACAAAGCAAGGCTTGTTGCACAAGGTTTCCTGCAGAGACCAGGTTTTGACTTCAAAGAAACATATTCTCCTGTTATGGATGTCATAACATTTCGATATTTAATATGCCTTGTAGTTTCTGAGAAGCTTGACATAAGATTGACTGATGTTGTGACAGCTTATCTATACGATGAATTAGATACCGATATTTACATGAAAATCCCAAACGGATATAAATTGCCTGAAGAAAAATCAAAGTCAATGTATTCATTAAAATTGAGACGATCACTATACGGATTGAAGTAATATGGAAGAATGTGGTATAACCGTCCTAGTGAATATTTAGTAAAAGCTGGGTACAAAAACAATATCATTTGTCCATGTGTCTTTATACAGAAATTGGTAAAGGGATTTTCTATCTTAGCAGTAAATGTTGATGATATAAATTTGATTGGAACTCCAGAAGAGATCAATGAAACAATAGGTTACCTAAAACAGGAATCTGAAATGAAAGATCTTGGCAAAACCAAATACTGTCTTGGTCTACAGATTGAGCACAGTAAAAATGGCATATTAATCCATTAATCAAATTACATTGAGAAAATCCTGAAGCGTTTTCAAATGGATAAAGCATATCCACATAGTACACCTATGGTTGTCAGATCACTAGATATTAAAAAGGACCTTTACCGACCAAATGAAGATGATGAAAATGTACTTGGTCTAGAAGTACCATATCTCAGTGCAATTGGTGCATTGTTATATTTAGCCCAATGCACGAGACCAGATATTGCATTTTCAGTCAATCTTCTAGCAAGATATAGTTCTGCACCAACTAAAAGACACCGGAATGGCATAAAACATATCTTGAGATATCTGCGAGGAACCACTGATTTAGGCTTATTTTATTCGAACATAGGCAATAATCCGATTCTAGTTGGTTATGCTAATGCAGGTTATCTTTCCGATCCACATAAAGCAAGATCACAAATAGGATATGTGTTTACTAATAGCAATGCAGCTATTTCATGGCGATCTACAAAGCAAACATTGGTAGCAACATCATCCAATCATTCTGAAATACTAGCACTACATGAAGCAAGTCGAGAATGTATTTGGTTGAGATCATTAGTCGAACATATTCGATACACATGTCAACTTCCCTCAACTACAGAGAGATCAAACATTATTTATGAAGACAATGACGCATGCGTAGCTCAGATTCAAGCAGGATATATCAAGGGTGATAGGACGAAGCACATTTCTCCCAAATTCTTCTTCACAATGAACTTCAAAAAGACAATAAGATAGAAGTGAAGCAAATTCAGTCTCCAGAAAATCCAGTAGATTTATTCACCAAAGCACTTCCAAAGTCAACATTTCATAAGATGGTTTATAAAATTGGTATGCGTCTTTTGCATCACCAAACTATTTGAATAATGCATTACAAAACAGGGGGAGCATATATAATGCTATAGTGTACTCTTTTCCTTCACTAATATTTTCCACTGGGTTTTTGTTAGTAAGGTTTTTAACGAGACATTATTTTGATCCAGAAGTATCAACCATCATTGGACATTGTCAATATGTTACATAGAGATGAGAATTGTACTCTTTTCCTTGTTTATGATTTTTCCCATAGGGTTTTTCATAAAAAGGTTTTTAATGAGGCAATCAATCTTATCATCTTTGCATACGCATATTCAAGGGGGAGTGTTGTAATATGTATAGTTTTAAGGGTGGATACACTTAATGCAAGGGACACTATTGTAAATGATGAGACATGTAAAGCCTATAAATAGAGAGCTTGTGTATGTTGTAAAGTCATCTGAATGAATAAAAATTTCTGCTCTCTCTCATTTCTTATGTTCTTTTATTTTTGCAACAAGAATCAAATTTTTTTGCTATCTCTAGTTAGTTCGTCTTCTTTTTTATATATTATACGCTCTATACATCATTACATGGATTTTAACATGACTATTTTGATAATATTTTTGGATGAGCATGTCATGATGTGTTTTACTTCTCCCGCAAATCCATATCATCTGATTTGACTAAAACAACACACGTCAAACCCAAATAGCACAGATATACGAGTCGTTAGGGTTAAAAAAATAGAAACATATAGAAGATAGAACTGAAAGAACACCAGAATTTCACAGCTAAACTGAACAAAATATAATAACATATATCATAACTTTGAAATAAAAATCTGTATTATATATACATACCATATCAGAATATAACACATATACATCACAACGTGAATAACTCTAAATAGCTAATGGTGAAGCCTCTTGCTTTAAGCTCCTCTAAGTGTATCTGCAAAAGCCTGAAGAACTTGACTGCCCATACAAATTTGGGCATCGGACTTTACAAATTTGAACATGTTTTGTAACTTCAAATGGTTATATCCTATACTACTGTATTCATGTAAATTCCATGCCATTTATAGATTCTACTAATATAGGTAACTGTTGGAAATAAACTTGGTTTTTTAGGACAATATTAATTGTGCAATGAATTTAATTGTTGTGTTAATGGAAGGCTAAAATAAATGGTAAGAGTTATCAAATGAAAATTGATATGTTAAGAAAAGTAGAAATTAGGGTTAAAGACAATTCTAGAAAAGAAGACTCTAGGATCCTTGTAATGCTATAAATGTAAGTGTAATCTCTCATTTCGTGGTATGAAAAAAATGAAGCAATGAAAGTTTTCTTAATTATTCTTCTTTCTTCTAATTTCTTCTTCTTCCTCCTCTAAAATTTCCAACAACATGGTATCAGAGCTAGGTTGATGAGAGAGAATAGAGAGATTTCCAATAAGAGAGAGAGAGAGATATTAAGAGGAAGAAAAAAATCGAGAAGAAGATCGAAGATGATATTGTAGAAGACGTTGATGTTGAAGCATCAAAGAAGAAGAGCAAGAGAACATGGCACAAGTGGCCGTGGAAGAAATTTTTAGAATTGTTGGTGAGAAAGTGCACCATGGAGAGAAAGTGCTCCAAATTTTTTTTTCTAAGAAAACTTTCATTGCTTCATTTGGTGCATCAATTATTCTCGAAGAGAAAGTGCTTTGTTAATTTTTGAAGGTGAAGAGAGAGTGCATCACAAATCGACGAGAAAGTGCTTCAAATCAAGGAATCTGTTTGGAGTAGTAAAACCAAGTTTAAGGGAGGATGTTGGAAATAAACATGGTTTTTAGGAAAATATTAATTATGCAATAAAATTAATTATTTTATTAAGGGAAGGTTAAAATATATGGTAAGAAGTTTTAGATTTATCAAATGGAGAATTCTAGAATTGATTTGTTGAGGAAAGTAGAAATTAGAGAATAAAAGAAAACTCTAGAATAAGAAGACTCTAGATAATTGGCTATGTTATAAAAGGGTTGTACTCTCTCATTTGTAATAAAATTGAATGAAGAAAAGTGAAGAAATAAAAATGTAGTCATCAATTATTCTACGTTTTATCTCTCTCCTCCTTTATATATCTAAATTCTAACAGTAACTGATATGGTAAAACAGAACTTTGCATTATCATTTGTTTAATAGAACTAAGTTTTGTTTTCGCTTGCCACTAATCTTGTTGATTGAAATCAATATAAATATAAGACAAAAATCTATTTATTTGGATTCACTCGTGCAGCTGTAGTTGAGTGTTAAGACCCAGTATTATAGCCGGATTATTGCCTGCATAGAAGATTATGAAGTTGAGGGTGTCAGAGTTGGGGAATAATAAGTCACACCAGTTCTTTCCTATTTATTGAATTATCTAATATGAATTGAAGGAATGACCCTTTCTTGAGTAGAAAATCAGTTTACTGTTTTAGCTATAGGCTTTATCATGACATGATGAAACACACTAAATACTCAAATAGTCCAAATTCACTACACCCCATGTTATTGCAAACATCAAGTATTTAGTTAATTAATTAATGGTTTTTTGAGACTTTGGATGCATCTAATAAAGATAGATTTGCATGAACATTCCCATACTAACATTTAGTTCCACTTCTATATGCAATGAAAGCTAGCTAATTATGATATTATACATATTAAGAAATAACTAATTCGAATAAGTGGAATCAGTTAGAGAGGAATATTGACATTAAAATGGATGAATGACTAGCTCATTCAGTGGAACTAAGTAATATAATGTTCATGGCTATAAGTAAATTCATGGATTAGCGGAAGTTAACTATATAGTACAAGCAGCGCATGCCAAATTTTTGACATCATATTACGCGAGGATATAAATTTGCATGTTTCCTTTTAAAGTTATAAAATTAATGTCATACGGCTTCAGACACTTTGGTTGTGAAGCTCTTTGTTTACAGACTTATAAATGTATCGATTATATGCTTTAAAGGTATAGATACATATATATACTTCACTGTACATGGAATCAATTAGAGAGGCCACATATAGATAGCAAGTTATACGTGGGTCATTTTTGTTACAAAGCCACCATTCAGTCATTCAATAGCAAGCTTTTTATTAGGCAGAAAAAATGATAGTTGTCAACGATCCATGTTATTGCGTCCATTCAATAACTATTTTTATTAAGAGGCATTGACGTATTTTGTCAACTTTGTTACTCATCTTCCCCTTCTCCTTTTTCCAATTTGAGAAGAAAAGTGAGGATCAAGGAAGGAAGAAAATAGAGTATGCACTTATTCAAGCAGTAGAGGTTCTTTTACAATTATTTTCGTTTATAGCAGTAGATTCTTTTGTTCACTGTTTTCACCAAAACTTGGTTCAAACACCACTGGTACGAAAATCGTACTTTACCAACAAGGTTAGAACATAAATGGAGCCGCACTCAACAATAATTGAGAGTAAAAATGCGAAGGGAACAAAATGAAGACTAGATTTTAGAGTGTTTCAGCCTTGAGCTAGGCCTACATCCACTGTGAAGGTGATTTGCATTGTCATGATGACATTTACAAGATACATCAACTCTTGTTTTTTTTATACATCTCATTGTTCTCTCAATATATTCTCACTTTTACATACAAATCTTGCTTAGATTCGTGAGATTCGATGAAAGAATGGCGGAATCTATGAAGGAAAAGGATGGATAAGCAATGGAGGAGGAGGATGTCTTCAATCTTTTTCACTTATCGTATTTTAACGGACGCCATGGCTAAGTAGATGAAAGACCTTCAGATGGAGATGATGATCATGGTTCAAATGCTTTTGGAATGGCTGAGGACAAAATTTAGCAGCACTTTATGGTGGCTCGAAGTCTCCCTCCCCCCTTCCTGCCGGAAGATATGTCCAATTTATAGTTGAGCCCTCACGGGGGTTTGAACTGGGATTTACACGAGTCGCTCGTCCCATAATTACTAAAATGCAACTGCCTTGTTGTAGCCATCTATCAGCAACCATTTCTGGCCGTCCGATATAAATGACTTTACGAAAGCAAACAACTTTGTGAAGGTGAGCGACTGCTTCAGGTCCAGACAGTTTAGGCGAGTGTCTCTAGGCATGGGAGTGAGCTGGTTGGAGTGGACGTGCTTGTTTGTAGACGGATGAGCGACCAACACCATACCTGGTCGGAAAGGTAATGACAGATTTAAGGAGCGAGCGACTAGGGCTGTAATTTATCGGCATACATAGAGCGTGTGTGCAATCCCTGGTATATTTGGATTTCTTGGCTAAGTAGTCGGGAGTGGAATGTGCGACCGAACTCTCAGATACGGGGATGAGTGGTGCGACCCTTTTCTGGATGTACGAGTCTTGCTGTTACTGTACCATGACCTTTCATAGACTTTTTGAGTGTGTACGACCGAGCTTAATGATACCTGACCCATAATGCTAATTCAAACTTGTTAGAACAATATATGCATGGTTTTCGAGGGATAAACATTTGCCCCTCGATGTTTGTAATTTTTATTTTGTAAAAATTACTGGCTTTGAAATGGCTAAACACAATATAGTTTGGTAGGTTAAATCTGGTATATGAAGGATCGATCATGCATGACTTAGGGTCATTTTAAGGGAGAATAGCTGAGCTCGCTTCTTCTTGTGAGTGGAAAGTCTAAGTCGTTCATGTTACTTTGATCATTCAAATCACGGGAAAGCAAGCGAGCCAGTTGAACCTTGATGGGCCATGCGCAATTGAGTACTGAACTGATGTGGCGGGAATGCCTGGATGCATGTCTTTTAGTCTTCCTTGTCGTTTTCTTTCTCCTTCTTTATTTTATTCTCAATTTCCCATATAAGCGCATCGATAGCAGTTACTTAAGTTTCTCAAGTCCTGATTTCTGCTTTGGCATTATTGCGATTAAATTCTCCCATCAAGAATCTTTGTACTCCTTTAATCTGTGGAGCGCAAGTTTGCCATTCTTGCTCATGCTTGTTTTTCCTCTAAATTGATAACGTATGCTTTCTAGTAAAAATAAGTCCTTTTTTATGCTTTCTTAAGCTGCTTCTCGAGATTTTCAAAATTTCGGAATGGATTCACTTCATTTTGTCCATTTACTTGTCTGAGAACTCCGATAGACCCCTTCATCTGGTCTGAAACTTCGCGTATATGATATGCTTATCGAAATGTTTAAGACAAATTATAATGCTTTAAGACATGTTCTCATGATATTGTCACTTCTGGCTTGATTCCTGAGGTTGCTCATGCATATTTGACGGAAGGTCGTTCCTGCTTTGCCCCTGAATCAATTTTGAATAATTCTGACATGCGAGGACAATATGCGATCAGGATTGGAGGAGTTCATAGTTCTTGTCTTGATTACTTTACTTGTCTCTACCTTACCTAACCCTTTAAATTCCCGACTTGCACAATTATTCACTTGTTCACTCTACAGGATGGATTCGTCTCTAGAACGACGTCGGGTGGAGAGGGTTTTTATTTTAGATGTTCAAATAGCTGACGTTCAATCGACGGGGCAGCCATATGTGGAGTCCCCTCTCATTCCTTCTTACTCAGAACTTCAAACTATTGTGAGTAGGCCACGCTATGATCCTGGGCCATGCACTCCCAAGCTTGCTAAGCGGCTTAAGGGCTGGAGCTTACAGGGTATATCTTCTAATGTGGATATATTCCCATCATACTTTTTCTTGCGATATAATTTCCATGAAGACTCAAATGCTGGCTCGCTTCGAGGCTGCTATGTACAAATTTGGGAAACAGATGGACCTGCTCAAAGATCATTCCGCAAAACAAATGAGCGGCTGGCACTCCCTAGCTTGTGACCTACAAAAGCTTCATAGGGATATTCTAGAACGTATGTATGTTTTAGAGGATGAGAAGGCGAAGCTGATTCAGGCTCTGAGATCCAGAGATAATGTGGTTGCCTCCTTTGTTCTAGGAGATGTCGAGTTGGTAGCTTCAGAGTGCGCTGATGGGCTTCCATCCTGCTCTGCTCCAGGTAAGAGGAAGGTTGGAAGGCCTAGGAAGAACAGAGGTCTGTAACTTTCCTGTCTTGTTTTGGTTGCTCCTTTTGCAAACTACGTTCTCAGATTGGTTGTATAAGTGGGTGCCAATCCCCGTATTTGACTATCTGTTGGTCTGCTTTATGACTTGTGATGTTGTGATGCTTCTGTGTTTTGTTTTGTTTGTGCAAGACAGTGCTCGAACTATTCCACTGTGGTCCGTCACCCTGTTTAACAACATTTTTATTTGTGTCCTTATGTTACAACTTTCTATTATGATTGCGCGTTAGTATCGCATTTACGATGTGTAGCTTTAGTGCTACCGGCGTGCTTTTCAATTTTATAGCGGTTTACCATAGTTTTAATTGAATTTGAAGCGGTCGGCTTCTTTAAATTTTAATTTGGTTAGTTGACCTTGTGCCACTTTTCCTTTTGTATTTGCGCATTTATTTGTACATTTACTGACCCGGTGGCACAAGGTCTTTAGACCTGATTATATATTGTTGTTGATTTAGGATGTACTCAAATCCGCATCTCACCAGCTTGGTGACCCAAATTCTTTGGAGACTGGTTTTGAGTACGTGCCCCCATGGGAGGGCTTGGGTTTCAAATTTCAATCCAATTTTGGTCTTATTTGATCTGGTTATCAAAAAAGACCTAAATTGGATACCCCCTTTCGGCTAGGATTTCTATTACCCACTTTCGGCTAGGATTTCTATAAACCCTTTCGACTAGGATTTCTGCTTGCGCTGGTCCTTCCAGCATGTTTTGTCGGTCATTCCGGCACTAGGACTGGTGCTTCCAGCTTAGGGTTTTTTAATCTTTATGCTTCATCTCGAGATGTGGACACTAGTACCACTTACTGAGTTTTTGTTCGATTCGAAGAATTCATGTCCTGCACCTAACAAGGTGCCTCTTTTGGGATTGGCAAAAATAAATTTTAAATCCATGGGACATATTGAGTTGTTTTTGACTTGGTGCTTCATCTCGAGAGGTGGACACTATCTCTCCTTGTCGAGTTTTTGTTCGACTCAAAAAATTTGCATCCTGCGCCTGAGAAGGTACCTCTTTAATAGGACTCAGCAATCCTTTATCCGTGGGACATATTGATTTGTTTCTGCCCTTGCATAGTTTGATACCAATCCTTTTGCTGATTGCTTACAAAGGGTGTTGGTGTTTTTTGTGATGAAAGGCGGAATTTTCTGACTTAGTGCTCACTTGTTACCTTTCTGCCTACACAAAGAGATCACTTTTAGCAGAAGTCCGCAAATTCATGATTCATGCATGCAAATGGAGCTCCTTACTCATTCGTTTTTTATGTACATAGCTCAAATGCGAATTTTTGCAAATATCTACAGCTTTTTCTAAATAAATGTGTATAATGCATTAAAGAAAATAACGATGGATGTGGTTGCTATTCCAAGCTCGAGGAAGTTGGACCCCATCTATGGTGGTTAATTTGAAAGTGCCATCTCGAAGTTTTTGGTTTATAATATAAGGCCCTTCCCAATTTGGTCCAAAAACTCCGGTTCCAGTCATTATTTTTTCAGCATAAGATCTCTGATCTCGAAAGTCTTATGGCTGACTTTTGAATTGAAATGTCGGGCTACTCTCCTTTGATGTTCCTCCATTCAAGGTTTGGCTTCCTTTCTTTTTTCCTCTATTAGGTCGAGGTCCTCGAGTTGTAACCTCTCATTTTCCTCCAAGTTAAAGTGAGTTCTTCTGTGAGTGTGAACTTCTAATTCCACAGGAATCGTAGCTTCAAAACCGAAAACTAAGGAAAAGGGGGTGTGCCCAGTCGTAGTTTTATGAGTGGTACGGTATGCCCATAATGCTAGTGGAAGCTCATCTGCCCAACCACCTTTGGATTTCTCTAATCGCTTCTTAATGGTTGTTTTAATGATTTTGTTTACTGCTTCCACCTGCCCGTTCGCTTGCGGATGGGCGACTACTGAAAAGATTTTCTGGATTTTATACTTGGCACAAAAATTTTGGAACTCTTCGCTCTCAAATTGGGTTCTGTTGTCTGCAATTATCTTTTGTGGCACCCCAAACCTACATATGATATTTTTCAGAACAAAGTTAATTACTTTCTTTGAGTTATCGTTGCCAAAGGTTCGACTTCAGCCCATTTTGTAAAATAATCAACAACGACAATGACATATTTGAAACCAGATTTTGCGGTGGGAAGCACCCCTGCAAGATCAATGCCCCAAATAGCGAATGGACATGGGCTGACCATGTGAGTTATATCTGTGGATGGTATCCTTGGGATCTTTGCAAATCTTTGACATCTATCGCACTTCTTAATGTAGGCTATGGAGTCTTTATTTATATCTGGCCAAAATCAACCGTATCACTGAATTTTCTTGGCCAAGGTTTGACTCGCAGCATGACCTTCGCATTCACCTTCATGTAATTCTATCATGATTGCTTTCGATTCTCTTTTCGTAACACAGCGAAGCAGGGGCGTAGAAAATCCTCGTCTGTATAGCCGCCCATCCTGCATGAGGTACATCGGAGCTTTTCATAGGATTTTCCTTCGCTTCTTAATTTCTGCTGAAAGCGCACCAGTCATAAGGTATTCTTTAATTGGTGTCATCCATGATTCTGGCTCGTTGGTCTCTTCTATGACCAAATCCATCTCAATCTGTTCCGTGCTGGGGCTGGAAAGGACTTCCACTGGAACAAATCCTGTGTAACGGCAAGGAATTTCGCTCGATCCGAATTGATCGTTAAACCGACTAAGACCGTTCGAAAACCCCTGATCGTTTGAGAACAGGACAAATCAGAACGCAAACGGGAGAACATTTCATTGTTATTACAACAATTCCATGAGATACAAGAATATACAGAGTATAAATGAATAAATTACATTCAACAAATATCAGAGATTACAATAAATTACATAGCAGCGGAAAATAATACAAAAACACAACTAAAAGTAATGCACGAATACAGAGCTTTCCGAGCATCGTTCCAGCTGTAAATCAGGGCCCTGTGAATATAAATCTGCAAAACCAAAACTACTAGCTGCCCGTGTGGAAAATAGGGGCAACCAGAGTTTAGGTTAAAACAATAAACTCCAGGTCAGTCATGTGACTGGTGTGAGAACTAAAACAGTTATTAATATTGGTTTTAAAGTTCGGTGAATCAAGGGACCACGCCGTATAACATGGAACGGGTTTCCTCCCAAGAATACCAGTGCATAGAACAAACAGCGCAATGCTAAATAAAGAAAGATGAAGCTGTTATAAGACCCAGGTCCCATCACACAATGCAACGCAAGCCGGAGGATAGGGTTTTTACCTTATAACAGCCAAAGCATGCTTGATACGTTTAAAAACACATTATTTGATACTATAATAAGTGTATAGTGTCAAAACAGTTTCAATCATAAATATCAATCATAGGCGGCATGAATGACCCATACCACTATGTCGCCATACTAGGTTCTACAAATAAAACCGCACTATCACGTATTGGAAATTGGATTTCCGTCATGAGTCGAGGCAAGGGGCAAGCTCCTCTCCGATTCGAGACACTCTAGCAAATGCCTCAGGACCCCACTATGATCCTTGGATCTTCAGGGTCGGTCCTCACCTAACTTTGGAGGATTAATTATTCCTGAGCACACGTTTCCCGATCCTTACAGACCTATATCTGAGGCGTCTCGCATTCCAACAACCACACAGATGAAAAGTATATAAATGTCAGGGCTGGTAGGTCACTGACACCACCTTAGCTAGAAAGAAACGTCGTGCTCTCCCTGCAGTCACTATCCCGTTTTTGACTCATACCGAGGTGTGAGGCTCGCGAATTCACGTTATACACAAAGCTGCGCCACATAGGCCGTGCTTTGATCATCAACCGCAAGACTTTGCTTTTCAACAGAAGCCTTGATCAATTGCCACTTACGCGTGCCACACTGGCAATTCACTCCATGCGACTGATGTCCATCGATATACAACCTCTGAGCTCGTATGTCTCAGAGAAGGGCGTTAAGCAAGAGAATAAATTCTCTGCCGCCAAACAGATGTATATTTGATAGAGATCAATCAACACAGAGTAAAATCCAATGTCAGACATACAATCCATTTACAAGTTCGCTCTGGGTCTGAACGAAACCGAAGGCACTTTCCTTGCATATCCATCCATCTCCAAGTATGTCTGGACGATCACCAACTGTTTCCCTCATCTTGGGTGTACAGCCCAATCGAGATCATCAGTAATCACCCAAACGATGTGAAGACTTCCGGTCTTCAACCATCGTCTTCATCTTCAACATATCGTCGAATCGGTTATTCAGAATGGGTATAAACCCGGCCTTTCTGAATAACCCACGTATATGATAAACAAATGTTACACAAACACAACAAACGCCTCATTCCAATTCAGAATATCCTTTTATTCACAAAATCACATTCTTAGGGAAAGGTTCCCATTAATTTTATCCAAGATAAATTCTTCTAAATTTATTCTTTAATCTTCCTTCGGATATCATTTCAAACTAGTCGAGATTAGCGAACCACACCGAAATAATTATTTATTTTATTTCCCAATCCCAACCTATTCATCCCCTGGAGCAAAACTGGTAATACTCCATATCTAACACCACAGTATTATCGATAAAATTAATTATCATTTCATGTTCAAATCTAATTAAAGTTTTAACTATCGCTTTGGAGCAAAACTAGTGGTACTCCATTCTCGATCACCTTTCAGATTTGATAATTTAAATTATCAATTCACATTTCAGTCTAATTAAAGATTCATTGAAATCCCACTTAGTTTTAATCTTCTCAAAAATCAACATCCTGCCTTTAACTGGATCAAAGAACCGATGTCATATAAAACACGATTCACGATAAACCCAAATCACATTTGATATTAAATACAAGGCTCTGAATAGAAAATATACCGGCTTATATTCAATATCAAATTCTGAAACCAACAAATATCGTATTGGAAATAACGATATAAAATATATCTTTCAAATCCCCATAACAATATTTGTATAGTCACGAAATCCAACATCGAAATATTCCGAAGATAATTTCGATTCAACTCCTGTCCAATTCATGAATTGGGAATATTTATTATTTTTAAAATCACTTTCAAATTCAATTTATTTATTTCAAAAATAAATTGATTTTAATTCTAGTTCAAAACTAGTTCATTTCGACAAAAATATATTTTTATCCTTTCAAATGTGGAATTTTTCATCCCAGTTCTTCCCAATTCACATATTATGATTTTACACAAATTATTAATATTTTTAATAAATTTATCAAGGCCCGTACAGTCGATTTCCACTAATGGCCATCGAACTGCACTTACAGCGACCTTTTCTAAATTTGATTTGGACATAATTCCAAATCCAACCATTAGATTTCAAATTTCTAATATTCATTGGAAAGCTCTTTTCGATACGAACCCAACGGTTCCGGTTTTAGGAGAATCCGACGGTCGGATCTCCCGCAACGTCAATTTGAAGTCAATAGTCGAAATTCACGAAATGTCGCGGCGTGGCGCGTTCTATTCAGGCCATTATATATATATATATAATATATTATATATATATTTCATCGATTTCCTTTTAAAACGTATTTTATAAATCGTTTTAAATTCGTTTTCAAAACCATTTCAACGCTACATTCAATTTCAAATCGATTTGATTTCAATTCAATTCGAATTTATTTCAATTTTATTTAATTCGAATTCAAATTCGTTTCAATTCAATTCAATTTGAATTTACCTTCTATTTAATTCAATTCGAATTCATTTCAAATTGATTTCAATTCAATTTCAGTTCGTTTTAGATTTCATTCAAAACGATTTCAGTTCGTTTTAAATTTCATTCAAAACGATTTCAATTCGTTTTTAATTTAATTTCAATTTAATTCAATTTGAATTCATTTCTGTTCAATTCGAATTCGAATTCACTTTCTATTCAATTTGAATCGAATTCATTTTCTATTCGATTCGAATTCATTTTCGAATTGATTCAATTTTTTTCAATTTGAATTTTAATCTAATTCAATTTGAATTTCATTTCAAAATATTAAATTTTGAAATCACTTTTCAATATTCATTATAAAACGAATAAAATCGATATAAATATCGTTCGCGTCAAAATAACACATCTCTAATCAACACGGCTTTATATATTTCAGTAAATTCGTTATTCTATTCAACAAATGAATATTTATTCTATTCAACACATGAATTTATATTTCTTTCAACACACGACTAATCTCAACACATGAGTATTGTCAACACATCACTATTTTTGTTATGTAAAATATTTTATAAAATTATGGTATCTATCGTTTGATTTTTAATTAGATTTCAACCGTAATGTGGCTCTTATTTTAAATATGATAAAGATGTAAATTTTATTGTTAAAATATTTTACTCAACACATAAATAGTTTCGACACATGAACATCGTCAACACATGACTATTTTTATATTCTACACATGAATTTTCTTTTATAATATTCATTATTTTCCCGATTGGAATGAGGCCCAATCAATCACCATATAATGTTAGTTATATGGATTCCATACACACATGTATAAAATAGCAATGATAAACAATCAACCATCATCCAAGGTGCACCACACAACTGCATAAGCATCAAATATAAATAATCAACGCTTACACAGTCTGTCGACCAATCGATCGACATACAATTAAATAATTGGGATTAGTGTATGCCAAATATCATCCCAATATCCATGTGGGGTTTCAAATCAACAAACACAGATTTTTATTTGTGCAGTTAGGCGATGCGTAAAATTTATCTACCCATTCAATATAAGTCAAATCAGTGTATATAAACAAATCGGCCGATTTGTTTATAAATATTTATTTATTCACTTTCACGTTAAAAATTATATTTTTAACAATAAAATATTTTTAACTATACAAATATTTTATTTCCTTTCAACACATGAATATATTTCATTATCTATTTCACATCAATTTCACAAACAAATTTCACAACACATCAATCAAACAAACAAGCCATCCATGGTCTGTGGATGACGGGTGTCGGGTGCTGCTAAGCGCCGTCTGCATCCTAGTATATATATATAACTAGAAAAAGAAATTTAGAGTGAGAAGTTCTCACCAATAGCTATCCCAATATCCCGACTCTTCTTATGTAGAAATCTTCGTCGTTCTCGCCTTTTTGTCACTTTCGTTACCCATAGCCACTACATATATAAAAATCACATTTTTATATTGCTATTCAATATATAAAATTCTATTTTTACTTCACTATTCAATATATAAAAATCGAATTTTTACTTCGTTATTCAATAAATAAAAATCGAAATTTTACTTCGCTATTCAATATATAAAAGTCGAATTTTTACGTCGATGTTATATAGATAAAAATTCTATTTTTACATCGCTACTACATATATATAAAAAAATCGTATTTTTATATTCTCTATCTTATAAAAATCATATTTTTATCGAAGTAAAAATCATATTTTTACTTCACTACTTAAATAAAAATTATATTTTTTAAGCGACTAAAACCTTGCCTTTCATTTGCTACCTCATTTTAAATAAAAATCCTACCTTTCATTTTAAATAGAAATCCTACCTTTCATTTTAAATAAAAATCCTACCTTTTTCTCGCTTCGCAAATGAAAAAAAAAATCAGATTTTTATTTCTTTTCAAATCTATATTTTTATAACATAAATACCCTAACATAGAAATCATATTTCTTTCATGAACTGAGGTGTCACATTCAGAGAAGGAAGAAAAGAAAAGACTTACAGCAAAGGGGGAAGAGAAGGCTGATCGAATCGGAGAGGGGGAGGGAAAAATGACGCGCCGGAGCAGTGGTGGCGCACCTCTGCTTGTCGTGGCGCTGCGGCACTGACGGAAGGTGGAGGTTGGTCGCGGTTTCAGGATCGGGCGAGGCCAGAGGGGAAGGACGCTAGGACGGAGAAGAAGGAAGAGGGAGGAAGGAAGAGGGGGAAGCTGATGGGGAGGCGCGGCGGTCTCCCTTGGCGGCGCGTCGACGATAGAGGGGAAGGGGAGCATCGGCGGAAATCGATTTGATGTAGAGGGGAGGGCACGTTGGTTTTTCTGAAAGAAGAGAGGGCATACGAGAATGAAAGAAAAGAAAGGGATGAGGGGGGTTTTTATGTATAATATATTATTTAATTATATATTTATTTTTTTATTATTTCAAAAAGGTAACTTTTTATTTCGACCTCGAAACGAGTCCCACTGCCTGTCGTCCATAGCTAATTACCCCCATTCTGAACACAATGGGATATGTATCGCAGGCTGATTCGATCGTTTCGATCAGTTTTCATCAAAATCAACATATAACTCTATATATTGATTTTGAACGCACATTTCAATTTATCGAGGTCGCATACTAACTCGAAAAATTCCAGAAAAATATTTTCTAGCTTCGTATTGACGATACGGTCCTAACAAAACTAGTTTCGTCGAATTCTGAGACTGTTAGAAAAATGGCCATTTTCCAGTTGATTAAAATCGACTGAAACTGGTCAAACGCATTTTCCTTTGCCACGCTCACATATTGATTCGAAAAATTATGAAATTTGGAATCTAGCAATAATTTGACATCGCGGACCCAACAAAAGTGGTTTCGTCAAAATCCGAGGTCGTTTGCAAAATGGCTATTTTTAAGGGCCTGAATTCCATAGCGACTATTCAGAATTTTCAACTGGACATATCTTTTGATTCCCGCTATGAAATCTCGATTTTTCGGATTCGTTAGAAAGATATTCCCAATTAGATCCTATTATTTTTGGTTTCATTAAAATCCGGTTTGTTTAGCACCCGGTTCATTCAATTGAAGTTTGAAATCGAATTATCGAACTACCGCGCCATTTTCAATTCTATTTATAATTATATATAATTATTTATATTCTAACGACGACGTATATAAATATATACGTTTGAATTCTATTCAAAATAAATTTCCCGTCGATATTATTTAAAATAATTCATTTTAAATGTTCAAAATTCGCTAAAATTGCCAAAATAAAAATTTTAAACTGGCCCAGATTTTCGGGTTGTTACAATCTCCCCCACTTAAAACTTTTCATCCCCGAAAAGGAACAAAGTCGAAAGTGATTTGATTAATCAACTCTACGTTCGATCTGGCTTCCATTCTCCAACTTTTCAGTTTCTGAGAATTTTCAAATTCTTCAAAAATTTGGCTAACACCCTAAATTTTCGAAAAATTTAACCATAACCTCCCTTGCACCGGGAGCCACGGGAAAATCCCGAAATTGCCATATAGGCCTTCTGATCTCAAAAAGAAAAAGAAAAAGAAAAAGCCAAGCGGCTAGCCAATCGGCTCATAAAATCATCATCACCCAAACAAAACAGTAAATTATAGTAAATATGTACCTATTTGTCGGGCAAACAAATTTTATTCTCTTCTTTAGCCTCCTTGCTATGACATGTTCAATGTAAGTACATGTATATGCAAACAAATGCGACCAATTTTCAATACAATTCAATATTCGATTCAATTAGGCTAAATGGTTCAAAATTATTAAACAAATAAACAAACAACACAAACATCAATCAATTAGTGAATTAGAGTTTCAAATTCATAATTTTTTTGATACATATATACAGAAAATCATGTTTTTGATGCCAATTCACAACAAATGAATCTATCTATATAAGTTTTGGTTTTCACACCAGTCTAATGGAATTATATAGACATCACACCTTCGAAACACGAACACAAATCCTGATGATGATATATCAATCATCAGAACCATCTCCGGGTGTCTAGGATGTGATTCTATATCTATCCAGTATATTAAAACTTTGAATATACGTTCATGACGCGTATACGTGAAATCTTTATATACTCGATTGTCCATATTCAAAATAAATAAATATTCAAATACGTATAAAGTGATTTAAATTTCAAAACAAAATTTATTTTCATTTGAAAAATATACTCTTCACACTCGTTCTAGGATACTACTGATCCTATCTCTAACGAGTCATTCTAATTGGATATTACTAATCCAATATCTGATGAATTCTTTCGTATGGTTCTAATGTGTCTTATTCTCGAGCTCTATAAACCAAAGCTCTGATACCACTGTAACGACAAGGAATTTCGCTCGATCCGAATCGATCGTTAAACCGACTAAGACCGTTCGAAAACCCCTGATCGTTTGAGAACAGGACAAATCAGAACGCAAACGGGAGAACATTTCATTATTATTACAACAATTCCATCAGATACAAGAATATACAAAGTATAAATGAATAAATTACATTCAACAAATATCAGAGATTACAATAAATTACATAGCAGCGGAAAATAATACAAAAGCACAACTAGAAGTAATGCACGGATACAGAGCTTTCCGAGCATCGTTCCAGCTGTAAATCAGGACCCTGTGAATATAAATCTGCAAAACCAAAACTACTAGCTGCCCGTGTGGAAAATAGGGGCACCCAGAATTTAGGTTAAAACAATAAACTCCAGGTCAGTCATGTGACTGGTGTGAGAACTAAAACAGTTATTAATATTGGTTTTAAAGTTCGGTAAATCAAGGGACCACGCCGTATAACACGGAACGGGTTTCCTCCCAAGAATACCAGTGCATAGAACAAACAGTGCAATGCTAAAAAAAGAAAGATGAAGCTGTTATAAGACCCAGGTCCCATCACACAATGCAACGCAAGCCGGAGGATAGGGTTTTTACCTTATAACAGCCAAAGCATGCTTGATACGTTTAAAAACACATTATTTGATACTATAATAAGTGTATAGTGTCAAAACAGTTTCAATCATAAATATCAATCATAGGCGGCATGAATGACCCATACCACTATGTCGCCATACTAGGTTCTACAAATAAAACCGCACTATCACGTATTGGAAATTGGAATTCTGTCATGAGTCGAGGCAAGGGGCAAGCTCCTCTCCGATTCGAGACACTCTAGAAAATGCCTCAGGACCCCACTATGATCCTTGGATCTTCAGGGTCGGTCCTCACCTAACTTTGGAGGATTAATTATTTCTGAGCACACGTTTCCCGATCCTTACAGACCTATATCCGAGGCGCCTCGCATTCCAACAACCACACAGGTGAAAAGTATATAAATGTCAGGGCTGGTAGGTCACTGACACCACCTTAGCTAGAAAGAAACGTCGTGCTCTCCCTGCAGTCACTATCCCGTTTTTGACTCATACCGAGGTGTGAGGCTCGCGAATTCACGTTATACACAAAGCTGCGCCACATAGGCCGTGCTTTGATCATCAACCGCAAGACTTTGCTTTTCAACAGAAACCTTGATCAATTGCCACTTACGCATGCCACACTGGCAATTCACTCCATGCGACTGATGTCCATCGATATACAACCTCTGAGCTCGTATGTCTCAGAGAAGGGCATTAAGCAAGAGAATAAATTCTCTGCCGCCAAACAGATGTATATTTGATAGAGATCAATCAACACAGAATAAAATCCAATGTCAGACATACAATCCATTTACAAGTTCGCTCTGGGTCTGAACGAAACCGGAGGCACTTTCCTCGCATATCCATCCATCTCCAAGTACGTCTGGACGATCACCAACTGTTTCCCTCATCTTGGGTGTACAGCCCAATCGAGATCATCAGTAATCACCCAAACGATGTGAAGACTTCCGGTCTTCAACCATCGTCTTCATCTTCAACATCTTGTCGAATCGGTTATTCAGAATGGGTATAAACATGGCCTTTCTGAATAACCCACGTATATGATAAACAATTGTTACACAAAAACAACAAACGCCTCATTCCAATTCAGAATATCCTTTTATTCACAAAATCACATTCTTAGGGAAAGGTTCCCATTAATTTTATCTAAGATAAATTCTTCTAAATTTATTCTTTAATCTTCCTTCGGATATCATTTCAAACTAGTCGAGATTAGCGAACCACACCGAAGTAATTATTTATTTTATTTCCCAATCCCAACCTATTCATCCCCTGGAGCAAAACTGGTAATACTCCATATCTAACACCACAGTATTATCGGTAAAATTAATTACCATTTCACGTTCAAATGTAATTGAAGATTTAACTATCGCTTTGGAGCAAAACTGGTGGTACTCCATTCTCGATCACCTTTCAGATTTGATAATTTAAATTATCAATTCTCATTTCAATCCAATTAAAGATCATTGAAATCCCACTTAGTTTTAATCTTCTCAAAAATCAACATCCTGCCTTTAACTGGGTCATAGAACCAATGTCGTATAAAAAACGATTCATGATAAACCCAAATCACATTTGATATTAAATACAAGGCTCTGAATAGAAAATATACCGGCTTATATTCAATATCAAATTCTGAAACCAACAAATATCGTATTGGAAATAACGATATAAAATATATCTTTCAAATCCCTATAACAATATTTGTATAGTCATGAAATCCGACATCGAAATATTCCGAAGATAATTTCGATTCAACTCCAGTCCAATTCATGAATTGGGAATATTGATTATTTTTAAAATCACTTTCAAATTCAATTTATTTATTTCAAAAATAAATTGATTTTAATTCTAGTTCATAACTAGTTCATTTCGACAAAAATATATTTTTATCCTTTCAAATGTGGAATTTTTCATCCCAGTTCTTCCCAATTCACATATTATGATTTTACACAAATTATTAATGTTTTTAATAATTTTATCAAGGCCCGTACAGTCGATTTCCACCAATGGCCATCGAACTGCACTTACAGCGACCTTTTCTAAATTTGATTTGGACATAATTCCAAATCCAACCGTTAGATTTCAAATTTCTAATATTCATTGGAAAGCTCTTTTCGATACGAACCCAACGATTCCGGTATTAGGAGAATCCGACGGTCGGATCTCCCGCAACGTCAATTTGAAGTCAATGGTCGAAATTCACGAACTGCCGCGGCGCGGTGCGTTCTATTCAGGCCATTATATATATAATATATATATTATATATATTTCGTCGATTTCCTTTTAAAACGTATTTTATAAATCGTTTTAAATTCGTTTTCAAAACCATTTCAACGCTACATTCAATTTCAAATCGATTTGATTTCAATTCAATTCGAATTTATTTCAATTTTATTTAATTCGAATTCAAATTCGTTTCAATTCAATTCAATTTGAATTTACCTTCTATTTAATTCAATTCGAATTCATTTCAAATTGATTTCAATTCAATTTCAGTTCGTTTTAAATTTCATTCAAAACGATTTCAGTTCGTTTTTAATTTAATTTCAATTTAATTCAATTTGAATTCATTTCTATTCAATTCGAATTCAAATTCACTTTCTATTCAATTCGAATCGAATTCATTTTCTATTCGATTCGAATTCATTTTCGAATTGATTCAATTTTATTTCAATTTGAATTTTAATCTAATTCAATTTGAATTTCATTTCAAAATATTAAATTTTGAAATCACTTTTCAATATTCATTATAAAACGAATAAAATCGATATAAATATCGTTCGCATCAAAATAACGCATCTCTAATCAACACGGCTTTATATATTTCAGTAAATTCGTTATTCTATTCAACAAATGAATATTTATTCTATTCAACACATGAATTTATGTTTCTTTCAACACACGACTAATCTCAACACATGAGTACTGTCAACACATCACTATTTTTGTTATGTAAAATATTTTATAAAATTATGGTATTTATCGTTTGATTTTTAATTAGATTTCAACCGTAAAGTGGTTCTAATTTTAAATATGATAAAGATGTAAATTTTATTGTTAAAATATTTTACTCAACACATTAATAGTTTCGGCACATGAACATCATCAACACATGACTATTTTTATATTCTACACATGAATTTTCTTTTATAATATTCATTATTTTCCCGATTGGAATGAGGCCCAATCAATCACCATATAATGTTAATTATATGGATTCCATACACACATGTATAAAATAGCAATGATAAACAATCAACCATCATCCAAGGTGCACCACACAACTGCATAAGCATCAAATATAAATAATCAACGCTTACACAGTCTGTCGACCAATCGATCGACATACAATTAAATAATTGGGATTAGTGTATGCCAAATATCATCCCAATACCCATGTGGGGTTTCAAATCAACAAACACATATTTTTATTTGTGCAGTTGGGCGATGTGTAAAATTTATCGACCCAATCAATATCAGTCAAATCAGTGTATATAAACAAATCGGCCGATTTGTTTATAAATATTTATTTATTCACTTTCACGTTAAAAATTATATTTTTAACAATAAAATATTTTTAACTATATAAATATTTTATTTCCTTTCAACACATGAATATATTTCATTATCTATTTCACATCAATTTCACAAACAAATTTCACAACACATCAATCAAACAAACAAGCCATCCATGGTCTGTGGATGACGGGTGCTGCTAAGCACCGTCTGCATCCTAGTATATATATATAACTAGAAAAAGAAATTTAGAGTGAGAAGTTCTCACCAATAGCTATCCCAATATCCCGACTCTTCTTATGTAGAAATCTTCGTCGTTCTCGCCTTTTTGTCACTTTCATTACCCGTAGCCACTACATATATAAAAATCACATTTTTATATTGCTATTCAATATATAAAATTCTATTTTTACTTCGCTATTCAATATATAAAAATCGAATTTTTACTTCGCTATTCAATTTATAAAAATCGAATTTTTACTTCGCTATTCAATATATACAAATCGAATTTTTACTTCGATGTTATATAGATAAAAATTCTATTTTTACATCGCTACTACATATATATAAAAAAATCGTATTTTTATATTCTTTATCTTATAAAAATCGTATTTTTATCGAAGTAAAAATCATATTTTTACTTCACTACTTAAATAAAAATTATATTTTTAAGCGACTAAAACCTTGCCTTTCATTTGCTACCTCATTTTAAATAAAAATCCTACCTTTCATTTTAAATAAAAATCCTACCTTTATCTCGCTTCGCAAATGAAAAAAAAAATCAGATTTTTATTTCTTTTCAAATCTATATTTTTATAACATAAATACCCTAACATAGAAATCATATTTCTTTCATGAACCGAGGTGTCACATTCAGAGAAGGAAGAAAAGAAAAGACTTACAGCGAAGGGGGAAGAGAAGGCTGATCGAATTGGAGAGGGGGAGGGAAAAATGGCGCGCCGGAGCAGTGGTGGCGCTCCTCTGCTGGTCGTGGCGCAGCGGCACTGACGGAAGGTGGAGGTTGGTCGCGGTTTCAGGATCGGGCGAGGCCAGAGGGGAAGGACGCTAGGATGGAGAAGAAGGAAGAGGGAGGAAGGAGGGGGGATGCTGATGGGGAGGCGCGGCGGTCTCCCTTGGCGGCGCGTCGATGATAGAGGGGAAGGGAAGCATCGGCGGAAATCGATTTGATGTAGAGGGGAGGGCACGATGGTTTTTTTGAAAGAAGAGGGGGGCATACGGGAATGAAAGAAAAGAAAGGGATGAGGGGGGTTTTATGTATAATATATTATTTAATTATATATTTATTTTTTTATTATTTCAAAAAGGTAACTTTTTATTTCGACCTCGAAACGAGGCCCACCGCCTGTCGTCCATAGCTAATTACCCCCATTCCGAACACAATGGGTTATGTATCGTAGGCTGATTCGATCGTTTCGACCAGTTTTCATCAAAATCAACATATTACTCTATATATTGATTTTGAACGCACATTTCAATTTACCGGGGTCACATACTAACTTGAAAAATTCCAGAAAAATATTTTCTAGCTTCGTATTGACGATACGGTCCTAACAAAACTAGTTTCGTCGAAATCCGAGGTCGTTTGCAAAATGGCTATTTTTAAGGGCCTGATTTCCGTAGCGACTATTCAGAATTTTCAACTGGACATATCTTTTGATTCCCGCTATGAAATCTCGATTTTTCGGATTCGTTAGAAAGATATTCCCAATTAGATCCTATTATTTTTTGTTTCATTAAAATCCGGTTTGTTTTGCACCCGGTTCATTCAATTGAAGTTTGAAATCGAATTATCGAACTACCGCGCCATTTTCAATTCTATTTATAATTATATATAATTATTTGTATTCTAACAACGACGTATATAAATATATACGTTCGAATTCTATTCAAAATAAAGTTCCCATCGATATTATTTAAAATAATTCATTTTAAATGTTCAAAATTCGCTAAAATTGCCAAAATAAAAATTTTAAACTGGCCCAGATTTTCGGGTTGTTACAACCTGTAAGTTGTGCATCTTCTGTGCTTACATATTTTGCCAGCAAATCTGCCTTGGTATTTTTTTTCCCTTGGAATATGAGATATGGTATCATGTTCGAAAGTTTCCATAGTTCCAAGGCCATAGTTAGATAAGTTGGCAAATTACCCATTTTGGCCTGGAACTCTCCTTTGATTTGACACACCACTAGCTTGGAACCACGGAAAATTTGTATAGTCTTTATCTGTAATTCTTCTACTAGCCTCATTCCTGTAATGAGGGCTTCATATTCAGCTTCGTTATTTGTTGATGGAAATTCTAATCTTAGCGCGTAACATATAGATCTTCCTTCCGGGGTTTCCAGGACTACTCCTGCCCCAGAACATAATCGTTTGGTGCTCCATCAACAAACAATTTCCAGCGGATGTTAGTTTCGGTATCAGGCTCCTCTTTCATCTCTCCTCGATCAGTAAACTCTGCGATAAAATCAGCAAGTGCTTGTCCGTTGATTGCCTTTTGGGGGTAGTATGTAATGTCATATTGACTAAGCTCAATATTCCATTTTAACAACCTCCCGGAAGTCTCTGGTCGGGACAAAACTTGCGTTAAAGGTTAATCCGTGAGAACCTTAATAGGGTGAGCTTGAAAGTAGGCCGGAGCTTCTTTGAGGCAATAAGTAAACAATAGGCGAGTTTTTCGAGCTTTGGGTAATTCAGTTCTGCCCAAGTTAGTCTTTTACTGATGTAGTAGACTGATCTCTGAACCTTCAAGTCCTCCCTTACCAATGCTGCACTTAGAGCATGGGTAGACACTGCCAGATACACGAACAATTCTTCTCCGTCGCTAGGCTTTGACAACATTGGAGGTGTTACCATGTGTTGGATTAATTCTTCGAAAGATTTCTGGCATTTTGAAGTCCATTGTATTTCTTTCTTTCCTTTCCTAAGGGCATCGAAGAATGGAACACATCTGTCTGTTGCCCTGGATATGAAGCGATTTAAGGCTGCAATCTTTCCATTTAAACGCTGAAGCTCTTTCTTGGTTCCTGGGGAGAACATTTCTCCTAAGGCTGATATTTTAGCGGGATTGGCCTCTATGCCGCTGGCGTTGACCATAAACCCTAGGAACTTGCCTGAATCGACCCCGAAAGAACACTTTAAAGGATTCAGCTTCATGCCATACTGGTGTAGAATATTGAACATTTGGGCCAGATTTTCCAAGTGATCTTCTGCCCTTTTTGATTTCACCAACATATCATCGACATAGACTTCCATTGTCCTGCAATCTGTTTTTTGAACATAGTATTTACTAATCGCTGGTAAGTTGCCCAGGCGTTCTTTACGCCAAATGGCATCACCTTGTAGCAATATAAGCCAAGATCAGTAATGAAACTTGTGTCTTCTTGATCCGGTCCTTACACCATGATTTGGTTGTAAGCAGAATACGCGTCCATGAAAGATAGCAGCTCATGCCCAACCGTAGAATCCACTAGTTGGTCTATCCTAGGAAGAGGGAAACTATCTTTTGGGCAAGCTTTATTAAGATCTGAATAGTCTACGCAGACTCGCCATTTTCCATTAGCTTTCTTTACAAGCACAGGGTTGGAGACCCATTTTGGATAAGTAGATTCTCTGATGAAGCCGTTTTTCATTAGCCTATCGACTTCCTCTTTTAAGGCGCGCGATCTCTCTGGCCCCTGGGTCCTCCTTTTCTGCTTAACAGAAGGAACATGTGGATCAATGTTAAGTTTATGGACTGCGATATCTGGAGATATGTCGCACATGTCAGAATGGTTCCATGCAAACACATCTAAATTAGACTTCAAAAAGACAACCAATTGACTTTTTAGTTCAGGGCTCAATTGAGATCCTATATTCAATACATGATTTGGATCCTTTGGGTTAACAGCTATGGGAATTGTGATCTCAGGCGGAGCTGCTCTTTCGTCCTCTGCATTAGCCTTCCTGGGGTCCATTTCCTTTCGTGCTCCATTGTGCTCGCCAGTGTAGGGACCCTTCTTTAGTTGCTATAAAGGAAGTTTGTGAATGCAGAGTGGAGCCTTCGCATCCTTTACCAGGTCTCTTCTCCTAGCCTGTCGCAACTCTATCACGTTGCAATCCCTTACGGTGATCTACTCGCCTTTAATCACACCAGTTCCCTTTTAAGTTGGAAACTTCATGGTCAAGCACCATGGAGCTAGCAAGATCTTAAAGCCTACGAGAGTCGATCTTCCAAGAAATGCATTGTAGGACAAGAACTTATCTATCAGGACAAAGGTATGCACCATAGAGACCTTGTGTTCTCCATCTGCTAGTTCCACGAGCAAGTCCATCGTACCGATAGGTTGGTTAAGTTGTCCAGTAAATCCGTGGATTTTATTCGGATATGCCCGCACTTTTGACATAGAAAGGTTCATTTTCTGGAACATGTTTATGAAGATCACATTGACGGATGCCCCCATGTCAACTAGGACTCTTTTCACAACTGCAAGTCCAAGACCAATTGTAATCACCATGGCATCGATAGTTGGTGTAACCAGTCCGTCAGCATCTCTATCTTTGAATACCACATCATCGGTCGAGGTTCTAGGCATCTTTATTGGCAACTCACTACTTAGGATCATGCATCTTTCTTCTTTTGAAGCTCCCTTCAACTAGTTAGCATACTTTTCCATGTTCGCCCAACTGCTTCCAGCCGGGTGAGGCCCCCCAAATATCATGTTGATTACTAGTCTCAAATCAATGGAAACTTGGGCTTTCTCACTTGAGTCGGGTTAGCTAATGGTATTATTGTTTCCTTGTGCGACTGGAGCGTTTTGAGGATTTTTCACATACTGTTGGAGTTGATTTTTTTCTGATGAGTTCTTCGATTAAACTCTTCAGGTGTCGACACTCATTGCTGCTGTGCCTTGGTTGATTATGAAACCGGCATAATTTGTCAGAATTCGCCTATTGCTCAGTAATCTTCTAAGGCTTCATCTGGGGAAAGATGCCTGAATCCTTAGTGGCGGAGTAAATCCTCTCTGGGGTTTCGTTTAAAAGGGTCAATTCTAAAAGTTTGTAAAGTCGTTCTTCTTATAAACTTTGTTGTCCTTCTCATCACTCCCCCTTTTTTGCCAAGAGTCATTTTTCTGCTCCGTTCGGAATTCATTGTTTTTTCCTTCTTTGGCGACACTATTTTCTATAAGCTTCTGAATATTTGGGGCGTCATCTTCCACATTCATGTACTCCTCAGCTTTCTTATATAACTTTTTTAGAGTTTTGGGTTTTTTCATTTTGAGCCATTTCCCAAATTCTGATTTCTTATCAATAACACCTTTTAGGGTTGCTAACGAATACCAGGGTTCTGGCTCTATGACTTTAGCTTCCGCGACATGGAACCATGTAAGGAAAGCTCTAATGGTTTCCCCAGACTTTTGCTCCATCTCGCTGAGCGACATTACGTCCCTTGCTTTGGTAGTCTGTAGGCGGTACTAGTCTTGAAATCTTCTTGCCAAATCGGCAAATTGATCAACACATTTAGGTGGAAGTCTGGTGAACCATAGTGAAGCCACACCTTCTAGGCATATAGGGAAGTATAAGCATTTTATCTCGTCAGTTGCTCTGGCTCCGTTCATGTGCTGATCATATTTGAATAGAAAGATATTCGGATCCCTAGCTCCACCATAAGGTGCAATAGTTGGAGGTATGAATTTCTTGGGAAATTTCGCTTGACGAATCTTTTCTGTAAACGGATTTTTACTGGGTGAAAATTCCCATTCTTTTTCTTCATCCTCCTGGATTGTCTTTTCTTTAATTATCCGTTGGATCATATATGTAATACGACTCTCATCGTTCGCTCATTCAATTGGACTGGCATCGAGTTTTTTTTTGTGTCGTTCGAGCTCCGATGCCTTTTATTTCTTCTCGGAAATGTCCTTTTGGTGGGACTTGCAATGCTTTGATTCGCACGCTTCTCTTTGGGCTATGGAGATTTGACCTTAGAGTTCTCTATGTCGGCCTCCCCCTTATCTTCCACTAAAAAGTGGGATTGATTAGGGTCTAAGGCTGAAGAGTCCTCTTTTTCTGAAATATCATTTACAGCCTATGGTGGTGGAAGATTGGTTCGAACATTAATCAAGACATCAAGCCTCTCCATCATCATTTTGGTTATGGCATCCATTTTTTCGTTTAAGTCGGTCACAACCACATTTAATTCGTCTCGTGTCACAAATAGCCTGGAGGACTCCTCAACTTCTCGATTCAGAGTCTGCGGTGTAGCTTCGTCACCATGAACATCCTCAACGGCCGTCGTAGCTCTAATGGACTTGTTACTTTTCTTTGAACCGGGCATAGCTTTGAGGAAAAAGGCGATTCAAAATTTTGACAGTAAGTAGTTGGAACTAGAGGAAAGTATGAATGAGGGAAATGTGAATGGGCCCCAAGATGGGCGCCAAACTGTTTTCACCAAAACTTGGTTTAAACACCAATGGAACGAAAATCGTTCTTTACCAGCAAGGTTAGAATATAAATGAAGCTGTACTTAGCAACAATTGAGAGTAAAAATGCGAAGGGAATAAAATGAAGACGAGATTTTAGACTGGTTCATCCTTGAGCTAGGCCTACATCCACTGTGAAGGTGATTTGCATTGTCATGATGGCATTTACAAGATACATCAACTCTTGTTGTTTATACATCATATTGTTCTCTTAATATATTCTCAATTTTACATACAAATCTTGCTTAGATTCGCGAGATTCAATGAAAGAATGGAGGAATCTATGAAAGAAAAGGATCACTACAACAAAAAACACTTTTCGCAACAGGCGATATCTGTTGCAGTAGACCTATTGCAACAGGCTTGCGCCTGTTGGTATAGCCGAAGTTGCTAAAAGTCTGCAACATTTTCTGCCTGTTGCAATAAGATGTTTCAGTATACTTTTTTGCAACTAGCTTTTGCTGTTGCAATAGATCATTTTGCAACAATATATGTCTGTTGCAAAAGATCCATAAATCTATAAAAAAAAAAAATTACAGCTTATAGATATTACATATTAAATGTATTCGTTTTAGTAATAATACATATAAAAAAATGAAATAAACAAATAAAATTTTTATTTTAACAAAGTTTTAATAGTACAAACAATTACAACAAAAATTTCAACAATTTTCATACACCATTCATGTATAACAATTTCTTCTCTCACACAACACATTTTTTCGAATAGAGTATTTTCTAATCATATTTCTACTCTATTATACTTATATTATAACAAAAAAATAAATATCATCAGTTCACTAGAACAAATCTACAGTTCATGCTCCAAGTTCGTTGTCGCTCATGAACGGGCACATGCTTGTCGCTGGTTGTCGCTCATGAACAGGCACATGCTTATCGCTGGTTGCCACTGGTTCATGAAAGAGCAAATAGATGTCCGATAATGATTTCTGTTTGTAAATTATTATTAAGCATTATGCATTATGAACCTGCAATAGACATGATGGATTGCCAAACTTATCTCAAAGCACATAAATATAGGAAATTGAAGTCAGAAATGAAAACATAATGATCCTGACTATGCAATAAAGGACCCGACTGTTAGAAATGAAAGCATAACTTCTTAGTCAGAAATGAAAGGATAACTTCTAAGTCAGAAATGAACCTGACCTTGCTAATAGGATAAATGAATTCAAATATCATGCAACTTCATGGTTGTATTTTACTAATGCCGTGTGAACTGTGAAACCCTTTTAACATTTTTCAACTCTTTAAGTTTAGCTTACCTTAGCAGCATGGTCTTTCAAGACATGCTTACAATCATAGCTTCCATCTTTGTCTGCTTGCCAAACACGAACAGTCTGCATTTAAGTAGGCATATAAAATAAGGCATTACGTAATTTGTCTACTTACAATCATAGCTTTCTTCCATCAACTGGTTCAATCACAGGTTTTGATACAGGCTACGAAATTAGGCAATACGTAATATAAATTAAATCTTAGCCAATAATATAAGATCAGCAAAAAAAAAAAAAGCTAGTGTAACAAAATAATAATAATGTAGTGTAAATAACAAAACAATATCAAAATCAATGGACAAATTGCAACTTGGCACTGCATCCGTGAAGGAGACTAATTTCTACATGCTCATATTATGTTGGGCATAGTAGCATCACCACTTAGCAAACTCAGGAATAAAATTTGCTGTTGATTCTGATGAAATAAAATTACCAATGAGAATGAATAAAAGGGGACCAAATTAAAATGAACATTTGCTTGTTCATTGATGTCCTTGGTTGTTTGTACTGGTTTTATTGGCAATTTGTCTTTCAACTAAATAGAGCTAGCAAAACATTTCATTTTTATCAAGTAGAAGGAAAAGCAGTATTGAGAGATCCAAAATTAATGTTGCACGTAACTTGTAATGGATATTAGTCAATAATAATTCAAGAATGCATTTGCTAAAAATACTTCCAACAAAGGAAGTATTCCCATTTTTAAACTACACTAACAGAACAGAACAAATTAAAAAAAAAAAAAGTAAAAACTTGTTGCTGCTACTTCGCACTTGAACTAAAAATAAAAACCTGAATCAATCAAAATCCACCTCCATTATCGATGACGTGGCATCAGTCAAAATTTTCTGCTGCTCCTTCACACTCCTTTTTGTGAGTGCAATGCATTCCTACAAGCAAAGAGAATAATAAGTAATCCAAAACTTCTACATACATAAAAATTGACAACTTTTTTACTTAGGAATTGGAAAACATAGGTAAGAACTTATTCCAAAGAATAATAGGTATGATTTGTTTTCAAGTCCAAAACCAAAACATGAAAGACGTAAAAAGAAGAAAAGTTAAAAATACGTGCAGTAATTATTTCAAAATAAAGTGAACATATATCTTAAATTGTAACATCGGATATCCAATAACTGAGCACACCCCGGAACTCACTCTATTCGTACATCATTACATGTGTCAGGTGGTTTTTCCGCCCTTCATTGCTATACATGTGCAAAAAAGAGTGATGAAGGAAAAGCAGTCTAATGCGAAAATATGTAGTACAGTATTTTAAAATGTATAATTCAACCAATTTCGTAGAGGCTCAGTCGTAAACGAAGATAAAGTACAATCTTCTATTAGGCATATTCACAACTAGACCTTCAAAAATCATGTATATTGAAATGAAACAGTAACAAGTCGAGATAAATTTCACTCTGATTTGATGTACATTAAAATGTTTAAATGCGTTATTATTTTTACCTAAGTCAACAAGAAAATTTGAAGTAACAAATTTTATTGAAATTCTAGATGGGAAAATCTTGGAAAATGTACTGAAGCAATACCAGCATGAATATGAGAATTGATAACGCGTTCCTCAAGACAATCCTCCCTTTTTATGGTTTATTAAACAAATAAGGAAACCCTAGCTTGTAAAAGCAAAAACATTTTTTAATTAACACACATAAAATTTCAAATTAGAAATTAACGAAACCAAAACAATAAAACCAAAAGACCAAACTAAACAGCCGAACTTGTAGCAGATGTACTCAATGTCTTATGCCGCTCTATACTGACAAGTTTCCAAAGCCTCATTTCAAAACCAAATTATAAATCATAATTTATATGAAAAGGATCATATTTAATCATAGAAAACAACTGTGAATACCTGTTAGAATCAGCGAGAAGTGATCGAAGTGAGTAGCAATGGATTCGAGCAAGCACAGCTAGAAACGAAAGCAAGCAGATGGCGATTAAGGCAGGAAGGCGAAGTGGGAATTGGGAATTTAGATCCCACCTTTCAATTTAGATCTAGAATTTAGAGCGATACAGAGCGATGGCTTGAATTTAGATCTAGAATTAGGAATGGGGAAAGGCGGGTGAACAGCTAGCGAAGTGGGCACAACGTTTTGTGCGAAGCGGTAAATAAATTTTTGGAGATCCCGCCATACAATTTTCGTAGCCCGCCTTTCAGTTTACATTATCTGTGGGAAGCACGTTCCAGAAATTTATACTTTGGACTTTTGCTAAGCAATAAAAATTAAGTTTGTTATAAAATAATATTTTAAAAGAACATCTAAGGGAAGTTATTAAATAAATCTAATTAATAATGAATAATAAATATTAGCTATTAAACATTAAACTAGTGTTGATTATAAACTATTTAACAATATTTATTTTTAAAATACCAAATAATTGAATATACTAATCAATTATAATTATAAAATTAAAAATATGATTATTGCAACTGGTAGGAAAAATTATAGCTGTTAAAAATATGTTTATTTCATTTGGTAAGAAAGGATGATTGTTAAAAATTCGTTTATTGCAACTGTCATATGCCGCCAACATATGATATTATTTGTTAATAATTATATTCATAGATTATAATTACTGGTTATAAGTCATTTATTACTAATTATACATCGTTTATAAATTATAAATAATGTTTATATTTTTTTATTAATAATTACTGGTTAAAATTATTCATTAATTAGTAAACTAATTATTAAACTATGATAAATATCAATTACTAATATATTAAATTACTAAAATATTAAATATTAACTTACTAAATTAAGTACATATTAATTATTATACATTAATTTTAATTAATTGTTTTTTGCAAATGGCTTTACCAGTTGTAAAAAATACAGTTATTGCAAGTGGTAAAAACAGTTGCTAAAGATATTTATTCGCAACTGGCTTGGAAGTGCAGTTGCAAATAATATGTTTGTTGCAACTGTTATGAAAGAACAGTTGCGAAAAGTATGTTTTTGCAACAGGATGGGAAGCGCAGTTGCTAAAAATATGCTTTTTGCAACAGAAATAAAAGACCTGTTGCTAAATCTAATCTATTGCAACTGTTATAATAGGTCTGTTGCAAAATATCGTTTACTGCAACTGTCATTTTTCGCCTGTTGCAAATAGCTAGTTGCAATAGGGTATTTTTCTTGTAGTGGATGGATAAGTAACGGAGAAGGAGGATGTCTTCAATTTTCTCACTTATCGGATTTTAATGGACGCCATGGCCAAGTAGATGAAAGACCTTCGGACGGAGATGATGATCATGATTTAAATGCTTTTGGAGTGGATGAGGACAGAATTTAGCAGCACTTCGTGGTGGCTCGAAGTCTCCCTCACCCCTTCCTGACGGAAGATATGTCCTATTTATAGTTGAGCCCTCACGGAGGTTTGAACTGGGATTTACATGAGTCGTGCGTCCCATAATTACTAAAATGCCACTGCCTTGTTGTAGCTAGCTATCAGCAACCGTTTCTGCTCGTCCGATATAAATGACTTTACTAGAGTGAACAACTTTGTGAAGGTGAGCGACTGCTTCAGGTCCGGACAGTTTAGACAAGTGTCTCCAGGAATGCGAGCGGGCTGGTTAGAGCGGACGTGCTTATTTGTAGACGGATGGGTGACCAAAACCATACCTGGTCGAAATGGTAATGACAGATTCAAGGAACGAGCGACTAGGGCTGTAATTTGTCGGCAGACATAGAGTGTGTGTGCGATCCCTGATATCTTTGGACTTCATGGCTAACTAGTCGGGATTGGAATGTGCGAACGAACTCTCAGATACGAGGATGAGTGTTACGACCCTTTTCTGGATGTACGAGTCTTGCTATTACTGTACCATGACCTTTCACAGACTTTTTGAGTGTGTACGACCGAGCTTGATGATGCCCAACCCATAATGCTAACACAAACTTAATAGACCAATATATGCATGGTTTTCTAGGGATAAACATTCACGTTTCTACTCCCAAGCATCCAAAGGTGAAAGGTAATAAAAAAAATGTTTATTACTCTATTGATTTTTTTTTTTGCAATATACAGTCCCAATGTCATCATTTAAATGAGACATTAGATTCCTAAGGTAATCTCAGAGTCTGTCATTCAGAAATTTGGACTGAATATACATGATGTTTGCAGCTTTGCTTTTGTTTTTTCTATACAAAGCAAGTAACGGGCTTGACATTGCTTGTCGTACCAACGACATTAGTGCAGATAACAATTTGATTGCCATTGGGTTTGGTGCCAGAATAAGTCAAGTCGATATTTCTCAACTACACCCCTTCGCATAGATTCATGGTGCTGCAGACGAATTTTGATCGTCTTTGGGGTTGAACACGTGCCCTTTATATTCGAATACTTGACCCTTTGAATCTTCATAATAGAAGGTCTGGATTCAACGCATGAGGAGAAAGGACAGTACTCTTGGTCAATGAAAATAGGAAAGGAGAAGTTAACCATGATAATGTTACCGTAAGTGAAGTCGGATACAGTTATGGTTACACCATCATGAGCACCTTATTGGCGAGCACCTTCCTTGGCCTGCCAGGAATAGATCCTGAGCCCGAACATGGTTTGAGTTAGGGTGTTATCCTTGACCGTAAGACCAGAGCGTCACCCTTGTCACCATCTTTGCCTAGGCTACATTGATGCCACGACCTGGGCCGCACTGAACATCGAGCAGGGTGATGTTAGTAACACCAGAGCCAATAGATATACAGTCGTCGCCAGACCCAACTTTAGTGTGTGCGATGTTGATGTTCCTGGACTGTCCGAAGTGGATGCGTCGGTGTTAGGGATGTCCTCTGGGGCAGTTACGAAAAGGTTTTGAATGTCGACGGTGTCTCACTGGAAGAAGTCTAAATGAAAGTACTTGCTGTCTTTGGATGTGAAGCCTGACAAGCATACATTTTCACAAAGACAAAGTTGAGGCTCATTGAAGGAATGTCAAAGGAAAAGTTGAGGCTCATTGGAGGAATGTCGCAGTTCCATGGTTTCCGACAATTGCTTTTGGGCTAGGTGGCTGCACTTTGACCGCTGATTATGCCTTTGCCTTGAATGGTGAGTCCGTCTATGTATTTGAACTCAAGCCAGTCTTTAGTGTATTTTCTAAGGTCGGTGTCGCCTAACAGATTGCCATCTAGTTGGTCGTTGCATTTTTTCTTTCCAGCTATGTATATCAACCTTGTTTTTAGAAGTAATTATGTAACTTGATTAATTATTCTAAATAAAGACTAGTGTTTTGGATTTTCATTTCTATTATATATGCCTTCTCTGTGTGTGTGTTTATATGTTTGACGTATGTTGTAAAGTAAATGGATGTCACTTGCATAAAGTGTTTAACCTACTGTACCCATGAAAAAAGTTTACGTTGTATGGATGTGTGCATGGAGTCAATTATAAAGGAAAAATTTGATGAATTTGGTCTTTTGTCTTTTGTCTAGAGTCGATTATAAAGTAAAAATTTGATGAAGTTGGTTTTTTGTCTTTTATCTCTTTAATATTTGAAAGGTCTCAACTTCAATGGAAGATTGTAGATGTATTAATGCTGAGACCGCATAACAAGGACCACTAATAACGTCATATAATTCGTTTTCGATGAGGTTTACTAGATAAACTTAAATTCAAGTCATTTTTTTGTTCTCCTTGCCTCCATGAATCTTGCCAACATCTTAGTAGTCAATGCCAAGATGAAAATCCAATGCCACATGTTTAAAAGCTTTGAAGGTGTTTAATTCATGATCACCACTAATAACGTCATTTAATTCATTTTTGGCGAGGTTAACTAGATAAACTTAAATTCATAATCATTTTTTTGCTCCCCTTGCCTCTTCGTGTGTTGTGGTGTTGTAAGCAGTTACTTTTCAGTGGAAATCCATGAGTCTTGTCAAACTCTTACCAGTTTATGCCAAGACAAAAGCCCAATGCCACATGTTTAAAAGTTTTGAAGGGGTTTAATTCATGACACCACTAATAACGTCATATAATTCAATTTCAGCGAAGTTAACTAGATAAACTTCAATTTATAATCATTTTTTAAATCCCCTTGCCTCTTCATGCGTTGTGGTGTTGTGAGCACTTACTTTTCAGTGGAAATTCATTAATCTTGCCAACCTCTTAGCAGTTAATGCCAAGACAAAAGCCAATGCCACATGTTTAAAAGCTTTGAAGTTAATTCACGATCACCAATAGTAATGTCATAATACATTCTCGGCAAGGTTAACTAAATAAACTTAAATTCATAGTCCCTTTTTTTGTTCCCTTGCCTCTTCGTGCGTTGTAGTGCTGTGAGCACTTAATTTTCAGTGGAAATTCATGGATCTTGCCAACCTCTTAGCAGTTAATGTTAAGACAAAAGCCCAGTGCCACATGTTTAAAAGCTTTGAAGTTGTATAATTCATGATCACCACTAATAACGTTATAAAATTTATTTTCGGTGAGGTTAACTAGATAAAATTAAATTCATAATCCTTTTTTTGTTTCCCTTGCGTCTTCGTGCGTTGTGGTGTTGTGAGCACTTACTTTTCAGTGGAAATTCATGAATCTTGTAAACCTCTTAGCAGTTAATGCTAAGACAAAAGCCCAATGCCACATGTTTAAAAGTTTTGAAGGAGTTTAATTCATATCACCACTCATAATGTCATATAATTCATTTTCAGTGAGGTTAACTAGATAAACTTAAATTTATAATCCCTTTTTTTGTTCCCCTTGCCTCTTCGTGCATTGTGGTGTTGTGAGCAATTACTTTTCAGTGAAAATTCATACATCTTGCCAATCTCTTAGCAGTTAATTCTAAGACAAAAGCCCAATGCCATATGTTTAGAAGCTTTGAAGGGGTTTTCCATGGAGAGAAGTTGAGATGAGGGAAAAGTTAAGGAGAGAAGAATAATTAGAAAATATCTATTTCTTCTTGCTGAAAACCAAATTACAACACTTATTTATAGGAAAGAATATGTAGATTCATTCCCCTTGGTAACAAATGTTGGATATGAATAGATTTGATACAAAATTCAACACTTAATTTGAGATGATGTTTCATTGTTACTTTTTTTTTTGGGTGCAGTTGCATGTCCTAAATCGACCTTGAGGTTGTAGATGGTAATGAAGAAGTATTAGCAACGACAGTGTGATAATCATACAAGTCCTTTACATTTGAAAGTTTTGAAAATGGAATAGTCAGTTGGAAAATCAACAACATAAGCATTATTATTGATTTTCTTAAGTATCTTCATTGGTTTAATCTTCTTAGCCTTCAATTTATTGTAAGTACCCACTGGGAACCGCTCCTTGCGAAGATGGACCATGACTTTAACACCTTCATTGAATATTTTGAGACGTCTATGCTTGTCAGCTTGGTCTTTATATTTGGCATTGGATTTTTCTATGGCCTTCTTAGTGTCAGCATGAATTTCAGCTATCTTTTCCGCCGCTGTGGTTGGCAACAATACTTATTCCTGACATTTTTGGTAAAGGCACCAAATAAAGGGTGTGTTGAGGGATTCTATCATAAATGATTTCAAATGATGTCTTTCTAGTGAAGCTATTTACCATGTTATTGTATGCAAATTCTGCTTGACTAAGAGCGAAATCCCATTATTTAGGCCTATCTTTACATAAAGAACGAATCAAATTTCCAAAAGTACGATTGACAACTTCTGTCTGTAACACCCCGAATTTCAATTAACACTAATGGTTAGTAATTAAAGTATAATTAATCTCAGATGTGAGAATCAGGGGAAACGGGCTGTGTCATTGCGTTCGTCTCGGAAAAATACGCGAAATAGAGTCCGAGTTTGCGTGAAACGGGTACCGTATGAAAGAGATATGGACGAACGAAGTTAGGCAGAAAAACCCGAAACAGGCCAGAAATGCACTGGCGCATTTGTGAAGTGCGCCAGCACAAAAATACACTGGCGCACTTGGGAAGTGCGCCCATGTCGGGACAGGAAACCTGCACAGTTTCTAGAGAGTTCTGTGGTTGGGTGCACCAGTTTGGGGTTTGGGCTTGGTCTTAGGGCTGGTTTCTGGAAGGTTCCGAAATCTAAGGGTCCTAATCTAATTTAGGGTTAATCTAAGGGCCTAAAACACTCACCTAATCTATAAATACACCCTAATACTACCCTAATTCATACTAAAAATAGAAATGATGCCACCATGCCGCCAAAATCAAACTTGAGAGGAACCTCCACTAGTTTATGAAGAAAGTTGCAAGCTAATCAACCTCTAATCATCATCTTCTTCTTGTATAGCAACTAGTTCTACTACATAAGTTTGCTAATCTTGGTTTTGGTGAGTTTCTATCACTTTAATAACCAATTGCTAAATTAAGTAGATGAGATATGATGAGATCATGCGGTTTTGTATGCGGATTTGTGGGTTTTAAGTCATATGATATGATGTTAGTTTGCTAATCTATGTTTAATGTTAACCCTATGTTTATGCAAGTTAAGTGATGGGTTTTATGCATGCTAAGTATTTGATTTTATGCATGCTAAGTGTTTGGTTTTATGCATGCTAAGTATTTGATTTTATGCATGCTAAGTATTTGATTTTATGCATGCTAAGTATTTGATTTTATGCATGCTAAGTGTTTGGTTTTATGCATGCTAAGTATTTGATTTTATGCATGCTAAGTGTTTGGTTTTATGCATACATTATGACATGCAAGTTTACCCTTTTTCTAAATAAGATGCATACATATGCAAGATGACACCTTTGTATGCTATGCATACATATGCATGTTTACCCTATTATGATGCAAGTTCATATGCAAGTTTGTCTCTTTTTATGATATGCATAACATATGCGAGTTTGCCTCTATGTATGACATGTTATGCAAGTTCACATGCAAGTTTATGTGCAAGTTTATATGCAAGTTTATGTGCAAGTTCATATGCAAGTTTGTCTCTTTTTATGACATGCATAATGCAAGTTTGGGTTAAATGCTAGTTGGGTTTAATGTATGCTCATATATGCAAGTTGACACCTTTTGAACCCATGATAAAGTTATAAGCTATGTTGGTTAAACCCATGACATTTGTGATGAATCTTCCCTTTTATTATGTCACGTTACGAGAACGAATTACGTGGGGAACGATGGGGTTAATATGCATGTTAATAAAATGATGTGGAATGGGTATGCTTAAGAGTAACATAAATTAAATGGACATAATTGGGAATTTACCTATTGAGTTAGGTCTACCCATATTATGGAGTTGGGAATTTACCTATTGAGTTAGGTCTACCCATACTACGGAGTTGGGAATTTACCTATTGAGTTAGGTCTACCCATATTCTGGAAAACATGATTAATTAATTAGGGATAATTAATATAAATTATGAGGATGATTAATTAGGTGTAATTAATCGACTAAGACACGAGGTTGGACTCAGTTGTAGTATAAAACTGCCCGGACCCAACCGGCTTAACCAGTTGCTACAAATGTTAGCCCAATGTGAGAGGTCTTAGGCACAAATTAAATACGTGATTAAAGTAAAGACACGAGGTTAGACCCTTTTTATGACGTAAGGCTGCCCGGACCCAACCGGCATATCCAGCAGTCATAAAAGACGGTCTAATGTGAGAGGTCTTTATGAGGTCATGATCTTAATTAATTAATTAAGAAACACTTAACCATATTAGCATGTAGAGGGACATGAGGGGTTAAGTGGGGGCCTTGGGTGGCAATAGAAAATACGATTAGAATACTTAACCAAAGTGGAACATGTAATTAAAACATGGTTAAAGGGTTAAGTAAGTGCTTTGGGTGGCATGTGGAAATCTAGTGGGTGCCTTGAATGGCAATTAAAATATGATTAATGACTTAACCAGAATTTATAACATGTAAGTGGACATGGTTAAAGGGTTAAGCGGGATTCACTAGAAATAACAAGCTTAGGTGGTAGCTTGTGGGGGCCCATTTCAACCAATATCCCAAACGTATCTTAGTGGGCTCGACTCTAGTCGAGTGACGGGACACGCATATTGGGCTTGACTATAAGAGGACAAAATGGGTTAGCGGTGGCAACGCATGACCAACGGGTTTCATATGCGTGTGCGGACCCGGGCTGGTAAATAAGACGTTGTTGCATCGTGTAGATATAAGCCGTGCACCGTTAGTTTTATCAGGTTGCCACGTTGGGGAATGGTACACCCCACGGTGGGGCCAGCACGGGTATCTACGTTAGGGAGCCGATCGAATGGGGAGTAGTGTGTACACCTAGTGGATTGTAGGGCCCTGTGGCGTCTACTCAGTCACCTAGGGGTACGCGAGAACTATTAAGTTAATTTTATAAGTCCATGGGTGGGATCAACCTTTAAGTTAGGAATGACTGGTGTGGTGCAGTTTAGTAATTTACCTTTGGAAGGGTAGATGCGTCTTTACGTTTCTTAGTTTATCCTAAGTCTACCAAGCTGCTTAGTGTAGCCATTCATCCCCAGACGACACCGTATATCAAGCTTATGTCTTCTCTGGTTACTTTAATGATTGTATTGTTAAAGTTATAGGACTCGCTCAGACTTATGTCTGACCCCGTTGTTTTTATCTTTTTTTCCCAACCCTCAGGTTATCAGAGTGGGCCCAGTACGAGTGGGCTTTGATCAGGCTGCTTTATTCTCTTTTGGAGCTTAGACCATAGATGTAGAGCTCAGCTTACCCTTTCTTTTATGGCTATCAGTTCATGTATTGGGATTATGTACTTTTATTTATCAGGATGGATATTTTGTACTTGACTCTTATTATGGTTTTGTGATGTAACCAAACATGTTTTACTTTCCGCTGCAATGAAATGATGTTTTAAAATTTTCAAGTATTACTTATATCTGTCTTGTTGTAATTTTTCTGTTCTATATTCACTTAAAATACTCCACCGATGTTATGGCATTCCCTTAGCGAGTGACCATAGCGGGTGTGGGGTGTTACACGTGGTATCAAAGCTTAAGGTTACCAGAACAGATAATTTTTTTAGAAAAACTATTTTCTAAGAATATTTTTGAAAGGAGTATTTTCAAAAACATGTCTTTTAAAAGAAAAGTTTTTGAAAGAAAAGCATAATCCCCAATAGCCATATCTATATCTTTCGAATTCTCCGTTTTGAATCTCTTCCTCTCTCGTTTTGAGTTTCCCCTCCGCGTATAGATGACCTTTCTAAGATAGATTAGAATGGAAAACCACTTCAAGGGACTTAGACGTTAGTCAGATTAGAAGTTGGTTCAAGAAGGAGGAGGACTGGTAGGTATCTATTGGATAGACGAAGGGAGGAAGGCTCAAATAGTTGTTTGGTTAATGAAGGATGAAACCTCATTGGTGGGAGGTTACGAGTGGAGAATGGGATGAAGAAGGCGAGTAGTTATCCTTTTGGGAGGAATAGGACACCTTATTAGGATTGTCCAAAGAGGCAAGGGCAAGGTACGGAATCTCCTAGAGGGTAGTTGTATTCCCTCATGACTAGGGTACCAAATGGGGATAGACCGTCTAGGTTGGAATTTGGATTTCTTTATTATCCGATTCGAACTTTATTTAATTCTGACGCATCTAGTTCGTTTATCTCATCATTGTTAGTTGAGTCACTGCACTTAGACACCAGTTAGTAGATGATCCCTTAGTTGTTTCAAACCCAATTGGGGCTCCATGA
Source organism: Allium sativum (assembly GCA_030737875.1). NCBI lineage: Eukaryota > Viridiplantae > Streptophyta > Magnoliopsida > Asparagales > Amaryllidaceae > Allium > Allium sativum. The sequence continues at coordinate 120,697,494 of CM060926.1, read as the reverse complement.
AGTGTTTGGGTTTGAAAGTTGCTATACTTAGCGTTGAGAGTAGATGTGATGCTTTTTGGGCTTCACGAGCTATGGGTTAGTTTTGGGCATGGACTGGTTATCCAGTAGGGGTGCCGTTCTTGATTTTGAAGGGAGAGTTGTTAGGCTTATGACCCGCTTGGGTAACACTCTCGGGATCTCTTGTAATCCCATGGAATCTGTTATGCTAAGTTATCTAGAATCGCTTGACACGTCGGTCGAGAGTTTGCAATCTGTTAGAGTGGTCCGAGAATACTCGGATGTGTTTGAGGAGGTGAAGGGCTTACCTCCGGAGCGGGAGATTGACTTCCGAATATATCTGGTAGACAATGCTAAACCTGTATCTTTACCAGTGCGCCACATGGCTCCTCGCGAGAAGAGGGAACTCCATAAGCAAGTAGGGGAGTTGCTTGAGAAGGGGTCCATAAGACAAAGTATATCGGAGTGGGGTGCTCCAGTAGTTTTTGCTACGAAGGCGGATGGGTCCCTCAGACTTTGTGTAGGCTAAAGATAACTAAATAAACTCACAAAGAAGAATAGACACCCATTGCCGAGGATTGATGATCTCTTTGATCAGTTGGTTGGCGCCTCAGTATTTTCGCAGTTGGACTCAGCCACGGGGTTTCGTCAGTTGAGAGTGGCTGAGGATAGTATAGAGAAGATTTCCTTTAGGACTCCGGATGGTTTTATGAGTGGCTGGTGATGCCATTTGGTTAGACGAACGCCTCCGCATACTTTATTGATTTGATGAGAAGGGTGTTCAGGGAAGTACCTAAACAAGTTCGTGATGATCTTGGTGGATGACATCTTGGTCTTTTCTAGGAGCGAAATAAGTTTTCGTATGTGCTCAATAGGTTGAGCAAAGCCAGTTATGGGATAAACGGTGGTTTTGGAGCGAGACTGGCAAGGACATCCAGAGTTGGACAAGGGCTTAATTATTTAGCTGTTTTTACTAGTATCATTTCACGTAGGTCGTCTGAATTCGAAGGAGGTATCCCTTGGGTGTTGTTTGATATTGGTTTAGGCCTTTGGGGCTTGCATTTGGGGGATGTCGAGTTCGACTAAGGTGGTCTGCGTGAGAGATGGATAGTTGTGACGATTTTGCATGGGAGAATATCCTGATTTTCTCTAGAAGTGGAGAAAAGCATGCCCTACATTTTAGGGAAGTGTTGGAGACTCTTTGAGCGCATTGTCTTAAGACAACAAAGGTGGATGGAATTCTTAGCATCCTATTAGTTTGAGATAGCGTAACCCCTGGCAAGGGTAACGTGGTGGCAGACGCCTTGAGCAGAAAAAGGCTGTCTTTGAGTCCATTGTTCGTGGAATGGCGAAGCTTGGAGTTTAATTCTATGATTGACTTTAGACCTTCCGTTGACTTTGTACCTGGTTTGCTAGCCTCCTTGGAGGTTAGGCCTACTCTTTTGGGGCGGATTGGCGAGGCACAGTGAGACGACCCACAGTTGGTTGAGTTAGTAGAGAAGCTCATAAGGGGGGGAGTCGTCCAGCCATTTGAGTAGGTACACCCTAGATGGTAAGGGGTGGTTGCGTAGAGACGGTAGACTTTGTGTACCGCAAGACGAGGGTCTGAGGAAGGCTATACTTGATGATGCACATCGGTCAAAGATGACCATTCATCCTGGTAGGGACAAGATGTACCAAGACATGAAGAGAGTTTTCTTCTGGGCCGGTATGAAGAAAGATGTGGCCGAGTATGTGGCTAGATGCTTAGTGTGCCAACAAGTTAAAGCGGAGCAAAGGAAACCCGGTGGGTTGCTACACCCATTGGAAGTTCCGCAATGGAAGTGGGATAGTGTCTCGATGGATTTCATCGATGGGTTACCGAGATCGAGGAAGGGCAATACAGGAATTTGGGTTGTGGTAGACAGACTTACCAAGAGTGCCCATTTTATACCCGTGAAGAGTAAGAGGACCGCTCCATGGCTTGCTTCAGTCTATGTTAGAGAGATTGTTAGATTGCATGGCGTACCATCCAGCATTGTGAGTGATCGAGATCCTATCTTCACTAGTGAGTTTTGGAGAAGTTTGCAAGAGGCGGTAGGGACTCAGTTGTGTTTGAGCACCGCATATCATCCTCGGACGGACGGTCAGACCGAGAGGGTGAACCGTATCTTAGAAGATCTCTTGAGGCTTTGTATCTTGGATTTTGGAGGTACATGGGAAGAACATCTTCCTTTGGTGGAGTTCGCATACAATAACAGCTTTCAGTCTAGTATTGGCATGGCACCTTTCGAAGCTCTTTATGGAAGGCCTTGTCGATCTCCTACATGTTGGTGGGAATCTACGGATAAGATCTTGCTTGGGCCAGATATGGTTAGAGAGACTTCAGAGAAGATTGATTTGATTCGAAGAAGGATGAAGGCAGCGCAAGATAGACAGAAATCTTATGCGGATCGGAGAAGGACGGATCTTGAGTTTGAGGTTGGGGACATGGTTTTTGTCAAAGTATCTCCGTTGAGAAATGTTGTTCGCTTTGGGTCCGTTGGGAAGTTAGCACCGAGGTTTGTTGGGCCGTTTCCTATTAAGGAAAGGATTGGACGGATGGCATATAGGGTGGAGTTGCCCGACAGACTTAGTGGTGTTCATGATGTATTCCATGTATCACATTTGAGGAAGTGCTTACATGAGACCGCAGAGGTCGTAGAGCCGAGCTTGCTTAGAGATGTAGAGGTAGAGCGTGATGCGACGATTCGACGAGCTCCTACTCGCATCCTTGGGTCAGAAACTAGGAAGTTGAGGAACAAAGAAGTTCAGCTAGTTAAAGTGCAATGGGGAGAAGACGAGGGCAATGCTACTTGGGAGACGGAAGCGAAGATGCGTTCTTTGTACCCATTTCTTTTTGAGAGTATGTCTTTTAACTTCTCCTTTATCGCTTGTCTAGTACTTATCTTATCTTTAGTATATCCTCTCGCTAGTACCTATGACCTTTAGATAGGGTAAAACCTATGGTTGAAACATGTGTTTGAAACATGTTATGGTTGATGGATGCATGTGGATGCAATTGTTTGCTAGTGGTTGCTCGTGGATGCATACACACACATTAGGCACTAGATCGGCTCAGTCACTTCATGTTGCATATCGCATAAATGGATGTGGTAGTTAGATTGATGGATGTATCATGGCTGTGTTATCATGTGGATGATGCATTTTTGTGTATGGTTGTGCACGCATATAGAAATTGTATGTGTCAATAGGGTTTCGCATACATATTGGATGCATGGCACTATCATGGTTTGCATTAAGGAGGTCGACTGAATCAGTAGACCGCCTGATTTTGCATTAGTATACGGACATATACACACACTTTCTGCATATGTTCATACATCATTAGAAGTTTTTAAGGATAATGGTTGCTTGTGGTTGATGGTTTAGTAGATGGTTGTTTGGTTGGTAGGATACGTTCTTCTTGACTTAGAGATTTCGAGGACGAAATCCTTTAAGTAGGGGAGAATGTAACACCCCGAATTTCAATTAACACTAATGGTTAGTAATTAAAGTATAATTAATCTCAGATGTGAGAATCAGGGGAAACGGGCTGCGTCATTGCGTTCGTCTCGGAAAAATACGCGAAATAGAGTCCGAGTTTGCGTGAAACGGGTACCGTATGAAAGAGATATGGACGAACGAAGTTAGACAGAAAAACCCGAAACAGGCCAGAAATGCACTGGCGCACTTGTGAAGTGCGCCAGCACAAAAATACACTGGCGCACTTGGGAAGTGCGCCCATGTCGGGACAGGAAACCTGCACAGTTTCTAGAGAGTTCTGTGGTTGGGTGCACCAGTTTGGGGTTTGGGCTTGGTCTTAGGGCTGGATTCTGGAAGGTTCCGAAATCTAAGGGTCCTAATCTAATTTAGGGTTAATCTAAGGGCCTAAAACACTCACCTAATCTATAAATACACCCTAATACTATCCTAATTCATACTAAAAATAGAAATGATGCCACCATGCCGCCAAAATCAAACTTGAGAGGAACCTCCACTAGTTTATGAAGAATGTTGCAAGCTAATCAACCTCTAATCATCATCTTCTTCTTGTATAGCAACTAGTTCTACTACATAAGTTTGCTAATCTTGGTTTTGGTGAGTTTCTATCACTTTAATAACCAATTGCTAAATTAAGTAGATGAGATATGATGAGATCATGCGGTTTTGTATGCGGATTTGTGGGTTTTAAGTCATATGATATGATGTTAGTTTGCTAATCTATGTTTAATGTTAACCCTATGTTTATGCAAGTTAAGTGATGGGTTTTATGCATGCTAAGTATTTGATTTTATGCATGCTAAGTGTTTGGTTTTATGCATGCTAAGTATTTGATTTTATGCATGCTAAGTATTTGATTTTATGCATGCTAAGTGTTTGGTTTTATGCATGCTAAGTATTTGATTTTATGCATGCTAAGTGTTTGGTTTTATGCATACATTATGACATGCAAGTTTACCCTTTTTCTAAATAAGATGCATACATATGCAAGATGACACCTTTGTATGATATGCATACATATGCATGTTTACCCTATTATGATGCAAGTTCATATGCAAGTTTGTCTCTTTTTATTATATGCATAACATATGCGAGTTTGCCTCTATGTATGACATGTTATGCAAGTTCACATGCAAGTTTATGTGCAAGTTCATATGCAAGTTTATATGCAAGTTCATATGCAAGTTTGTCTCTTTTTATGACATGCATAATGCAAGTTTGGGTTAAATGCTAGTTGGGTTTAATGTATGCTCATATATGCAAGTTGACACCTTTTGAACCCATGATAAAGTTATAAGCTATGTTGGTTAAACCCATGACATTTGTGATGAATCTTCCCTTTTATTATGTCACGTTACGAGAACGAATTACGTGGGGAACGATGGGGTTAATATGCATGTTAATAAAACGATGTGGAATGGGTATGCTTAAGAGTAACATAAATTAAATGGACATAATTGGGAATTTACCTATTGAGTTAGGTCTACCCATATTATGGAGTTGGGAATTTACCTATTGAGTTAGGTCTACCCATACTACGGAGTTGGGAATTTACCTATTGAGTTAGGTTTACCCATATTCTGGAAAACATGATTAATTAATTAGGGATAATTAATATAAATTATGAGGGTGATTAATTAGGTGTAATTAATCGACTAAGACACGAGGTTGGACTCAGTTGTAGCGTAAAACTGCCCGGACCCAACCGGCTTAACCAGTTGCTACAAATGTTAGCCCAATGTGAGAGGTCTTAGGCACAAATTAAATACGTGATTAAAGTAAAGACACGAGGTTAGACCCTTTTTATGACGTAAGGATGCCCGGACCCAACCGGCATATCCAGCAGTCATAAAAGACGGTCTAATGTGAGAGGTCTTTATGAGGTCATGATCTTAATTAATTAATTAAGAAACACTTAACCATATTAGCATGTAGAGGGACATGAGGGGTTAAGTGGGGGCCTTGAGTGGCAATAGAAAATACGATTAGAATACTTAACCAAAGTGGAACATGTAATTAAAACATGGTTAAAGGGTTAAGTAAGTGCTTTGGGTGGCATGTGGAAATCTAGTGGGTGCCTTGAATGGCAATTAAAATATGATTAATGACTTAACCAGAATTTATAACATGTAAGTGGACATGGTTAAAAGGTTAAGCGGGATTCACTAGAAATAACAAGCTTAGGTGGTAGCTTGTGGGGGCCCATTTCAACCAATATCCCAAACGTATCTTAGTGGGCTCGACTCTAGTCGAGTGACAGGACACGCATATTGGGCTTGACTATAAGAGGCCAAAATGGGTTAGCGGTGGCAACGCATGACCAACGGGTTTCATATGCGTGTGTGGACCCGGGCTGGTAAATAAGACGTTGTTGCATCGTGTAGATATAAGCCGTGCACCGTTAGTTTTATCAGGTTGCCACGTTGGGGAATGGTACACCCCACGGTGGGGCCAGCACGGGTATCTACGTTAGGGAGCCGATCGAATGGGGAGTAGTGTGTACACCTAGTGGATTGTAGGGCCCTGTGGCGTCTACTCAGTCACCTAGTGGTACGCGAGAACTATTAAGTTAATTTTATAAGTCCATGGGTGGGATCAACCTTTAAGTTAGGAATGACTGGTGTGGTGCAGTTTAGTAATTTACCTTTGGAAGGGTAGATGCGTCTTTACGTTTCTTAGTTTATCCTAAGTCTACCAAGCTGCTTAGTGTAGCCATTCATCCCCAGACGACACCGTATATCAAGCTTATGTCTTCTCTGGTTACTTTAATGATTGTATTGTTAAAGTTATAGGACTCGCTCAGACTTATGTCTGACCCCGTTGTTTTTATCTTTTTTTCCCAACCCTCAGGTTATCAGAGTGGGCCCAGTTCGAGTGGGCTTTGATCAGGCTGCTTTATTCTCTTTTGGAGCTTGGACCATAGATGTAGAGCTCAGCTTACCCTTTCTTTTATGGCTATCAGTTCATGTATTGGGATTATGTACTTTTATTTATCAGGATGGATATTTTGTACTTGACTCTTATTATGGTTTTGTGATGTAACCAAACATGTTTTACTTTCCGCTGCAATGAAATGATGTTTTAAAATTTTCAAGTATTACTTATATCTGTCTTGTTGTAATTTTTCTGTTCTATATTCACTTAAAATACTCCACCGATGTTATGGCATTCCCTTAGCGAGTGACCATAGCGGGTGTGGGGTGTTACACTGTCTGACCATCAGTTTGTGGGTGACAAGTGCTGCTATATTGGAGAGTGGTGTCAAAACACTTCCATAGGATGATCCAAAAATGACTAAGAAATTTACTATCACGATCATAGGTGATGGTTGTTGGTATTCCATGAAGTCGAACGATCTCACGGAAAAACAAGTTAGCAATTTCAGTAGCATCCATTGTCTTTTTGCAGGGAAAGAAATGTGCTATTTTAGAAAATCTTTCAACAACCGCAAATCTGAATCCATTCCTCTTTGGGCACAAGGAAGCCCCAATACAAAATTGATACATCTTCTCATAGTGCGTTCAGTATTGGTAGAGGGGTATAATTTCCTGTATTCTATGATTGACCTTTAGATACTTGACAAATGTAACATCTTTGAACATAGCGACTAACACCCCGTTTTAATTTTGGCCAGTAGTATCACTGCTATACCAAAGCAATACTTTTATCTCTTCCGAAGTGACCACTCAATCTCCTGCATGTAGTTCTCTAATGATATGTTCCCGAAGGGACCCTTTTGGAATGCAAAGGCGTGTTCCCTTAAAAAGGAGACCATCATGAAGCTAAAAGTCACCGCTATTTGGTTGTTGCCTTGTAGTGCATCCCAACCACTCATCTTTGAGTTCTTCATCTTCTACATATAAATCTTTAATCAAACCCAATCACCTCTTGTTTCAATGTAGCAAAGAGACTCTTCTACTTAAAGCATCGACAATATTATTTTGTTTTCCATATTTATGTTTTACCACAAAAGTAATTTCTTGAAGAGTGGATATCCAGAAAACATGCATGCGATTTGAAGTGGCCGAGCTGTTAATAAACTTCAAGGTTGGTGATCAGTGTATAAAATAAATTGTCGCTGCATTAAATAATTCTTCCAGTGTTGCAAAGCACGAATTATTGCATACAATTCCAACTTATACACAGACCACTCTTTATTGGCGTCACTAAGCTTTTCACTGTAAAATGCAACCAGTCTACCTTCTTGAGAAAGAACATCCCTAATTCCGATATATGAGGCATCACAGTCAACTTTGAATAGTTTTTCAAAATTAGGGAGGGATAAAACTGGATCAGAGGTTAACTTTTCTTTTATGAGCTTAAAACTATCTTCATCCTCCTTTGACCATGTAAAATTTTGTTGTTTCAAGCAATCTATGAGAGGAGCTGCAAGACTGCTGAAGTTTTTAACAAAGCGCCTATAAAAGGTTGCCAATCCATGAATACAGCGGACTTCGTGAATAGATTTTGGTACATACCATTCTCTACTAGCTTTAACTTTTTCTTCATCCACTTTTATCTCGGAACTACTCACAACATAACCTAGGAACACTAGGCTTCTAGTCATGAAGCTGAACTTTTTTTGGTTAATGAACAGACAGTTTTCATTAAGTACAGTAAATACTTCATAAAGATTTTGGTGTGTTCGTCTTCATTGCGGTTGTACATTAAAATTTCATCAAAATATACCACAACAAATTGTCCAACAAAAGGCTTGAGTACCTGATTCATCAGCCTCATGATTGTGCTTGGTGCATTAAAAAGGCCAAAGGACATTGTAAGCCACTTGTATAGACCATCTTTAGTTTCGAAAGTCATTTTCCATTTGTCTCCTGTTCTGATTCGAATTTGATGGTACCCACCTTTCAAATCTATCTTTGAAAACACTTATGAGCCTTCCAACATGTCTAACATATCCAATTAATGGTTTAAGACTTTGGATGCATCTAATAAAGATAGTGAACATATAAAATCGAGAAGAAAGTAAAGTGATTTCTCAAACATTAATTGCACAGTTACTTGGCTCATATACAGACAAGCCAAATTACAAAAATACCGATATACGAATGTTACAAACAACGGAAATAAGAAACCAACATATATAAAACCAAAAACAGTTTATTTACAACATTATTGACTGGAAAATACACTCTACATCCCCCCTTCAAGCTGGATAGGCACAAGTCCAAGCTTGGCCAATAGAAAACCATGTTGATCCACTCCCAAAGTCTTCGTAAGTAAATCTGCTAATTGAAGTGCTGATCGAACATGAAGAATATTGATGAATCTAGAATTCACATAGTCTCGAAGAAAATGACAATCAACATGCAAATGTTTTGTCCTTTCTTGAAATACTTTGTTCTTTGCAATATACTTGGCTGAAATATTGTCACAAAACAAGTTAATTAGAAGAGATACTTTTATCTTCAAATCAGCTAACAAATCATTAAGCCATATTAATTCACTTGTAGCATAACTCATGCTACGATACTCAGCCTCACAAGTACTCTTAGATGTTGTCTTTTGTTTCTTTGTTTTCCAAGATATCAAAGAATCCCCCAAAAAGACAGTATAACCAGAAAGTGATTTGGCAGAAAATGGACAACTTCCACAATCAGTATCACAATATGCAGTCAACTGGAAATCAGATTTTGCAGAATAAAACAGACCCAAATCTAGAGTACCCTTCAAATATTTAAGCACATGCAGTGCAACATTCAAGTGTGTTTGTGCAGGTGCAACCAATAATGTAACAACCCGTATTTTCAATAACCTGTTATAACGTAAATCGAGGCAGAATTTAATTTATAAATCTGAATCAAGGGAAACGGGCTATGCCATTGCGTTCGTCTCGGAAAAATACGCGAAAAAGAGTCCGAGTTTTCGAAAATCGGAGTCCGTATGACCCGATTAAGGCCCAACGAAGTTTTCAGAAAAATTCAAAGTAAAAACAGATTTCAAATTCAAGTTTGAATTTAGAAATTAGGGCAGTTGGGCGCAGGCGGGAAATTTCCCGCCAGACCACCCATGTCGACAGGCCTGTCGACTGGGCAGTCGACATGGTTAGGCCCAAGTCGACAGCCCTGTCGACTTGGGTGTCGACTTGGTTCAGCCGGGCAGTTTTGCCTGGTGCACCATTTTGGAGTTGTGTTGAGTTTGGGGGGCCAGATTCAGTTTTGAGGGCTGAGATTGGAATTAGAGTTTAATCCTAAGGCTAAAACTAATCCTAATCTCTATAAATAAGCCCCTAACCTAACCCTAAATCATTACTATTCATTCAAGTAACTAAACTATGGCAAAATCATTCCTCTTATGGCCTCCACTCTCTTCATAAAATTCCTAAGTTATTTCTATGAGAGATTTTCAATGCATACAAGTGTTTTCAAGCTTGTATGAGCATCATTAGCTTGCATTCAAGTCAAGTTTCCATATTTACATCATAAAGCAAGAGTTTTGATCATTTTTGCTCAAGGGTTTTTCTGTTGGAGCTTGCATTTTGGGTTTATTTGATTGCATAAGGGCTTTGTCTCAATCTATATATATTTTTGTGTCTTCATAAGCATAGTAAGCCCTTTTCTACTTTCATATTTAAACTCTAAAGTTAAATGAATGATGCAAGTTTGGTTGATCATTATGATATGCAAGTTTGCCATGTTATGATATGCAAGTTTATCATGTTATGTTATGCAAGTTTGCCATGTTATGATATGCAAGTTTATCATGTTATGTTATGCAAGTTTGTCATATGATATGCAAGTTATGTTATGCAAGTTTGGGTTGATCATTTTGTTCATGTTATCATGTTATGCAAGCTTACCTTGAGTATATGAACATAAAGCTTCAAGCTTTATGCTAAAGGTTGCATTTTGGCAACATGTAAGTTATCATATCTCTTATGATAACTTGCATGTGAGGCTAAATGCGAACTTATGGCCATTTCTACATGTCATTTATCACCATGTATCACCAATATGCTAAGTTTGGTTTTATGCATGCTTTTGAGGCCTAAAAATGTAATATGCAAGTATATGAACATATGTACATTTCATATGCCACCATGTTAAACTTGTGGCTTCAACACCTATATGTCATGATTATGCCAAGTTCCCTCTTTCTATCCTTTATGCGCTATTGCGATATGTAAGCGATGGGATTGTGTTTGGGGTGGGGTAAACTTAAAAGACATAAAAACATAAGATTGGGAATTTACCTATTAAGTTAGGTCTACCCATTGGGAATTTACCTATTAAGTTAGGTCTACCCAAATGCTTGAAAACTTGTAATATGTTTTGGAAACATAATGGACATGACACTTAGAAAATATAAGTGTGACCAACTCGAGGTTGGGTTGAGTTTGTAGCATAAACCTACCCGGAACCGACCGGCTTAACTAGTTGCTACAAACAATAGGACCCAATGTGAGAAGTTGGTCATGTGGTACCTTGAACCCGAGGTTAGACCAAGTTGTGGTGTAAAGCTACCCGGAACCGACCGGCTTAACTAGTAACCGCAACAAAGCCTAATGTGAGAGGTTAAGGCACATTAATTAATTAATGCCTCATGATTAGGGTTAAGTCATGGTCCACTTAATACTTAACCAATTTGGGCTTGGTAGATTAATCATGGTTAAGTCGTGAACTCATCGTTACACTTAACCAAGTTAATCCATGATTAGCAAGAGGGTTAAATCGTACTTAACCCACTAGAAAATCCTAGCAATGGGGGTCCACTCCAGCAGTAATCCCAAGTTTGTATCATTAAGACCCTAGGGACTAGGCTAGGGTGGGGGCACGATTACTGCACTTGAGGTAAGTGACCAAAAACGACGGCAGAGTGGTACGCCGATGTAGTTCCGGACGGACTATGGTCGTGCACGTAGTCCGTATTTGGAGAAGTCAAGCATGGGTACCAGTAGATCTAGACTGTGCACTTATGTTTATGGTGTCCAGGGGTTGACACCCTAGGGCTTGATACACCCGACGGGAGTCCCAGCACAGTCTGACTACAATTATGTTTGGGCCGTATTGACACCAACACGTGACGAGTTAGGCTTATAGGGAGCCGATCGACTAGACCGTTTTGTTGGACCTCGTATTAGGGTCACTTCATGTTATTGGACCTCGTATTAGGGTCACTTCATGTTATTGGACCTCGTATTAGGGTCACTTCATGTTATTGGACCTCGTATTAGGGTCACTTCATGTTATTGGACCTCGTATTAGGGTCATTTCATGTTATTGGGTCAAAGCTTGGGCCAAGGGATCAATACTTGTTTATTCAAGTCATGTTAGTTTGCTAGTACACCTGTGGTGCAAAACCTTAATCCTGATTATGCGATGACACCTTTATCTACCTTGTTAGTTAATCATCATGCTAGTATGTTGTTATCCTTATGTTGATCCCTGCTTCTCATGCCAGTTAACTTTATCAGTTTACATAGATTGTAGTAGGGCTTACTCAGTCTTTTTGACTGACCTGTTTTTCTTTTGCCTCTTTTCTTCCGTTCCCACCCAGGTTCTCAGGGTGGGAATATTGGAGCTTAGCTTGGATTTCTGATCACTTGCTTGTGGGATTTTAGCTCATGTACGGTCTTGAAATGAAGCTAGCTATGGTCATCACTTATTTTGGGGATAGTACTTATGTATTTCAGTTTTTCAGTGATGTTGTTTTTATCTAGACTTGTGTATTTGGAAAGTTGACATTATGTTGTACCAGACTTGTTTTGAAATAGTTTGAAATCATCCGCTGTTTTACTTATCTTATTTACTCTGTTTACATATATACATATGTTCTTGTTCTGCCTTGATATATCATTATGCATGTTTACCCAGTACAAACGCCCCTCCAAAGTCAGAGTGCTTGCAAGAGCCACCCTGGCGGAGGAGGGGTGTTACATTTGGTATCAGAGCATATGGTTTACGAGAAGGAACAAAAAGGTTTTTAGAAAACTTTTGGAAAACTATTTTCAAAACCAAGTATAAAGTATTTTCCAAAGAAAAGTCTAGTTTATTTTAAAGGCTATTCCCCAAAAAGCCATTAGCAAAATTCCTTCGTTCTTCTCCATTCTGAATCTATCTTTTTCTTTGTTTTCAGTATGGCCAATAACTTTGCCATTTCGGAGGGAGTACATGTACCTGTTTGGTATAGGAGACTTTTGGAGGCTAGGGCGACCGAAGCCGGCCCCGCCGATGTTCCTCCTCCTCCTCCGGTAGTTAATGTTCCTCCTCCTCCTGTCGCTGAGGTTCCTCTTCCTCCTCCCCCTCAGCATCCACAAGAGGATTTCGCGGAGATTTGCAAAGACTTTAAGGCGATGGGTTGCAAGAATTTCATTGGAACCGAGACTTATGTAGAGGCAAGGAATTGGTTGAAAGAAACCGAAGATCTTTTCGCCATCTTTGACATAGATGACCGTAGGAAGGTTTTATTGGCAGTGTGGTTGCTAAAGGAAGAAGCTGCACGTTGGTGGGTGGTCACCACCGCTACTAGGCCAATTGAGACTTGGGATGACTTTAGGGGAAAGTTTGGACTAAGGTTCCTATCACTGAAGCAAGGGGACATGACTATTAGGGAATACATAGATAAGTTTAATCAACTGGCTCGGGTCGGTTTAGACTTGGTTAACACAGCTCAGAAGAAGGCCCTATACTTTGCTCTAGGATTAAACGAGCCATTACATGGTTTAGCCATGTCTCATATACCCTTGGGGGCAACTTTCGAGAGTTTGGTGAATATGGCCCTACTCAATGAAGAGAATAGGAGTGACAAGAAGGAGGTCAAGATGAATGAGTCTCAAAACAAGGAAACGGAGCCCAAAAAGGAAATGAAAAAGAAGGAGGAGAAGTCTGAAGATAAGAAGGAAAAGAAGTGCTTTCCTTGTGGAAGCTTGCTCATCTAAACAAGGATTGCAGAAAGAGGAAGGGCACTTGCTTTGACTGTGGAGAAATGGGACACTTCACTAGGGACTGCCCGAAGAAGGGAGGGCCTACGTCGGAAGGAACGGTGAATTCTGGGAAGCAAGGCAAGAACTCCAAAAACCGCAAGAACAAGAGTCAAGGCAACAAGGGGAACAATAGCAAGGGCAATAACGACAAGAGGAAGTGCCATTATTGCGGTTCAGTTGGGCATCTTATTAAGGATTGTAGGAAGAGAAAAAGGAAGAGTGGTGAATGCTTTCATTGTGGTGAGTTTGGACATTTCAGCAAAGATTGCCCGAAGAAGCAAGGGCAAGGTCAGACTCAGTGTGCAAGACCATCTGGAGGGCGGATTCATCCCCTCAACATCGTTCTTCCAGCTCATGATCGAGGTAGTGTTTCTGTTAAAAGTCCTGTTTACATTTCTGATTTTCCTGTTTGTACTTTGTTTGATTCTGGCACATCGCATAGTTTATTTCATCTGATCTAGTTGAAAGTTTGCACCTAAGTACTAGTCTAGTTAATGATCCCGTGTGTGTTCCAAATCCAATTGGGGTTTCCGCCCATTTGTCTATTATCTACGTGGATTTGAAAATCTCTATCTTTAGTGTAGAGTTCTCGTGTGATGCTTATATTCTCGGTTTCATGGGGTAAGGGTTGATTTTGGGCATGGATCGATTGTCCAGTTTTGGAGCCATCCTTGATTTTTGAGCATAGGGTTGTGAGGCTCATGACTCGCCTCAGTAATACCCTAAAAATTTCTTGTAACCCTATGGGTCCCGTCACGTTGTGTAATCTTGAATCCCTCAACTCGTCTATCGATAGTTTGCAATCGGTGAGGGTGGTCCGAGAATATCCTGATATCTTGGGTGAAGTGAAGAGGGTTACCCCTAAACGAGAGATAGATTTCCTCATTTATCTGGTTAATAATGCCAAGATAGTTTCGTGGCCGGTTAGGCACATGGCCCCGCAAGATGAGAGTTAAGAAAGCAAGTCAAGGAGTTGCTTGAGAAGAACTTCATTAGACGAAGTATATCTGAATGGGGAGCGCCTGTAGTATTTACTACCAAGGCAGATGGTTCTCTTCGACTTTGTGTTGATTATCGTGAGTTAAACAAAGAGAATAGACAACCATTGCCAAGGATCGATGATTTGTTTGATCAGCTTGTAGGAACATCTGTTTTCTCTTGATCTTGCTACTGGATCCCTTCAGCTCAGAGTAGCTGAGGATAGTATAGACAAAACTACGTTCAGAACTCCAGATGGATTCTTAGAATGGCTGGTCATGCCATTCGGTTTAACTAATGCACCCCCCTACTTCGTGGACTTGATGAGTAGGGTGCCTAGGGAGTTCCTGAACAAGTTTGTAGTAGTCTTTAAAGATGATATCCTGACTTTCTTAAAGAACGAGGAAGAACATGCTAGACATCTCAAGGAGGTGATGGATGCGCTTAGAGCCCATCAGTTGAAAGCCAAGTCCTCCAAATGTCATTTTGGAGAAAAGAAGTTAGATTTCTTGGGCACATAGTTACTAAGTAAGGCTTAGCGGTGGATCCCGCTAAAGTGGTCGCGGTTCAAGACCGGAAAGCTCCAACGAGGACTATTGAAGTAAGAAGCTTTCTCAGTTTAATTAGTCAGTTAGCGTCCCTTGAGATTAGACCTACCCTTCTGGATTAAGTAGGGACTTCACAGAAGGAAGACCCGCAGTTAGCCGAGATCATGGACAAGTTGATTCGAGGCGAGATGTTAAGTCACCTCGCTATAGATGACAAGGGATGGCTAAGACGCGATGAGAGAAAGAAAGTTCTTGAGGAAGCGCATCGCTCTAAGTTGACTATACATCCGGGCAGAGATAAGATGTATAAAGATAGGAAGCGCATTTTCTTTTGGCCTGGGATAAAGAAGGATGTGGCGGAGTTTGTCTCTAGATGTATCATTTGCCAGCAAGTTAAGGCCGAGTCGAAGAAGCCCAGTGGGCTATTGCATCCTCTAGACGTTCCACTATGGAAGTGGGAGAGTATTTCCATGGATTTTATCGATGGGCTACCAAGGTCAAGGAAAGGGAATACGAGCATTTGGGTTATTGTGGATAGACTTACGAAGAGTGCTCATTTCATTCCGGTGAAGAACAAGAGGACCGCATCTTGGCTAGCGTCTGTATATCTTCGTGAGATTGTGAGACTACATGGAGTCCCTTCTAGTATAGTCAGTGACCGTGACCCAATCTTTACAAGTCAATTCTGGAATAGCTTGCAAGAAGCTATGGGCACGAGGTTGAATCTAAGTACGGCTTATCACCCACAGACGGACGGTCAAACCGAAAGGGTGAATAGGGTACTCGAGGATCTGTTGAGGATTTGTATTCTGGATTTTGGTGGTACTTGGGAATACCATCTTCCTCTTGTTGAGTTTGCATATAATAACAGTTATCAGGCAAGCATAGGGATGCCACCATTTAAAGCTTTATATGGGAGGCCGTGCAAGTCGCATACATGTTGGTGGGAGACTACAGATGAGCTTATACTTGGGCCTGATATGGTCAGAGATACATCCGAGAAGGTCGAGTTGATTCGGAGACGGATGAAAGCGGCCCAAGACCGACAGAAATCCTATGCTGATAAGCGAAGAACTGATTTGGAGTTTGATGTTGGGGATATGGTTTTCGTGAAGGTTTCTCCTTTGCGGAATGTGGTCCGATTTGGAGCCGTTGGGAAGTTAGCACCGAGGTTTGTTGGACCATTCCCTATTATAGAGAGGATCGGGCTGATGGCTTATAGAGTGGAGTTGCCCGAGAAGCTTGCCGGAGTACACAATGTTTTTCATATCTCGCATCTCCGGAAGTGTTTACATGAATCAGCAGAGGTTGTTGCGCCAAGTGTTCTGAAAGATGTGGAAGTGGAGAAAGAGGCTACCTTGAGGAGAGCTCCGATTCGTATCTTGGGGACGGAGACCAAGAAGCTAAGGAATCGAGAGGTCAAGTTGGTGAAGGTTCAATGGGGTGAAGCCGAAGAAGACGCAACTTGGGAAACCGAGGAGAAGATGCGTGGGCTTTATCCATTCCTTTTTGAGGGTACACTCTCA